>OX454415.1:15319795-15968172 GCA_949715475.1 Microchrysa polita
AAGGCCACAGGATGTGTTAGTGACATCCTATTTCCAAGATCTTATCTGCTTTTTGTTGAGGTAATGAGATCAGCATCACGCTCAGCAGTGATATTTATCCCCATAAATGGGTACTCGTTTAACATCTGAGTGAGATCATAGTCCGTCACAAGCTCGTGAGTTCGAAAAACACAATGGCCCACGGTGAGATTCGAACTCATGACCCTGTTCACCGAAGGTCCGCGCACTAACCGCTAGACAAGCCAGACTACAACCGGGGATACGCAGCTTTTTTCTTGCTAAATGCATCGACTCAAATAAACTTTCCATTTAAACGAACCACCCCTATCGACATTAGTTCATATAAATCGACGCTTTTCGCACGAATTTGAGACGTCGATGTTAGTACCTTGGGAACGGGTTGTGATTGTTGGCAGGGTTCTCACTTCAAAAAATAAAATCGAAGTAGATGCCGCGCTCTGTGGCCGTGATCGTTCGGTCGCCACTCTGTGAAATAGACACTCATAGAGAAACGAGTTTCCAAACTCGGCACGACTCGTCGCAAGTTTATTATTCAGAAGAAGATGATGAGAAATATTCTTATCGTAGAATAATAAACTAACGATGCGACTAGGAAGTGGTATCGCTGACAACCGTATCACACTCCGAATTCAATTGGCTTTGTAACGTTGATGACTACACACGGTAGTCATCAACGCACCATGCTAGGAGTTACGGTAATCGAGAGAGAGATGTAAAGCAGAAATCGCAGTTTTTGCTTATTGTTCGCAGTAGATCTAATAAATAGTTACTCTTGGTATTGAGAAAAGAAAAATGTGGAACTTTGGGTTTGAGTATAAGCATGACCGCCTTTAGTAATTGTCTTTGTTTTTAATGGGTTGAAGCATTAAGATAATCGATTAATCACTATTCCAACTGTTTTCTGTTTGTTACTATCCAATTGGTGACTTCAAGTAGCTAAAAACAAGGAATCTGAAATTTTCAGCAAAATGTGTGCCGCAACATGCTTTACATCGGCCCCTTGATCCCCCGTTTGTAAAAAAAATTTAAACAATTTTACAAAAAAAATCGAAAAATTTTCTCTGTTTTTAGAGCAGTTTCGAAAAATTGATAAGAATTTCAAAAAAATTAAAATGATTTCGGAAAAATCTAATGTAAACGCTTTTATAATAAAAAAACACGTCCGCTCGGTTTGATAGTTATATTGCAAGAGAGTTCTTTTCGTTTAAGTGACATTGACAGTAATGACATTATATACGTACGTACTAGATTGATTGAATTTACATAGTAGATTTGTAGTACACTAAAGGGCAAAAGTAAATATTAAAATTATAAAACTAGTGAGCGCTTACACTAAAAAAAAAAATTAAAGTTATCCTTTTTTGGGGAAAATTAAATTGTCTTTGGGAAAATTAAAATTGTTGTTTTTTGGAAAAAGCTCACAAAATTTAAAAACTGACTCAGTTTTTGGAAAATTTTTGAAAAATTCAAGTTTTTCCTTTTTTAAAAAAAAATTTGAAAACTTGAAAAGCTGCCTTTTCCACTTTCCAGTGGGGACGGGCAACACGCACTTCGCTAGTAAAAACAGTCGTCGTTTTCACCGCCAAATGCAATTTAGCATTCACACCAACGCAGCTTATTAAAAAAGTCCATAAAACATATTTTTTTTAGAAATCTCAAAGTTTTCTACATCTTAGAAAAATTTCTTATGACACTGGGCTCTCTCGAGCAAAAGGGGAAAATGTTAAACTGTTTTGCATCCAGGACCTTTCGGCCAAGATTGGCGTGGAATGGGTTAATGGGAATTTATAGTAAACAAAATTATGTTTAGAAGAACTTGTCTTAAACTTTTATATGTAATCGCAAAGATTTTTCTATACCATCATTATATTTGTCTCAAAGTTATTTTTTTTTTATTTCAAGATCACCAAAATTTGAAACATCTACCGCCCCATAAATCAATACAACCGAAACAATCTTCCATATACATATTTGATACTTCTTACAGTAAAACAAAGTCGCCGGGTGGCATCATCAAACAACATCAAACATGGCACCATAGTTTCCATCATAAATGATAATAACGATGATTTCACACTTTTTCTGACCGTTTAGTACTCTCCAAAGATCAAAAGCCGATCGAAGACTACTTACGCGCCCGGTTCATCTTTAAACATATTTTCCCTGAATGGCATTACATTCGGCTTCTTTTATGAATCGGCTTCGTCATCCCATCATGTACATACTGGACTGGTCGATTTTTTTTTTCTTAGCTCCATACTGACTGGACTTCTTCCGAATATGTTGAAAGTGGCATACCATTCACCGGTAAGCTGCACTTGTGTTCGAATTTAATATGCCCTTCGAAAATACACAATCAAATGACCGACAATAGGGTTAAGCGTGTTACAGACAATAACAATGGGAATCTGCTTGAAGGCTTAATATGTTTCCATAGAAGCCGAAGAAAAAGTAGCAATGTTCCTATTTATCTGCGGAAAATATCTTCCTGTGTTTCCCTCAACTTTTTTCATTCTGGACCGAATCTATGGGCACCTACAAGAATATTATTTATAATGGATGACTTGCTGCCTATGACCATATTTGATATCATCAAGTAATGCTCTCGCGGAGTAATCAGTCGAATTATATGGCGATCGATCGATCTGATCGCTAGAAAATTACAATTCTGTTCATTATTGGAATTTTAAGAACACCTTACCACATTTGTCCATTATTAGAGATGACTTTGATACCGCGGACCGTGGACCATTAGAATACCAATCTGCCGGTGGTAATTGCTCTAACCAAGTTCTATAGCGACTGGCTGATAGTTGAATAGTGTGAATGAACAATAGGATCGCATATCAGCCGCATGAAGATGCGCGGCACATGAAAATAAGACATTACCGCATCATTATTGTGAGTGAGATTGAGGTTTATTGATATACCACACAAATGCCGCACAGATGAATGGCAAAGATGGATAATTCGCCCATATCCTCGACATTCAGCCGTCATTGTATCATCCGCCGTAGACTAAAGCGCGACTCTTCCGTCCCGACCATCATGTTGCGTCGGTCGCGTCGTGGCCAGGGGAAAAATGAGAACTTATTAAAATCTAATTGTGACATAATGGTTGCTTTATTGATCGGTACAGGTAGCAATTTGCAGACAAAAGATTGACGTACTCAATCATGGAGCGGATTAAAAAGACGCGTTTTGTGGGAAAGTTTGACATTTAATTAAGATGATATAAAAGCGGGGATTTATGATACGCTGGGCGATATGTCAGTTGATGTATTATTCATGAAACGTATGTGGTTGCGGCTTATACTCTTTTTGTTGCGATCAATTGCATATGACGTTCACGGAGGTCGCCTACGAACTAATCAATCGATCTTTTTTGACAAATGGTCCGGCATGTAAAGGCGAATCAGATGTAGGGCAAAGCATGCATCTGAATAGAATAAATGTTGCTCACAAGAACTTTCTATTCTATATTTTGTGTACCTACTTCCGTCATGAATTTATTTATCGAACAACTTCAATCGGAGTACTAAACCAACTGTGGAAGAAAGTGCAGCGACAAACGGTGAAATCACCTGGCTGTTGACTTTATACGCGTAATACGCCTACAAACACGCCGATAAGTCAAGCCATCATAATTCCATGCCCTACATTACATTATCTTTGCATGTATTCTGTCTCCTGGACAACGGCTGCTTGGCGTGTCCTATTATTTACATTTATAACAAATTCATGGAATAATCAGATGAAATTGGCGTCCATAAGTTTTTCGTATAACCAAATAAAGACACCAAAGATGCGATCGCCGCGATTACTCATACTCACGTAGCGCGTATACGTGGGCAATTGGAAATCAATTTTCAATAACGTTCACTGCAGGCATGCTGCCATAGAGTGCGCCATCATGCTGTTCTAACAAATGGTCAACGATTAATTTTTGCTTCTTGATTTCCATCTTCTAGAAACAGAAAACTGTTGGGAAATAATAGAGGTAGCCTAGCCATACCAAAACAACATCGTCATTTGTGCGCGCGGTGCTCGATGGCAACCAGCTGGGTACCCCGGTGCATTACATGCTTCTTAAAAATTGGTAATATGAATGAAATTGGGCTTAGATATTAGTATCTGTGAGTAGATTGGCATAGTGTAATGTGAAGAAGCAATCGATTTTTAATTTGACTTTACTTGCGACAATACAGCAAAAAAATGTTGCTATCAGAGGTCACCGCAGACCAAATTCAACCTTTGTGGTTTTCTATGGAACATTTTCGAAAACTCGAGAATTACATTTGTGCGTTTCGACTGGATTATTTCCACATTTATTGGAAATCCTATACAAAATGATGATCCTGGAAATTGATCCAGTGTATTAGATTAGATTAAATGAGGGCATCGGCAGACCGGTGGTCTATTGTGCCTTTGCCCACGCTACAGGTTAGATAAATTTATCTAACCGACATCTGTCGATAAATCGATTGATTTGTCCCATACTAAGAGAGGCGATGTCCTCTGTAAGAGGGTAAGTTATGCCGAAGCACTCCTTCCGTCGCATCGCCAGTCTTTCGCACTCGCAAAGTATGTGAGTGGATGTTTCGTCATCGGCCTTGCAGAAGCGGCAGGTCGAGTCTGCGACTAAGCGCATGGTTCTTAAATGCCCGTTCAGACGGGAGTGGCCTGTAAGGAGGCCACTTATGATTCTGACCCTATTCCTGCTGAGTTTAACTAACTCCTGAGTACGTTTCTTAGAGTAGGTTGCTACAAAAAGCTTCGACTGCCTTAGTCCTGGAAGGGCCTCCCAGCATATGGTGGCTGTCGTCTTTTCCCACTCAGTGATTTCGTTTCTGCATAGACACAGTGGAATATCGCAGAAGGGTTCCGGGCCGCAGAAGGGGCTAGCGGAGGCTACCCTAGCGAGCTCATTCTCTTCAATTCCCGAGTGTCCGGGAACCCATAGGAGTGTAAGATCATTGCGAGATCCTACAGATTGAAGTATTTCCTGACATAGCCACACTAGTTTGGAAGTAAAGGTATGTTTTGTAAGATCTTTGATAGCCACCTGACTGTCGGTAAAGATCGCTATCTTTCTGTTGACATATCCTTTGTTCTGACATTCTCCAGCGCAAACTTCTATTGCATGTACTTCCGCCTGGAACACAGACGCTAATTTAACCATAGGGACTGAGTAGCTTACACCTGGACCACTGATGCCCGCTCCAGAGCCTGTGTCCGTTTTGGATCCATCCGTGTAAAAGCTGATAGTGTTGGGGTGAACATATCCATCCAACTTTCCCTCGCCCAGATTGCTGATTTAAAGGACGCGTTGAAGCGTAATGTCTTCACTAGGTAGTCCGAAGGTAGGCAGAGGGTATTGCTACCTTGTAACCATCCTAGTTGATCACGGCTAAGAGTGACTGTCGTGCTGGAGGCCCTGAGCCTACCAACAGCCAGCCTCGCCGACGCTTTAATGTGAATGTGTAGTGGAGTGAGGTCAAGAAAAACCTCCAGGGCAGCGGTGGAGCATGAAACAATAGCTCCAGTGATAATTAGACAGGCAAGCCTCTGGACCTTACCTAGATCCGACTTACCGGTGCTTGTTGAAGCCCTTTTCCACCACACCACCGCCCCATACTCCACTCTAGGTCTAACAACTGTCTTGTAAATCCACAGAATTAAATGTGGTTTAATTCCCCAGGTCTTACCTACATAACGTCTGCAAGTCTATAGTGCCTTGATCGCCTTCTCCGTGACCGATTTCAGGTGGTCGTCCCAGAGTAATTTGCTATCAAGAGTGACTCCCAAATATTTGACTTGGTTAGCCATTTTAATTTGGGAGTTGTACATAGTAGGACAACTCAGGGTTCTTGTTGTCCTGCTCCTACTGAAAGGAACCACCGTGGTCTTGGACGGGTTGACACGTAGACCACTCTCCGTGCACCAATCCTGAACTATTCGCAGAGCGGTATGGAGCACATGGGGTAGGACCAGTGTATGATTTGGATCATCTGCCAAACTAATTCCGCGTGAGTCGAAAGACCCTAGTAGTGCATCGATTTCCCGAAAATTCCATTAACCGAACCACTGGCTCAGCTAATTTTGAAATTTGATCCGCTTTTTATAAAAAAAAATTGAAAAGTTATTGACCTCGTTTGTCTTTGGCAACCGCTTTGTAATTTTTTTTTTTTGTTCAAGTGTCAGATGAAAATTTTAATCCGTTTTTCCTTGGTCCTCCGCCCTTTTTTTTACTTTTGTCTTGGGTCGCATCTTGTTCGTATTTTGAAACATGACCCGATTGTTTGTTGTATTTTGTATTGGCCGACTCGTAGAGTATCGCATTGGGCATAATTGGAAAAAGTTCATCTTCTTTTAGCGGTGCAGAAAGGGGTGAAACCTCTGTGCATCTATGTGGGTACGAGTTATGGTTCGTCAATGTTTGTGTCCGTGTATAGCTGCTGCGATAGGGCTTTCCCACAGCGATATAGGAGTGTGATCAGTGGGCGCAGCGGGGCATTGAAACAAGTGGCCCACATCATGAGGAGTACCATTGCAGTTTGGACAGATGTTTTGGATGTCCGGGTTTATGCGAGAGAGGTACGAATTAAGGCGTGAACAAAAGTCCGACCGAAGTTGAGCTAGTGTTACTCTGGTGGCTCTCGGGAGCCTAATCTCCTCAGGCGAAATTGGTGGTGGGCGCTCTGAGAGGACTCTCTTCGCAACTAAGCTTGCAATGGACCGATTCACTTCTTTAGTGTGGATCGCTGCGATGGCGGCTCGGTATGTAACTTCATCGTAAGGGTCCCGTTTGTATCCCTGAACCTCTCTCTCAAGGTCTCGTAAACCACGCCTGACATGTCGTGGTAGAGGAATTCGGTCCATGAGATAATTATTGGGATGATCCTCACGATAGCAACCAACAAGTTACTGTTTTGAGAGTAGGAGATTGTGGTCACGTATTGGCATCAATTTTGTCTCCTGATGTAAGTGATCCTGGGCAGACATCAGAAGGCAACCTGTGGCGATGCATAGAGCGGCAGACCTGAATTTTGGACCAGTTTGAGTTTAATCAGCGGCCGCTCGACCCACCGCTTTATAAGTAGCTAGCATGGTTTCTTTATCCCCAGGTGCTACCAGCTAGAGCTTTTATTATTTTATTCCTACTACGCATTTTCTCACAAACTAAAGCTGCGTGATTCGCAGACGTCATCATGTTCTTTAGGAGAAGCCCGAAAATTTTGGGGTTTGCTACAGTAGGAACAGAATTGTTGCCAATACGTATATCAATCTCCCATCTAATGTCCTCCTACCAAGTGGTTAGAAAAGTCGCACAAGATTCGGACGCAGATATGGTGAGGTTTCGGTTTTGGAAAAATGCCTGTAATCGTCCTAGATAGCGATTAGTTTAGAGGCGGATTTCATTCTTATCATTCCCTGTGGCGAGTACGGTGCAATCGTCAGCATAGGAAGTCACCTCGATTCCTTCACGTGGTGTGGGAAGACCGGACATGTAGATGTTAAACAGAGTGGGGGAGAGTACCTCTCCCTGTAGAACACCTAATTAGATTTTCCTAAGCTTAGTATGTTTGCCACGAAACTCAGTGAAGGAGTGCCGACCAGCTAGATAGTTGGCAATTCAACGAATCTCTTGTGCAGGAATATGCATATTCAACAAGTTAGCGAGAAGCAATGAGTGATTGACCTTATCAAATGCATTTGATATGTCAATTGCCACAAGAATAGTTCTGTGACAAGGACGACGTTGATTAAGCCCATCACGAATGCGTGTAGTGATCGCATCGAGGGCAGCAGTGGTTACTATGCATTTTCCTGAAGCCATGCTGGTGAGGTTCTAGCTTCGCATGTGCAACAAGAGTGGGGTGGATAAGGGCATCCAGCGTCTTTGCGATAGGAGACAGCATCTTAATAGGGCAGTAGGATTCCCCGAGATTTCCGCTCTTCCCTGGCTTGAGGCAGGGAACAATTCGACCTGTTTTCCAGATTTCAGGGATGGCAAGCGTGGAGATCGACAAGTTAAAGGCAGCCGTGAGAAACTCAATGGCTCGAAAGTCGAAATGATTCAACATGGCCATCGAAATGCCATCTGGTCCGAAGGCCTTGGAATTTTTTGCATTCTTGATGACTTTTTTAACCTGGTCCACAGTAAATGATGGTATGGTGTCAACATTCCGACTGCGAATCCGTCTTCCAATTTTGCGCTTAAGGCCGTTAGAGTTGGGATGTTCATTAAATTGTTTATTGAACAGGCTCGCGCACTGAAGGGATCGCAGGTTTGTAATGCCAAATTCAATGACGTTATTGCCCTTTTCTTTCCTAGGATTGGAAAAAGTTCATAATTCTCGCTCGTTGCAGATTTTATTAAAATATGAACCCTGAAAAATAAGATTTTCGTCAGTTTTGTTTAAGGTGACCAGATGCCTGAATGGTCAATACTGTACATAACTTGTACACTACAAGTGAGATGCGGTTTAGAGGCTAACCCAAATCCACTATGGGAGCATTTCGAAAAATCGTGGTAGTCGGTAGCATTTTCCAATAAATGTTTTATAATAATATTTCAAGTCACTCCGGTGCAGTGTTGCCAATTTAGCCGTTTTCCGGCCAAATTTAGCCGGAAACCGTGCTGTTTAGCCGGAAGAAATTTATAATTCCGGCCGGCCGGATTTTTAGCCGGAATTGATTTTCTTCGGCCGTTTTTCCGACTAAAATTATTTTATGAATTTTTGTTTACTTTGATACTAGAATCCATTTTTCAATATTCACAAACAAAATAATTAATCGCCGTGAAATTATTTCTACATACACTTATTATCGTGTATTAAAAGCAGATAAGATCTTGGAAATAGGATGTCACTAACACATCCTGCGGCCTTAGCCCAATGTTGGATTGTCGCGCTTGTTATTTTTTTAGTGTATTAGGGTAAGTACCTAGTATGTCTACCTAGAGGAAAACTTGCATTTACGACTCCTGGGAAAAATTTGCCGCGAAGGCTTGCCTTTTTTCAATAAATTTAGGGTAATGGGTTTCACGTAAACTGACGATATTAGTACCTAGTCTAAGCATGTAATTTCCTAACCACCAATATGCTAAATAATTTGCAAAATGGAAGATAAAATTCTCTGCTGAGCAATTCTTGGAACATGGGGGTACCTGAACATTTTTCCATTTTTCAAAGTGTCAATTCTCTACCACAGATAACGTCGTCAGATTAAGTACAAGGGTGAAAACCTTTTAGCGCGATTCATTAGATAGTGATAATATCTCCGGAGCTTTGTAGTGTTCAACACTAACGTTGTGCAAGTAGCTTGCCCAGTAGACTACAAAAATTAAATTTAAGTGTGTATGTATTTCGGGGGCAACTTACCAGCACAAAAGCTAAGTGCTGAAAAAGGGGGTAAGTTGCTTTCGAAATAATATACTCACTTAAATCTAATTTGTGTAGTCTAATGGGCAAGCTACTTGTACAACGTCTGACGTCTGACATTATATTTTGTTTCTGGGTTTATAGCAACAAATTTATCAAAAACCTATACCATTTCCCGCCAAGCTCAAATTTTGGAACATCAATTTCGCATCTTTGGAGCATCGTAATTCCGAAACATCAACAATGGAACATCAATTTCGTAACTATGGAAAATAAAATAAAATTTGGAAAGCTCAAATTCGAAAATGAATGACAAGCTTGAAACACATATTTTCGAATGAGGCAAATTTATCATCATTAGCACGAGTCCCAAATTACGCAATGGACAATCATTTGCTCAATAATGACTGGGGACCTCATCTGTTGTAAAATTTTAGCACCAGAATGTTTACAAAAATATTAAATTTGTTATCAATTTTTACACATTTCTATTCAAATTCTTTAAGAAAAGTGTGTCCTCAAATTATTTAATTGAATATTCATCAAAATATCGCATTTGTCATTTACACAAACGTCAAAAGTAAATGACGAATTCTAATGACGAAAGCATATGTGTCACTCCAATTTCGAACTTTCATCGTCATGATGGATTATCGTCATGATGATTTGTATATGTGTCTTGGACCTAAAATGGTTAATGTTTAATCAAAATATCCAAACATAAATGCGGATGCCCTTGCCCATAGTTACGTATTGGACGTTCCTTTTACGAATTTTATGTTCCACAATTTCGAACCTAATGTGGTTATGGACTTGACCGAGAAATTGTGCCTGTATACAACAATTTTGACTAGTTGCGCTATCTAACTCCGAACAAATTAAATTTTGACTCTAATGCCAGCGATTGGAACATATACCTATGTATGTAATAAAACTAAGAAATCTGCCTAAGTCATAGCTTACAGGTAGTTCTACAGAAAAGAAATAAAATTATTAAAATCAGTTTTTTACTATAAATTTTTTCGTAATGTGACTGTTTTGTATGATTTAGCCGGTTTTTTAGCCGTTTTTCTCACTGAAATTTATTTAGCCGGATTTTTAGCCGTTTTTGAAAAAAATGTAGCCGGTTTTCCGGCTAAATTTAGCCGTTTTCTAAATTTCCAGTTGGCAACACTGCTCCGGTGACCAAGGTACGACAAGAAATTTATTTAATAGCAGCTGTTTGTAGGAGGCAAAATCAGCTATATGGAGAGCTATTTTGTAATATTCGGTTACAAAGCATCACCACACCACCGTCACCGTCGCATGTTGCATTGAATCATAACTGGTTCATAGCTATATATTCTTAAGGAAGCTACATCGGCAGTAGCGATTTTGTGCTTACACAACTTTGAAGCCGAATAGCCACACATAAATCCGGTTATGTGGGTATTATTAAAGGACATTATTTGGATTTAGTAAAATTTTAATATTTTGATGCCGAATGCTTGCAAAATATGCCTTTAAGTAACTTTTTTTTTGTTCTCCCACGCAAAGATCAAATGCCATTATCATTGCTCCAAACAGGGGTCGGCAACCTTTTCCAGCCTAAGGGCTCATTCTAAAATAAGTCACTTCTGAAGGGCGCATAAATGGTTCACACAAATAAAACATTATACCTAAATGTGGTTATACCTTTTTTACAGACACTCATGTAATCAAACATTTTTCTTTTAAATTTGGGAAGTGTGAAGTTGAATTTCTCAGTAAATGGGATTTCCAATTTGGCTTTATGTATTCACAGATCCAACCATTTCCGCAACATGACGATATTTTCCTTGCATTTCCAGGTTCAGTTCATTTAGCTTTATTGTTAATCTAAGGCCCATTCTCTCGTAGATCTTATAGAATGGTTAGTCTTATCGCCCAGAGAAGACACACACAATATTCAAAAAGCTTCTCCATTATATTGAATTGATTTTTTGTTAATTTTGCATATTTATGTTATCTTTTGCTTATTTACGCTGTTGGATGAAAGTGCGCAATGATTTTCTCAATCTAACATGATGGCTTAAACAAGCAAAATATGGCGTAGCTATGCAAAATAAACAAAAATTTCATTCAACACAATGGAAAAGCTTTCTAAATATGGTGTGTGTCTTCTCTACGCGATAATACTAA
This sequence comes from Microchrysa polita, assembly GCA_949715475.1. Taxonomy (NCBI): domain Eukaryota; kingdom Metazoa; phylum Arthropoda; class Insecta; order Diptera; family Stratiomyidae; genus Microchrysa; species Microchrysa polita. Next base: position 15,331,363 of record OX454415.1, read on the forward strand.
TCAGCCGACAGGTACTGAATAAGAGCTATCAGAAACTCGGCCGAAATCTATTAGCCATGAGTGATCAGTCAGCTGTGGGTAATCTTCCTTTCTTGATGCTAGGAACTGTTTGATTTCGTTTAACAAACTAGTAAAGCTTACAAGAACTTTGCCTCTGCTCAGCCATCGAACTTCCGTATGCGATATCAGGTCAGCGTACTCAACACCTTCATCTTGCAAAAGCTGCCGAAACAAACGATGTTGCATTGCAGACGCCCTAATAGAGGTAGGTAATTATCTTTACAACAATCTTCATGACATGATGGAAACGGATAATTTTGGTTCCTGATGAATGATGCAGTGGTAATGAGTGAATTGAGGAAACATTTCGTTTGCCATATACAGCGCAACAAAACCATTCTTATTGCCTATCATTGCAGGCGCACTATCAGTAACTAGGGAAGCTCACTTTTTAATGTTAACTGACTTTCTTCCGCATATGCTATGAAGGCATCGTAGATATCTTTTCCCTGTGTCCGCCCCTGCAGTGGTAATAGCTTCAAAAATTCTTCTTTCGTGTTGTGTTTTTAAAAATTTTAAAAACCGTATCAGCAGCAATTAAGAAAGCTTCCTTTATTATTTCCCCGTCTATATAAGGCTATCTCTTCTTAGCCAGCAAATGAGAAACCTTTAAAGATGCAACAGTAGCACTTTTCGCAATTTGAGCTGGCCTGGTAAAACACTTTGTTGTTTTGTTAAATTTGTCAACGAATTAAAGTTGACACGTTTCTTCCGGATCTCAGAATTTGGGGGAAAACTGTTGTTCATTGACGACTCCAGCAGAGTATTAAAGTGTCTTTCAATGTTACTTTTTTTGGTACTGGTACAGAGGCGTTGCACAGTAAACAAATACTTTTACCTTTAAACTCAATAAAAAAGAACTGTTCTTCCCAATCCTTATTGAAATAATAAGTCCTAGGTCTTTTACTCACGTTAGCTATAAGAATTCAAATACGTAGAGGGAGACTAACTATACAAAAATGCATGTACTTGACTCTGGGTATCTCAGCAAACTGATTAGTTCAGAGCCAAGTGACAAGCAAAAGCCCTACTGTTACTGTACTCATCTTGCCTTCCGCGCATGCCTTGTTTATAATGAAACTAGTCTTTCAGTTTTGAGCTAAAATTTCGTACAGACGTGTGTTCTTATTATGTAATCATCATATTTGAGAGATGGGCGCATTGAAAAGCCGTCGCGGGCACATGGGCGCCCGCGGTCACAGCGTTGCCGACTCCTGCTCCAAAGACTCCGAAATTTGGCCGATCTCGCATGTTTCAGTCGCAAAATTTGTGTGGAGGATTTTTTTGCGCAAAAATTTGTTCTTATTTAGTGTAGTTTCCAAGTTTCTTTAAAATAGTTCGAAAGTTACAGCCGAGAACTCGAAAACCTCTTTTCTAATATTTTCTGAACTCTTGGACGCTTTTAAACTAGTTTCTATTATCACTAAAAATTTCAAGTCTCTAGCTAAAATAGTTGGAAACGTACAGCGGTAAACATGCAAGTGGAACATGCAGACCGAGATGCAAAAAATGCACTGAAAATAGACAAACTACGCTCTAAAAGGCAGATATTGGAGGCCAGTTGAATGTAATCAGAATGCAGAAGAAAATCATTCTCATATCCATTTTAAAAAATTTACTCTACAATAAAAAAAAAAAAGAAATAACATGCGTGGCAGTCCACCAGTAAACTAGGGCCGCAGATGTGTGAGTGACATCCAATTTCCAAGATCTAAACTGCTGTTTTGTGAGTTGTTGAGATCAACAGCACTCCCAGCAATGTTATTTATCCCCATAAATGGATACTTGTTTACAATCTGAGCGACATCATAGTCCGTCACGTAGGTCGTGAGTTCGGAAAACACCATAAAATGAATACGTTCACGGTGAGTCTGGAGTCCATGACCCTGTGCACCAATCCAACCACAAGCCAGGCGACTCTAAAATTTGCTAACAATATTTCTGCGACCGGAAATTTCAACTCCTAAGAAAATCATGATGTTGAAAAAATTTTGGGCTAGCCCCCCCCCCTGACCGAAATCCTGGCTACGCCCATGCTACGTATCGATTATCATCAACAAGCTTTGACGATACTTAGCCATTCCAGGTATATTGCCCTGACATATTTAGTGTCAGACAATACACAAAAAATTAAAGTAACTGTCATCTGTCGCTCATCGCCTTACAGAATGTGAGCTCTGATCTTGTGTGGTGGAAAACAATTCGAAGTAGAAGCTCGTTGGATTGCTCATGAGCATGAGGTATCATTGTGTGAAATCGAGAATGTTGTACATTTTGATGTACGCTTCTGGAAGCTGATGCTGTAAGACAGGTCAAAATGCTGTACTGTACAAAATGCTGTACGTCTGGTCAAATGAGTTTTGATGGTCTGTGCAAGTTGAAACATCCTTACCATAATTTATTAAATATTTTTAATTGAAAAAAGGAGAAAACACGAGGTGGTTTTTGGACTAAAATGTTTTAAAAATTTGCTAAGCATAAATAAATCGGCCTGCTTCTATAATAATTTTTCCAGAGCTCTAAATATTTTACAGCTAAATGAAGATACGCATACGCATCTTCTTCTTTCTTGCCTCGTTATTTGTGGCGCTTCTGCGGTGTAGGGACATCGGCCGTTCTGGCGGTATCTTTAAACAATTAAAATTTGCAATTGCAAATGGCCTCTATATAATTGCTTCGGTACCCCACTGCCCCTTTTGAGCTTCTCGTCGAATATAACCCGTTCTACATTTCCACTACTGAACACCATGGATTATTTCGAAAACAATACTTAGACAAATTCACATAAAAGATGCACGGTGGTGTCACTCTTTTTGTACTGGCAGCATAGGAAGAAAAGCAAAACGGCTAACCAAAATCTAGGCCGAAATTGTACAAACCAATCTAATCTAACGGTATTTTACGAAAAGTTATATTAGGTTCGTTTTATTGCTGCATCGCGTGTAGTTTTGGGTAGCTTACTCCATATAAAAAAATGACACTTACCCAGGTATGTTTCACGCGTGCCACTAACCTGCACGGGATAGAGTTTAGTGGATCACATGTAGGTGGCTAATGCATAGGAAAAACGGAATTTTTTTTCAAACCAAATGTGAGAATCATTCTCACGGTGGTTTTCGATTTTGCAAATAAATAATCGTCTTTTGTGATGAAATCCACCAAATCTAAAAAAAAATAAGCCGGCGAGAGTGAGTCACAGATGCAAAACAACTGTCAGCTGTTTAGTCTTAGCCGGGAAGTTAAACGCGATCGTTTGTTTTGAGTCAGATTTAACCTCGATAGTAATAAAACGCTACTATTATATTTACTTCTTATCATCTACAGCAGTGATTCCAAAACTGTAGGGAGGCGTGAATTTAAATTGCAAAAACAGGTTCCGAACTTACATCCAAAATTAAAAGCATTCCTTGTCGATGGTAATTTTTGTACACCCATTTTCGGTTGTTGGCCAACATTTTCTCGGGTGCACGGGATCAGCAGATCTTGCAAAGTAGGCTCGAACTGAAAAAGTTTGGAAACCACTGGTCTACGAAAAAGTCCCACTTGATGGGATGATCATTATGTAACGTCCATATGCTTCTGTTCGGAATTTGTTTCTGTTTTATAAACTTAACAATTGAAATGTTGATTGGGTTTTTATTAATCTTCAAGCGGGCGCGCATCATTTTGTGACAAAACCGGGCGCGCTGCAACCGTATAGCGTAATTACTGGAAAATAGCACCAGTACCCCGTGCGACCTCAATAATATTTGTCCGGTAAAATGGATTGCCTTAGCCCCACCAGGAAAAGTTTCTAGCTGCGCCACTGCGCTGCGGGACCACCTTTCCGTTTTGCATCACAGGGCCAGTTCCAGCTATTTAACCATCAACTCAGGTACACAAAATCACAGGATAAAATCGTCATTATTTCCAAAACATTATCAAAGATTTTGTAACAAGATTTTAACCAAAGAATAAATCGTGGTAAAATGTGGTGAACTCCGCCAATTGAAACAAATGTCAAGACTACAGTAGAGGTCGTATAACCCGGCGCATTCCACTCTGTCCACGTAAGTGTAATTTTTTCAATTCTGGACGAAAATAAATTATTGGCATAGATTTTTATAAGTTAGATTACTTTACCATTTCAGTCATGAATTGGTAGAGTGGCAATATAAACGGATTCTACTGTAGTGTGAAGTCATGACGATAGTATGAACAGGATTCAAGATTTCATAATCAACCTAGATTTTGCGGTCATAATGTGTATCGCCTTTTAGTTTGATAAGCCCAATTTGAATTTTAGGCTGGCCAAACTTTTATCCGTAAGGGGGAAGATAAAGGTTGAAAGGCTTCGGCTAATTCCTATATCTTCTTCAGTTGTGGCATAACTGCGGACCCTTAGCTATGCAGGAGGAGTTTCATAGGAAAAGAACTTCGGCCAATTCCTATGTCTCTCTACGGGGCGTTACTTTCCCGCATTATCCGAGTAACCGCTGCGCCTGAGTGCTGCATTAACATCTGCAGCGTCTCAGGTTTCTTAACGTGATAGGTGACAGAAAACATTTAAGTCAACCACTAAAGCAGCATCTTCGAGGCATGCCCATGATGGCCTTTACTCAACGATTAAACCCTATCATGGTTTAGCGATGTGCCGACAACTCATCCTAAGAAAAACTTCAAGTCAAGAAACCTGAAACAAAAGCCTCGGATTGGACGGATACAAAACAACGACGACCCCGCAAACGAACAACTGATTACTCTTTCGGATCCTGGAATGTACGCTCCCTGAATAGACCGGGGGCCTTAAGGGCCCTCCTGGATCAGGTAGAACAATACAAGCTGAGCATAGTTGCAATCCAGGAAACTAAATGGCTCAAAAGCGAGATTAACGACCTCAATTCGCACACTATTTTTACGAGTGGTAAAGAGGAGGGCAACAAGGAGTTTGGAGTAGCTTTCATCGTGAATAAGCAGCTCAAGGACCACGTTATCGGCTTCAAACCCATCAACGAGCGGCTATGTGCGATCCGCATTAAGACCCGTTTCGCTAATCTCTGGCTCATTAATGCGCATGCCCCTACAGAAGTAAAAGAAGACGCGATTAAGGACGAGTTCTACAACGACCTAGAAACACTCTTCGACTCACTTCCATCAAACGACGTCAAGCTGCTGCTAGGAGACTTTAACGCCAAAGTCGGAAATGAAAGCTGGCATAGGGGAACTACTGGAGGTCATAGCCTCCACGACGAAAACAACAACAACGGTCAGCGACTTATCGACTTCGCGAGCGGCAGAAACCTGGTAATAAGCTCTACATGCTTCCCTCATCGACGAATCCACAAGCAGACCTGGAAGTCTCCAGATGAATACACCGTGAACCAGATCGACCACGTACTGACCAGCAAGAGATGGGCTTCTAATGTCCTAGATGTTCGATCCTATCGAGGAGCCAACTGCGACACCGATCACTATTTGGTGAAGACGACCTACAGGTGCAGAATCTCTTCGGTGCACCTAACGAGAATCAACCCTGCCAAGATCTTCGAGGTTGACAATTTGATTGATGATGCCACGGCGGCTGCGTATACAACAGCACTAGAGGAAAAACTGTCGCCCATGCTTGATGACATCAACAATTTAGGCATCCATGAGTTCTGGGAGGAGCTCAAAGACAGCATCAAGGGGGTCGCAGAAGAGGTCGTGGGCTATAAAGGCCGGCGCAGACGAGCAGACTGGTTCGACGAAGAATGCAGGGCCTCGATTGAGGCGAAAAATGAAGCCTATCGCCAATACACACAACGCGCATCCCGAGCCAAGAAAGAAAGATATAACGAGCTTCGGCGAGTATCTAATAAGTTAATTAGACGTAAGAAACGCAAACATTTTGACGAGCAGTTACAGCAAATAAACCAAAGATTAGCCAGTAAGAACATTAGACAGGCGTACAAACTTATAAATAATGTTAAGAACGGATATCAACCCAGGACAAGCCTATGTAAGGACAAGGATGGTAACATCATCAGCGACATCGAAAGCGTCAACAAACGATGGGCCTCGCATTTTGAAGAGCTCCTCAATGCACCATCAACATCCCCCGCGGAGCCAGCTCTTGAGCAGTTAGCTGAACCAGGCCCTCCCGTTCTACCCCCAACAGAAGAGGAGGTGAGTCTTGCCATACAGTCGCTTCAAAATAATAAAGCGCCCGGCGCTGACGAGATCCCAGCAGAACTGCTGAAGCATGGTGGAACGTGCCTGACCAACGCAATACATGTGCTACTGCTGAAAATATGGAACGACGAGGAAATCCCCGAAGATTGGTGCAAAAGCATAATCTGCCCAATCCACAAAAAGGGTGACAAGCTGAAGTGTGAGAATTACAGGGGCATATCATTAGTTTGTACGGCCTATAAGATATTATCTAAAATTCTTGAAAAGAGAATTAATCCGTACGCAGAACGAATCATTGGCGAGTATCAAGGCGGCTTCAGACCTGGTCGATCAACGACCGATCAGCTTTTCACAGTGAAGCTACTACTCCAAAAGTGCTGGGAATATAACATCGACGTATACCAAATCTTTGTCGACTTCAAGCAGGCATACGACAGTATCGATCGAAGTGTACTGTACAACATTATGCTGAATTTTGGTATACCGGCAAAGTTAGTGCGACTCACAAGGATGACGATGACTAATACCGTCTCGCAGGTCAGAGTGCAGAATCGACTCACTGACCTATTTGAAACTCGTACTGGACTCAAGCAGGGCGACGGGCTGGCGCCGACGCTCTTCAACCTTGCTTTGGAGTATGTAATTCGAGCCATGAATATGGACAGCAGCGGAACGCTACTCATCAAGTCGACTCAATTAGTAGCGTACGCCGACGATATCAACATCATGTCTCGAAGGTTGGGTGATGCAGAAAGCCTTCTGCATAACCTCAATAACGCCGCAAAGGAAGTTGGACTACATATCAACGAAAGCAAAACAAAGGCCATGATGCAATCGAAAACAAGGACGTCAGCAAATTCAAGCATCACAGTGGGGGACCTTAATATCGAGTATGTAGACAACTTCAACTATCTGGGTTGTAACTTATCAAAGGACGCCAACGAAACCGACGAAATTAAGCGACGGATACAACTAGCCAATAAGACATATTTCTCGGTCCTCCCTATAATTAATTCGAAACTTGCGCACAGGAACACGAAGCTCCGCGTGTACAAAACGATCATCCGACCCGTGCTATGTTATGGCTGCGAAACATGGACCCTCACCCAAGCCTCCGAAATTTTGCTAGACCGATTCGAACGAAAGGTCCTTCGGCGAATTTTCGGGGCCGTTCGCGAGCGAGACCAATGGCGTATCCGGTACAACCATGAGTTGTATCAATTGTACGATGAGCTGGAAGTATCGAAAATCGTGAAGCTTCAACGTTTGCAATGGGCGGGGCATGTACAACGGATGGACGATAATCGCATGCCAAAGAAAGTGATGAACGCACAACGAATTGACGGAGCGAGGTTGCGTGGACGACCGAGAGCTCGCTGGGAGAACTCCGTAGGTGAAGACGCCCAACAGCTGCTGGGCTTTCGAAACTGGAGGACGAGGTCACGTAACCGTGACAATTGGAGGTCAACGATTCAGGCGGCCAAGGCCCGACGTCGGGCTATCGTGCCACATTGATGATGAAACTTTTGTCCGTGAGTTGATAAAACTTGTGGTTCTCGAACCGAATTAGCACATGGAAACTATTTTTAAAGACGAATAATCACAAACTTACAAATTTGACAAAACCAATAATTTGACGTGTAACGAGTTGATTTTCCACGAACATCTTTTTTTTTCACAAAAGTTAGAACTAATCTTGGTTTGGCACCATATCTCAAGTCATGAGTATTCTCCATTTACCATCTTAAATCTCCCGACAAAAATTTGCTTTGTCTAATAACCAAAAGAAATTTAAACTAGGGGGCTTCGCCCCCTGCTCGCTTCGCTCGCCAACCCCCGGCGCCGAGGCTAATTTCGGGCGCAGCCGAAATTTGGATACCCTTCGCTTGGGCTAAAAGTCTTTTCGGGCGTACCTATGACTTGTATTTAATCCCCCTCCTCATTCTTTTTCTTCCGTCTTGACAAAAGTTTTGGGCTTGGTTGAAATAAGTGGGCAAATAAAAATATTTACTCGGAAAATTTTATTGGGATTGCCGGAGCATGACCCCACAGTACGATTCCATTCGTTTTGAACTTTTTAGTTGCTTTGATAAAGACACATTAATTCAAGGTTTTGTGAAATTAGTGTAAAAAAATGTTTCTTAGAAGAACCAATATGGGGGGTTTGGTTTGTATGGCAGCCCCATGACCCCATGGTCCGATTTGATCAATTCTTGCATATATTATGTGTTATGTATAGAAACACTTTTTTGTGGAATTTGGTTGAAATTGGTACACAAATAAAAAAGTTTTTGTTAGAAGAGCTCAAATTGGGGAGCTAGGTTTGTATGGCAGCCCCATGACCCAGTGATCCAATTTGGGTGAATCAAACATACAAACAGCCTGCAGCAATAAGAAGCACGTGTGCAAAATTTCAGCTTGCTAGCTTCAATACCCGCCGAGTAAAACGCGTCGCAACAGACAGACAGACAGACAGACTGACATGCTCCAATCGACTCCCCAAGTCATGCAAGGCACGCAAAACCCAAAATATTCAATTTCATATTTTTTGTTGGGGAGGGAGGGGTAGATGGGTCGGACCTGACACATCTTTATTACCTTGTCAAGACATCCAACGGCTACCATTTGATATTAATTTGAAGTTTTTCGTGACATTCTATCAAAAGATATGACTGAATATAACTTTGTAGGGGAAGTAGGGGTAGGGGTAGTCGGACCTAATCCACTTTCCATCAACTCAAAGTATATGTCAGAATGAGACATTGATCAAAATTTCAAGTCGATAGCGATATTCTACCGAAAGTTATGGCCGAATTAAAATATCAAGGAGGGGTAGTTTGTATGGGAGGTAGGGGAACCCGTGGTCCGATTTGGCCCATTTTCAATACCGTCCAAGATTTTAGCAAAACAAACATTTGACCAAAATTTCAAACCGCTAGCTTCATTATTTCGGGAGTTATCGTGCTAACAGACAGACACACTGACAGACAGACAGACAGACATGGCTTATTCGATTCAGGGACCGACCCTGATCATTTATATATATACTTTGCCATACCTCCGGTGGCTCCTTTGAGGTGTTACATAATATCGGCGTAACAAAAACAATATACCCTTTCACTCTATGAGCGAAGGGTATAATAAAAACACTTCAAATTGCAGTCATCTTTTTGTGGTCACCGGAAGCTAATATCCAAATCATCAGATAAAGTACCATAACCGCGCATTTTCAATTTCATCTTTACCGTTTTGTCTATCTAGAAGACAAAAAAGTCCATTATCCGACGTCAATCAAAACTCTTCGACAGATATGAATTTTACATCTTGCTCATGAATATCGGATATGAGGGACTGACGATCATTTTAAACGATCATTTTCGATAAAGAAATCACCGGGCGAAAATTTCAATTCGTCTCATTTCATGACTAGGACGCGAACGCGAGTAAATGGGTGAGGTTATAAAACACAACGTTGCGCAACGTTTCGCGCAACGTTTCAAATCAACCGGCCGTTACGGATCAGAAACTTCTCCCTACAAACAGATCCTCTAAGCGCCCCCTTGCGAGGCATAGCTTGATTGATTGGCAGAAATTTACAATCTGCCGTCGAACCGTGCATTTCCGCCCTCATTTATTTATTAAACTATTTATAATCAAAATAAAATGTATTTGCATCTCGTTTGAAACTGGAAATTTTAATTTTCGAGCAAAACGTATCAGCTGTGATGTGTCAATTGTCACATTTGTCACTTTCCGAGAGATGGCGACGGGAACACCAAGTCTGATCCGGATCTATGCGTTTACAGAACACAATAGGAAACGTTTCGGAAAACGCGAAACGTTACGCGAACGTTGTGTTTTATAACCTCACCCTATGTGTTGTAGTAAACGAAAAGATAATCAACTGAACATTTTGATTTTCAATCTATCGCCCATCCGTGAAGTGTATTGGCATTTGATTTGGGCATTTCTTTTAGTAGCTTCAGGTCCCATGTATATAGATTTTCTAGATTGATGGTACAAAAAAAAGCCTGAGCAGAAACAATAATAATAATTCAAGATGGGTTACTTGATGAAGCTTTCGGAGACCCTTAATGATCTCATTACATTATGACCGGCAACATTTCGACATGGTTCACTTTAGAATGATGTCTTGAGTAGTTATGCGCGATATTATGAAGAATTTAATCGCTACCAGATTTGAAATCAGTCAAAATTAAATGAGGCGGTTAGGCTTTAGGCGCGTGCACGTGGTGAATCAATCTACGCGAGAGATAAGTCGTTAAAAGAACTTAATCAGAATAAGAAACGGCTTCAAATTGAATTGGCATGCTTTATGGAGCCGATACAGTTTGATGGAATAATGAAAAGGCAACGCATACGTGGTATACGCGGCACTGTAGGCCAATTTTCAGAATTGTTAAATGAAATTTCATAGAACTAATTAAAATGAGTTGAATTTAGTTGAAACTGGTGGCGTCGAGTAATCAAATAAGTCACAGTGGCGGTTACAATTTATATTGTAGATACATTAAATGCAATTCTATGGGCCTCTTTCTCATAACTCTTATCTAGTAGGTACATGTCGGCTGTTTAGTCCTATCGTATAGACGAAACGCACACTATTTTCGTTGTTGACGACGTTACTGACCACTAGGTATTCGAGATATGATATTGATACATCGATATTTTCCTCCGATGTATCGATATTTCTATTAACAAAACATCGATATATCGGTCCATTATTTCCAATAAAATGCTCTGAAAATTATAAAAGAGGACACTCGATAGTTCGAATTTTCTTTTAGGTAGGCTCCATAATTCGAGAGCTGGATACATCGAAAACTCCATAACTCGAAGTAATATACATTCACCTTCAGCTTTTTTAACTACTTTAAAAACCCTTTCATCATTATGACGGATTATCGTCATAATGAATTGGATATGTGTCAAGCTTGCAAATGTCTGTTTCTATTCTGCAGCTGTCCAGTTCTATGATACATTTACGACGTCATTTGTAATAATTATAACATGCTCCAATAGGATACTTCATTTTGCTCCACGTTGTATTACATCTACACTAGCTTCCAAATGGAGTCTGAAAATCACGGACTCTGCGCGTTTAAATTATTAATAGGCCATTCAAGAATTATATAATTAAAATACAACTGTCAGTTGCCATTGCGAACTGCCAATAGCACCCAACTAACAAGCTCTTGTGAACTGGAAAAGACTCTCACTCTAGTAAGGCTCTCTGCCACTCTTATAATGTAGCTCTAGTAGCAAGATTTAAATAAACTCTTTAAGTAAATTTATTATAAGATTATTACTCTTGAAGAGCCGTATTTTTGTTAGAAGTTCATATTTTGTTGTCATGAACTCTCGTAAAAACTTTTTAGAAAAGCTCTTCAAGCTATAAATTCTTACAATTTCTTACAAGAGGTTTATTCTTATAACAGGATGACAAACTGATTCAATTAACCATCAAAAATTAAATCAGGACAACTCACTGAAAAAAACATTAAAAATTCGATAAGAATTTCCCGCCACCGAACCCTTTCTCCGATAGAGGGACTTTAGTTATTATACCTAGGGGGCTTCGCACGGCCGAAATTTGGATACCCTTCGCTCTCCTTGGACTAAAAGTCTTTTCGGGCGTACCTATGACTTGTATTTAATACCCCTCCTCATTCTTTTTATTCTGTCTTGACAAAATTTTATTGGGGTTGCGGGAGCATGACCCCACAGTACGCTTTGATAAAGACTTTTGGTAAAGACACATTAATTCAAGGTTTTGTGAAATTGGTGCAAAAAATGTTTTTTAGAAGAACCAAAATGGGGGTTGAGTTTGTATACAAGAGTAAATATTTACTCCAATAAGAAGCCTTAAAGCCTTCTTATAAGACATGTGTATCTCCTATAATGCTACAAGATCAAAATAACTCTTGGTCAAGTGCGTCATTTAATACTTATAAGAATTTTATAAGGATCTTATAGTAAATTCCAAGAGTTGATGTCTTGATGCTTGCTCTTGTAAGACTCTTGTAGAGTATTATCAGAGCAAAATTGATTGTTAATTGGGCAGCCAGCGTGGATACAGCTTTACATACATATTTCCTAAAAAGAAAGGCATTTTAGTGAGTTAAATTTATTAACAATATATTGACCGATATATCAATTAAAATCGGAAGCTTGCAATATTATCGATATGAAAATATCGACATTTTTTCTTACGATACGCATCGCTACTGACCAAGACTTCGCTGAGCTGTGAGCCGGCTCGATTAGAACTCGCACGTCCACTCGCAGCAGCTTGTCTACCTCCAGTCCGCCCTTTAGAGGCTAGGCCACCTCCTGATCCACTTTCAAATCCAGATCCACTTCCAAAGCCAAATCCACCTGGGCCGCCAGGACGGAAGAAATGTTTCTGATTGTTCGTTGTATATGTAAATGGTTTTTAGTGTAGGGATTTTTCGTCTATTGACCGTAAAAACAAAATTTCTGGAGATAGATATTGAATTTTGTGTGAGTGTATATTTCATGCTTGAAATACATTTGACGCGTCCGCATCGGCATCGGCATCAGCAGAAACATTTCAATTAGAACACACGCATTTGCCTTTGATGACCCCCATTGACAGCATCAGCAGAAAGAATGCTTCTGCTGCTGCCTGCTGCTCTCAATGTGGGTCATCAAAGGCAAATGCGTGTGTTCTAAATTGAAATGTTTCTCCTGATGCCGATGCTGACGCGTCCAATCTATTTCAAGCTTAACTCTAATCTCTCTCTAGTGGAGCATGGTGCGTTGATGACTACCGCGTGTAGTCCATCAACGTTACAAAGACAATTGAATTCGGAGTGTGATACGGTTGTCAGCCATACCACTTCCTAGTCGCATTGTTGGTTTATTATTCTACGATAAGAATATTTCTTATCATCTTCTTCTGAATAATAAACTTGCGACGAGTCGTGCCGAGTTTGGAAACTCGTTTCTCTATGAGTGTCTATTCCACAGAGTGGCGACTGAACGATCACGGCCACAGAGCACGACATAACTCTAATAGTCCTTATAATTAAATTTGGACAGAAACACGAAACATCGCATGAGCGAATGAACGCTGATCACCAGTGAATGTTATGGAGGCCACGCAAGTGTACGGAGCAAAAAAAAGCAGGACGACTGAGAGCTTCGTGAGAATGTCCTGTTTAGACAGAGCCTTTTAAAAATGTTGAGGGCAATGATCAAGCAAATGGGCTTCCTGGTCTAGACTGGACTCATGATTAGCCTGTTTGTGTTCTTCTAGTTGTCGTTAAGGGTTTACTTTCGTTCCATTTTCAAAATGGTCGAATTCCATGGAGCTTTTAACCTAAGCGATATCGAGAACGCTATACAAAATACGCAGAACAAAAATGTTTTCCAGATCGCGGAGTTATCTTCGATCATTGTATGAAATTGCGAACATTGTATGAAATTGCGAAATTATTTTTTCAATTTCAGATAATGGCGTAATCAAGTAAAATATGACATAGCTAAGCGAAATAATCAAAAATGCAATTGAATATAATGTAAAAGCTTTCGGAAAATAGTATGCGTCTTATCTATACGATAAGACTAACCACTCGGTAAGTTATATGTACGAGAAACTTGCCCTATATCAACCTAAATTTTCTTAAAATATATTTTTTCACAAAAAAAAATAAGTTTCACAGATATCAAACATTTTCTACCCAAAAAAAGCTGCTACATACAGAACTCCAATCTCTTTACACAAATCTCATATTCAAATAACGATTACAAAAAGAATAATAATTGCAGCCACTTCTAAATAAAATTGTCCACGATTGAAACTCAAGAATCTCTAATGCTATGTACTTACATACCTTGCTTTGAGTCACCCACGCATTGTTCATTTTACCGTCCATCTTCCAATCGCTCCCCATCAAACAATTTTCTCTATTCAACGTTCAACCAGTACACGACGATTCGTTTCAATCCTAGTCCTTCCTGCTGCCATCATTCATTTGATCTCGCGGCATGGGCATAGCATGGCAGTGAATAGAATTTCCAAGAGTGGTGTACATGTGTCGATCCGACACCGAACAGAAGTTAATTCTGAAGTTGGGTGCAATATATTTTGCACTCGAGTCAGGACTCGTCCATAGAAATGTTCGTTGCCAATGTCCAAAGTGTCCACTTTAAGATGTCTCCATTGGATATCCGAATTGCGTGGTGCAAGGCAACAGGCAAGAGTGCACATATTGCAGGTGCAATGTTTAGCGAGTATCTTACGAGATTGATTTGCATAAGATATTCTGGCGTTTCTAGTGTTATGCAGATTGAGTGAGCGCGCGGTCATCATCCCGTACAGGCAAGTATGAGAAGAAATGTGAATATGGACGATATGTACGATGGGAAATTAAATTTTTCTGGTACATATTAAACTTTTTAAGTCTTCCTTCGCTTTTCGTATGAAGACTAACCATTCTTTTTGCAACGAGTTTCTCGATTCGTTAAGGGAACTTGTTAACGCGGCAATCTGTCTATTTAGTAATAGAAGTGTCTAGGCCTGTTCCAAAAACCGGGATCCCGGTACAAAACCGGTGTTCACTTGGTATGGGACCCGATATTCTAAAGTACCGATATCCCGGTTTTTTTGGTACCGAGTTAAAAAAAAAACCGACCGACGAGTCGGTTTTTTGGTACCGAGTTAAAAAGAACGATTCACTTCAACCATGAGCCGTTTTTTTTCAGGTTTTTTGGTACCGGTTTTTAGCCCGGTCTCAAAAAAATCGGCATATGGTTAAAAAAAAACCGTCGGTACTGAAAAAAACCTGAGTCGGTTTTTAACCCGGTACTCAAAAAAACCGGCTTATGGTTAAAAAAAAACAGTCGGTACTGAAAAAAAAACCTGAGTCAGGGAAACCGCTTGTGGTACCGGGTATTGAAAAAACCCGAAACCCGGTACTGAAATCCCAGTACCGAACAGGCCTAGTAGTGTCAAGAACTAAAAATCCGGACCATCTGGCCCAAAATCACCCTATAAAAAATAGGTGTAGTGATAAAACCGTGAAAAATTTTAAAA
Organism: Microchrysa polita; assembly: GCA_949715475.1. Classification (NCBI taxonomy): domain Eukaryota; kingdom Metazoa; phylum Arthropoda; class Insecta; order Diptera; family Stratiomyidae; genus Microchrysa; species Microchrysa polita. The sequence goes on from OX454415.1 coordinate 15,346,655, forward strand.
TTTTTTATCCTTAATACCTTTGTATTTACATTGCATTTTCGTGACGGAAATCGACTCGGAACCAAAATTATTTTCATTAAAATCTGTTGTATGGATTTGAGGTAAACTGTGACTCTCCTTCACCGGATCTAAAAAAATCGAGTTCACCACACTTCATCACGATCGTAGGCAGGGTTGCCGTTTTCAGATTTCTAAGTGTAACATTTATCTCATGAAATTGTAACATTTTTAGGTTGAGTGTAACAAATTGATAGTGGGACCCAGTATTTGTAAGGTATTATGAAACATTTATTTTAAAGGTAATGTAGATAGCCTAGCCAGTATTTCAGGGCACTCCGCACAATAAAACTTTAAATAAGGAAATGGAAATCTCGCAATTAATCTTGGTGACATAATACGACAGGCATACACCGCAGTTGCTTTATAGCAGACACGATATGTCAAAATTTCCACAATTAGTTTAAATTCGAACCCACGATTTGAGAACAGATTCAATACAAAAGCAATTGTTTAGAAATATCGTAATTAATATTGGCACTGCTCTGCACAGAAGCGTAGTTTCCGAATGATTGAAGGGGCATCAAAGTTCTTTATCTTGTCGCAAAACGAGATGCGCCTTCCAGTTCCTCAGACAATGCTTGAGCTTTCAAAGTGAGTCTGACACGTTAGCTCATCTGCTCTTTCCTTACCATCAAACTACTCGCAAATCAATTTTAATTAAGCTATCACGTTCCTTCTTAAATGTTCTTTTGATTTAAAATGAAATTTGGTGCCCATATAAAGCTTGCATTCCAAATTTTGCCGAATGACGAGAAAAAATATTGGCAACCGTAAATGTTTCGTTTGAATCTGCGGCAAGGCAAAATTCAATTCATTTACTGAACTGACTCGAAGGCTTGGGGAAATTTAGCTGGTATAGTTGAATGAAAACTGATCTCGAATCAAGGAATAAAGGAAGGACCATTAAAAATGGGCACTTAATCCAGGGGTGTCTAAATCAAAACCTGACCTGGGCCAAATGTAAGCGTCTTCAGGATTGAGCTCGCCGCAGGATACAAACGCTGAAATTTGGTGGATTGATCAACAACATCTATTTGCTAAGAAATTAACTCCAAATTTTGGACAGCATATCAAAACCAGTCATCCAGAAATAACCTTGGGAGCCAAAATCATTGTGAACATAAATTATAACGCAACTGTGGCAAAGCTAAATACTGCTTTCTTAAATAAATTTCGAGAGAAAACAATTTCACGATGGGCATTCTATTTTTCTGCACAAAAAAACCGCTTTGAAAAACCGCTAGCTTCCTAAAACAGAGTATGATTTTGAAATACATAATTTAAGTTTGCATAAGGAGGTTTTCACACTTGTTCTTAATCTGGCCAGATTACGTAATCTGCGGTGTGGTGAATTTAAAAATATATGGAATTTGACAGCTCAGATTAAGTAATTTGCACAGATTACGTAATCTGGCCTTAAGTGTGAAAACCCCCTAAGCCATAGAATTCATTCCGCTCGAACTCTATCCGGGGCTTTCGAGCGGAATGAAAATGAAACGGTAATGAACTGGCATAAAAACCGTGGTGAATTTAAAATTTTAGCTTCGAAAATTGCTACAAAGGCGTTTTACGTCCTAAATCATCTTAAAAATAACTAAAAAAAATAATTTCCCCCTTCTCCGAAAGCTTTTTCAACGTGGAAATGAGTCGACTCTGTAGCATATTCTCCGTCGGGCGTGGTGAGTTTTGCAAACGTCAAACCTATTCACTGTCCACGACGAGTTCATCGTGGACATTATCTAATGACCGGGGAATCGAAAAATAACACATAAAATGGCAGAGACAAATTGTGAAACCATTCTCGGATTTTAGTTTATGGAATTACCCAGCATTTACCACATATTCCACGACAGTATGTATTCATTTTCATTGAGAAAATCGCAGCGGACTAAAATTTCATTCTCATTCCGCCCGAGGTCTATCCAGGCCTTTAGACATTACTTTGCTTCAGTGTTCGACAAATTCAACCATGGAGAAGTACACAATTGAGCAGCGCTTTAAGATCGTTAAAGCCTTTTACGAAAATGGACACTCAAATCAAAATGCTTTTCGTGCACTTCGTGTTTTTTTTTTGGTCAACATAATCGACCAAATAACGGACTTCTTGTGGCCAGAAATCTAGGATATGGACCTGGACGATACGTGGTTCCAACAGGATGGGGCCACTTGCCACACAGCCAACGAAGCAATGGCTCTTTAATGTAGGAGGAAAGTGCTCTTCCAATTAGATTCTCATTCTGCATGAAGGCTTTTCAACGGAGAAAGGGGTCGGTGGCGAGAAATTCTTGTTGCACTTCCAGTGGTTTTACAAGAAATTTCATTCGCTGAATGCAGCTATAATAGGTGTGTTTTTTTGGTTATCCCGTCTAGGCTTGGGTAACGAAACTTCGTATAAAAAATTACAGGTGGATAAGCTGGCATTTTTTTATATGGAGTTTCGTTACCCAAACCTACACGGGATAACCAAAAAACACACCTTATCTTCTTCTTCCTTGCCTCGTTCTTTATACCGCTCCATGGCTTCGCGTTGTTCGACCCGCGGTGTAGGCACATCGCCCGTTTTGGCGATAATATCTCAGCATATTTCTACAGGCAGCTCTATCTTGGATCGTGTCATCGCCGAGACCAATGCGTTGTTGTTGCTTTTTCATTTGACACATCCAGGTGTTCTTCGGTCTGCCTGTGGCCTTGGGTCCATCAAGGGGAACTTCCATTGATATCGCTTTCTTTGCGGGGTTCTCAGGCGGACGCCGTTGAACATGGCAATACCAATCCATTTGTCGGTCTTCGAGCTTTTCGGTGATTGGTTGGTCTATGGACAAGCTGCCTCGCATGTAGCTACTCTTGATGTGGTCCCTTTTCGTTACACCAACTGACATGCGTAACATTTTCATTTCAGTCGCTGTCATTTGTTTCGCGTAACCTTCATACATGGTCCAGCATTCTGATCCATACATGAGTGCGGGACGTACAACCGTTTTGTACAACTTGCCCTTTAGCTTCGGTGGCATTTTCTTATCGCAGAAAACTGCAGAGTTTTCTCGCCACATCATCCACCCAACCTTTGTGCGATGTTTGATGTCATCATCGCATGTAGCTCCGTTGTTCACCATCGAGCCAAGGTACTTGAACTTGGTACAAGACTTAAGATGCTCTCCTTTGACGTACATATCTGGTATCGGTGCATCTGGGTCTGAGAATGGGCAGCATAAGAACTCAGTCTTTGTTATAATTACCCTCAGTCCATGCTCCTCCAGAATGTCACACCATTTTCTAAGCGCAGCTTGCAAGGCAACGATGTTTGGGCTACTGAGGACTATATCATCAGCAAAAAGAAGAGATATTTCTAGGCCGTCGGAGACACGAGTTAATAAGTAGCACATTGATGTTGAAGAGCAACGGACTTAATACACTGCCCTGGTGTACTCCGACATTCACCGGAAATTCTTCTGATTCACCGGCTGTGCATCTAACCTTAGTCGTAGCTCCATCATACATGTCTCGTATCATCCTGACGTATGCCTCGGGGACATTAAGTGCTCTCAAGGCCAACCATATCAGATCACAAGGTACTCTATCGAATGCCTTCTCCAAATCGATGAACACAAAGTACAAGTCCTTTCGTGCTGCTCTATACTTTTCCATTGCAATACGAATGCACTGAATCGCATCGACTGTAGATCGACCTTCAACAAAGCCGCATTGATTGTCATTCAACCGCACAATCTTTCTCAATCGGTTGCAGACAACTCGCTCGTAGATCTTTAGTGTATGAGGTGTTAACTTTATAGCCCTATAGTTGTTGAGTTTGCGTGAGTCTCCCTTGTTCTTATAGAAAGGAAGAAGAAAACTTTCCCTGAAAGCATCAGGCATCGGTTGCCCACCTTTGATTTTGTTGAAGAGAACTGTGAGCCAACTAAGCCCGATGGAAAATGTTTCAACCAAAATTCCGCGGGGATTTTGTCCGGGCCGACTGCCTTTCCGCGTTTCATCTGATGCATTGCCTCCATCACCTCTTCCTCTGAGATATCTTCAATATTTGTGGTATTCGGCTCAACATCTTGAAAAGCTGCTTGAGGAAATTCTTCATTTAGAAGTTCGTCAAAATACTCTCGCATCCTGCTACAAATTGCCGTATCGTCAATCAGCAACATTCCTTGCGAGTCCTCCACGTACTTTGGCGCCTGTATTTCCCGAGCGTTCCTTTCTCCTTTGGGCTGCGACCCTAAATATCCTGGCGTCGTGCTTAGGTCTCTCGCGCAAAGACGGTCCTTCGGTCGCAGTCTGAGTTTCTAATTCTTGGTATAGAATTTCTCAGCTGCCTTCGCCTTTGCTTGAGCTACCAAGCGCTTTACTTTCTTCCGGCATTGCATATAATTTTCGCGAAGTTGAACCCGTTCGGCTTCACTGCTTGACTCACATTTCGTCCATGCCTTAAATGCGTTCGATTTGGCTTGCACTGCTTCCTTAGTTTCGGTGTTCCACCACCATGTTTCTTTCTTCGTGTGGAGTGGACCTTTCGAAACTCCAAGTGCCTTTTCCGCCTCACCTACTGACATTTCAGCGAAACTATTCCACATTTGTGTTGGACTGTGCTCGGTGCAGTTTATGTTGTTTTGAAACCACTCCGTCATTTTATCAATGAATGGAGTTACTACAGGTTCAAAGTTGTCGTTTGTGAGATTGTGCCTCTTGATTTTTTCGACAGGCTTGGGAGTTCTTCTATTTCTTGCTCCTCCTGCTTTCAAAATAAATTCTGACAGGAGCAAACGATGTTGGCTGAAGACAGATTCACCCAAGATCACCTTGCAGTCTTTTACCCACCTTCTCATAAAATCGAAACAGAGGTGGTAATCGATCTGCGTTTCGTGTTTCCTATCTCCGTGTCCACTACTGTAGGTGATTAGGTGTCTCTCGTTTTTCACAAACCATATATTTAGGATGACCAAACCATGCGATATGCACATGGTCAGAATAGCTTCACCTTCGTCATTTCTGACCGTTGAAGAACTACCCTTTCCACCATGGCAATCCTCGTAATCATAATTTGATTCACCCACATGGCCATTTAAATCTCCTCCCAAGAACACCAATTCGGTATCTGGAATGGTCTGAATTAGGGTGTCAACGTCGTTCCAAAATGCCTCTTTTTCTTCTGGTGGCAGTCCCACTTAAGGAGCGTAGGCACTTATTACGTTCCACACCCTTCCGCAGATAACCAATTTGATGCTGATCAAGCGGTCACTCGACAGTTCTTGAATGAAGCCAATATGTCGTCACTTAACTGGCCTGCACGCAGTCCCGACATCAATCCCATTGAACACTTATGGGACAAACTCAACAGAAGAATCCGAGCCAGAAATCCAGTCCCTTTGTCCACTGAAGAATTGAAGGCAGCCCTATTAGAGGAGTGGACCGGTATTCCTCTAGATACCATCAACAACTTGATCAGATCAATGCAGAATCGACTGGAAGCAAGATTAGAGCAAGAGGAGGCAAATACTAAAATAATAAATGCTTAACTTATTTTCCAACAGTTTTTGTTTTATTTGCAAAAAAAACTTAACCAAAAACCATTTTCATATTTGCTCATTTTCGCTACGATTTCGCTCAAAGAGCATCAATTTTAAAAGTGCTCACCAAATATTGGTTAAAATGGTACCAACGTAAAGTGCTCACCAAATATTGGTTAAAATGGTACCAACGTAAAGCTGAGGTCTTAAGCTTTTCAATGACATACGATTTTTATGGATAACTGCATTACTTTTCGAAAAACACGTACAAATGCACGCGCTTTTAGATTGAGTCGATCGTTTTGCGGCCGAGTGTATATGTGAGGTTGGCCGAGTGGTTAGGGCGTCGGACTGGCGTACGACAGTCGCTGGTTCGACGCTGGCTGGGGGATTTTTTTTTTACGAGAAAATGACAGAAAATGATGACATAACACATTGATGTATGTCTTTTTCAAAGCTTAGTTCAGTGCTACAAAGGTGCAATTGGATCAAAAAACGGCGCCAAACGCCATTATTGGACTATTATTCAGAGTTTATACCCTGTAAAGTGCTCCTATTATCGTTAGAAGAAAATATTCTATGAAATATTATAGGGATGAAATTGTTACTTGGGAATGTACCCCCCACAAAATTCTGCGAGTACAACTTGAAAATTAATGGGGTAATCTGTTTCTATGGGTGGGTGCCGGGCGAGAGACGCTGTGGTGGCAACCCTATCTTCCTCACCCAAAACTGCACACTGATGATGCAGCCTTTCATTGGGTTGGTTGGGTTGTGAAACGCAACAGTTGTGATTTAACTGCAATTTTTGCGCAAAGTGTTCTCTTTTCCGTTTCATATCTTCCACAAGAAACGTAATTTCTCATCTCACACATAATTCATTCATAAATTAATGAGTGCATTCAGCGAACGAAAAATGTAGCAGGAAAGTGCTCTTCCAATTAGATTTTCATTCTACACATTGGGCTTTTCACCGGAGAAAGAGGTAAGTCGCGGGAAATGGTTTTACAGTAAATTTCATTCGCCGAATGCAGCTAATAAGAGTAAAATTTGAAATTTTGAAATCGTCGAAACGCGACAGTGTCCTCTAGTTTTATTACTTGCAACTGAAGACTGTAAAACTCTAGTTATGATTTAGCTTAGCTAATTCACTAAATTAACACGATCGCAAAAATCACGTTCAGTTTAAATTTTTGCTAATAACTAACCACTTCACGCTACCAACCAAAAGATGTCGCGCCAACTGACGTCAACACTAGAATCCATCCACCACACATCACATTCCCAGCTCTACCAACATTGCAATTAAAAAATCCCAAATCAAAGTCGAAAAGTCTCAATTTCTACTGCGATTTGTGTGTGAAAGAAAATCTTTTGCTTTCCATTTCAAACGCCCGAAATCGTCACAAAATTGTGCAAAATTCCGCCGTCGTGTCTACGTGAAAAGTGTTCATTGCAAAATCGTCCTGGCGTGAGTTCGAGACGCGATCGGTTTCATTCAATTCGTCGTTGTGCAAAGTCGGAAACTTTCCTGCACACACAGCCCACGGACAACAGAGCGAAGAACACTCTCGCGGCCATTTGCGTGTTCGCCACTCGGTTGTGTGTCACATTCAAAAAAGTCGCGAAAAAATACGCGAAACGCGAGGAGGACATCATCAGTTGCACGGAGAGAAGATCCTTTGGGAAACGTCGAGAACCACCAATTCAGTAAGAAATGGCTGCAACAGACAAGACGGTGGACGATTCCTTGTATCCGATTGCGGTGCTTATCGACGAGCTGAAGAACGAGGACGTTCAGGTAAAGTGTGTGTGACGGAATTTGCCCATTAGAAAAATTGTGCGTGAAGAAGCTCACTTTGGGGAGGCCGGCACTTGACAGCCAGCCAGCCAGCCCCATTGTCGTCGTCGTCGACTGACACGGGCGGCCGGGCCATGTGAAAAGATGGACGTCAGCCAGAAAATTGAAATTTGCACAAGGTCCTGCGGGAGATGGCTGTGCGCTATCAGCATAGTTCAAGGGGTTCGTCCACACGTAAAAATAGCGTTCGGCACTGATTTGTTTTCCGTCACTCTCTCGTCCAAGTTTGGTGCAATTTCGCCACTTGATGAGTGGCGGACCGCGCTGTCCCCCGCTTTGCCCCATGGGCATGAATGCGTCACCGTAGCATTAATCAAAAATTCACGAATTGTTCGTGTGCTACTTCTTCTGTTTGGCGGCGCGCGGATTGATTCCATTTGCGGGTAGCGAATTTATTGGTTTGCCATGACGTACGATTGTGAGTGGCTGCGGCAATCGAATTCGATTGTGTAACGTTTGTTTGGGAGCTGGCGTGGTGTGGCCCGGGTGTATTGGGTCGGTATCTCGTGCAAAAAGATTTTTTGTTTGTTTTCAATTCCAATCAGCTAAAATGATAATGAATGCGTGATGTCGATAAAGGGGTGTCACTTCTTTGATATATTTATTATCTCTCATCGAAGATACTGATGGGAATGGGAAATGTCTTGGATGCTGTGATGAGGTTAAGGCCAAATAGGTGCTATAAATTGACTTTTTTTTTTTTTAATGGAACCCCCTATATATCAAGAAGACCAGATGGAGATGTGTAGCAGAATGGGACAGTATGATCCATCATAAATTGCTGCCGGTTGGTCCCAAAGTTTGTCTGGCCTTTGACCTCCTGCAAATGTGAGCAATGCTCGACCTAGTTTTAACACCTACCTCAACCTTAGACCCGGGCGGGCTTCTTTCGAGTATCGCGATATGATGGCAAAGTGTAAAACAGCGTTTCGTCAGTGCGTCTTCAACGATCCTTGGGGGTAACGCCTATAGGGCCTGCCGAAGAAAGAGTTCGCCCAGTGATATTTCTACCCTTAGTGTTTATGGTAGAAGTACACGGTCTTGAAAGCAAAGCTTCATGGGATGGTAGGCGGAATGTGTTAACACATCTGCCATACGGTCCTGGAATATGTACGGCTTTGGCCGACGAGTCTGAAATCTGCTCGCGTGGTTGTAGTGCTAAAGGGCCCTGACAAGGACAAGCCTGATCCTCATTCTTATCGTGGTATTAGTCTTCTTCCAGTGCTTGGTAAAGTAACGACGTGGTGCATAGCGTGACTCCGCTGGAGGACATCCTAGATCCATTTGTTTGGAACCTTGCTAGCTATCTGCTTAAATCACTAGACCGATTGAGTATGTGCTACGCCTATGCCGACGATTTACTTATCGTTATCGCTAGAGCGTTTAGGATCGTCATTCATGGATGTTGTGTGTCAATCAATGGGGGTTGAAGTGTTGTCCTCTAAAACTGTGACGATGCTGCTCTAGGGTAGCTTCAATCACAATCATCCTCCAGTGGTCAAGATGAGAGTTATTTGGCTCAAGTATGGGGTCGTTGTAATCAAATACTTGGACATGTCTGTGGGCGAGAGGTTTAACTTCAGGTTCCACTTCTCAGTTATGGTAGATAAGTTAGTTGATATTGGGAAAGTAGTTCTTTGTTATCCCCCAGAACTGCCACTGGGAGATCCTGGCGAGAAATCACCGGTCTGAAGGAGTGTGTCCTAGCTTCTTCTTCTTCTTCTTTCAGCGGTACAGAAAGGTGTGAACCGCTGTGTATCTATATGCACTCGATTTATAGTTCGTCGTCGTTTTCGTCCGTAATCTCCAGGGACAAAAACGTGGCAGCTGCAATGGGGTTTTCCCATAGTGAGAGGGGGGTGAGATTAGTGGGTGCAGCTGGGCATTGAAAGAAATGGGCTACATCGTGTGGCGTGCCAGCGCAATTTGGGCATACGTTTTGTATATTTGGGTCTATGCGAGATAGATACGAATTGAGGCCTGACCGAAGTTGGGCTAAAGTCACTCTGGTGGCTCTCGGGAGCCTAATCTCCTCAGGCGAAATAGGTGGTGGCGGTGGGAGCGCTGAGAGGACTCTGTTCGTACCTAAACTCGCAATAGACCTACTCACTTCCTTAGTGTGAATCATTGCAATGGCAGCCCGGTATGAATCTTCATCGAAAGGATCCCTTCTGTAACCCTGGACCTCTCTCTTAAGGTCACGAAGGCCACGTTTGATGTTGCGTGGAGGGGGAATTTTGTCCATACGGTTACGATTAGGATGATCCTCTCGATAACAACCTACTAAATATTGTTTTGTAAGTAGTCGATTGTGGTCACGTATTGGCATCAAATGTGTCTCCTGATGTAGGTGGTCCTGGGCAGACATCAGAAGGCATCCTGTAGCTGTGCGTAGAGCAGCATTTTGGCGGACTTGGATTTTGTTCCAGTTTGTGTTACAGAGACCTTGCGACCAAACTGGTACCGCAAAATCAGCCGCTGCTCGACCCACTGCTTTGTAAGTGGCTAGCATAGTCTCTTTATCTTTGCCCCAGGTGCTACCAGCCAGTGCTTTAAGAATTTTGTTCCTACCGCGCATCTTTTCACATACCGCTTCCGCGTGATGAGCTGAAGTCATCATTTTCTCAAAGTGAAGCCCGAGAATTTTTGGATTTGCAACAGCAGGAACTGGTTTGTTGCCAATACGTACCCCAACCGGCCACCGACAATCACCTGACCAGGTGGTAAGGAAGGTCGCAGACGATTTAGACGCTGAGATGGTTAGGTTTCTGCTATGAAAAAAGGCTTCTAGTCGTGCTAAATATCTATCTATTGATATATTCGCGCATGACATCCCTATCCGCTCCCGTGGCGAGTACAGTGCAGTCATCGGCATAGGAAATAACTTCAATGCCTTCCGGAGGTGTTGGGAGACCGGCCATGTAGATGTTAAACAAGGTGGGAGAGAGAACCCTACCCTGAGTTTGGAACGACTGCCTCGAAACTCGGTGAAGGATTGCCTACCAGCTAGATAGTTGGCAATCCATCTTATCTCTTGTGTCGGAACATGCATATTGAGGAGGTTTGCCAGAAGCATGGAGTGATTAACCTTATCAAACGCATTTGATAGGTCAATCGCCACCATGATGGTTCTATGGCAAGGTGTACTATGGTTTAGTCCGTCTCTTACACGTGTAGTGATCGCGTCCAAAGCGGTGGTTGTACTATGCATGGGTCTGAATCCGTGCTGATGGGGTTCTAGCTTTGCATGTGAAACGAGAGTGGGGTGGATGAGGGCTTCCAGCGTCTTTGCTACAGGTGACAGGATCGTAATCGGTCTGTAGGAAGTTCCTAGTTTGGCACTTTTCCCTGGTTTAAGGCATGGGACTATGCGACCTTGTTTCCAGATGTCGGGGATGGCGAGCGTAGACATTGACAAGTTAAAGACTGCCGTGAGATACTCAATGGCAGGAAGATCAAGATGTTTGAGCATGGCTATTGAAATGCCATCTGGTCCAAGGGTCTTAGAGTTTTTTGCATTCTCAATGACTGTTTTAACCTGGTCCGGAGTATAAATTTGTACGGAGTTAACAATTCGGCTGCGAATCCGTCTTCTGATTTTGCGCTTGAGGCCATCGGACTTGGGATGTTCAATAAATTGTTTATTGAACTGGCTCGCACACTGAAGAGGATTGCTTGTTTCTTTTTTGCCGAAGGTTATATTGCCCTTATCTTTTGTGGGGTTCGAAAGGGCACGGACAGTAGACCATAACTTACTAGCACCTTCATTAAGGTTACAGTCATTGAGGTGCTCATTCCATTTGGCCTTCTTGTAGTCTTTAACTTGTCGCTGTATTTGAATATTGAGCTCCCGAATTCTGGGGTCACCAGGGTTAGCGCGCCTAATGCTGTCACGTTCATCGGCTAACCTTGCGGCACTTGTTGGAAAATTTGGACGAACCTTTGGAATGCGCCCTGCAGGGATGAACCGTGCCGCAGCTTTGGCAATGATGCTCCTAATGTTCCGTTCAGCCTTATGTATATTGGTGGGAGGGGGAAGCGTGAAGAACTTCGATGACGTGAATGTTTTGAAACTTTCCCAATCGGTGACTTGGTCAGGTCAGCTGGTTTGTCAATTCTGACTATGATTGGGAGGTGATCAGAGGGAAGACCAGTAAGTGTTTCCCAGGAGGTCTCACTAATTAGGCTAGCGCTGACAATTGTAATGTCTGGTGAGCTAATACAATTATTTGCATCACGGGCTGGCGAGTTTTCATTGAGGGTACAGAAATCTGATGCGTCCAGAGATTCGGCGATAGCTTGACCCCTGGCATCGTTGTGAAGCGCGGAATGCCAGAGTTCATGATGGGCATTGAAGTCACCAAGAATGATCCTGTGCTCTCCATTAAGAAGAGGACAAATATTGAAATGGTAGTTTGTACAGCTAGAATGTGGTGGTATGTAGATATTAAAAATTTCAATATTGGTGCTCTCTGATGAAACTGTGTCCTAGCTAGATGGCAAGATAAGTAATAGCGCCACAGGGAAGAACAAAGTTTGAGTACGTTAGGCATGCATACTCCAGCAGAGTTGCGGCACACAAAGTGCATTTTGAGCTGGTTTCGAACTAGTATTACATGGTGCGCTGCAATTCTCATCAGATGCCTCTACGTATACGCGTCATGTAATACCAGGAGAGGCATTACCGGACTCAACCAGGCAAAGCTGTACGATCCTCTTATATAGGACACGAAATACACCTTGGTATCGAATCATTTTAAATGAGCTAGGCAATGGCTAGCCACCGATTCGAGACTGACGCGTATCTATGTGTCAGAGAACGGGTTTAAAAAAAATGCACTTGTGTGCCGCAACTCTGCTGGAGTATGCATACTTGTGCTGTCCCACTATGGACAAACTGGACCGTGGATAACTCGAAGCATGCTACATCCACCGTCCAACAACAATGTGTTTTTGTTGCTTTTGTTTGAATACGTTGGGCATGTTTGTGATGTAAGAAAATGCTGACCTGGACTTCAGTCTAGGCCTAGGAAACCTCATTAAGCCTAGTATTGACCTCGAGAGTGAAATTTTTGTGCGCTGCGATTTTTTCAATGAAAATGTATTGTTACTGTCGTGGAATATGTGGGGAATGCTAGGGAACTCCATAAGCTGCAATCCAGCAATCGCAGGGGAATAAATTTCACTCTCGAGCTTAATTCAGATCTTTACATGTTACAGATCGCTGCATACGAGAGGTTTAGATGGTGACACCTTGTGTTCTATGTACGGACATCTCAGCAAAGACTGGACGCATGTATTTGCTATTACTCGGCGTACTCGGATATCTGAGATCTTGCGCATTTGGCTTCATTGTATTCTGAATTTCTCTCGCTGTCTATTTAGACATTAACTCCAGTGGGACCTTACGCGACCAGTCCCATGTGGTTGTCTGCAGCAGAGGTGCCATATCTGTTAGCAATTCGAGTCAAGAGCTAAGGCGCATCGACAGGCGAAAATTTCCCTCATTCGGCATATGAGGTAGACCCAAGAGGCGAGTATCGTTATGGATGTGGATTTACAACCACGTGGAGTTGCGCTACAACCAGAAGAGGTAGTAGAAAGCCTCGCATCTAGCAGGATTTAAACGCCAAGCCTTATGTCATTGAGAACATTTATCCTAGCTGCTGTGGTGCGCGTTATGATGTGGCCCACCTATTTCGATGTCATGTCGCACCCCATCATCCTCACTTGGAGGGCATACACACATTTTCGTTGAATGCCAACATAAAAGCAAATGGCCAGACAACTCAATTAGAGACAATGACAACTGACAAATTTTACCAAAAACTGGAGACCCAATAATAGTTCCAGAAGGTTACTTGAAATATCTGTGTTATCTACAGCAATTTACAAAAGATCATCCGACACGCGTAACCCCAAGCCTGGGACGATTTCTATATATTTCTGCCAATACTTAGGCTTACGTAGTCTGGTTGGTGTTGTGGTTAGTTCCCAACACATTCGGTGCACAGGGTCGTGTGTTCGAGTCTCACTGGTTCTAGGTTTCAGTTTATGGTGTTTTTCGAATTCGCGGAATTCATGTGACGGACTATGATCTCACACAGATGTTAAACGAGTACCCATTCATGGGGGTAAATAATACTGGTGGTGCTGTTGTTGATCTTCACACCTCAACAAAAATGCAGTTGTCACTAATACATCTGCGGCCTTAGTCCAATGTTGGACTGTTGCGCCTGTTATTTATTTTAATACTTAGGCAACATCACAGACTCAGCAAGATTTTGTTCAAAATAACTTCGCGTCCATGCTTAATAAAAAGAGTGGGTGGACGAAATCTACGGTTGAATCACTGAAATTTCCAACGCTCAGTAAAGTATATAATGCAACCGAATTACGATATTGTCCCCAGTCGGTAAGACGCTGGAGGCCCTCACCCACGTCGTTCGCCGCATTAGCTATGTCAAGTATTCTTTCGACGGGTTGTCCAAACTCTGGCAAAACAGTTATCTTGGTGTTAAAACCAAACTGGGGCTGTTTCGCTCCCTGATACTTTCAGTGCTCTTATGCTTTGAAAGTTTCCGCTGCAGTTACCGAGAAGCTGCAAACTTTCGTCAACACTTGTCTTCGTCAAATATTTTTCAAATCAATTTTTTTTGGCTCGAAAGAATTTTGAATGAAGGTCTCCGTTAGCGCGCAGGTCAAATGCCTATCGACGAATTTATTCGCAGGCGAAAGTGGCAGTTGATTGGTCATCATATCATAAGGGTGATAACTGCATTGCTGGTCGCACTTTGCGATGGTACCACTTCTCCCAACGAGGTCGACAAAGAGGTCGCCCTAAAATCGCCCTTTGAGAAAGAACTGGGGTCCAAATACGATACGAAGAGGCTGAAATCCCGTGCGGCAGCTGAGCTGCCATCGGGAATGGTCGCCAGTAGGACCACTTCGGATAGAATCGAACTGATCACCTATGCAATTGCAACGTACTCGCCAGGGGGAAACTCGCCTAGAAGCATTATTCATCTCTGCGTCTAAATCCTTCGCGACTTTTCTTACCACCTGATCTCGAAGTGCTACCAGGGGAAAGTTGATGTGTTTATTAGCTGAAAACAAAGTTCCTATTGTGCATAGCTCGAAATTTGTGACATACATCTCGATTCCATTAAGCACATCATGCGGAGGTTTATGGTATAGTAAACTGCTGCTCCAGTTTGAACTATTGCAGTTTGGGCTATCAATTGAATTAAAATTAAAAGTATATGAGAATACTGCTCTACGCATCGCTATAAGATTTCTTCTGAATTAAGCCCAGGATTATCTACTTCTGGAGACTCTCTACATGCCAATACGCGATCACAACCTTCTACCATCAAAACGGATCTTCTCGGTTGCTACCGAAGAGCGCATTCCAATAATCATCTCATGTACCGAAATTCTCCCCCACGTAATACTAGACGTGGGCCTCCAGATTTTGTGTGTGTGAGAGAGAGGAGTTCATAAATTCAAAAGGGGGACCACTTAGATGATGATACAAACCGAGCCAATTGTAGCGATTCATTTTGAGAAAGTCGATCGGTTTATCTGAAACTTAGGTGTGAATAGAGTCTCCTGCTGAGATATTACCGCCAAAACGGGCGATGTGCCTACACCGCAGGTCGAGCAACACGAAACCATGGAGTGGTATAAAGAACGAGGCAAGGAAGAAGAGAAGAAGAAGAAAGTGTCTCCTCAGTGCGACAACATATTTCGTCAGAGGAGATTATGCTACCGAGAGCCATCAGGAATTCGCTCAACTATGGTCGCTGATTTGGGCCGGTGGTGTACTAAGTACATGTTCCAAACCGATTAACTCGGTTAATAGAAGGTGCTCATTGAGAGTATATTGTGCGCATCGAACTATGTACTTCGCTTGAAGTTGTTTATTTTGTAGAAGGAACGATGGCGTGGAGGAGATCAATAGGTTGTACCAGGTTCGCTACGATGCAACCATACCCAATTCTGTTGATCGGAGAGGTATCGTTTTATGCTGGAATCCTATGAGAGAGCGATCCTTGAAATTCACCGAGAGTTGCGAAATGTAAAGTCAGGTGTGTAAGTAGGCAAACCACGGTGATGGCTAATTAGCCGAAGTAATTCCGCAGGGATCCAAGTCCACGGAAGAGGTGCTTTTTAAAGAGTGGGTAAAAATCTGGCATATCTCTTTGCCTACATGTGGAAGATTCACAACTCTATAAACAAAAAGTTAAATCTAGGTCCTGGACCAGGGACGCCTAACTTAATTTTTACGCAGGCCACATTGAAGACTTGAAACATACCTTCGCCATTTTCATTATAAATAACACAAATGGTTAAGGTAACAATCCACCATTCATGCTATGTTGATTCACAGATAGAACGTTGTCTCTACCGAATTCTCATAACGGAAGGTCAATGTGAATGACGGCCGCGATTGCTGACCTGTCGAGTAACAGCTGTCAATAAGGATGGAGGAAAATCCACCTAGGTGTGTTTTCTATTCGGGGTGTGTCTTGCGGAATTGACAACCTGGCGATTTTTCAATTTTGGCTGCAAAAAAAAGATTACCAGGATTAGCATGTGCTCTGAATTGTTTGTAGTTTTCCTTCCGCTAATTATTGCGTTGCGTCTCTTCGACGTTCTGGAAATATGAGAAAAAAGAGAGAAAAAGAAAAAGGAATATTAGGCCGAAAACTATGTGCTTTGACACCTTGCCAATCAAAGCAAGCAAATCTATTTGCAAAGTTTTTCCGTGATAACTATACACCAACAGCGTCTTCATTGTCTACAACAACTTGTTGTCCGACTTCAAACACTTCTTTCTTTCAACTCGATGGCATCTTGGTTATGTCACAAATGGAAACAATCAATACGAAGAAGGGGATCGGCCCGAACGGCGTTCACCCCTTGCTTTTATAAAATTCTGCTTCTACACTCGCACCACTCCTGATTACAAATTTCGACGAGTCCCTCGCAAATGGCATTTTCGCTACAAAAAGGAAGCGTTCAAGGGTGTATTCCCTATATTCAAAAAAGGAGCCAGGTCCAACATTGTACCGTTGCATTGCAAAACTTCCAACAGTAGCAAAGTGTTTTGAGCACCTTGTCAACACGATGTCGCCAGAATCGGTACGGAGGAAAATCTCAACCAAACAGCAAGTGTGCATGAAGGGGCGATCTACTGCAACCAAATTGACGGAATTCCTTTGTTATGTCCAAAGTGGCCTAAGTAGAAACGCACAGGTTGATGTTTTATATACCGATTTTTGGAAACCGTTTGACCGAGTAGATCACAAAATCTTAATAAGGAAGCTACATTCGTTCGATCTGCCACAAAATTTGTTGCACTGGCTTGAATCCTATCTAACAGTGCGAGTTTAATTTGTAAAACTCGGTACAAATGATTCGGACGATTTCAAAGTTACATCGGGTGTCCCACAGGGTAGAACCCTAGGGCCAATCCTATTTTTATTGTTTATAAATGACATTGTTGACCTAATGCCGCCGGACATAGAGATCCTTCTGTTCGCCGATGATGTATGAATTGCAAATTCCATCCACGATCCATTTAAACTTCAAGCTGCGATAGATCATCTGAAAGAGTGGTCTGACTCCAATTCTTTACACCTTAACCTTGACAAGTGGGCGTTGTTATCGATTTTCAAGGGGAAAAACTGTACGTCATACGATTACATTTATGGTAACCATAAATTTATGCGAGTAACCGAGCAAAAGGATTTGGGGGTACTAATCGACAGAAAAAATTAGGTTTTTGTTAACGAAGCAAGATCTTGGTCTTGTACTCTTTTTTATATCTGTTGTAGGTGTATATTCAGCCAGTATTTGGCGGTGAAAATATATAAATAAAAATTTTCAAAATGAATTCTTGATGTAAACAAACCGGGAACTGTATGGCGGGTCATCTTAAGTCATACGTCATCGTATGGTAGCCCATTGACCATCATCATCAATGTGGCACGATAGCCCGACGTCGGGCCTTGGCCACCTGAATCGTTGACCTCCAATTGTCGCGGTTACGTGACCTTGTCCTCCAGTTTCGGAAGCCCAGCAGCTGGTGGGCGTCTTAACTTACGGAGTTCTCCCAGCGAGCTCTCGGTCGTCCGCGCAACCTCGCTCCGTCAATTCGTTGTGCGTTCATAACTTTCTTTGGCATGCGATTGTCGTCCATCCGTTGTACATGCCCCGCCCATTGCAGACGTTGAAGCTTCACGATTTTCGATACTTCCAGCTCATCGTACAATTGATACAACTCATGGTTGTATCGGATACGCCATTGGTCTCGCTCGCGAACGGCCCCGAAAATTCGCCGAAGGACCTTTCGTTCGAATCGGTCTAGCAAAATTTCGGAGGCTTGGGTGAGGGTCCATGTTTTGCAGCCATAACATAGCACGGGTCGGATGATCGTTTTGTACACGCGGCGCTTCGTGTTCCTGTGCGCAAGTTTCGAACTAATTATAGGGAGGACCGAGAAATATGTCTTATTGGCTAGTTGTATCCGTCGCTTAATTTCGTCGGTTTCGTTGGCGTCCTTTGATAAGTTACAACCCAGATAGTTGAAGTTGTCTACATACTCGCCCCTTGACCAACAAGAGGGTTTTACACTCAGATTTTCTCAACTTCAATCATCTGATTCGGTTGCCCAGCCATGCGATTTCTCTTCTTGGTGCAAAGGACAAAGGCACAACGGGCAGCACAAACATAGCCCGGCATTACCGCTTTGAAAATTCTGCTGAGTATGGCGCTGTTGGTTCGTGAAAAGAAGGGTGTGTTTTGGGGTAGTGTAGTAAATTCTTACTGCGGTTACCTACTGGATGTTATTGTGAATGTACTGCTCTGTCATCTGACAAATAAATTTTCCAGAATTCTGCCAATATTTGCGTGTATCCGTTCCATTGAAAGCTAACTCACTTACTTTTCCTTTTACAGCTCCGTCTCAACTCCATTAAGAAGCTATCAACTATTGCATTGGCCCTAGGCGAAGAACGTACCCGTTCCGAACTTATTCCATTCCTAACAGAAACCATTTATGATGAAGACGAAGTTCTATTGGCATTGGCTGAACAGCTCGGCAACTTTACAAGTGAGTACACCACCTCCGCTTCCAAAACGATGTATTTACTGATAAACCTCTTTCTTACCTATTTTCCAGGCCTTGTTGGCGGTCCCGAATTTGCCATGTACTTGATTCCACCACTCGAAAGTTTGGCCACCGTCGAAGAGACGGTCGTCCGTGACAAAGCCGTCGAATCGTTGCGCACCGTCGCTGCCGAGCATAGTGCTCAAGATTTGGAAATTCACGTTGTTCCCACACTTCAACGTCTCGTCTCTGGCGATTGGTTCACTTCACGTACATCGGCTTGTGGCTTGTTCTCGGTATGCTATCCACGCGTCTCGGCTCCCATGAAGGCCGAGTTGCGTGCCAATTTCCGTAAATTGTGTCAGGATGAGACACCAATGGTACGTCGTGCAGCTGCTAGTAAATTGGGTGAATTCGCCAAGGTGGTTGAAGTGGAATTCCTGAAGTCTGATTTAATTCCGAATTTTGTACAATTGGCTCAAGATGATCAGGTGGGTTGAATTGATTTCCTTTTTACTAATATTGCGGCAATTAAACGTTTTTTTTTTTTTAATTGTAGGATTCCGTTCGTCTGTTAGCTGTTGAGGCTTGTGTTAGTATTGCACAATTGTTGCCGCAAGATGATGTGGAACATGTAAGTTTGAAATTTATTGCTTCATAATTGAATTGGTAAAGAAATTTTAATTTTTACAGTTGGTAATGCCCACACTTCGTCAATGTGCCAGTGACTCTTCGTGGCGTGTACGCTACATGGTTGCCGAGAAATTCACAGATTTGCAGAAGGCCGTCGGACCGGAAATCACAAAAACCGATTTAGTACCAGCCTTCCAAGTAAGTTTAGAATATGTATTCGCAAAGTTTTGTATTATGTCGGGTGCAAAATGGGAGGAGAGCATCGCAACACCAGACATGCATTTGTAGAGCATAAATTCCATCATATGTCTACCGTTAATATGAAATCCCCGCAAGGGAAGGCGGCACTTAGGATCTTTTTGGAATGGCCAATTACGGCTTGGAATTGCATTTTAGCTGAGGCATTGGGCGATGTTATAAAATACAACAGTTCCGTCTGTTCCGCAGACATGTTTGCCATTCTGATCTCCTAACCGCAATTTCGCGGATCAGAAATATTCTCTGATTCTTTTCGTTTGTCTGGCTTTGTGGAACATGTAAACGAAGAGAACCGGAGATTATTTCTAATCCGCAAAAGGGGCGGATTAGGGGATCGGGAACGCAAACATGTTTGCGGAACAGATGGAACTGTTGTATTTTATAACTCCACTCATTACCGTCAGAACGGGGAAGTGCCTGCACTCCAGGCCGAGCCATGTTATAGACTGGTATAGTAAGGCAAGGTAGAGGAGATGTGTTTAAGCTTAAAAGCTAATTTGAAGCAGTATTAGGCAATTCACAAGTAGCGAAAGACTGACCGTAGCGTAAAGGTCTTTCAGACTATTCAATCGTTGTATGAGCTTTCAAGCCTTGATCGTGTAAATTGTTGTTGCTTTCAACCTTAATTGTCTAAATTGTTATCGGGGACCCCCTGCCAACAACAATTAACACAATCGGAAGTTTGCGTGGCATCTGATACTTTCGAAAAAGCGTACCGTGCGATACGGACGGTCCTGTGATAAGTAGCGTTAAATAAATTTAATCGATTTGTTCATTTTTTCCAGTATTTATTGAAAGATGCCGAAGCTGAGGTTCGTGCGGCTGCCGCCTCAAAAGTCAAAGATTTCTGCACAAATCTGGATAAGACCAATCAAGTTCAAATCATTATGTCGTCAATTTTGCCGTACGTCAAAGAACTCGTTTCGGATCCCAATCAACACGTCAAATCAGCCTTAGCTTCAGTTATTATGGGACTCAGTCCAATGCTAGGATCATACAATACAGTTGAGCATTTGCTGCCACTGTTCCTCGTACAGCTGAAAGACGAATGTCCGGAAGTTAGGTTGAACATTATTTCAAATTTGGATTGCGTGAATGATGTTATCGGAATTCAACAATTGTCACAGGTAAATTGGCAAAATTATTTAATCATGTCAAGATGCGTGCTAAATGATTTTTTTTTGCAGTCTCTTCTCCCGGCTATTGTTGAACTGGCCGAAGATTCCAAATGGCGAGTACGTTTGGCAATTATCGAATATATGCCCGCTCTGGCCGGACAACTGGGACAGGAGTTCTTCGATCAAAAGTTACGTGGTTTGTGTATGAGCTGGCTTAACGATCACGTCTATGCTATTCGAGAGGCGGCCACAATGAATATGAAAAAATTGGTGGAACAATTCGGCGCAGCGTGGGCCGAACAGGCCATTATTCCAATGATTTTGGTTATGTCACGAAATAAGAATTATTTACACAGTAAGTGTGACTTTCCCCAATGATACATTTATGTGATCTAAAAGCATAATTTCTTTTTCAGGAATGACTTGTCTATTTTGCATTAACGTTCTCGCCGAAGCATGCGGTCAGGAGATCACATCGAGACTCTTGCTACCGACAGTTCTAATTCTTGCAACCGATCCCGTGGCCAATGTACGATTCAATGTTGCCAAAACGTTGCAAAGGATTTCACCATATCTGGATGTGAGTGCGATCGACAGTCAGGTGAAACCGGCCCTGGACAAATTGAATGCAGACACAGACGTTGATGTGAAACATTTCGCATCGGAAGCTATAGCCGGTATTGCAGCAGGTAAATGAAATGTTTTACTAAAAAAAATCATAAAATGCAGCAAAAAAAGTTGACATTGGGTGAGGTTATAAAACACAACGTTCGCGCAACGTTACCTTTAATTTCAAATTAACCGGCCGTTACGGATCAGAAACTTCTCCCTACAAACAGATTCCCTAAGCGCTTAGGGGATCTGTTTGTAGGGATAAGTTTCTGATCCGTAACGGCCGGTTAATTTGAAATTAAAGGTAACGTTGCGCGAACGTTGTGTTTTATAACCTCACCCAATCTTGCATTTTAACTTTTTGCGTATTTTGGTCGATTCAATTTCAAACGAGAATTTTCCCCCCAAAATTTAAAGTTCGGGAGCTAGACGTATTTGGTGAAAGAGACGTGGACGTTCGCATTCCTCCCGAAAATGAAGAAATCGAACAGGCAAAACAAAAACAAGACGATGATCAAGAAGCGGCCGAATTCGATATGGCAAATCTGGTGAAAAATGATGTTGACTCGCAGCTTTATGCGTATTCCGCGTGAAAATTGTCGGTTTTACCAATATTGTCGCATGAGGGTTCTTTTCTGAGTAAGATGAAGATTTTGTTTCTCGCGGAAATTCCCATTCCATTTTTTATGTACATTTGTTCCATTTGTTATGTTCTAATATGATGTCACAAAACGCGTGGTTATATCATATCACGTTGATGACAATGCAGCAAACTGTACAATTGTCGGAATTGCTCGTTGTAAACATTACATAATTGAATTCTGTGTTTCATATGGAATTGGTTTGAAAAACTTGTTCCAGGGGTTTGCTTTGAAATGCTAATGATTGTCTGATACACAAAGTGGCACTTTGTTTTAAGAATTTCATTAGATTGGATCATTGTTATTGTGTCTTTAATGTAAGTGGGCTGCCCCATCCATCATACGATCGCTTTCACAATAAATCTCGATATACTACACCGGCAAGACACGTGCCAATTATAAATTTGTTCTGAACATTCGGAAAATACGAGACAGATTAAGTGTGTTCACTTTCACTAGAATTGCTCGACAGATATACTGAGATTAATCGAATAACAGCGACGAGATCTGCACGGTCAGTCGTGGTTGTAATTATGCACACATCTATTTATATCGAGCGATTATTCATAGTGCTTCTTTCAATGTTATTTACTCGAAGTTTGGTATTTATTTTTGTAAACAAAATCATCAAGTTCGCCTTATCTTAAGATTAATGGGTGACCGTACAATTTTGACTAAGGCAATACTTCTTCGAACGTGTGTCGAGTTCCGAAACGCCTAATCTTGGAAGTTCTCTTCCAGTCTACAGATGGCTGAGATTGCTTTACGGAAGTACCTAGAGATTTGACATTCTTCCCAAATAATTGGGAGTTGACGTCTCATACAGTTAGAGAAATTGCCGACATTGAGAGGCATGCATGCCATATAATGGTGAGCCGATCGTTTATCCTTCCTTCTTCTCTGTATCGTAACCCCTTGTGGGGCATGGTGCGTTCACTCAGCCGTTTATTGGCTATTTTGAGTCAACGTTACATTGCATATAATTTCGGAATGTATATAATCTTGCAAGCACTATATATTTCTTATCCGCACATGTACGGAAATTTCGGATCACGCCGAGATTCGATCTCCGGACCTCTAGATTACCAGCATCGTAGAGTGCCACAGAGCGATCGAGCGTTTATCCTAATAGTGTCAAATAAAACTTTGAGGACACCACGTTACCCCAAAAAATTCATGGAAGATCTAAGCATCGTCACAGATTTCGATAAACCCATCAGCTAAGCCCTACTTATTTAGCAAATTCAATTGACTTAATTTAAACCTTTAAAATTGATGTCCGCCTGTTTTTTTTTTTTGTGTTTTAAATTTTTTTCAACGTTTTGGCTTTCTTCAAACTTTGTATCGGCTTTGACTGATTGTGTGAGTAGAATGCATCTCGTTTTTCGTTCTGTTGCGACCATTACATCTCGGCGCGACTGGTCTCAATTTGACTAATAAGCGCCGGTGTTGAAACAAATTCAGGTCCTAAGGTATGGTATTGTAGTTTCTGCAACCAAATAACTGGTTTGAATGCCAGACCAGTGGAGTGTAATTGGTGAGCAGGACGGGCCAGCATAATAGTTTATATGTTATGCGGGTTGTAAAATGCAGGCCGGCCTCAATAATATCTTCTTCTTCCTTGCCTCGTTCTTTATACCGCTCCATGGTTTCGCGTTGCTCGACCTGCAGTGTAGGCACATCGCCCGTTTTGGCGATAATATCTCAGCATATTTCTACAGGCAGCTCTATCTTGGATCGTGTCATCGCCGAGACCAATGCGTTGTTGTTGCTTTTACATTTGACACATCCAGGGTGAGTTTCTGAACCTCAATCATATATCTGATCAGTAATGCCAGAACAAGTTATACTCCTGCCCCTCCAGCAGCAGTGTTCACTCCGTCGTCTATGTTGCAGTTAAACTGCAATGGCATTCACCAAAAAACTGCCGAGATTACTCACTTCATGAGTTTCCACAGAATTCTGATTTCTGCCATCCAAGAGACGAAGCTCCATTCGAACTCATGTCTCAGTGTCCATGGCGATTATGTTATACTGCGGAAACATAGCGGCCAGGAATGATTCCCACCCTGGAGGTGAACTTTCCTTCCTAATACACAAGCCCGTACATTACTGTGTATTATATGTATGTATGCAAGCCACCTCAGTTTCATCAGGGAGTACCAATATCGACAATTTAATGTTTATGTTCCACCACAGTCTAGTTTCCCTTCTGGCTATCATCTATCGATATTGGTCCTCTCCTTTCTGTAGAGAACAGGATCATTCTTGGTGACTTGGCATTCTAACCTGCACAACGATGCCAGGGGTATACCAATCGCCGAATCTCTCGACACCTCAGAATTAAGTTCCTATCGCGGCCGGGTCTCTGTCGCGGAACCACTCATGCATCCTATGCATCGCCAAGAGCCGCACAACGACACAAGTGGGGAAACACAAAATTGCACATTTACAACATCGTTTTTATCCTACTGGAGCAATCCGAGCCGGCCCAGTTGCTCCAAATCCTGCTTATACGCTCCGGCATTGAAGAAAATCGTGGTCTCTGGATGTGCTAAGTCTGTGGTAAGAGGATCTACTCGAATGTACAATCCTCCGTGCAATGCTCGTGCTGCAAGGAACGGTGCCATTTTAAGATTTGTTCCGGGCTCAGTAATGCTGGTCTACGATCAATAACAACGATTAACACCCTCATAGCACCAAATTGCAGCATCTGTGGCCAACAGTCATCATCGGCTTCCCAACAACACATCAATCAGGGTCAACAACCATCACCTGTTCAGCTCACTGACATCATGGGCACCGGAGCAGGAGGAGGCCTAGCTTTCTTGATCCACAGTTCGTTGCCATACTCAGAAATTAATATCACCGCCGCTGATACCAACACTGGTACTACAGGCGATATCGATCAAGTCGGGAAATGTTGATAAAAAATAACAGGCGCGACAATCCAACATTGGACTAAGGCCGCAGGATGTGTTAGTGACATCCTATTTCCAAGATCTTATCTGCTTTTTTGTTGAGGTAATGAGATCAGCATCACGCTCAGCAGTGTTATTTATCCCCATAAATGGGTACTCGTTTAACATCTGAGTGAGATCATAGTCAGTCACAAGCTCGTGAGTTCGAAAAACACCATGGAACACGGTGAGATTCGAACTCATGACCCTGTGCATTGAAGGTGTGCGCACTAACCGCTAGACCAGCCAGAAATGTTGATATAGATATTTTAAATATCTATATACTACCAGCCTCAAGTTGTCCCACTCGGTTTCAGGCCAACATTACCCCACTACTCACCGGGCAATATCGCTTATTACTAAGTGATTTCATTGCCCAAACGGTATTGCCATGATTATGCGCTCAAGCACCTTGATTCACCGGCCATTGAGTATATCACTGCTACGATGCACCTATCACTAAAATCCTTTATCATACCTGTGCTCCCTAGTCAACTACGCAGCACCGACGTGGACTAATGGTCTCTGCAATACAAATTGGAGTCGCATTCAAACCTGCCAAAACGCAGCACTGCGCACCATCACCGGCTGTGTTAAGATGTCCTCACAGGATCATCTATACCAGGAGCAGTCGGATGTCGAACCAATCACCCGAACAACCAACTCATGGACAAAACACCTCCGCCGCGTCGAATTAGACGCTCTATCAGGGACGAAGAGCGCGAAGTCCAGCGATACAAAAAGTTCCCTTCGATAACTCTGGCTATGAGGCGGCTATTGCGGATATACACACGCAAGAAATTCATAAAGCCACTCAAAGTCTCGCAAGCAACCGTGTAGTTGGCACCAAACCTCCAGCCATATCTACTGACGAAGAACAACTACCCAGAGCCACTTCGATGCGGTTGGTGCCCGCGACTAAATTTCTACTTATCACGCATAAATTGCGAGACCGCCAACACACGCCCGGCCAGATTGAAGCAGCCTTTTTTCTAAATGTCGACCTCGAGGATCGAATGCCCACCATCTTCGAATAAACAATGTGCAACTAATTTTGAATGTTTCCCCTCGTTTGTGCCGCTAAAGTAACAACAACACCTCAGAATCCTGTTATCTCAATGAATACTCGCCGACTCGAGTCACTGGCACTTCTAGTATTTCTCCTGACATAACCATTGTAAGTGCCAGCTTGGTAAGTTCAACGCGATTGGAGACTCGTACAACTCTCCAATCAGATCTCTGATCTGACTAAGTCAGAGAAGCGAACGTTTGTTAATCACATAAAAGGCGCTTGGGACGGTTTCAAATCATACTCATCCGTGAATTTCATCGAGATATCCACTACAACTAATATGCATAAGGCCGAACGAAATATAAGGGAAGCAGTGGCACGTTATATTTCTGCCTAGTGCCGCCAGAACGAGATAACATCAGGCGAAATCACCCTGGTGACACTAGAATTCAGGAGCATAGCCCTGGTGACATCAGAATTCTGGAGCTTAACCCTGAAATCAATCGATAAGTTAAAGACTATTGGAAGGCGAAATGAAAGGAGCACCTCAATTACTGTAACCTTAATAACGGTGTCAGCAAGCTATGGTCTACTATCCGCGCCCTATCCAATCCTGTTAAAGGAAAGTGCAATTTTGCAAAAACTTTTGGCCACAAACAAACCTGCAATCCTCCTCACTTCGCGAGACTGTTCAATCAGCAATTTATTGAACATGGGCTCAAGCGTAAGGATTCGCAGCCGAACTGTTGACACTGTACCATTGTACACTATGGACCAGGTTAAGAAAATCATTGAGAATGCTAAAAACTCCAAGGGACCTGATGGCATTTCGATCGCCATGATGAAGCACCTAGACCTTCCTGCCATTGAGTATCCCACGGTCGCCTTTAACGTGTCGATCTCCGCGCGTGCCAAACCTAAAATCTGGAAAACAGGACTGATCTTTCCCTATCTCAACTCTGGAAAGAGCACTAGTCTCGGTGATACTGTCACCTGTCGCAAAGACGCTATAGAGACCCTTATTCACCCCACTCTTATTGCACATGCTAAGCTAGAACCCCACTCGCATGACTTCACTAAAATACATAGTACAACCACTGCCATCGATGCAATCACATACACGCATCCGAGACGGCCGAATCAAATAAAATAAGGACCTCCGCGCCACAAAACTATTCTAGTGGCAATTGACCTATGAAATGCGTTTAATAAGGTCAATCATTCAATGCTCCTCGTCAACCTGTTGAATATGCATGTTTCTGCACAAGAAATATTTTGGATTACCAACTATCTAGCCGGTCGAAATTCCTTCACTGAGTTTCGAGGCAAACGTTCCAAGCTGAGGAAAATCAAATTAGGAGTTCCACAGGGGTACTCTCCCCACTAGGGATGAGCATCGAACATCGATGTTTCGAAAACATCGATGTTTTTGGTCCGATGGTCGATGTTTTTACCATCGATGGTTTTGCGTCGATGTTTTTCACCATCGATGGTTTACGTTTCAATGGTCGATGGTTTTCACCATCGATGGTTTTCACCATCACCAATTGAATACGCGTATTGAAACCTATGTATTTTTGTAATTTAATCTCAGAATGTTACTATTAATCTAAGTCAAGCTTCCTAGGGATTACATCCTATAGAAATTAAATCTTTTGAAAATGCTCTTCAAATAAATTGAGAACCTTAGATAAGAAGCTAAAACGCCAACATTATTTGTGAATTAATTTCCGTCAAATTTTGGACAGCTGATCCGAACATTGTGGAACCGGTCATAAACATCCAGAGGAAGCCCAAAAGAACCTTGGGAGCGAAAATTCTTAGTCTGAGTGACATCAAGTCCGGTCAGAAAGAAAGGCTCAAAATAGACATAATTTGGTTCTGTGATGAGGTGTGAACGCATGTACCAGTAAAGCTTAATAAGCTAAAAGGGAAAAATTGTGTACTTGGGCTGAAATGGCCATATTTACAACATTTCACGTTCATGTGATTTCCTCATCAAATACACGATTTCGGGGCTTTAGAACTTCGTCCCTCAAATAAATATCAGCCCAAGATGTTTTTGTCCAATAACCTGAAGGATGCGAACGCGAGTTATAGTGCAACGTGCCATCAGATAGCTAGCAAGTTCGGCTAATACTAAAAAAAATGGACCGAATTTCGGAACAAAACAATTTCACGAAAAGGCTTAACGTTTTCTTCCACAAAAAAAGGATGCCTTAAGCAAATGTAACTCAAATAATCGTCAGTGATTTTTTTAAGCGTGCATAAGCCACCGACTTCTTGGCGAGTTTTAGTAAATTGTTGAAATGAGTTCAATAGCTCGAATTTGTGCTGCCACACATTGTTTTAATTAAGTTCTTCGACCTGGCTGCGGGCCGCGAGTTTGATGTCTGCTCTATGCGGTGGGTTCTGGGTACGATACGAATGCAAAAAAACTCAAGGAGAAGAGTTATATTCTAGTGGGTGGGGGAGGCATTGAATGAAAACCATAATCAGCTTAATATTTGATATTAAAGTGATTTTTTTTATTACTCAAAAAACTAAAAACATCGATGTTTTTGGTTCGATGTTTTCTTACCATCGATGGTTTCGTCTCGATGTTTTTTCGATGGTAACCATCGATGTTTTTCTTTCGATGCTCATCTCTACTCCCCACTCTGTTTAACACCTACATGTCCGGACTTCCTACACAACCGGAAGAAATCGAAGTGATTTCATATGCGGACGATTCCACCATTCTCATCACGTGGGAGGATAAAGACAATATGCGCCTCCTCATTAATCGCTATTTAGCGCCATTACAGTCATTTTTCCAAGGCCGAAACCTCACCATCTCAACGGCTAAATATTCTGCAATATATCTGGACGGTTGATGTAAGTCTAGGCGACAATTCTTTTTCTACTGTATCTAACCCTAAAATTCTCGGCACTGGATGGTAGCACTTGGGACAAAGATAAAGAAACTATGCTAGTCACCAAAGCGGTGGATCGATCAACAGCTGATTATGGAGCTTCAATTCGGTCACATAGTCTCTGTGACACAAATTGGTTGGAAATTCAGGTCTGCCAAAATGCTGCTCTATGCACCGCCACAGGTTGCCTTCTAATGTCTGCCAAGAATCATTTACATCAGGAGACAAAATTGATGCCAATACGTGATCATAATCGCCTACTCTCAAAACAGTATCTTTACCAGGAGGATCATCTCAATCTTATGGACCCAATTGCTCCACTACGACATGTTAGGCGTGGTTTACGAGACCTGGAGAGAAAGGTCCATTTATATAAGCGGAACCTTACGATGAAGAGACATACCGAGTGCAGCGATTCACACTGAAAAAGTGAATCGGTCTGTTACGAGTTTAGGTACGAATAGACTCCTCTCAATTTCGGTCGGGCTTCTGTTTGCGCCTTAATTTCTACCTTTCTCGCATAAACCCAGATATCCAAAACATATGTCCTAATTGCCCTTGCGCGCCTCATAATGTGGGTCATTTGTTTCAATGCCCAGCTGCGCCCACTGATCTTGCTCCTAATTCATTGGGGGAAAACTTTATCGCAGCGGGTATGTGTTTGTCCCTGACGAAAACAATAACGAACTATATATAGAGAATCCACATAGGTGCACAGCGGTGTGACACCTTTATTTATGCACCGCTAAAAGAAGAAGAAGGCTCCTGTCCGGACCTCCCTTCATTGGTCTGTTCTGTCGAACAGAACACTTGTTCCTACTACAATTATATTTGATTTTTGCATATGTACATTTCGGGGTCAACTCGCTCCCTTCTTCAGTGCATATGCTTGAAGAAGGGAGCCAGTTGCCTCCGAAATGTACATATGCAAAAATAAAATATAATTGTAGCAGAAACAAGTGTTTGTTTTCTAACACAGCATCCACTCAGTTTTCATTCGACATGATTCGATTCTGTGTATTTTGAAAAATAAACGTAAATGTTTCCCTCGCCACAGGCCATTACAAAACCGTCAATAAAACAGCCAACATAATCCACTCTGTATGGTCACAATAATCATTTCAACTTTCCTCTTCCGCATTTGACTTATCATCATTAATACAATTTTCCCTTTCAATTGCAGCATAAAATTACGATCATGTTTGGATAAAACCGCAACGATTATTTACAATTGCATCAACAAAAACAACAACATCATCAGCAGCGTCAACAGCAACAACAACAATAAGAACAACTGTAAAGGTCGAAGATCGGAAATCATGCAAAATTCATTGAATAAATGCAAAAACAAAAAATAAATTCATATGATCAACACAAACAAAGTCAAATATAAACGCATATTATATCTACAAAAAAAAACATTTAAATTGCATAACATTTTCAATTTTGTTTGTAAACAAAAAATTTATATAGAAACTCACGTAAAAAAAATTAAAATAAATATCTAAAAATAGAAAAATAAATATGTGAATGTGAAATAAAAACAAAAAATGAAAATTACACAACAGCCCAAACCAGGAAGAAAATTCATAAAAAAAAAACAACAAAATATTCTATTATACAATATATTGATAAATTTAATATTTTTTATTTAAAATCAATATTATAATTATTAATTTTAAGAGAAAACTATATAGAAATGCATAAAAAATAAATAAAGAAAACATTTGAATAAAACACAAAAACAATGATAACATCTATTGCAACAACCCTCGAAAGGATTCGTGTGATTAGCTATTCGTCATCACACTCTGTTGAATTTCAAACTTCTGTTTCCATCACGTTCAGTGGTTATGTTCGAAATGAATGTGTGAGATTTACAATTTCCAGGATAATGGATTTGACGTGATTGACTACACACTACAGCATCCCCTTCCTGTGGAGCACGACTATACTTCACTCTAGTAGTTTTTCTCTTAGATTCTTTGGAAATCTCTTTTTATTATGCAGTGGTAATAAATTGAAGTACCATTATATTGCATAACGTGTATATGTTTGAAGTCATCTTTTTTTTTAATATCGTATACAATTTCGCATCTTGTGGTATTTTATTAGATTATCTGTCTGCTCTTTGTCCAGTGAAAATTATCTTTTCATGCTTTAAAAACTTTTCATTTTGTTCGTTTCCTATTTGCTTGCTCCTCATCAATTTGATAATTTCATAAAATTTAGCTTTTTGTTAATTAAAACAAGTTTAATAGGATATTCGCGTAAGATTCGTATTCTTTTTCTACATTCAAAACATTCAAACTAAAAAATTTAACAAAAAGAAAATTATAAAAAAAATAAACACACTCAAATACATTGATAATTTGGAAACAAGAACTAGTGAATTTCTATCTCTGAAGGAAAAAATCAGATTAATACAAAATTGTTGAAGTCTTGTACTTTTACTTACATAAGGCTAATTTTAAGCATAATTTAATAAAGAAAAAAAAATATATTAGTTTTAAAAACGTAGGAAAATCGTCTTTTTATTTGCATAATTCAATTGCATTTGTTGTAATTGCATATGTACTTTAATTCGATGCTTCAGGCGGACAAAAGTGCCTGTTACATATCTAGGTTTCTCGGCATACTAAAGTTTCCATCATACATGACAAACAGTGCAGATAAGGAAAATTCATACGCAATCGGTCCGCCATAAACCTATGTTAGATTCTACAGCTTGTTACTGGGAAAATGTTGCGCATTATTTGTCTCTAACTTTTAACGTTATGTTAGTAATTGCACTGAATAATAAACTTCCGACGAGCCGTGCCGAGTTTGGAAACTCGTTTCTCTTTGAGTGTCTACAAGTAATTCACAGAGTGGCGACCGAACGATCACGGCCACAGAGCACGAGTTAAGTATGTAAAAATGCTTGATGATTGAATTCAGTTTCTATCAGTTTTTTTTGGCAAGTGGCTTATCCGGAATCAGTTTTTTATTATTTTTCTACAATTCGTATTTTTCTAAAAACCCATAATTTTAGAACTCAACCTTCAAGCGGGCGCGCGGGCGGTAATTTACCGCCCTGATCATATAAACACGCATAGCTTTTCCCCCGTTGGCCGGATCGGAGTGGGAGAAGTATGTATTCTTAAGTCATACTGTTATAGATACGATACAATAAAATTTTGGGTAAATTTTACCTTCTATACCTTTCCAGCGGTCATCAAACGTTCGGGGATTGTATATTTTGGTATCTGGTTGTGCTCAAAATGTGTGTGCTCTGTGTAATATCACTGAAGTGACATGCTTCGCTAAAACTGCTAAACTTGTTTTATTGTTCACCAGATAATACTTTTTATGATGATAACTTATTTGGGACATGTTCTTCTTTCAATTTACCATAATTATGAGAATGGAAGTTGTACGGTTGAGCGCAAATGGAGGGGAAAAGACGAGGGCGGTAAATTACCGCCGCGCGCCCGGTAATGTCACAAAAACTGCGCGCCCGCTTGAAGGTTAAATCTCCAAATGTACCTGAATGCACAGAAGACCGCTTTAAAACACTCTTCAAATATCTATCGACTATAGAGGCTCCCGATTAGAAAACTGCCGGGTTACTGAGACTGCGCCGATTCCGTGAGGACGCCGGATTGTGAGGTGTTCCGGATTGGATTGAGGAGGATTATATAGATTTCACTGTACAATTTGTTTAAGGGCCAATATGTCAAGGAAAAATTTTCTTCGATTCATAATTTTTTATCGTATGGAAGAAGTGGGCCCGGAATCAACGTCCCCCCGGGCCCGGATTTTCTCTCCACGGCCCTGCATAGGAGAACAGCCAACATCTCCTTGCTACGCTTACCACCATGACAATTATCCTCCTTAAAAACCAAGCACT
Source organism: Microchrysa polita (assembly GCA_949715475.1). Classification (NCBI taxonomy): domain Eukaryota; kingdom Metazoa; phylum Arthropoda; class Insecta; order Diptera; family Stratiomyidae; genus Microchrysa; species Microchrysa polita. The sequence continues at coordinate 15,379,246 of OX454415.1, forward strand.
TGTCTGGCAAGAGGTTGAAAAAAAGTCCAAACTCACCCGCATTGTAGACATCTCGAGGATGATAATCATTCACAATGGTTGAAAGGACACTTCCTGTTCAAGTAGTCACAACATCTTCGTTGTTTTATCTACAGTTTCACCACTGATTTGAGAGTATACGATCCTGTGACGTTTTTTAAACCTCTCGATCCATCCTGTATTCACTGCGAAATTGTTTAGCTCTAAAGTCTTCGCAATTTCGCTAGCCTTTTCCATCCACATTGGTCCATTTACCGGGTGTGTAATTACAGGAATTTGGGGAAACCATTCAAATAGGACCTTTTCCAGTTCTTCGTATTTAGCCCGGCGATTTTTATTCCTGATTTGTTGATAAGGCGTTATAAAAGTGTAAATGAATGTCTGGGAACTGAAAATTTGGAGCGATATAACCGTGATAGCGTTATAAATCTTGCGCTATAACCGTGAAATATTTGCACTTAATGCATGGCTAAATTATAGGGACTAAAAAAAATGGCGCTACAACCGTGAAATCGTTATATGCGTGAGCGTTATAGCTGTGTTATACTGTATATATAATAAAAGAGGGCAAAATGCCCATTAGTCCTATTTTTAGTATTTTTTCACATTAACTTACTTAGGTGGACAAAATAGTTACTTTTCAAAATGAAAACCCCAAAAAAGTTTATGTTTCTCAGAAATCAACAAAAAATCTTCAAAATGGAACATTGAGCGTGAGAATGCCCAGTTTGGGGAATTCCAAACTTAGTCCATTTTTGGGTACCCAATATTCACAATTTTGTACACTGGGAGTACAGTTTCTTGCTAGAAAGCTAAATATATAGTGAGTCAAACTGATTGAGTTTTTACTCACAATATTCAGATTAACTGTTTTCGCAATATTTACGCTAGAATTGATGAAAATTTCATCCAGAAACTAAGTTATGTTAGCAACAGGTAATATATCCATGCTGCAAGAACTGAAGAACTGACTTTGATTCGACTCCAGGTTTTTCGTTAAAATAGTAATCTAATTTTTGTACATTTATCTTGAAACCTGTTTTTTTTTGTCAAATATTTTACTGTTGATATTTTCTACAAAGTTTTATAATAATACTTGTATTTTAATGGATATCTATGAGTACCAAAAATGTAACACGATTGGGCGCGCGGGCTACAAGTGTAGCCCAGTGGAATTTGATCGCAAAAAAATATTAGTTTCTAAGCTCAAATAATATTAAAAATATTCTTACGCCTGTCGTCCATTACGTGCTTCGAGCGGCGCGGCGCTCCCGCGTTTAAAGCTTTTCCGAATTTTACCGAGAGTGCATTCCAACTCTCACAACTGGAATTTGCATTACTTTGATTGCACGCAGAGCAGGAACAGCACATGCGCACAGCAAATTCGTGAGTCGAGACTCGAGAATACATACGAACTCTCTTTACGAACTGCCTTCTAACAAAAACAAAACACAAGTCGTCATGCCAATAGTTTTTTCATGCTTCGCGCGATTGTTTCAATAGAGAGTTTTAGCAAGTCGTATGGAATAAAACGACATAATTTGACATTCCATATAAAAATTCGCTTGCTTACCGTATACGAAACGAAATATCTTAATTTTGCATGTCCCAAGTAGGCATGGGTGTATTTCCGTATATTTGATTCTCTGGAAACAGTCGAAATTGGCGAAATAATTTGTCGTTTTTTACACCTATGCAAAATTAAAATATTTTGTTTCGTATACGGTAAGCAAGCGAATTTTTACATGGAATGTCAAATTATGTCGTTTTATTCCATACGACTTGCTAAAACTCTCTAATAAGTGTTGGATTTGACGCTTATTGCCGCACGAACTTCAGGCGCTGAGAGCTACTTTTAAAATCAGGTGTATTAAATACACCAGATTTGAAAGGTAGAATACAAGTTTTGTATTTTATATCTAACAATGGAATGAGAAATTATCCCACTATGCGATATGCGGAATAACCGGTACCACCGCCTGGATATCCAATCAAAATTATGGGCTAGTATTTACCTTGATAATTTCCATTGAATTGAATTAAATTTATGTTAATTTTGCATAGTTATGTTATCTTTTGCTTATTTCCGCTGTTGGATGAAAGTGCGCAACGATTTTTTCATTCTAAGATGATGGCGTAACCAAGCAAAATATGGCGTAACTATGTAAAATAAACAAAAATTCCATTCAATACAATGGAAAAGCTTTCTGAATATTGTGTTTGTTTTCTCTATGCGATAAGACTAACCAGCCGATAGGTACTGAATATAGACTATCAGAAACCCGGCCCTTATGTGTTAACACTCTTGGGTATCCAAAACGACTGACAAACTTTTCCAGTGTCATGCTTGAAATAGATTACGCGCATCAGCAGCAGCATCGGCAGAATTTCATAGCTGACAAATATGCTGAATGCCAAGTTTTCTGCTGAACATTTTTGTCAGCAATGTAAAATGCATTGCGCTGGACGTTTCGCGATGCCGATGCTGCTGCTGATGCGCGTAATCTATTTCAAGCATAAGACATTTTGTTACCTTCAAATCGTGAAAACTGCCCACAAAATCGTATAATATAAATAATTTTCGCAATACTAATCGCTAATCTGCACACCCGAGCAACACTCCACTCTCCTTTGTAGATTACAAGCGACTAAATAACTCTTCCAGTGGAAGATGTGCTTACTTGTAAAAGCTTTTTTCCGCAAATTTTGTAAAAGCTTTGCCGCTGGAGCGCCGCGCCGCTCAAGTTTACGCTTGCAGTGGACGAGAGCCCTTATTCTATTAAGAAGCAACATTTTAACAGCTACTGAGCAGTTTGAATGAATTCGGTTCATATCCTGAAAATGATCACCACTTAAAAAAGTGTGGGCTACAATCGTAACCCTACGCGCGCCTAACGAAGGGTTAAAGTTTGAACGAGGACTCTCAGACCATCAGTGGTTCGCGGAACACCGACTAAGAAACGTTGTGTGAAAAGATTAAAAAGGTAAATCTGAAAATGAAACAATGTGGCTTAAACTTCTTCTTAAACTTAAAAGCAGAAATTATGAGAGATGCTATAATTTGCCCTTTTAAGAAAGTTTTCTAAGTGCTCGTACCCTGAAACTAAAAAAACATTGAAAATAGGATAAACACTTATGTCCCCTTTGATATGACATCCAACATGCGCTTTTGTTTGTCTAATGTACGTTTGGAATATGAATTTTAATTTTGAAACTTTTGCGAAATTCGGTGTCAATTTATTCGATATTTTCTGCACTTGCATCAAATAAACGATTTTAATTAATCGGAAGTAGGAAAATTAAAGTTTTTTATAGAAGGTGACGACCTTTGACAAGGACATTAAAAACGGCAGTTACTAGGAAACAGTAAACAATAGCGAATTAATAATTTGTGCGAAATTTTTCCAATATCAAACTGTATTCGCACTGTATCTATTTGTATAGTTATATTTAGCGACAACTCAGTTCACCATGTCCCAGAAGAGACATCTTCTTCTAGTCACAATTCCAATGCAGGAAAATTGAAAGTAAGTTCATTTTTTTGCACTATGTACATATTAATATTTTTACTAGAAATATCTATTAAATTTATTCTTCAGCTATATGAAAATTTGTTGTTTCACTTAAATTTAATCGCGAGTAGCTCCCGCTTCTCCTTTTGCAAATGGCTCTTTGCTGTTCGTTGTAAGGTAATATTGGCCGCGTAAGCTGAAAAGATGTAATTATATACACGATTTATAGTAACTGGAAACTGAAAAATACAAATAAAATTATAATACTTCTCTGGACAATCAATTCCCATCACAGCGTTTGCATTATTCCTTAGTAATCGCAATTTCAACGAAACGGATGATCGCTTACGCACTGCATTGAATTTATTGGGATATTTATTAGCCACACTTTCGGCCCAAAATCTCCACGATCGTCGATGACTGCATAAATCTGGAAAAATATTTCTCTTTGCCTAATTTAATTAATTATTAAAATTTAATTTGTCTATACCGTTGTCGGTTAAGAGTTGAAAACTTCTCTTCGGGCACCCTGGCTGTAGCGTGACACCACCATTCGGCCAAAAGTCAGCCGTTCCTGTTGGCACTGGTGCACCGTATATTCCAGCATCCGTATGAATGACATCTACAAATTTGGCATCTTTGGCACTGAGTGATGTGAATGCTAGTCCCGGATAGAAACCAGGAAAAGCTGGATCTAAAGCCGAAATACTAGGATAGGAGACGGCTTAGAGATTTTACTAATCAAAATCGTAGATGAAGTTATTCTAGTATAATTACCGTCTCAAAGTCGTCTTCATTTTCGATTCTTGTTTGACATTACGGCCTACACATCCGGCAAATTGACCCCCTAGTGAATGTCCGACTACATGAAATTTATTTACGTCCACGCCCTTATCGAATAATTTTAGTATATTCGAAGCTACGACAGGACACACCTGGAAAGAGACAGCATGTTTAAAAAAAATATATACTGTGTGTCCAAAAAGTCAACGTAAAGCTGAAGAGCGCATTATGGTGACTGTTATAAAAAAAATTCCAGTCACCTATTTTTACAGTTAGCTATATGCAATCAAAGGAAAAAAAAATACACGACTCGTGCTTTTTTTATGCACCTACAGGTCTTAATATTTCTCAAATTTCTTTTAATACTGGAAAGACAAAATTATATTTCAATTAAAATCCAACTGTATTCGTTTTGAGAGAAATTTAACCATATTTTTCGAAAGCTTAAGTTCAATAACGGTATCGCTTTTACTTCATTATTCCTAATTAGAGCGCGAGAACTGAGAAGATAATTTTTAAAGAATATCTGCCAGTGTATGACACTTAATGATTAAAAAATTCAAAATATCACTTAAACTCTGGAGATTTCGGAAACCGTTATGAAACCTAGATATTTTTATTTTATCTAGATTCCATAACGGTATCCCAGATCTACAGAGGTTAAGTGCTATTTTGAGTGTTACAATTATTTAGCGTCATACACTGGAAAACGATTTTCTTACCCAATAAATATTTGGCACAGCTTCGAACAAATAATTTCCGCTGGAAAGTTCAGTCCAATTCATTATAATCAAATTTTGATCTGCACGAAGGAGGTAGGAAGATGTAATCAATTGTATGCTCTCATCGTCTCGTTTCTCTGTATAGCCGTGAATATAGAGAGTTGTCGTCTTATTCGCATCGAATTCAGGAGCCTCCAAAATCTCATGTAGGTGTCCCAATGTGTAAGTTCTGTATTGTTTCACCCTGTAAGAATGTATTTTAATTGAATTCAAAGAAGAGAGAATAAAATTTCACTAGAATGTTTATTAAAAACCTACCCGATATAAAAATCGTAGCTGGCAGAACTTAAATCTGTGCCGCTTACAATTGGTGCTATAAAGATGAAGAAGCCTGTAAGAATTTATAATTAAGAAATAAATTAATTTTAAATAATTAACAAAAATCAAATTTTAATGAAACAAAATAAACAATCAAAACACGCCAAAACAATGTACTTAAGTATAGTAAGTGCTTAATTAATTGTCTTAAAATCGAAACTTAAAAATCGCAAAAACTAAAAACTTATCCGTTTGTCGGAGTGTCAGAAAAGTTTTTGTAAACAGGAGGTCTCGCCTAAAGGCCTTAGACAGGTAGCAAAATCATTATGACGAAAATCCATCTAGATGATGATGATGGAAGTTCGAAATTGAGGTGACACATATGTTTTCGTCATTGGAATTCGTCATTTACTTTTGACGTTTGCATAAATAGTCAAAATGTCAGATATAATTAATAAAATATATAAAAACAAAATAAGTTAATGAAAAAAAATACAAATCAACTGCAAATCAGCACACAAATAAAATTTAAAACAGCAAAACTCGAAGTTATAAAGCTTTGCCTTACCTTAATCGAAATAATTAAGTTTTTTTTTAACTCACAGACAATTTTGGAGGAATTGTAAGCGTATCTTCAAAAACCCTCAAAAAGAATATTCGAGCCAGCCCAGATGAATGGAGTCATCCGAACTCCATATAATTTCGGTACTCCAAAGTATCTGGAGGCTAAAGAGCAATAACAACATGGAACTATATACTATTACACCATCAATAATTTATTTATATCTTACGGGCATAACTCATTTTAGAAAACAAAATTTTTCGCACTTCCCACAATCAAAAACAACAACAAATATCCTTCTATATATAAAAATATAAACTTCGGAAAATGGCATTTTATTCATGTTCTGATTGGCTACGATGATTCCCGAATGAACCCGGACATTAAGCCATTATCCAGCTTACATATACACACGAACAATCAGCGTAGCTGTCGATAAGTATACCATTGAATACGAGAACGAAAAACAGTGAGTCAGTGCCGCGAGCGCGCAGAGCGCGAACGAAGGGTTGGCGAGCGTAGTGAGCAGGAGGCGAAGCTCCCTGGTTATAATCAAAATGAATCGATTTATTGCGATGAAATAATTTATGTCAACAGTTCTTCATATTAATAGTTCCTGATTTTCCTTTGGCAAATGGTTGTTTAGGATTAGTTGCAAGGCAAAACTGACCGCGAATGCTAGAATGATAAAAGTGCGGTTACATATTTTATATTCGGACGATAAAAAAATACTGAAAAAGATACTTTTCTGTACAATCGATTCCCATCACGACATGATTTGAATCGAGTTTCTTTGGCGATTTTTTTGAATTAGCCGCTTGTCTCTTACGAACAGCAATAAATTTATTAGGATATTTATTGGCCACACTTTCAGCCCAAAATCGTGCCGCCATTATATGACTACAGATGTCTGAAAAGATTATAATTTCGTTAAATAAAAAAAAAAAAAAAATTAACATGTATACCATTCTCAGACCCAATTTGATAATTTCTTTTCGGGCAGCCTGGCTGTAGTGAACGTCCACCATTAGGCCAAAAATCAACCGTACCCGTTGCTTCAGTTCCACCATATAAGCCAGCATCCGTATGTATAACATCCACAAATTTAGCGTCGTTGGCGCTTATAGGAGGATTCAAAAGCTCTGGATAGAAACCTGGACCGGCCGGATCCAGCGCTGTAATACTATGGAAATAAGTGTGTTTGTTTAGACGTTAATTTGTGTTGACAGTCTAAAATTACCGTCTCAATATTACTTTCATGTTTGATTGTTCTTTGACATTGCGTCCAATACAGCCTGCCAAATGAGTACCCAGTGAAAGTCCGATAACATGAAATCGATTTACGTCTACGCCCAAATTAAATAATTGTAATATGTCGGTCGCGATAGCAGGACCCAGCTATAGGGTTAAAATTTAAATTTTCAAAATTTGAAAATTAATCAATAAATTGTGCAGTTAAGTTCAAAAGTTAAATTTATATTTAGTGGGAAACCACACTCCACACACAAAAATAAGCAACGTATATATTCCATTTAAGTACACTTTGTCTGAACTTTACACAATTTCATCGGATTCTGACTATAGAGATTTATCGAAAGAGAAAACGACTAACAATATACTCGTAAGAAAAATTGTTCACACGACACAAAACTATAAACATTTAAACAAACACCTCTTGCCTTGGATGAACAAGTACACCTTTTGTATATTGCAACTATAAATATAAAATATATCGAGTACAGGACAGAACAGCACAACTTTCATAAAAATCCTACTCGAATTTGTTGTACACACATATAGAACACAACTGTTAAATTTATATGGAAGATGTGGTGTTCTGTTCTGTACCCGCTAGAAAAAAACGGCGCTCTATAATATCGAACAGTTCCGTCATATTATGTATGCCGAAACACACAGATTTTTTTTCAAGATCATGCAAATCAACTCGTACTAAAACTCATTCGAATTGCATAAAACAAAACATGTGAATTGGGATTTAATTTAAATCTCTTACCCGATACAAATTTGGAATAGCAAAGAAAAAGTAACTACCAAACGTAAGTTCGGTCCAATTTAATGCAATAAAATTCTGATCTTTTCGCGAAAGATAGGCTACTATCATAGTTTGTGTACTCTCAACCCGGCGAGTTTGCATTAAACCATGTACGTAGATAGTTGTCGTTCTATTTGTATCGAATTCGGGAGCTTTCAAAATATCTTGTAAGTGTCCCAATTTGTAGATTTTATAATAATGTTGGCTGATAAAGGATACACGTACAAAAACTAGACAACTGATGATTGAAAAATTGAGAAAGTACCTAATATAGAACTCATAACTGGAAGTATTTAAATCATCGCTGCTGGAAATTGGTTTCAAAATAGTAAAAACTGAAAAGACATTTAGATACTTGTTTTAGTATATATTTTAGTTGCTATAATAAATACATTCACACAAGATAAACTATTATTACAATATGTACATACATTAATAAATAAAAACAATTTGGTTCACTTTCGCGGTGTTCTTTGCCAGATGCTGTGTTTAGATCAAAAATGAGGTCGTAAAAATATCAGTCGAGAATGCTTGATTCAGAGGGGAATTTATCTTCCGTTTCTTTATATTTATTAACCCATTCCATATTATGGATTAATAATGATAGTACGCGCTTGCATTTTAGTCCTGGAAGTCATCTTATAGTCTTATTTTCTATTCGTGTTGAGGACAAATTGATTTCTTAAATGCTCTATCATTTAGATTTATGTGTTACGCGTTTTTGACGGAGATTTTAAAATAAAAATGGCAACTTATCCAGCTGTCTTTCGTCATGGATAGGAGAAAGAGTTGAAATGTAGATGGCCAATGAATTAGCTGAATCGCGTGGAGATTTTTTCAGAGAGTAAGATAAATTCGTCAAAGGGGGTGTTAGGTGTCGTTTTTTATTCTTCCCAATACAACACGGGTCTCATTTTGAGTTTTTGCAGGATTGCAGGATTGTGCCCTGCACATCCTTGCATTTGGTAGGAATATGAGGCAAAACGTAACAGTCGAAAATTGAAAATACCCATTTTTGCCGTCTAGTGTCTAGTCTAGTACTCTATACCTCTATAGTTATATCAGTACAAGGAACATTTTATGTCGTTTATTTTTATTCTGTCGTGCTCTGTGGCCGTGATCAGTCGGTCGCCACTCTGTGAAATAGACACTCATAGAGAAACGAGTTTCCAAACTCGGCATGACTCGTCGCAAGTTTAATATTCAGAAGAAGATGATAAGAGATATTCTTATCGTAGAATAATAAACTAACAATGCGAATAGAAAGTGGTATGGTATGGCTGACAACAACCGTATCACACTCCGAATTCAGTTGTCTTTGTAACACACACGGTAGTCATCAACGCACCATGCTCCACTAGGAGTTACGGTAATCGAGAGAGATTTTTATTTTAATTTAAAAAATACGTACAGAGGGCTGCGCCCGCAATACGAGGGTTTTTTAGAATTTTAATGCATAGTGAATATTTTTTGTACATATATTTTATATGCAATAAATAAGAATTGTGCACAACATTCAAGAAATGCTTCCTGTAAATCTATTTTTGGATTGGTCTAAATAAACGCGTTCCAGAATGAAAGGCGCTAGATTAGATTTACATACTATTTGCCCAGTTTGTATGAAAGTACTCCAAGGCGAATCTACAGGTATTTTTCGATTTAAGATTTCTGATGACCTTTGAGCAAAAAGGAACTCAGGCAAACGTAAGGATGACTTGGCTTTAAATATGAACAGAATTATTAAATCAAGGAAAAGCAACTTATGTATATGAAATGATTCCATGTCAGGGAACACCACCCAAGCTTTCCTATAAGTATTCAACAAGTATACGTTTGCAGCTATTCAGGGACACCCTGTTAACTTGGTTCTACAAATTTCAAAAATATTTGTGGCAAACAATATTACCATTCTATGTATTTCCACCAAATTACATGTTCATTGTTCAATCAAGTTAAAAGATATACATTGAAGAAATGCTTAAGAGGCTTCTCTTGCATTGTGAAAGGCTCTTAGTAAATACTTACTTGGCTAAATTTTCCGGTTTGGATACAGTTATTCGAATGAAAATTCATAGACATATTCCCTATGTAATTTTCTAAAATCTCTTAGAAGAATTTTCATATTTGGAAACCTAAGAGAGGCTACACCCGAACAAATTGAAATTTTACAAATTTACTGTTATTTACTTTTTCTTAGCAAAAGTGAACAGTCATAACATTTAAGGTATATAAGGCCATACTGACCAATCTTTCAACAAAGTTTCATAGCGATCCCTATAACGGTTTAGAATAACGGAGGTCGAAAAGGAAGTTTAACTTTAAACGCCAATAACTTTTTTACCGTTACTCCAAACTGGAAAGTTTTAACTGATATGAGATGTATTCGCTTAGATCTTTGATTTAAATACCCATACGTCAACCTCCGATAAAAACTAAAAAAGTCGACTTTTTTCAAACGTTCGGGACACCCTGTTATCTTCTTCCCACCAACTTCTAAGGTATTTGTGCCAAAGACTGTAACCATTCTACACATTCCTACCAAATTTCATGACAATCGGTTGAGCCGTTCACGAGTTATTTAGTGAACAGACGGACAGACGTACAGACGGACAGACCGGCGCGCGCGGCGTTAGTCTGCAGATTTAGGGAAATAGGTAGAAAGAAATAGGGAATTTTTAAGCGCAAAAATCGTTTTATAGTACAAATTAAATTTAAATATTATCATTACATCATAAATAGAATAATTTTAAGGAAATTTGATATTTTCACTTTTTAGCCGTAGAGAAAAATAGGGTTAGGTGGTATTGGGTGTCAAAAAGCACCAGAAATTGAATTTCGTCAAAAACATGCTCAAAACTTCAAACTATTTTTTAAAATTTTTGCAAAATGCTTCCAAACTTATGTATTATATTAGGATATTATGAAGTATGAAGTCGCTGCGATTTCATCTTCTATAGTTTTTTGACCGAAATATAGTGCCAAAGTTCTGGTCAGACCTTTGTGCCGACAGAAGGGTTAAATAGCAACAAAAAAATATGTAAGTAATTTTTCCAGACATTTAATGTTCATGTTTCAGGGCTTTCAAGACTTGTTCACGTTTCAGAGTAGTCTGGGCTCACATAAAATTGTTCACCTTCACGTTTGGCGCAGTTCACGTTTACGCGAGGCAGTGGCGTAGATAAGGGGGGGGGGGGTTAAAGAGATCAATCCCCCCCCTTCGGTCACACATTTTTTATTATTACTTAAGGTACGTAAAACAAAGCAAGAGTACACTTTTTGCTGTAATTATTCAAAGTGTGGGTGTGTTTCATAAGAACATCGGATCTGGAAGGAATGCTTATGCGAATGAAGAGAAAACGCAGTCAAACTGCTTCCAATTTTCGAGCATCCTTTATTGTTTGAGTTTATCAACATTCTATTTTTTTTTAAATTAACGTTTAACGAAGTCTTGATTTTCTTTAGTTTTTGCAATTTTATTGATTTTAATACGAAGAACTCTCAAAGCTAACCCAGGATTATTTTTCTTATACCCTTCGCTCGTAGAGTCAACTAAGGGTATATTAACTTTGTCATGAAGTTTGTAACGCATTGAAGGAAGCATCTCCGACCATATAATAAGTATACATATGATCATCATAACATGGGGAGTCGATTGGGCGATGTCCGTCTGTCTGTCTGTCAATCTGTTGCTACGCGTTTTACTCGGCCAATTTAAAAGCTATGAAGCTGAAATTTTGCACAAATGCTTCTTTTGCGGCAGTTTGTATGTTTGAATCGGTAAAATCGGACCATGGGGTCATGGGGCTGAGATACAAACCCAACCCCCCAAATTAGGTTCTTCTGAGAAAAACTTTCTTGTTTGTGCATCGATTTCAACCAAATGTCACACAAACGTGTTTCTCTTTAGGACACAAAACATATCTAAGAATTGATCAAATTGGATAATGGGGTCATGGGGCTGCCATACAAACCTAACCCCCCAAATTAGGTTCTTCTAAGAAAGACTTTTTTATTTGTGCACCAATTTCAACCAAATTTCACACAAACGTTTTTCTCTTGATGACACAAAACATATCTAAGAATTGATCAAATCTGACCATGGGGTCATGGGGTGGCCATACAAACCCAACCCCCATTTTGGTTCTTCTAAGAAACATTTTTTGCACCAATTTCACAAAACCTCGAATTAATGTGTCTTTACCAAAGCAACAAAAAAGTTAAAAACGAATGGAATCGTACTGTGGAGTCATGCTCCCGCAACCACAATAAAATTTTCCGAGTAAATATATTTATTTGCCAACTTATTTCAACCAAGCCCAAAACTTTTGTCCAGACGGAAGAAAAAGAATGAGGAGGGGGATTAAATACAAGTCATAGGTACGCCCGAAAAAACTTTTAGCCCAAGGAGAGCGAAGGGTATTCAAATTTCGGCCGCGCCCGAAATTAGCCTCGGCCCCCGGGGGTTGGCGAGCTTAGCGAGCAGGGGGCAAAGCCCCCTAGTTTAAACTAAATCTTCTATAAAAAAAATTGTAGAAATTTCGACAATGTTATTCATATCATAATTTCATTATTTATTATTCTGTCTAATGCAGGCAGTAATTCGAAAACAAATTAACAAACAAACCGAGTTCCGTGGTACCCTAGGGCTCCGTGAAAATCTCTCAGGAGTTTCGCGAAGATATCCAAAACTAGGAGAAATATAGAAAGAGTTTTGAAAACAAAAAAGCTTACAATCCAAACGAAAAAAAAATGGTTGTAAATTTTAAAATTCCGAAGTTTATTCGAAGTTTGCTACACTGTACCGGAAATCCACTTAAGTGTAAAATATTTGACCAGCATCACAGACTCGACCGATTTTCTTTTACAACTTTCTACTATATGAAATAGAAAAGGAAGTAGTGTGTACTAGAAAATAAAGCATGTCCACAATGTTTGTAACGAGGCTTTTGGGATTTCAATTAAGGCGCAAATTAATTAGAGGATAAAAAAAAAGCTTTTCTCCAGTTGTTTTAAACAAATGTTTAACAGTTTAAATTTTCTACTCACAGTTTTGGTATTCTTTTCAAACAATTGGCTGATAGCTAGGGCATCGAAATTTATAGCAAATATATAGAGTTGCTACGGTTTCCTAAAAGTTTAAAAAATTTTAGAAATATCTACTCACGAATTTCTGTTTTATCGGAAAATTTAAATTTAAAAACACAAAAGCTGCACTTTATCCATACATATATGGGCATTCCCAACGAGCTCTCGTCTTCACAATTTCCCTTTTCTGGAAGCGGTGATGCGAGATTTTCAGTGACTCCGAAAAGTTTGAGAACCACTGATCTAACCCAATATAAGCAGTGATACTCCAATCACAGTAGCGAAAATTTGTACGAAAATTGGAATAGTGTGGATTCACTCACCGTAGTAAAAAAGCCAAAATTACCGATGCAATTTTTTTCGGACTCGGTATTTTTTCGTATGGCAAAATTACTATCTATTTTGCAAAAAAATAGCTCAAAAAATTGGTAATTTGAAGTGTAATACATGTAATACTGCCTCCCCCTGGCGTAGCCACATTCCTGATGCAATATTGCAACAAAATCGCTTTTTGTATTGTAAGGTGTCCAGGATACTGCAACACCCAGAGAAAAACATCCCATAACCTGTTAATGGGACTCCTATTAACTTTTCGCCTCGGCTATTTTAAACAAGTTAATAGTTTTATCCTATTAGTTTAATGAGATTATAAACCATTGAATTTCTAATAGGACGTTCATTTTAGACTAATGGGATTATCTAATAAGATTGATTCAGATTTACATTGTTAGTTGCCAATATTTTAAAACGTATGCTTATGCATTATGATTAGAGGTACGGATACTTCGCAAAAAATTTCGCATAAAAAATTTCTGAATATTGGAAATTTTGCAAAAGTGCAATTCAAATGCAAAAATCAATCCGAGATGGAAAAATATTTTCTCATATCAAGGCAATAGGATAACATGATTGCATTAATAGGATATCGTATAACATTAATAGTATAATATCACATTGATTTAATAGTTCGATCTAATTATTTTAATGATGTTCCATCCCATTGAATTAATGGTATCCTATTAACCCAATAATCGGATTTTCCCATTGACTAAATCTAATGGGATAAAATGGCCAATTCCTATTGGTCTAATGGGATTTTTTTTCTCAGTGAACCACAAATTATATTTCCTTAGTTTACACTAGAGGACGCTAGTATCGCCAACGAGAAATATCATGGAAACATTGCATAATCTAAGGAGGTTTTCACACAGTCCAGATTACGTAATCTGTGCAAATTACTTAATTTGAGCAAATTCCATATATTTTTAAAGGCTTGTTCTGCTATCCGTTCTTATAGGGGGAACTTTTGTGTTTCCGATATTTTCCGCTATGTATCCGCTATATGGCGGACGGTAAGATAAGTGTCGCTAGTGTCGATAAGAAGAACAAGAAAATTCTTCTTACGAGAGCTGATAGCGTAATGTTCCACTCAATTAATTGATCTACCTTTCCCACACTTAATGTCGCATCTGGACCTTGAAGCCCTCAAAGGCTATCTCAATAGAATAGCTGTAATGTTTCAGACTAATCTGTAATTGTATTCCTTGAATAGAGGTATTAAAAATTGTCGTGAAGGATGTTAGATTATCCTGTGCTGATTTAGATGCCAAAGAAGCAGAGCTATTAAGAATTTACTGTGAACTGCATATACGAATATGTACATATTTGGCAGGTTTTAATGTTATTTGACCGCCCAATGCAAGAGTCTTCTGTTCTCCCGAAAATTTCAGATTCAATACTGTTAAGCTGGAAATTATTTTATTGTACTCAGACATGTGTAGTACCTATATGTTGACGTTTTTTTATTGGTAATCAATTTTCATATTGCAAGCCTTTTCTCGTTTAATATCAATTAATGTGTAATCCCACCCATTCTGGTTATTCTAATTAAACTTTTACTATAAGCACGAGAATTGCATTATCTTTCGCAACAGCACACTTCAGCAAAATACTATAATTAACCAACCTTTACTTTCATGCGAAACACTAGCCAATTTAAGAGTAATATCCAATGAATAAACTTGTTCAGAATCAGAAGGAATCAATTTTAAATCAAAAACCAGAATCGAAGTAAAATAAAATGACTAAAGACTTCTGAAAACCAAACATTACGAACAGCATCTCATCTGTATGGTTATTCTTTGAAAAGTTGGCACACGTCACAGAGGCACGTTAGCCATTCTGACTACTGCGACTACTAACTAACTACTAGGCACGCGAATAGCATGCGACTAATATGCATAGTCTAAATCTAAACTGGAAAATCTTACGTTTTGAATACGTGAACGATCGAGTGACAATCATCTTTCACTTCACGAGATTCAAAGATTAATCTCAATTTCCCATGACTCGAGAATTATTCACTTACTACTCGTATTAGAATGCATAAATGAATTGCACATAAGTACACAAGATTGGATTCAGATTGATTCTTAATCGGTGGCCGGTTGCGCAGTTGCATATAAAAGATACACGCAACATTGAGCGTGGTTCATTATCACGACAGTTACCGTTTGGTTCTCACATAATAGTCTTTAGGGATTTTATTCTTTTGAATAAAAGACGTTTATTTATTCTAGTAATTTAAGTATTTTTTTTGGAGAAACCAATAGTAATTTGTCGTGATGTTGCTGTGTTCATTGTTGGTGTTGTGCGTTACAGGTATGTCGGATATGTCCTTTTTTATGTTTTTTAGTGTTTATGGTATTTTGTGATGAGTGCTCTGAAATAAGCTGCCCAATCAGCTGACTACTTGGATATATGTTTTTTAAATGGAGCGTTAAAGGATTACAAGACAAGGATAAGAAACCGATTGATAAATATCTTAATATGGATTTAATGCTGCATAAATGGTGTTCAGATCTATTTAACACAAAAATGTGGCTTTCATTTTAACATAATTGTGAACTCAGTGAAATTGAAATCCTATGTGCAGTTACCCGAAAAAAAAAGCACCTTATTTACTCTTCTGCGATTTGAACAAAAAAATGTAAACTAGCAGTATTGAACATCGCTTTAGAATTACTTTTAAAATAAAGTTCATGATATACCTACATTTAATAATTAATTGTTCGATCCTCTTCCAGTTTTTCCCGGAACATTGACACGGGAAATTCCTCCGCCATCTGAAAAATCTAAATTAGCTAATGCTAAAATGCGAGGTAAGCTGCGCGATTATCCCTTCACAAACACTGGGAGATATTAAGTTTTCTGCTGTCATCTTTTACAGGAAAATCATTTAGTTTACCACGACCTAAACTTTTTCTGTACTATAACGAAGAATCTTCATCCAAATACGAGCTTAAAGATGCTGCCTATATTTTAAATAACAAAGTTTTCGATAAGAGCAAAAAGACTGTAATTTATACGCATGGATATCTAGAAGGTGCTTCAGCAGAGAGTGTCAAAACAGTGGTACGTGCTTATGTCGAGCGTGGCGATCATAATATTATTGTATTGGACTGGCATCGAGGAGCCACGCCTACTTATTTCTACAATGCGGTACCAAATATGAAAAAGGTATGTTTGGAAATAAAATATCTTCACAGAATTGCTCTATAATCATTCTTTCTAATTGTTAAGGTGGGTCGGAAAGCGGCAAAAGCCGTTCTAAGTATGGTTAAAGCTGGTCTTGATATTAATACACTGCACTTAGTTGGACATTCGTTGGGAGCTCAAATGTCGGGCATTATTGGACGTAAGCTTCAGATGCTATCAAACGGTGATCTTATGATTAAAAGGTAATTGACATTATATTTTCATTTGGCTTTTTGCTAAACTACATACTGATTTTCTTTGCAGAATTACTGCACTAGATCCGGCCTATCCAGGCTTCTATGATTCCGCCATTGCAAAACCCATCTCTGCAGGTGATGCTGAATTTGTCGATGTGATACATACAGATGCTGGAACCTATGGATCACCCTATAATACAGGAACTGTTGATTTCTGGCCAAATGGTGGCGATACCAATCAACCCGGTTGCGGTAGTATATTATTACCAGCTATAGGTAAGTTAATTGACTAAAAAAAAGACGTAATTACTCCTCATTAGACAAAGTGCTTCACTTCACCACAGATTAATTGTGGTAAATATCAAGCGTTAAATTGAAATTTCACACATTAATTTAATTTGATTTGATAGAATTACTATCCAAGTAGTGCCCTTGAATTTGATAAGACTGGTGTATGTGATGAAATGAATATTGTGTGTTTTAAAAGATATTTATAAATTTACTTCTAGAAACATCTCAACTAATGATGATGATTTGTTTCCTCTTTTGCAGATATATGCAGTCATGCACGATCGTGGCGCTTTTGGGCGGAAAGTGTTTCCGGAAAATATTCTGATAAATTTCACGCTGTGAAAGCAAAAAGTTGGTCAAATTTCAAGAAGGGATATTTTGAAGATTACGATTCGAGTGTTGTAATGGGAATCGATGCTTCACCAAGGTAATTTTCTGATTATTATTTTACGGTATATAGAATTTGCTTAATTTGTATTTTGTTTTATTGCAGTCTGACAGGTGCCTATTATTTGGAGACTAATGCCGAAACACCGTTTGCCAAAGGTGAGGCAGGTGCTACATACGATAATGACACAATTGCCAGAAAATTGTTCAGTTGGTTTAGTTAATCTGGTGAAAAGATAAAAAAAACAAGAGCTGCTGATATTTAGGAAATAGTATTATATATTTAAATATTTATTTTATTTAATGTTTTCTTCTAAGTTTAAGTATTTATTGTTATTTTATTGAATTCAATAATTTATCTTGTAAAGAACGTGAGGTCGAACAATCTTTGATTTTTTACCGAAGACCTTGAAACAAAACTCGATAGAAATTAAAGTATTATTGTCTTAAGTAATTTGATAAAAGGTCTCTAAAGTTCCTACTGTTGAAACGAATCTTAAAACAATTCTGTAAATTTTAAATGTCCAATAAAAATTACATCAAATTTACATTCATTTTAGAAATATGTATATTTTATATTTATTTTGTATATTATTGTGAGATGTGCATAGTGTTGCAGTAGCGCTTACAATGTATCCAATCCGCCCAAAACTAGAGGGTGGCCCAATTGAACTGCAACCAAATGTAGGGAACTGTAAATCTGTGACCGCTAATGATAGCGCCCTCATATTTTGTTCCACGACAGTTCACCTTGTTGTGTTTAAGCATCCGCAAGATGCGCCTGAGTGTTGTGAAAAACACTTTATCCGTGATGGAAGTAAAACGTAACAGTGCGATTGGGCTATATTTGGCTGGAAAGCTGCAAGTGAAAATTGTTCGTGCTTTTCAACACCTAAATATCAACAAATCTTTCGTGTCTCGAACCATAGCTCGTTACAATGAAACTGGTAGTGCTGCTAAACGATATGGTGGTGGCCGGAAAAAAACTGTATCAACCCCGGAAATGGTACGGAACATCAAGGCTCGAATTCGCCGAAATTCTCGACGGAGTGGCAGAAAAATGGCTGCTGAGCTGCACATTTCGAAATCAACAATTCAGCGAATATTGAAAAAGCAGCTCAAAGTTAAGCCTTACAAAATACAAAAAGGACAACATCTAGCCGAAGCCCAAAAAAAAGTTAGATTCGATAGGGCGAAAGAGCTATTGCGATTGCACGAACGTGGCCAGTTACGAAATATCATTTTCTTCGATGAGAAAAATTTTCCCTATTGAGCAATTTATAAATGAACAAAACGATCCTGTCTACCTAACAGAAAGGTCGTCCGAGAATTTAGATATCCGGATGGCCACCAAAACTCAATCCCCACCGTTTGTGATGCCAGAGGCTCACATTCGTGCAACGTGCGATTCGTTTGTCAACCGACTCAAAACCATAGTTCGCGCTAATGGTGGTCACATCGAAAAATTGAATTAAATTTTAAAAATATTATTGTATTTCAATATTTGTTGCTTATCTTCAATAAAATTATGTATTAAATAAATAAAAAAAAATCAGTTAGCCAAAAGTTGCAGTTCAATTGGGCCATACGATCTGTTATTAACAAGATAATCGCATACTTTTACAGCCGGCGGTTACAACCATTCAAATTTGTGCTTTTAAATTCAATACCCTAACCCAAAGTGCTGGTTCCGCTATGGTTCGGCACAACTGCCGCCAGGGCCTCATAGCGATAGCATAGGAAAAGCTTACTGTTCCTGAGGCGATAAGCGCTCAACTGCTACGCGTTTCCCTCGCAATAGAAGGCAATGCCGATTTAAAAATCAAGGATTTAGTAAATCCTGTCGAAAATAAGAATCCCCTCTAAAGGTCTGGATAGACCTCGAGCGGAATGAAAATGAAATTTTAGTCCGCTGCGATTTTCACAATGAAAATGCATACTTACTGTCGTGGAACATGTCGGGAATGATGGGGAATTCCATAAGCTACAATTCGAAAATGGTTTTTTTTTTCGGCCATTTTATGTATTATTTTTCGATTTCCCCGTCATTTCACCGTGGAAAATATCTAATGACCGGGGAATCGAAAAATAATACCTAAAATGGCCGAGGAAAATTATGGAACAGTTCTTGGATTGAAGCTTATGGAATTCCCCAGCATTTGCCATATATTCCACGACAGTAAGTATGCATTTTCATTTAGAAAATCGCAGCGGACAAAAATTTCATTCTCATTCCGCCCGAGGTCTATCCAGGCCTTAAGATTTAAAAAATGTTTCTAATGATGCCCCGAAGTATTATGTCAGCTAATGTTTTCCTTTTGTTTTTTTTATACCCTATACCCATAAGATGGTATAGGGTGTATTGTTTTTGTTACGCCAATATTATGTAACATCTCAAAGGGCCCTCCGGAGGTATGGCAAAGTATATATATAAATGATCAGTGTCGGTCCCTGAATCGAATAAGCCATGTCTGTCTGTCTGTCCGTGTGTCTGTCTGTTCGCACGATAACTCCCGAAAGAATGAAGCTAGCGGTTTGAAATTTTGGTCAAATGTTTGTTTTGGTAAAATCTTGGACGGTATTGAAAATGGGCCAAATCGGACCACAGGTTTCCCGACCTCCCATACAAACTACCCCTCCTTGATATTTTAATTCGGCCATAACTTTCGGTAGAATATCGCTATCGACTTGAAATTTTGATCAATGTCTCATTCTGACATATACTTTAAGTTGATGGAAAGTGGAGTAGGTCCGCCTACCCTACCCCTACCTCCCCTACAAAGTTATATTCCGCCATATATTTTGATAGAATGTCGCGAAAAACTTCAAATTAGTATCAAATGGTAGCCGTTGGATGCTTTGTTAAGATAATAAAAATGTGCCAGGTCCGACCCATCTACCCCTCTCTCCCGTACAAAAAATATGAAATTGAAAATTTAGGGTTTTGCTTGCCTTCTAGGTCTGTACATGGGTATAGGGTATACATTTATCGTGCTATTCGCACGATTAGAACTCGGTCTCGTTTATATTAAATTTGTCCGGAAATGATTGCGTCGAGATTCGAAATTAAGTCTCCAGAATGCCTGCACTGTGAGTTTGTTTTGTTACTGAACTGCCTGCACCATCGAAACTTGTATACAAACGACTTTTCCTTCTTCCTTGCCTAGTTCTTTATACCGCTCCATGGTTTCGCGTTGCTCGACCTGCGGTGAAAGGACATCACCCGTTTTGGCACATCCAGGTGTTCTTCGGACTGCCTCTGGCCTTGGGTTCATTAAGTGGAACTTTCATTGATATTGCTTTCTTTGCAGGGTTGGCCGTCAGAGATACGTGTTAATAAGTAGCACATGATGATGTTGAAGAGCAACGGACTCAATACACTGCCCTGGTGTACTCCGACATTCACCGGAAATTCTTCTGATTCACCTGCTGTGCATCTAATCTAACCTTAGTCGTAGCTCCTTCATACATGTCTCGTATCATCCTGATGTATGTCTCAGGGACATTAAGTGCTCTCAAGGCCAACCATATCAGATCACGAGGTATTCTATCGAATCATAATAATACATTTTTTAATTTTAATCTAATTTGGATTTAGATTCCAATATAATCTTATTAGAATGGCGAAGAATAGTTGACCTACCATATGAGACACGACAAAAAAGGAGTTTTCTTACTGGCATCAACAAGTAAATCGCAGGAAAATGGCCGAATGTAAAGACGAAGCTATGATGAATCAGGGTAGGCGATTCACTTGTAATTTACAACAAAATAAACTGCAATACGGGCGACGTTAATGCTCGAACGGGCTTATTGACTGATGTTAACAGGCAAACAAAAGATCCTATAATCAATTTATATGGACGAAACATATGGAGAATATGCTTTGATTCTGCAGCATTAAATCATACGGCGAAGTATAAAATCTATCAACCGGTATAAAATTCAGTGATTTTACATATGTAATGCCCAAACCTGGGGTAGAACAAAGTACGAAGAAGTAGTACTTGACATCCTCTTTGATCTGACACCCCATATGCCCACGTTCGACTAAGGTGTGCAATTAGTGTCCTTTTATGTCCTTTTTCAGAGCTTTCCGATCAACTTTTTTCTTAGCAAATTTAATGGTAGAATCTTCAGCGATTATAGATTCTGGAAAGTGATAAAAGTAGTGACAACTTGAACTATTTTCGTAGTTATGGCTTTGGAAAGATACACGGGAAACACGAAAATTTAAGCTCGATTTATTCCGTTGAGGGTCCTTGAAACAGGAAACAAACACCGAATATGTAATGTACTCGACGACCCCTTTGATATGATACCCCGCATGCCGACCTCCGGTCAAGGATTAAAGAGTACCCTTTTTTGTCTTTTTGGGACCTTTCCGATCAAAATTTTTTTTTAGGAAAATAAGTTGTAGACTCCTGGGAGACCACTGATTTAAAAACAACAAAAATTAGCCTTACTTTATTTTTTTCTATTTGAAATGCTAATATGACTGCACTAAGAAGGAATGCCTTCTATTTATATGGACCTGCATTGTCAACTGAAACCATCATGCAATTTAATTGGGATGGCACAACCGCCAATTACATGTTTCAACATTTTGTAAGAGAAGTAAGAAAATGAAATTAGAAATTACTGATTCTCAATAGGGATGTCAAAAACCGGACGGTTAGTCGTTACTTTCAGAACCATTTAACCGGGTTATTTTCGGTTTTTTCCTCCTCCCGGTTTTAACCCGACGTGCTTGTTTGTCCATCTGGTTAAAATCGGAAAAACTCTTTCAAAATTAATAAATCTTTTTATATTTTCTTGATTTTTCAGTCTATTACTTGTCCCCTATGAAAAAAATGTCAGTCCTTAAAGATATTTTCGAACTCCCATCGCTTCGTCAAATTATCTCTCCTTGTATTTTTGATTTGGTTTTGCATACGAGACGAACAGCTGCAATACGAGTATTATAGGCCTGTTCCAAAAACCGGGATCCCGATACAAAACCGGTGTTCACTTGGTACCGGACCCGATATTCTAAAGTACCGATATCCCGGTTTTTTTTTGGTACCGAGTTAAAAAGAACGATTCATTTCAACTATGAGCCGTTCAAAAGAAACGGCTTATGGTTAAAAAAAACCGTCGGTACTGAAAAAACCTGAGTCGGTTTTTAACCCGGTACTCAGAAAAACCGGCTTATGGTTAAAAAACCGTCGGGACTGAAAAAAAAACCTGAGTCAGGGAAACCGCTTGTGGTACCGGGTATTGAAAAAAAAACGAAAAAAAAACCGGAGCTGAGTAGATGGCGTTGGTTGAGTGAAGATGACGTCACAACTTATCTCTTTTTCCTTAATAATTCCTGTATCCTTCCGTTTCCAGGATGAACAAACGCCCTACAAAATGAACAAACGTCTGGCTTTCGATTGATACCAAACCTATACCTTTCCGACCCATATTTAAAAATGACTGGCTAACTTCACACTCACAATTTTAAAGTTGCTATAATTAAATAATTAGAGAAGGATAAACGATATTAATTGGCGAACAATCAAGAACAAACGTAGCCGCTGTAGAACAAATGGTTCACCGAGCAAAAGGACCTAATTTCAAAAAAATTACTGGCTAACTTCACACAGCCAGTTTTTCCTTTGTAATTTCGATTTATGTAGACGGTATTTTTTACATGAGTGTCAATTCTCTATTGTTATCTTCATTGGATTATATTTTACTGCAAAATTATTCAAATCTGTACTTTTTATACATCAAATATTGAATATAATTTTATATTACATTTAAATACCAATTTTTATGGAAATATTATCAAAATCGGTATTTACTGAAAGTTAGAGTTGGCATACACTGTCCAATCCATTGTACAATAACGCTCATTTTATATATGCAACTTTTGTGTTGCCTCCTCTCGTAAAAAGTAAAAGATTAAAAAAAAACAAGGTTTTTTGATTGACCTATAGGTATATTTCGAGCCGGTTGGCTCATCTTCACCGTCTGTCTAATATTTGTAAGTATTTTTCCGTGGTCAAACACCGAAAACCGGCTCAAAAATATAAGTATAGGCCAAACAAACAACTTTGGTTTTTTAATCTTTTACGGGTTAAAACACAGGGGCAACACAAACGTTAAACATAAAAACTACAAAGCCCGGCAAAGCCACACAAAATCACATAAAGCTATTTTTCTTAGGTGAAGGATAATTTTCTTAAGCGATGTAGGTAGTGGACCTAAAAAAGGATCTTTATTGTACAACCGATTGGACAGTGTATGCCGACTTTTAAAAATCACTGTATTAGAAAACCATAACCATTACATTCCATCATTCGGTCACAAGGTCAGCAACTCAACCTACTGAGCTTTAGACGCTTATAGCTCTTAGTGCAAAAATTTCAATGTGACATTTCTGAAATTTTTTTAACTCGATATTTCTCCCGCAGGGGACTCTTCTCCTCCCACAGACAAAGTCCCGCGTAGTTTCCATAGAGCTGGTAAGTTGCCATGCCAAAAATACTGCAGACATGCACCGCAGTTGGTGTATAGAATGAAACAATAAGTCAAGACTTCAACAATTAGTTAATTCTCGCAACCACGAAATTTGGGAACCAGAATTAATACAATAATCATAACCATTATATTTTATTACAATTTTATCCCACATTTCTAACCGGGTATTGTTATGTTACGCAATATTTAACTCACGCTCTGTGGCTAAATTGGTTGAGTTGCTTTCTATCATGCTGGTAATCTAGAGGTCCGGAGATCGAATCTCGGCGTGGTCCAAAAATTTCCGTACATGTGCGGATAGGAATTATGTGACCGGGAAAGTTAAAAAGAGGCTATCGAGTAAAAATTTCGATTTTCACTTTTTTAGTGATTTCCACAGAAAACAATGTGCTCTTTCCGATGGTAAAAACCGCAGTTGCCAAAACTTCAAAAATCAGTCCGAAAATCGATCTTGAAGTTCGCCATCAAATCATCAAAATCTATTGTGAAATTGAAAATTTTGTGTATCTATGAACCGCTAAAGCAAATTTACCCAAATTTTCAAGACATCTCACTCACTAAGTTAGAAGTGAAAATTAATTACCGCAAATTATATAAGTCTGCATGAGTTGAGGTAGGGAGCGGTATGAAAACAAAAAATGTAGTATCGAATACAAAGTTTGTAGTAAATTTAAGATTTTTAAGTTTCGAAATTGTATGCGATGTATTGTATGGTTTATAATATAAGTATTGATATAACCCCAATATGTTACCGTTATCATTTATTATCAAATTATAGAAAGTAGACTTTTATACAGAATTTTAAATAATGGAATTCATTTAGAATTTTCGATAGGAAAAATCATTCAAGGCATTTTTTTTGTTTTATAATCTTTTGGGTGCTAGATATCAAGCTAGGTCAATAATAAATTTTTATTTGAAAAAGGATCAAAAAGGACACAAAAATATCGTTAGTGCGGAACAGGCATGTGCGATATCATATCAAAGGAGACGTCGAGGGCATTCGAATCCGTTAATACATCTCATTCTTACGCATATAAAAGATTAATTTCAGAGTCTCTCATAATAACCATGTTTGTATTTGCAAAGCCATAATTTGACAAAAATGCTAATCTGAAACGCATTTCTTAACTTTTTAGAATGTAAAGTAACTAAGACCCGTATTTATGAACATACCTTAACTCAAGGAGACCTTGAGTCAAGGATGCCGAAATTCAATAAATTAAGTGTCATTTCCCATACTATTTCATAGAAATCATTTATATTCAGGAGTCAATGCATCCTTGATTTAAGACGAAACTCAAGCCGACCTTAAGTTTTCAATAGACTTGAAATATTATATTTCAAGGAAGGGTGGTAGCTACCTTGACTTCAAGTGAGGTTTACTATAGAAAATTTCAAGGTCTCCTTGAGTTTCTCCTTAAATCAAGGATGCATTGACTCGTGAATATAAGTGATTTCTGTGAAAAAGTATATAAAAATTACATTTAAGTTTTTTTAATTTCGGCATCCTTGACTCAAGGTCTCTTTTGAGTTAAACAATGTTTATAAATACTGTCTTAAGACTTCTATAATCCATTTTGCATTTTGAAAAATATAGAGTGAAAATGACCTTAAAAGTAAAAGCACGATGTCCTATTTACCTTAATTATTTCCAGGAGATAAAAATTTAATATCAAAGACGACGTCTAATTTATTTCATTCTCGATATCTGCTTCTAACTTAGTGATCGAAACCGGCTTAAATTGCATTTGAAGTGTACAATACAGTAATTTCTTTATGCACTATCTACGCCTCTTCTTCACTGTGTATGACTCACATGTGCCCACAGCATTCCCCACCGTTTACGTGCCTGATTTTCGAATGCCAGTCATGGTGGCAATGTCGGTAAAAACCGATCAAACAATGTTAAGGCCGCCACAGACAGGGTGTCTCCTTGTATAGTTGGACAGTACACATAACATAATGCAAAAAAAATGCGCATTGCACAATTATTGATTTTAATAGAAATATTCGGGCAATTCTAAAAATGCCTTTTTTGTTATACAATGCAGATTTTTATACAAATTTTATTTTTTTGTCTAAGAAAAATGAGCCAAATATCGCCATCGAACGGCAAAAATCCTACATCGCTGATTTTTTTGCAGAATGGTTCGTGACGGCCCCCAGATTATGGGACAAAAAAGTCCCAACCGATTGGTGGTCGGGAACCTTTAAAAAATGGGGGAACGGGGGGTCTTTTTTTTCGTTTTTTTGCGATTATTTCAAAAACGACAAATAATACAGAAAAATTGTATGAGAACCAAAAAAAAGCATAAAATTATCTTTGCAATGACATATAACACATTAGAGTTTTTTTTTAATATTTCGGCGTTAGACTAAAACATAAATTAAAATATTTTCATTTTAGATCTTTTTTAAAAACTCCATAACTCTTCACTGAGAAAAATGTATGGAAGAGATTTTACTATACGGATATAGTAATCATTTAATGGAATAAGTGCTTTTGTTCTGCGGTAAAATGTGTTATAATTACTGTAGGATGCATTATAATTATTGGGCTTCTTTTTATTAACATTGTAAAAATGCCATATGGCGCTTTTACTATAAATTTGGCTGTTTATCCCAAACAAATGTCTGAACACAACACTCAGACTCGCCATTCTTACAATAAATACTCTTGTCGATATAATATAAACTATTGTAATTTTACGTTATATTATTAGCATTCTTTTAATTAAAAGAATGCTAATTCAGTCGTAAAAGTTTGTACCAGCATTCACAATAAGTTCAATATCATTTTTGGGGGAAAAATGGAATCGCACCGGGCCAGGGCCCCCAATATCCCCTTATATGAATATGGTAAAACGGCATGTCCACAACTCCCCCCAATGTTGGAGCAGAGTGCTAAATTTTGGTTTATTGCAATTGGAGGTCATAGTCACCCACCAATGTTTCAATTTTTACTAAAAACTTTCAATGTTGGTTCGTTAAAAAAAAAATCTGTTACGAAACCCACCAAATCTAAAAAATAAGCCGACGAGAGTGAGTCAAAAATGTAGAACAGTTGTCAGTTGTTTGAGCAAAGTTACCCGCGATCTTCTTTTTCTTTTAAGTCACGCGTTAACCGCGATGGCAAAAAACACGCTTATTGTCATAAGTTCTTTTTGACTTTGTGGATAATTTCCATATTTACTGCAAATCCCATACAAAACGACAATCTGGAAAATTGATCATCTACCAATGCCATCCCCCCGATGACTCCGCAAACAAGTTCCCTAAAATTTCCTGTATGTCATTTTGTTTTTCAGATTTTTTCGTTAATAAATCATTATTAGAGTTAATCATTTTAAAATTTCCTGAGACATTTTTCTTTAAATTGAATCTCGCAAGGCACATAATATCAAATGCAAGTTCCAATTCAGAATATCGCGTTGGGGACTGATGACACAATAGTCAGCTGTTACTGAAGGAGGAAATTTTAATCCGTTTGCGTTTTACTTGGACAATGATCCTGGTCTGTCCAAGAAAAAAAACGACTATAATAAATATCTATTCAATTCACAATACCAAAGACGCTTTCATCATTGTCTTAAAAAGGCTATTGCCTCGAGTCACAATCAGACAGAATTGCGAATGTATACTTTTATTTAATAAAATATAATTCATGCATATTTTTCTGAGAATATAATACCCTCGTGATAAAGCTCTTTTCGCAGTGAGGAAAAGGAAGATCCTGACTTATGTCACTCAGCTGTAAAATCAGATATAGCCGACAATATTTGCTGTACCGGTGGTATACTATTGACGTAAATATCATAGAGATTGCAATATAATATATAATAGGCGAATAAAATATTCATGATTCGAACTAGAATATAGCGATATTCTGGTGTCCCCAACTGCCAAAAAATATTCAAAACTATTTCAATTACTTCTTCTAATCCGCCCCTACCGTTTGAAACCCATTTTGCCTATCCACAACCAATTTTCCAAAATGTCCTTTTCAGGAGAGAAGATCCTTTCCGAAGATTTAAAAAATATGCAATTAGTATTTCGGGGCACTTGTCTCACCAAGTCTTGTATTTTCATATCCATATTGCTCATATTGGACTTCTTTAGCAAACAAGGACCTTTTGTCCTTACGGGTATTCCCTGGGATTAGTATGCACTTTTAGATATAAAGTGTCCTGCTGATAAATAACTACTTATGTTTTATTAAAATTAGCACACGAATAGAATCAAGTAATTGAAAGAAATTGCATCATTATCTTTACAGGATGATACTGTTAATCCAGTCACTGGTCAACATTGCAATCTCTGAAACATTTTTGTGGTCACCAATGGATCCTGCATATCAACAATCAAAAAATATAGCAAAGAATGTGCTGAAGATATGCTCGAACTTGTCGAAAAATTAATTTAAATTGATTTACATTTGGATTTACTGTTATATTACCCGCTAATTACATTTCCGGTAACAGCATCCAACTCAGGATTATCGAAAGTATGTATATAGATACCAAGTTTCATAAAAATCAGATCACGACAAATCAATTAAGCACAATACACCGACTTGATTTCTATATCGGCCGTTTACTCGCTTGTTTGTTTTTACCACATAGCCCCCTTTTAACTTTCCCGGTCACATATAGTGCTTGCAACATTATACGGGTATACACTCCGAAACGATATGCAATGTAACGTTGACTCGAAATTGCCTATAATCGGCTGAGCTAACGCACCATGGCCCCACATGGGGCTATACGGTACTGAGAAGAAGAATATTTAACTCTCGATAACTCGGGAACCAAAATCGCGATTCTCTCTGAAATTTGGTACATTTGGATAGTAACTTGGCGTACACATTTGCTGTAAGTTTTAAGGTCCTACCTTCGCTTATTTAGCACATTTTTATTCATACGACGTATTACATATGTATTGTAAACACTGAATTGCGTACTGTGATAGCTTACATTGTAATACATAGTTAGAATCATCATTAGATTAGTACATAATGGTGCAACAACCTCAACGTGCGGATTGTTGATTATTATTGTGTCGATTATTATCAATTTCATTAAACTCTGATTTATGATTCATCAATTAAAATCGTTCCTTATTCGCCACATGAAATTTTCCATCTGAGATTTCGTGTGCATGTATATAGAGTATATAGAGTCAGTGGCGTCAATACTATCATTTTCCTGCATTTTCCGAGAGGGACACAGTTGAAAACAAATATTTATCATGTATTGGTGAAAAATGTCTATATAACGAGGGATCATTTTAAAATAATTTCAAATCTATGATTTCACCGTGATTGCTGGACACAGTTATATTTTTCAATTAGTATGAAGCTTTTATTTGAAGTGACTGTTATTGGATTTCTTACGGGTAAGGGTGATTTTAAAATTTTCATTGATCAGTGCTATGTGCAAACAGTTTATACAGTAATTGAAAAAAAATATCATTTTGTGACAAAAGTTAATTGAATTCACACGAAAATGTATTTTTTTTTTAAGGAAAAATAAATAAATAATAGATTGATCATTTACTCAAAATTTTATTTTGCAGTCGTATTTGCAGGACATACTCCGTATGAGGCCGGTGTGAGATATGGAGGTATTTATGGTTAGAATTTTTAAATTTTTGATAATAATAATTTTCTTATTCTTCCTTCTTTTCCATTTATTCAACACTAAAGATTTTAAAAGGGACACAAGGTCGTATAATATTCTGGATGTTTCTGAAGGTGAGAAGATACTCACATTAGAAAACATATTTCAATTTTTGTTTTTAATTTTCAGAAATCGTGGACCTTTTTGACAATCCTGAAGAATCAATAAATATTAACTCATTATGGAATGGAGGTGTGTACATTTCGATACTTATAATCATTTTTATTTATTTCATTTACACTTATTTTGTGTCTCTAGACTCAGTTCCTCCTGCGTTTGTTCTTTTTACAGGGTAAGTTATGTAATTTCAGTATATGTATTTGCTTTCGTTGTTCAACACGACAAATGAAAAGGATAAATTGATATCTGCTATAAAATTTTGCTTTTATTTTATCTTTGCATAAGTAAAACAATGACATTTTTATGCGTTTACTTGGAGGCTATATATTTCTAATTATAAATTTGCCTGACAGAAACGATACATCATCTATGCAGCGGTATGAATTCAAAGATGCCGTACATATTTTGGAAAATCCGAATTTTGATAAAAAGAAAAGAACGGTAATCTTTATTCATGGCTTCACTGCAAGTGCTTCAACTGACTCTACTAAAGACGTCGTTCAGGCTTATATTCTACATGGTGGCTACAATACGATTGCTCTGGATTGGGAATCGGATGCTAGGCCACCGTATACGTTCCATGCTGTCCCAAATGTCAAAAAGGTATGTTTTTGATAAAATAATTCCCAATCAGCCATTTTTCTACAATTTACAATTAAATATTAGGTTGGCGTTGCTGCAGCTGAAGCACTTTTGAATATGGTCAAGGCCGGGTTCAATATAAGAACTTTACACATTGTCGGACATTCGTTGGGCGCCCAAATGGCTGGCGAGATTGGTCGAACAATTAAAGACTTATCGAGTGGAGCGGTCGAATTGAGACGGTATAATGATACTTAGGCAATAGACTTATGCAATTTTCACTTGATTTCGATTTTCTTCTTAGTATTTCTGGATTAGATCCAGCTTTTCCTGGCTTTTATGGATTTATCATTGCCGATCACATTCGCAATGATGACGCAAAATATGTTGATATCATTCATACAGATGCCGGGATTCTTGGAGCTCCTGTGAATACGGGCACAGTTGATTTTTGGCCAAATGGTGGTTTCAATCCACAGCCAGGTTGTTTTCTGAGTAAGTAGTGTATAGTAGTATGAACAGTACATTGATATTGAAAAAATAAAAACTAAATTCAAATCATTGCAAAAATGCAGATCCTTGCAGTCATTCACGTTCATGGCAATTTTGGATTGATAGTATGAAAAAGGATTCGGAATATCGATTTAATGCAGTTGAAGCTGATAATTGGGAAGATTTTAAGGACCATGATGTTGGTGAATATGATCCGAAAGTTGTAATGGGCTATTATGTCCCAAGAGGGTAAGAAAAAGCAAAGATCACAAATCGATACTATTTTTCGGTGAAGTTCAAAACTTTGGATCATCAATTTTATAACTTCAATCAAATTCGATATTTTGGGAGCTGGACAAATTAAAAAAAAAAAAAAAATACAATTACCCATGCACGATTATAGTAAGAGTCTCCATATACTGTCCAATTGATTATGTACAATAATGTTTATTTTCTCTAGCGATGTCGGTTGTGGAGCCTAAAAAAGGAGCTTTATTGTACAATCGATTAGATAATGTATATCAACTCTAAGATTTTAATTCGGTTGTCCATAGTTCCTTTGTTACGAATTTGATTACCACAATTACGAAATGGTATATTACTTTATTTTCTTTCGGCAGATTGTCCGGTAATTACTACCTAAAAACCAACCGAGAAACACCATTTGCTCTTGGAGATGAAGGAGTGACGTATTCATAAATGACGGGCAATATTTATTATCTCCAGCTTCAAAAAAAAAATCTTTGAATAATTCCTATATGAGTTGGAATTATAAACTTTTGAGCTTTTTAAGCAGTTCATATAGATTTATTAAAATAAATAAATTTATGTAAATAAATAAATGTATTACACAAACAAGATGGAAATTTGCTCGGGTTTGTCGTATTGAACATGGATGGATTTTCTCATTTAAGAAATAGATACTACAAATACTCGTCTTTTCCCGGCTACTACTCGTACATCGTATATATAGACAAGACGCACACCATTTTACGCCATAGTTTGCTTGGTTACGCCATTATCTGAAATTGCAAAAAAAAACGTAACGCTACTTCATACAATGGCGTAACCAAGCAACAAAAGTAAACAAAAATTCTATTCAATATAATGTAAAAGCTGTCGGAAAAAGGCGTGCGTTTTGTCTATACCATAAGGCTAAACCCTAGATAAGATGTACGAGTAATCGGCCCTTTGAATTTTATTTAATTTTTTTTTACTACTTTGCTATTTATTATTTTATTTGACACTTCCACTAGCTATACCGACTATGTAAACTATTTTAGTAAGGAAATTCCCTTAAGTTATGTCTATTATTACGAAGCTCCGTTAAGGGAATCTTTATTCCTTAAGTAAGGACTATGAATTCCGCCCTAAGTTTCGGTTTCTTACGCGAATAAATTCATTTATTGATCTCGCGAACAGCGGAAATTCTTGGTTTTTTTATATTTTCCGGGTGATAAGTAAGAATGCGAACCTCCCCACCAAAATTTAGTTGCGGGACAGAGTCAAAATCGCCAAAAAAAAAACGAAAATTGTAAATGTTTGTCGTTTTTGGCTCCTAAGAGTAGTTTACGTGAAATCCATGCAAATACTGTCAAAATTTTTGGTGATCGTGAAATCAAATTCACTTCGCACGAACGTCTCCATATAGCGGTTTTTGACATTTCGACAGCGGAAACAATGCAGTTGCACTCTTACACTTTATTTCACAGAGAAAAGATGTCATCGAAAATCAATCAGACCATGAGTAGGGGAAAGTGGGGTAGATTCGTACATGGGGCACATTCGTACAGTGGCTATAATCAGAAAACTGTAGACACTGACATGTTCGCGCTTGCATGGAAGGCTAATGCTTTTGTAACCATTCAGCTTGCGAATTTAGCCGGCAGTGCGATTGTTGACTTTGGGAGGGCAAGACGTTTTGTGTTTTGCAGTGCAAAAGTATTTTTTTCAATTGATTTCAACTGCGCTTACCACAAGTGAATTTTTGCTGAAGCTTTATAGTAGTTCCGTTTCTTCATAAGCAGGTATGTTATTTTACTGTGTATGAACTAGTTATGCGATGTCGTTAGTAGATTTCCATGAAAATAACAGAAACATTGATTAGTCGCTTTGGGGCACATTCGTACATATAGAAATGGGGTACATTCGTACTGTACGAATGTACCCAAAGCAGCAATTGAGAGTTATTGTTATTTTTATTGAAAACTCGGTAATCATATGAATTTTAATTAAAATTGATTTTGAATAATTATATTGTTTCAGAACCATGGTACCGAAATATAAAAGAATAGGGACCAGAAATGGGCAAATAAATGAAAAAGCAATGAAATGTGCAATTAAGGAAGTCTTAGATAAGTCCTTATCGATAAGAAAGTCTGCAGAAAAACACGGCGTAAAGCCATCAACGCTTGAAAGCCGTATCAAGGCCATTAACAAAAAACAGTCTGGTGGCAGCAACGTTTCCGCAAGATCGTTTGCCTCAAAATACACGGCACACCAAATATTACCTGTTGAAGAGGAGACTCTTTTAAACCAATATATAAGTGAATGCTCCAAAATGCACTACGGGCTCACGCTTGAAAATGTAAGGAGGCTTGCCTACGAATATGCATTGGCCAACAACCTTGATTTCCCACCTAGCTGGAATCGAAATAAAATGGCGGGAAAGGATTGGCTAGAGGGTTACCGAAAACGTAATATGAATTTAATTTTGCGTAAACCGGAGAATACCAGTGCTGCAAGGTCATATGGTTTCAATAAGGCAGCGGTAAATGATTTTTATGTGAACTTAGAAAATGTCTTAGACAAGTATAAATTTACCGGTGATCGGATATTTAACTCCCCGCGGAATTTTGGTTGAAAATGGAAAATGTCGGGCTTAGTTGGCTCACAGTTCTCTTCAACAAAATCAAAGGTGGGCAACCGATGCCTGATGCTTTCAGGGAAAGTTTTCTTCTTCCTTTCTATAAGAACAAGGGAGACTCACGCAAACTCAACAACTATAGGGCTATAAAGTTAACACCTCATACACTAAAGATCTACGAGCGAGTTGTCTGCAACCGATTGAGAAAGATTGTGCGGTTGAATGACAATCAATGCGGCTTTGTTGAAGGTCGATCTACAGTCGATGCGATTCAGTGCATTCGTATTGCGATGGAAAAGTATAGAGCAGCACGAAAGGACTTGTACTTTGTGTTCATCGATTTGGAGAAGGCATTCGATAGAGTACCTCGTGATCTGATATGGTTGGCCTTGAGAGCACTTAATGTCCCCGAGGCATACGTCAGGATGATACGAGACATGTATGATGGAGCTACGACTAAGGTTAGATGCACAGCCGGTGAATCAGAAGAATTTCCGGTGAATGTCGGAGTACACCAGGGCAGTGTATTGAGTCCGTTGCTCTTCAACATCATCATGTGCCACTTATTAACACGTGTCTCCGACGGCCTAGAAATATCTCTTCTTTTTGCTGATGATATAGTCCTCAGTAGCCCAAACATCGTTGCCTTGCAAGCTGCGCTTACAAAATGGTATGACATTCTGGAGGAGCATGGACTGAGGGTAAGTATAACAAAGACTGAGTTCTTATGCTGCCAATTCTCAGACCCAAATGCACCGATACCAGAAATGTACGTCAAAGGAGAGCAGCTTAAGTCTTGTACCAAGTTCAAGTACCTTGGCTCGATGGTGAACAGCGGAGCTACATGCGATGATGACATCAAACATCGCACAAAGGTTGGGTGGATGAGGTGGCGAGAAAACTCTGGAGTTTTCTGCGATAAGAAAATGCCACTGAAGCTAAAGGGCAAGTTGTACGAAACGGTTGTACGTCCCGCACTCATGTATGGATCAGAATGCTGGACCATGTATGAAGGTTACGCGAAAGAAATGACAGCGACTGAAATGAAAATGTTACGCATGTCAGTTGGTGTAACCAAAAGGGACCACATCAAGAGTAGCTACATCCGAGGCAGCTTGTCCATAGACCAACCAATCACCGAAAAGCTCGAAGACCGACGAATGGATTGGTATTGCCATGTTCAAAGGCGTCCGCCTGAGAACCCCGCAAAGAGAGCGATATCAATGGAAGTTCCACTTGATGGACCCAAGGCCAGAGGCAGACCGAAGAACACCTGGATGTGTCAAATGAAAAAGCAACAACAACGCATTGGTCTCGGCGATGACACGATCCAAGATAGAGCTGCCTGTAGAAATATGCTGAGAAATTATCGCCAAAACGGGCGATGTGCCTACACCGCAGGTCGAGCAACGCGGAACCATGGAGCGGTATAAAGAACGAGGCAAGGAAGAAGAAGGATATTTAACTTTGATGAGTCCGGTATATCCACTGTATTAAGCACACCGAAAGTCCTGGCGGAAAAAAAGCAGAAACAAATTGGCCAACATGTTTCTGCTGAAAGAGGATAGCTTGCCACTTTTGGGGGTATAGTTTCGGCCAGTGGCAATTCTATCCCACCGTTATTTGTATTCCCTAGAGTTCATTTCAAGGGTCATTTTATTGATGGTGCTCCAGAAGGCAGCTTAGGAGTTTCTAATAGGACTGGATGGATAAATACTGATATATTTGTTGATGCTCTTAAACATATCCAGAAGCATACGCTGTGCTCCAAAGATAACCCAATTTTACTCCTAGCCGACAACCATGAAAGCCATGTCTCAATAAATAAATAACAGGCGCGACAATCCAACATTGGACTAAGGCCGCAGGATGTGTTAGTGACATCCTATTTCCAAGATCTTATCTGCTTTTTATTGAGGTAATGAGATCAGCATCACGCTCAGCAGTGTTATTTATCCCCATAAATGGGTACTCGTTTAACATCTGAGTGAGATCATAGTCCGTCACAAGCTCGTGAGTTCGAAAAACACCATGGAACACGGTGAGATTCGAACTTATGACCCTGTGCACCGAAGGTGGGCGCACTAACCGCTAGACCAGCCAGACAGACTATATCTCAATAGATGCAGTAAATTATACGCGCGATAACGGGATAGTTTACCTATCATTCCCACCACATACTACACATCGTCTGCAACCATTAGATGTGGGCGTATTTGGACCTTTTAAGGCAAAATTAAAGATTGCGTTTAATGATTGGCATGTAAACAACCCAGGGAAAACGCTTAATTATACAATATTTCGAGATTGGCTAAAATTGCCTATTTTGAATCTTTTACCGGTAAAAACATTACAATTAGTTTTGAAAAAACAGGAATATGGCCATTCAACAAACATATATTCAGCGACGCAGATTTTGCACCCGTTGAGGTCTACAAGTCGTTCTCCGTAGCAGATCAGCAAGAGAACATCGCTCCAACCACACGCGAAAATGATATTCCATGCATCGACACACAACCGATTTCATCGCCTCCATTATCCTGTACTCTGCATCAGCCGCTACATTCCGATATTCATACAGCATCAACATCCAAAGAACCTATAACTCCCGAAATGATTCGACCTTATCCTAAAGTAAATAAAAGCGTGCCTACAAAAAAAAAAGCAAAACAGCCAGGTAAATCACGAATTTATACTGACACGCCAGAAAAGAACAGACTCGAGGAGATTGAAGAAGCTAGAAAAATTAAGAAAAAGGAGCAAGAACGAAGAAATAAGGCTAGAGAAATAAAGCGTGCTCTGAGTTTGGTATCTGAAACACATAAGATAGAAAATCCAAAAAGAAAGAAGAAAACTATAATAGAGACTGATAGTGAGACTGATACTGAAATAAGTCTACGAGAAAGTTCTACTTCTCCGATCGATGAGATGTTTGAAGAATCTGATACTGACATCGAAGATCCCGTGTTAGCGTTATTCAGTTTTTTAAAAATAATGAATCTGTGTTAATTTATTCGGACATTTTGAATTTAATTAATGCCACTACTCTTGATACCCGAAGAGCCTTTTTCGACGTGGTTTTTCTTTTCAACTTGCTAAATGGCAATCTTGTGGAACCTGATCTCCTCAATAATATAACTTTTAGAGTTCCTTCTAGATCCTTAAGGAATAATAATCTTTTTCATCTATGTAGTTGTAGAACAAATTATATAAAATTTTCACCAATTGAAAGGATGAAACTTTTTGGCAACGTAGTCTCTCATCATATTGATATATTCAATTCTAGCTATAATGAACTAAAAACCGTGGTTATCGATTTGAATTTGACTTTGTTCTCAGCTTTATTATAACAATTGAAATTAATTTTTTTTTTAATATATTAATTAATATGCATTTTTTCCTATAATTGTCTTTTTTATATTAATCTAGTGATACTACATTTTAAGCATTGTGCATTATATTATGTCTGTAACAAGGGCTTCGGTCCGTTAAAAAATAGTAATAAATAAATAAATAAATAATAAATAATAAATTTGATCTCTTTTACCAATAAATGAACTTTGTCAGTAATTTTGTTCTTTCTTTTGCTGGTCTACGAAGGTGCTGCATAATGTACGTATGTACCCCACGCTATATACGAATGTACCCTCCATGTGGGGGACATTCGTACATTTACGGTGCCTTTACAAAATTTGCTATTACTCAAATATGGTACACCGTATCAACTTTAACTTACTCTATTTTAGAAGCCCAATATTGTGTCTATTCAACTGCATATTAGCTACTTTGAAATGACTTTTAGTTTTTTTTCTTTTCAGCCAAATAGTAAAAATCGTACGAATCTCCCCCACTTTCCCCTACATATTTATTTTAAATTTAGTGAATATGTGGCAAGTCCCCACGGCACATTTTGCACGGGAGACATAGTTATGTAAATACAAGTTTTTCGCTTGGTGAACATAACCTTAAGAGTAGGTACTAACATCGCCATACCACGTGAAATCCATACAAACACTGTCAAAATTTTGATGGTCGTGAAATCGAATTCGCTTGGTGGTACTCACTTCACACGAAAGTCTCCACACCGGTTTCTGACATTTCGCCACCGAAAACAATACAGTTGCACTTTATTTTACAGTGAAAAGGTGCCATCGACAGTCAAACAGATCGTGAGTGAATATTTTATTAACATTTTAGTGAATAAAAGGCAAGTCTCCACGGCACATTTTCCACGGGAGACGTAAACGCAAGCTTTCGCTCGGTGAACACAGTACCTACTTACCTTTAAAGGAAATTGAAAATTAAAAATTGAAGATGAAAAATTGAAAGTTGAATATTGAAAGTTTAATAAATGAAAATTGAAAACTGAAAGTTGGACATAGAATGTTGAACAGAGAGGGCCGTGGGAAAGTGGACAATTCACCGCCCTTTCTGTATTATACAAGAGAGATAGTATTTATGTCGTTATTTTTTTTTAGAAGCAATTGAAGAGATTTTTTTGGCTCTTGGTCGTTGTAACACCGAGTAGCTCCGAAACAATTCAATTTTACCAGTTTTATACAGACACGAAAATTTCTGGTCAGTGTGGGTCGAGCCAACGCTACAGTAATTCATATAATAGAATCCCTACCCATTGACCTACCGAAGGCTCAGCTGGTATATACAGTGAGTCATAAGTCACCCTACTAGAAGAAGCAAATTTCAAAAATAGCTCATTAAATACTTTTCGGACAAACAAATTTTTGGTATTACAACTCTCAGAAAAACATCTACTTCCAATCCAGTATGAATTATCATTGTTCGATACCATGCACAGTTGTAGAAACCGTTAAAAATCAAACCAGTGCAAAATTTTATGTTACAATGGGTGAGGTTATAAAACACAACGTTCGCGCAACGTTCGCGCAACGTTACCTTTAATTTCAAATTAACCGGCCGTTACGGATCAGAAACTTCTCCCTACAAACAGATCCCCTAAGCGCTTAGGGAATCTGTTTGTAGGAAGATGTTTCTGATCCGTAACGGCTGGTTGATTTTAATTTTTTTTTTAATTCAATTCAATTTATTAACTTAATTACTCCCTCCTATGTAAGCATATGCTTGTGTTTAGGAAGGAGGATCGCCATACAATTTATAATCCATTTACAATCTTAAATTTTTCAATATGAATATGTTATTAAAAAATGACTAAAGGTACATGAAGTTAATACAATTAATTATAGCTAAAGATGGATATATTTCATTTTATGTTTCCATTATTAATTTATTGATAATAAGAAAATATTTATCTGATTATTTTTCAAGTGCAATTTGTTAATACAAATTAAAGGTAACGTTGCGCGAACGTTGTGTTTTATAACCTCACCCAATGAAAGTGAGCCACCTAATTGAATTTGTTATTTTAACGGTAAAATCTTTACGGAATTGCAATTTTTTTATTGATTTAATAGATTTTGCTTTGTTTGTGTATTTTTATTCAAATACTGATGGGTCGACAGACAGGTATAGAAATAATCCGCCGATTGATAGTAAAATTTCAACAGGAAGGGAAATATCAGAGGGAGAGAGCCCTATTGGTATAGAAAAGCGCATTAATCACCGATTTTCCAGAGACGGAAGGATATAAGCAAAAACGAAGCAATGGAAAGGCGTTTACAGCGAGAGATGAGGCCTTTTTAGTCCGTGAGAGATAAAATGAACCCTCATGTAAGTGCCCCACAATTAAACGCAATGGTCAAAAATCAACTAAATATGACACCGTAAGGAGGAGTCTCAGGAGGCAAGGGTTCAACAGACGAGTAGATCGGAAGAAGCTAAATATTACCGCAGATAACAAAAAAAACTAGGGGGCTTCGCCCCCTGCTCGCTACGCTCGCCAACCCCCGGGCCGAGGCTAATTTCGGGCGTGGCCGAAATTCGGATACCCTTCGCTTGGGCTAAAAGTTTTTTCGGGCGTACCTATGTATTAATTCCCCCTCCTCATTCTTTTTCTTCCGTCTTGACAAACGTTTTGGGCTTGGTTGAAATAAGTGGGCAAATTAAAATATTTACTCGGAAAATTTTATTGGGGTTGCCGGAGCACGACCCCACAGTACGATTCCATTCGTTTTGAACTTTTTAGTTGCTTTGATAAAGACATATTTATTTAAGGTTTTGTGATATTGGTGTAAAAAAATGTTTCTTAGAAGAACCAATATGGGAGGTTTGGTTTGTATGGCAGCCCCATGACGCCATGGTCCGATTTGATTCAATCTTACATATGTTTTGTGTCATCAATAGAAATACATTTGTGTGAAATTTGGTTGATTTTGATGCACAAATGAAAAACTTTTTCTTCTAAGAATCTAATTTGGGGGGTTGGATTTGTATGGCAGCCCCATGACCCCATGGTCTGATTTAATCCATTCTTACATATGTTTTGTGTCAACAATAGAAATGCATTTGTGTAAATTTGGTTGAAATTGGTGCCCAATTAAAAAAGGTTCTCTTAGAAGAACCTAATTTGGGGGGTTAAGTTTGTATGGCAGCCCCATGACCCCATGGTCCGATTTGATCCATTCTGGCATATATTTTGTGTTATCTTTAGAAACACATTTGTGTGAAATTTGGTTGAAATTGGTACACAAATAAAAAAGTTTTTCTTAGAAGAACTCAAATTGGGGGGCTAGGTTTGTATGGCAGCCCCATGACTTCATGGTCGGATTTGATCCACTTTTACATATGTGGTGTGTCATTAATAGAAACACATTTGAGCGAAGTTAGGTTGAAATTGGTAGTCAAATAAAAAAGTTTTTCTCAGAAGAACCTAAATTGGGGCGTTAAGTTTGTATGGCAGCCCAATGACCCCCTTGTCCGATTTAAGCGATTCAAACATACAAACAGCCTGCAACAATAATAAGCATGTGTACAAAATTTCAGCTCTCTAGCTTTTATAGCGGCGGAGAAAAACGCACTGCAACAGACGGACAGACGGACAGACGGACAGACAGACAGACAGACAGATTGACGGACATCGCCCAATCGACTCCACAAGTCATGCTGATCATATATGTATACTTTTTATATGGTCGTTCACTCCATGAGCGAAGGGTATAAAAAGGTTGGAGTTTGCTAATAAATACGTTCATAAGGACGGTCATTTTTGGCACAAGGTATTCCAGTCAATATGCTAATTTTTACTTTCTACCATTAGGATTTAGGTGTTATTTACAGATGAAAGTAAATTTAACATCTTTGTTTCAGACGGTAAGCATTTTGTAAGGCGGAGAAAGAATGACGATTTAACCTTCGGGCGGGCGCAATGCATCTGACAGATTAAGTGACATGTTTTTGTTGCGCCAATCAGCGATATGAAAAGGGAGAGTTCTGAAACTCACAGTAGCTTAATCTTTATCGATCAACTACCCAAAGCAGTTTTCAGTTTCTATCTACCATATGTCCGAGGGGTGGGAGGGGATGAATTAATCTCTCAGATGTATTGCGCCCGATTGTGTTATTTTCTCATTTTCTATGAAAATTTCCACTTGTTATACTCTTCACATTGCGTAATAACGTTGTGTTGACTTTTAGGCTCACCAAATCGTTCAATAGTGTGTTTTTAGTAAAATAAGCTCACAGTTTTTAAGCGGCCGAGTTATTGGAGGTTTTTTAAATATTGAAGCGATTGAAAGCGGAATATACTTAGAAAATTGAAAATGTGAAGGGTATCAAACTTTGTGAGCCAGTATTTGTTTCTAAATTTTCGTAGAACTTTTCCAAAAAGACAATGCAACAATAAATAAGAGTCTAAAATGTACAGAAACTAAGTTTCATCCTTTTTTCTGTACTTAATCTGTCAGATGCAATGCGCCCGATCGTGTTAGGATTAGTATTGCGCCCGCCGGAAGGTTAAAGACGAAAAATATCCATTCTCAGTGGTGTATGGTGGGTAGCAAACTTGACTATATTGAAGGTATAATGGACAGAATTGTGTATGGGGATATTTTAGAACAACATCTTCAAGAAAGTGTAGATAAACTAGGAATCGAAGACGATAAGACAATGACCCGAAACACAAATGCCGGGTTGCGCGCAATGCAGCAAAGTGATGCAAACTTGGATTTTAACTTACC
Source organism: Microchrysa polita (assembly GCA_949715475.1). Classification (NCBI taxonomy): domain Eukaryota; kingdom Metazoa; phylum Arthropoda; class Insecta; order Diptera; family Stratiomyidae; genus Microchrysa; species Microchrysa polita. The sequence goes on from OX454415.1 coordinate 15,421,073, forward strand.
CCACCTGTCTTGATAACATCTCAAAAATTTGAGACATCCCCAATTTTTGCACGCTAACCCCTATTATTTCGTCTCTATTGATTGGAGTAAATACGCCAAATTGGGTATGGCTGGCGGATTGAAGTGATATAAATTTCTTTTTGCACCTAGTGAATTTTTCTTTGGACGACACATTTCCAACTTGTTTTTTTTTTTGAGATTCTAATAATCTGCAGCTAATGTACGAGTTTTTAACCTTCCGTTAGTCGCAATAAAAAATGTAACACGAATAGACGCAATGCATCTATTAGATGCCAACTTTGTCATCCTGCTGTAAGGTAATGAATATCTTCATAAGGTTTTTGACATTTTTATGTCTTGACTCTGGCACATAAATCGAAAATCGTCACGAAAATTGCAACGAAAAAGCGTTACGTTTTTGGCATTACAGGTAGTACCCTGTGAGTTTTGGGTGCCATTTAAGGTTCAACGGAAGTTGGGCTAGGTGGTACCCTATGAGTGTTGGGTGCCATTCAAGGTTCAACAGAGGTTGGGCTTGGGTTCAATTCACGTTCAACTTGAGTTCAACTTGAGTTCAACTTGGGTTCATCTTGGTTTCAACTCGGGTTCAACTTGAATTCAACTCGAATTCAACTCGAATTCAACTCGAATTCAACTCGAATTCGACTCGAATTCAACTTGAATTCAACTTTCAACTTAGGTTCAACTCACGTTCAACTTTCGTTCAACTTTTGTTGAACGACCCAAAAAGTGTAACTTTTAACTTAGGTTCAACTCATGTTCAACTTTCGTTCAACTTTTGTTGAACGACCCAAAAAGTGTTACTTTCAACTAAGGTTCAACTCACGTTCAACTTTTGTTGAACGACCCAAAAAGTGGTACTTTCAACTTAGGTTCAACTCACGTTCAACTTTCGTTCAACTTTTGCTGAACGACCCAAAAAGTGTTACTTTCAACTTAGGTTCAACTCACGTTCAACAAAAGTTGAACGACCCAAAAAGTGTTACTTTCAACTTAGGTTCCACTCATGTTCACCTTTCGTTCAACTTTTGTTGAACGACCCAAAAAGTGTTACTTTCAACTTAGGTTCAACTCACGTTCAACTTTCGTTCAACTTTTGTTGAACGACCCAAAAAGTGTTACTTTCAACTTAGGTTCAACTCACGTTCAACTTTCGTTCAACTTTTGTTGAACTACCCAAAAAGTGTTACTTTCAACTTAGGTTCAACTCACGTTCAACTTTCGTTCAACTTTTGTTGAACGACCCAAAAAGTGTTACTTTCAACTTAGGTTCAACTCACATTCAACTTTCGTTCAACTTTTGTTGAATGACCCAAAAAGTGTTACTTTCAACTTAGGTTCAACTTTCGTTCAACTTTTGTTGAACGACCCAAAAAGTGTTACTTTCAACTTAGGTTCAACTTTCGTTCAACTTTTGTTGAACGACCCAAAAAGTGTAACTTTCAACTTAGGTTCAACTCAGGTTCAACTTTCGTGTAACTTTTGATGAACGACCCAAAAAGTATTACTTTCAACTTAGGTTCAACTCACGTTCAACTTTCGTTCAACTTTTGTTGAACGACCCAAAAAGTGTAACTTTCAACTTAGGTTGTATAAATCATTTCGAGGTTGCATCAGTACTGTGCATTAGCATTTGTTGAAAACATGAAAATGTCCCACTGAGTTGCGGACTTGTACGCAAGCTGTTTTTTTTCTTCATTATCTGAATATTTGAAGCCTTGTCATACCAATAGTCAATAGCCAAAGATGAAAATCGGGTCTGTTAATAATATTTTTTTTTGTTAAGAAAAAGTCTTAAAAAAATGAGATTTTTTGGAATTGTCTTACATAATTGCAGTTTTACAGCTTTCTGAGCATAACTAAATTTTAAAATAGGCATCAATGGTAAAACAAAGGTGTAATAGTGTAACTCTAAAAGTAGTATTGCATTTATAGTAAATATTTTTTTTATCGTATACAGATGCGCCTATTTCAATTACACGTTCAAATCAGTTACACGAGTGCTCGCAATCGCAATGCATCTAATAGATGCTCGAGCCTCCTACGTAAAGCCAAAGGACCCCACAATTTTCACTTTCAGACTAAAATGCTTCCGTACTCGGTATACGAAGCAACTATGAGTTAGAAAGTGGAATTCGCAATAGAAAAGAAGTTAAGGTAAAAAAACAATACGTGGCATCTGTCAGATGCATTGCGTCTAACGGAAGGTGATTTAAAAGGTAAAACAAAAATACTTTAAGAGGTTTAATTATGACTGAAAAATGCCTGCAATTGTTGTACGATGCCAGGGATATCGTCTTTCAAAAAAGGAATGAAAATCGATGGTGGTCCTTGAAATAAGTCACATCTAATAATCCATTTATTTTTATTAGAATAACATTATTTTTTATTTCAAAAGTAACGTCTATATACATATATAAAAATGGACGTGTATTTGTGTCTGTTGCCAGTAAACTTCTAAACCACTGGACCGATTTGGATGATTCTTTTTTGTTTTATCCGTCTTACATTGGAGAAGGTTTATGGACCAAAATTTTTTTTAAAAATATCAAAGGAAGTGGTGGTAAATATCGAAATTCCATTTTGTGTGAGAGTAAGTGATTAAACCTACTCGATTCATACGCTTTAAATTTTTATACGTGTACTAAATGAAATCGAACCGGCTTAAGTATATGATTTTTTCGAAACGGCTGGACCGATTTTTATGAAATTTTGTATACATATATCCTTGCTAGGTATGGTAATCGGTCGTAAACTATATTTCATGCCCCGAAGTGCCCTCCTCTTCTTTTCATTGTTATTTTACTATTTTGTACAGTAAGTGATTAAACCTACTCGATTCATTCGCTTTAAATTTTTATACGTGTACTAAATGAAATCGAACCGGCTTAAGTATATGATAGAAATATGATGATATGACGTAGTGTAATGGAGCCATAATTATCCAGAGAAGTTTTAACTGTATTAGAGGTGGGTACATCAACTGTTAAATACATAAACAACACTGCTTTACACTATTTAGCAACTCTGTCGAAAATTTGTAGTGGGGTAGGCTACCATGGACCACTTGATAACGTCACTTCCAGTATAGAAAAGAGGGATCAAAATTTAACCCTTCTGTCGGCACCTACTACAGTATGCATATTCTATACCCAATAGGTCTGGCTGGACCTACTGAGAAAATTTTTTTTATTTTTTAGAAAAAGTAACATTTTTATCGGTAAAATCATTCTACCCATTCTTTACAGCAATTTTTTAACAATACAAGCATCAAAATAATTTTTGTAGATATACTGGAAACGTTTTTAAGTAGACATATTTTGAGGTGGTATTAGTATAAACGTGTTTCTCCCTTATTTTCTTCTTTTATTGCTTCACTATTTGCATTGCGTTTATCCAGTAGATAGTTCGATCGAATTTTCTAATTCCAATATCTTTGGGGAAATATTTAGCACTTTGTTGGCAGATTTTACCTCGATATTATTCTGCAGATTTAGGGAAATAGGTGGGAAGAAATAGGGAATTTTCAAGGCAAAAATCATTTAATTCTAATTTTTTTTTATCAAATCTATTTAGAAAGACGTTTGCAAGTCACTCATACTTAGTCCTTACTATTAGAAAGGAAATAAAACTGGTTTGAATTTCTTAGGATCAAATCTCAGTTGATTAGGTGGTGTTATAAAATGTGACGAAATTAGCCATACCCATTTCCGAACTTCACGGCTTTTTATAGAAAAATCTCAGAAATTTCTATCTTTTATAGTTCAAATTGAGTTTAAATGACATTATTACATCATAAATAACTGAATTTAATATTTTCACTTCTTACTTCACGAGAAAAATGGGGGGAATAACTATAGGTCTGGCCAGACCTATTGGGTATCAAAAAGCACTATAAATTGAAAATCATCAAAAGCATACTCAAAACTTCAACCGATTTTTTCAAATTTTTGCAAAATGCTTCCAAGCATATTATTCTAGGATATAATGAAATATGAAGTCGCTGCGATTTCATCTTCTATGCTTTTTACACCAAAATATAGTGCCAAAGGTCTGGCCAGACCTTCGTGCCGACAGAAGGGTTAAGGCTTACAAGGAGCCAAGGTGAGTATTTGTCAATTCCTATGAGAGAGTAATTTTGAGAGAAGCATCCAGTCCTCATGACTCGGTCGCAAGGATTAGGGTAAATTTTGACATTAAGGTGAGCCTATTGTTCAAATAGTGATACAAAAATGCTCCACATCTAAAGAAACTAAAACTAAAGGAAAATGCGCTTAAATTCAACTCGAGAGTACTTGACATGTAAAGGGCGCTATGTTGTCTTTTCGAATAAAAAGAAGTATCATCTCAGAGTATCTTTTGGCCCTCGAGACCATTACACAATCTGTCCGACAATGAATGCGATCCTAATGGTGTCCTTCCTAGCAAAGATCCTGGAAGTAGACATTATAACTGTGTTACTCTTCTAAAGTGAACTTCTTTTTATCCGAAAAGATAACATACCGCCATTCTTTGTTCCATGTCATGTTCTCATGATTAATTTTAACGTATTTTCCTTCGGGGAAAGTTAAGTTGGAGTTTATTCTTTAGTTTTAGTTTCTTGAAATGTGGAGTTTTGTTATCACTGTTTGAACAAAAGATAGGCTCGCCTCAACGTCAAAATTTACCCTAATCCTTGTGATCGAGTCATGAGGGCTAGATGTTTCTCTCAAAATAACTCTCTCATAAGGATTGACATGTACTAAATTCTTATCGCCTCCATTATTTTTACCTTAACGCTACTTATTACACACGAATTCGGATTCAACTTATCAACTTTTATTAATTTTTTCTCGAAATATCACTTTTTGACCGCCTTGACTCCTTGTATGCCTTAAATTTTGGTCCCTCTTCTAGTGTAGTTACTACGTGATAAACCTAGTACATCAGATTGCAAAATGTGGTGGAGACAATTTTTTTTTGTTTCTTATGTTTTTTGGGGTGCTGAGCACGAATCCGGAGCTTCCCACCAAAATTTCGTTGCGAAACAGGGTCAAAATCGTGAAAACCCCTAAAATTTTTGCTGTTTTTCCATTATTCGCCCCCTAACTCTGCAACTATTTATTTCTGCGAAAAACTCTCCATGAATATTTTAGAGAGCACATAATTGCACGTCTAAAGAGACATAAATATTAAAAATCTGTTGAGCGGTATTACTACAGTGGATAATTTAAATTTGCCATTTTTAACATAGTTCCATTTTATGAAAATAATTTTGAGATTGAACGGTTTTTCATTTTTGGTCGTAAAAGTTGCATTTATCTTGTACATTGTGTATTTTGGAGTGCAAAACCTGAATCTGTAAGTTCCCACCAAAATTTCGTTGCAAAACAGGGCCAAAATTGCAAAAAACGCCAAAAAAATGACTATCAATTGTAGCAATACCGCTTAACACATTTTAATGATTAATGGCGCGTTGGACCCGCAGTTATGTTTTCTCCAATATTTTCATGGACAGGTTTTCTGAGAAATGTAGACTTTCGGAGTTATAAACAAAAAAACGGGAAAACTCCGAAAATTTTGGGTTTTTTCGCGGTTTTGATCCTGTTCCGCAACGAAATTTTGGTGGAAAGCTCCGGATTCGAGCTCAGCACCCCAAAAAACATAAGAAACAAAAAAAAATTTTCTCCACCATACACTTTGCAAGCTGAAATCACCTCGGAACTACACTATTCCGCAGATAATGATTTTTAATTATTCATATTAAAGTCAATATCTTACTCAAACAACCACAAAAAAGTGGGGGTCCTACGTCTTTAATTGTGGAAGATAGACAAAAAAGAATTTGCATGTGCTATCCTGATGACAAATTTTAAATGGCTATTTTGTGTGTTTTTTTTTCGAAAAACAATTATAATTCAATATTAAAAAATCTAAACACAATTCTTTTTGTGTTAATTAACTCAGAATTGAATAGACTATTAACAGTTATAATTTTGAAATTTTAGCTCTTTTAGTTTGGTTGGAAATCAGCCGAAACTATTCATGCGAGGGGGTGTGCTAATCTGATGACAAGCACTGTATACAGAAAAAAAAGTTTTAAAAATATAATCTCTGGTGTAGATGATACCTTGTTGCTGTTGAATGAGCTATTGCTATTCATTTGCATCAGTTAGCTAATGATTGTATTTAATTTAGAAATCTTATCCATTTCGACCTTTGCTTTTAGCCTGTAAAAACTGAAACAACACACAAAAACAAATGTAGCTTGAATAATCACAAACAGCTTCCCGTTGGCATAATTTTTACACCTAGAGTACGTTCAACTTAAATCAACTATTTATTGATAACAAAAGTTCCATTAACATAAGGTGACCAGATTCCCGAAGGCCCAATGCTGTACACATACTTGCGGAACTCGAGTTTCAGACAAATCCTCAGTCATACTCATACATACCTCATTGGGCCGAGAGTTCTTAAGCTGGTACCTTAAGCTTTCGAGGTATCTACAGTTTCAATGTGAAGTGCGGTCCGAGAATAACCTCCAGAGCGGTAGAAGGGTGCCCTATTTTGGTTGCAATATTTCTGGAGGACAGTATGGATTGCTCCAAATTTATATTAGTGATGCCATGCCGGTCCTCTGGACTCGCAAATTGTAACGGATTCGAAACACATATTGTGGGAAAATAACTTTATCTAAAAACCATTTCAGAGTCCTTTGTTTAATATGCATTTTCCAAAAGAGGTTAATAGGGGAATCGGATGGAGTGTAGTGTCGAATTTTCCATCGTTTTGTGATAGAAAAATATAAATTGAAATCGCATATTTCGCCAACTGTAACTTTACAAGTTTGGTAGCTAGAGCCTTGAAATGTCCACCAAACATAGACCGTGCGATGCTATACGAGTCCGCCAAATTTCGCAATTCCGCTCAAGAATATCCAAGTTATGGAAAATTCTCGATTAGAAAACACTAAAGTGCGATTTTAACAGCTGAAACTTCCGAGCGCGGATAGGTATGACCTTGACTTGGAGGAAATGTGCACCAACTAGCTCTAAAAGTGTACTATTTCAGAAATTCCGGTAATTTAATAAGTTATCGAGAACGATTGAAGTGGTATTATCTCGCTAAATATCGTTCGTACATGTATAAATCTTAACACCTTAAATCGCATTTTTCGATGGCTATAACTTCTGAATTTTGACAGCTAAAGCCTTGACATTTTCATGAAATGTGAACAGTTCGATGCTCTACAAGTTTTCAAAATTTCAAAATTTTTCCCTTACGAATTTCCGAGTGATAAACAATTTTCAATTTGAGCATCCGTAACTTCCGAACGCGAATAGTTAGGATCGTTTAATTTGGAGGAAATGTGAGCGCCAAGAAGAACAGGAATCAAACTTAACACCTTAAAAGCAGACATGCTCACCGAGTAGCTTATTATGTAGTGAATTATATTTTATTGTGGGACATGGCAAATGCTGTACATTTTGCTGTATATCTATCGATGCTGTACGACAGGTCAAAATGCTGTACTGTACAGCAAAATGCTGTACGTCTCGTCAGCTTACATCAACATGTTTATTTATAGAGATTATAGAGTAAAAAAATTAGAACTCGGCCACGTAAGGGATTGTATTCATATATAAGGAGGTTACAATTTACAGCAATAAAGAGAGTAATATAGAGGTCTTCGAAATCAACTGTGTCATATTATTTAGTAGTTTTGTATAATAATTTTGTATGCAAGTTTCAGTATGAAGTGGTTAACAGTATTCGTCCTGGTTGCAGGTAATTTTTAATGCAGAGTAAATTTGAATTTTTAGACTGTGTTCAGACGAAACGAGTATCCTGTATATGGTATACCGTATTTAACAATGCATTCATACGAACAAAACAAGGGAAAATCACATATTCGCATTGATTCGTATGAACACATTCTTATTTTTAGCATTTCTCTTACATAGTTTACCCATAGGCATGAATAATGATTACTGGAAATTGAACAGTTCTCTCAATAAACATTATTTTGTTCCAACGAACTGACAAAAAAAAAAAAATTATAAAAATTAACAAAATAAAGATGTTGCATATTTTATTACATATAATAAAAAAGCTGAATATCTTTTTTTTCAGGAGTCGCTGTTGCAGTCAAGGCATCTGATAGCGTAGATTCTCCAGTTTTTGCCTTCTATGTTGGGTAAAATATACCGACTAACTTATAATTTTAGCGGCAGCTCAAAAGCGCTTGTGTTTTTTGTGCATTTCGTGTAGTTTTTGGTAAAAAAAACTTGATATAAAAAAATTAACCCAAAACTATACGGAAGACACAAAAAACAATTCCATATGTATTTATTTTCCCCATTTGTATTTCCTTTCAGAGAATCATCTCCCAAGAACACTTACGATTTTCAACATGCTACGGATCTTTTACAAAATCCCAAATTTATTAAATCAAAGCCGGCTGTTATCTTTATTCATGATTTTACAGAGGACCTAAATTCGGACAGTGTGAAACGAGTGGTTGATGCCTATATTCAGAGAAATGATCACAATATAATTGTTTTGGATTGGCATGCGCAGGCTGGATCACCGTATTTAGAAAATGCCGTTCCTAACGTCTATACAGTGAGTAATAAAAAATATGAACATGAACATTAAAATATGTAAAGAGATGTAGGAAGTTTCACCATATAAAAAAAATCAAAAAATCTTCTATTGGAACGTTTAGGTTGGCGAACAAGCCGCTGAAGCTGTCTTCAATATGTCCGCATATAAAGGTTTAAAAGTGGAATCTTTGCATATTGTGGGATATGGATTGGGCGGTCAAATGGCAGGAGTGATTGGTCGTACTGTAAAAAAATTATTTTATGAAAATGTCATTGTTGATCGGTATATATCATACTAACAAAAAAAAAACGAACAAAATTGTATAATATTTTTTTTTTAAAGAATCTCCGCTTTGGATCCATCTAAATCCGGATTTTATGGAGTCGCTAATAGAACACCGCTATCTACCTGTGATGCTGATTTTGTTGATGTAATCCACACAGATGCCGCTAGGCTTGGAGCATCCGTTCGGACGGGTACGGTTGATTTTTGGCCCAATGGGGGTGCGCATCCACAACCTGGTTGTTCCAATAGTAAGTTTTTCTTTTGCAAATTCAAACTAAAACTAGACATGTACATAATGTGAAATTCACAGATGATTGCAGTCACGCACGATCGGTGGAGTACTGGATCGAAAGTCTGAATGCAAGTCCTGAAAATCAATTCTTCGCCATTGGAGCACTTAATTGGGAATTCTTCCAGAGAAACATAGTTAGACCATTTGACAGTAGAAATGTGATGGGATATAATACTCCCAGGCAGTGAGTGATTTTCAAAAATTGAGATAAATATTAATATTTTATGAAAACTTTTATTTTTTGCAGATTAAGAGCACATTACTATCTAGTTACCGGTGAAAAGTCGCCATATTCTTTGGGAGTAAATGGTGTGAGATACAAACAGTAGGTCACGGATGATAATGGAATAACATAATAAGAATAAAAATATCAAAATGTATAAATTCTTCTGAAGTTAACACTTTCCCGGACACAACGTCTATAGACGTCCAATTTTGAGCATTTGACCATACAAATCGTGTCAAATTTTGGCGTTGTGTCCGGCAATGAGTTAATAAAATGAAAATCTATAATTTGTGCTTCATCTTTTTCGTATAACATCGATAGTTTTAGATTTATTCGAAAGGAATGGCCGTCAAATATTTTGTTGCGATTTAAGGAGAAAATAAAATAAGCTCTCCAGTTTTCTGATATATAAAAGGCGTTTCAGGCGATTGCGTGTTTACAGCTTGGGGCTCATCATCAGTTTAGAGAGCAAGTTATTCCATCTTCCAAATTCCATGAGCCTGGAAAAAGGTCAATGTAGTTTCGATTCTCTGATAGTTACACCATTGTGCAAGGGACTCCATCAACAGTCTTAGCCTTTCCTTTTGGATAGTATGGACTATCGATCATTGAAGGAAACTAGCAATCCGACAAACTAGCAAGCAAAGCGTCCGCCAGCTCCTTCTTTGTCTCGGAAGCCTATTGTGTCGATATATTATGCAAAAGTGAGTGAGAAAAATCTTGAGACACCCCATACTGGACAGCCAACTATTGAAACAAACGCACGATTAGTCTAATGGAAATTAGCAGAAATCGGGACCAAATAAATTTGTGCGCTCCTCGCAGCGAGAGGCTAGCGACGTGTGAGTCGCACTGATCTTTCGGCATTGCTGTAATCCTAAAAGAGAACATTGCTCATTGCTCCATCTATATATACGTAGCGCAGCGAAAGCAATGCAATGAAGAAAAGTGAGATGAGATCCCCTAACCCAGTGATCGGTAAAGTGTTGGATTCCTTCAGTTGTGTATAAACTTTAAACAAACAGCAAGAAGGTGCCACAGCTCCAATAAAGCAGTCTTCCTCAAAATTATTTCTCTGGCAGGGCCATATCCACAATTAGAGGTGGGGTTTTCTGACAATACACAAACAACTGAAGGGAAACCCATCTGGGAGAGATTGGACAAAATAAAGTTGATCTGCTGCGAAGTGTGGAAGGATAACGTCGATTTAGCGTAGTAATTGATATGTTATGCTATTTACTTCCTAAATCATTGAAAAATAAATCACAATAACCTAGAACGTCGAGGTCTTCCTGATTGGAATTCCAGAACTCCCCCGTTTCCTTACCGGTGGTACCAGTCAGTGGCGTAGATAGCTTTTCGGAGAGGGACGGGATCATTCTGCAAGATCGCAAATACTTTTTCGGTTATAAACTTTGAAATTTCAGATAGAAACTTTCTGCGTCTAATTCACTTCAAAATAGCAACACTAATTTGCAAATTTTGATGCAAAAAAGAAAACAATTTTTCAAAACAATTCCTGTAAATATTAAACGCTCCGCGAAAATTGTGAAACTACATCGATCATTTTGGACTCTTTATTACGGTGAGAAATTCGCAGCATTCCAGTTTTGGTATACAATTTTTGCTAATGTGAGGGGACAATTGGAGCTTCATATTGGGTTAGATCATACGAATAAAAATTTTATTTGCGTTCAAGCGACATATATTTCAACTTTGGAAATTTCTACAATTCTGTTTTTTATATAAAATCTGAATAATACTCATTAAGGTCTCTAATTTTGACTTTTAAGAAAATAATGATAACAAACTCAAACAATTAGGCTTGCTCAAAAATTGTAAGTTTATCCGAATTTTCTATTCATTCGCATAAACTCTTCTGGGAAATAGCTTTCTTAAAACAACCTTTTAAAACTGAACTGAACTAAACATAAAGTCAGAAAACAACATTGTAGGGATGTCAAAAACCGGCCCATAACCCGGTTTTCGGGTTTTTCGGTTTTCTTCGCAAAGCCGGTTAGACCGTCCGGTTTTAACCGGGCTCAAAGTACCGGTTTTCGGTTAAGCGGTTTTTCATTTAATTGCTTAGAATTTTAGCAAAATAATGCATACACACTCGTTAAGCTGATGTTCGTATAGAAATATGACTGTGTAATGGAGCCCTAAAAGAGAAACATGTTGAACAAAAAAGATAATCAAATAAAATTGTCAGAAGTATTCATAATGTTTCAAAATTAGTTAACTGAGTTTTATTGCTTTGGAGTCTTTGTGGACACGACGGATGTTGAAGTGGACGCAGATATCGATGTGGACGTGGACGTCGTAGCAACTGCCGATTCGTCTTCCTATAACAATGAACTCTAAATGCACTGATCTGATACACATATACATTCACGACGCACAAAAGATACACGTGTGACACGCAATGTAAACAATATCTGTCTTGGAAAGGAAAAATGCAAGGAGCGGTAGTTTGACGAAGCGATGGTTCTTGGAATAATAGCACTAAGGAGAGTGTTCGGAAATACGAAATTTTTCATAGAAGACAATAGAATTACAGACTGACAAATTAAGAAAATATAAACATTTTATGAATTTGGAAAGTTTTTTTTTCGGTTTTAACCGGATGGGCAAACAACCGTCCGGGTTAAAACCGGGAGGATGAAAAAACCGAAAAAAAACCGGTTAACCGTTTTGAAAGTACCGGTTTTCGGACTAACCGTCCGGTTTTTGACATCCCTACAACATTGCAACTAGTGTTCACCCCTAATTTCAGAAAGGCTTGCATGTGCTGCCATACAGATCCAATGTAAAGCCCCGGATAGAGTTCGAGCGGAATGAAAATGAAACGGTAATGAACCGGCATAAAAACCGTGGCGACGGTAATGAACCGGCATAAAAACCGAGGTGAATTTAAAATTTTAGCTTCGAAAATTGCTGCAAAGGCGTTTTACGTCCTAAATCATCTTAAAAATAACTAAAAAAATAATTTCCCCCTTGTCCGAATGCATTTTCAACGTGAAAATGAGTCGACTCTGTAGCATATTCTCCGTCGGGCGTGGTGAGTTTTGCAAACGTCAAAGCGATTCACTGTCCACGACGAGTTCATCGCGGAAATTATCTAATGACCGGGGAATCGAAAAATAACACATAAAATGGCAGAGACAAATTGTGAAACCATTCTCGGATTTTAGTTTATGGAATTCCCCATCATTTACCACATATTCCACGACAGTAAGTATGCATTTTCATTGAGAAAATCGCCGCGGACAAAAATTTCATTTTCATTCCGCCCGATGTCTATTCAGGGCTTAAGCAAGTGAATGAACCAGAATCGCAATGGAGGCCCTGTGCTGTATTTGAATTTGAATTTGAATTTTACATTGCAGTTGTGAAAATGGATTCACGAAGTTTTATTAATTACTACCTGAGATATATTTTGTGTTCGCTTCGCTCACAACTTCAAAACTTGACACTACTTTAAATTTATGAGCGATTTTGACTCCCAGTCAACCTCCTAACTATACCCATATACATTTGCCTCGCCCAAATTCAATGCCTTCAATTTTTTACATTTGCATCGTCCAAAATCATCAAAGCATTCGATAAAATGCAGAATATCGTCGAAAAACACTCGAATTTTTCGACTTTTTTTCCTGAATTTTCTGAGTATTCCACTAAGAATTTTAAATTTTTTTTTCATTCGAAAAGCTATTGTGGTCCGGAGGATTTTCCCAAAATTTTCTTTCATAAAAGCCTTTTCCTGGCAATTGGCAACAACTGAAAAAAAAATTGAACTAAATCGGCCGAGCCGTCCTCAATTGATGAATTACTTAAATTTTTCGAATTTTCCGGAGGGTTTTCCCAAAATTTTCTTTCGTAAAAACCTTCTCCTGGCAATTGCAAAAAACTAAAAAAAAAATTGAACTAAATCGACCCAGCCGTTCTCAATTGATGAATTCCTATACATTTTCTCGCTCCTCTTTTATACAGGGTGTCCGGAAACTGCCGCATAAACGCACCGGATTACGATTCCTCAGTTGATTTCCAGCAAAAAAGTCGTTCCAAACATACCCCCTCAGCTTAACCCTTTAGCTGCCACAGGCATTTAAAGATTTTTGAAAAAAGCATTTTCTTGCACGACTCAAAGCCTAATATCTCCAAAGCTAGACCAGCTAGAATAGTGAAATAAAATGATTATTACAGCCAACAAATTTAACTATAAGATAAAACTAACCATACTAAAATCGGATAAGAGGTTTGGTTTTTACAGAGCTTCAAAGACAAATTTGCGTGATTTGACCCAAAAACGATCTTTTTTTTTCATCGCAATTTTCTCCAACTTCTACCAACGTGAGGTGCATGTACGATTCTTTTAAAAATTGGCGCAAAGTCTTGCGATCATATCTTTCTTACATCATTTTACTCTAGCTCCATTATTTCTAACCGTTTTAGTACCTTAAGTGCAGAAAACTAGGGTTAATTTTGGCTCGATTTCGACATACTTTGAATAGATTTTACCAATTGCAGATCTTTAGGGGCAGTGTGAATTGAATTGTGTTGAATTCGAGCTAAAATTAACCCTAGTTTTCTACACTTAACGTATAAAAACTGTTAGAAGTAATAGAGCTAGATCAAATCATGTAAGAACGATATGTACGTAAGACTATGCGGAAAAGTGAGAAACGTAGTGACAATTTGAATTACTCTCGTAATTTTGGCTTTGGAAAGATACACGGGAAAGACAATAATTCTCCATTTAATGTCGATTTATTCCGTTGAGGGTCCTTGAAACATGGAACAAACACCGGATATATAATGTACTTGACGTACCCTTTGATTTGATACCCCACAAGCCGATCTCCGGTCAAGGATTCAAGAGTGTCCTTTTTGGGACCTTTCAAATTTTTTTTTAGAAAAATGAGTTTTCGATTCCTGGGAGCCCACTGATTCAAAAACCACAAGAATTAGCCTTTCTCTATTTTTTTTCTATTTGAAATGCTAATGTGACTGCACTATTGTGTATTCTGCTAATCAAATGGAAAGCCGAACGTAACGCATGTGTCCATAATCCGCGCCATGAAACAAAAAATGGTTCTTCTCAAATATGTCAAGGAAATGGTATTATACGTTGCTCATCTGTTTGTATTTTAAGGTACTGGGTGGAGCAGAGGAAACGCATGTTTTTTAGCTGCTAGTACGCGGCGACGAGAGGGGGTATTGACCTTCAATGAATGTTGTCAGATTGCCCATACAATGCTGTTTCAGTTGCTATGGAGCGTTGGAGCGTAGGGCATTGTGTGTTCGTTGTCGAGCAGTACTTTAGAAACAATGATTCCGTAGTCACAGTGCAACGTCTTTTCCCGCAAAATTTTAAAGTTGGACGAGGTGCAGTGCCTGATCGAAATACTGTACTCCGATGGGTTGTAGCGTTTAGAAGTACTGGATCTGTAATGAAAAAGAAACCACCTGGTCTTCCCCGTTCAGTACGAACTCCGGAAAATGCAGACCGAGCGAGAACGGTTGTTGTTGCTAGTCCGAAGCGATCGGCTAGACGACAGGCTGTAGCGCTGGGTATGTCACGTGTTTCGCTTCATCGCATCTTACATGATGATCTTAATTTTCACTCGTAGAATATAATGATCGTCCAATAGCTTAGTGAAGGGGATTTGGTGCAGCGTATAGAGTTTTGTCGCGTAAAGGACGAAATTTTTAAGGAATTTGTATTCAGCAAGAAGGACGTCAGCTCCAAGACATTATATTTCGAACTTAATTAAATTATGTATATTTCAGGCGGCCAAAGCTATCCTGCCACATTGATGATGATGTTTCAAAACTGCATTAAAAAATCAATTAGTGCTTGTTTTTATTAATTTTCTCGAACCGTTTTCCAGTCATTCAATTGTGAAAAACATGCGTTTGCTCTGCTCCACCCTGTACAAGTCAGCAGCAATAAATAGTTTCAACAATTTAATTTTTGGAGCTACAACCAATCACATTGGGCCTGTCCAGACACTTTCCTTTTTCGTTCGTCTTTGTCAATTTGAAATTTGCGATATCTGTGCTGTTGAAGAAAGGCATTCATTCTTAAACGCGATTACCAATCTTGAATATGTCACAGTCTTGAGTGAGCGTCGGGTTTGCTATCATTTTTCCTTTTAACATTTTTGTAATTCGCTGCCTGCAAGGATTGTGAGATAAAATTTGTCGGCGATTATGTGTCAGCGGCTTGAGAATAAAAAAAGTTTTCATTTCTTAACGATTGGATAAGTGCTAAAATGTGTTGACATTGAATTCCGAAGTTGAAAAATGAACACTAGTATTGCGGAATCTACTCCTGCCCATACAAAACACACATTTTTTTTCATAATTTTAACAATAGAAATCTAGGGACGCGGGAGCGTCCCGCACGCCAAAGAAAAACGAAGAAACTTGAACAAATCAAACGCGTCCCTCACGCCAAAGAAAAACGAAGAAACTTGAACAAATCAAAAGTGAGAAGCGACTAAGACTATGTTTACACGACGGAACAAGTACGGTTTTTCGGACCTCTGTAGCTCGGACCCTGGTTGGTCCTGAGTGTTCAAATTCGGTAAAGGTTGTCGTTCGCGCCGTCTTACAAAGTGTAGAAAATTTCAAGAAGATACGATGAAAAACACCAGAGATATATCAGTTTGAAAATCGAATTTTTTCGAAAATCTTGTTCTCGTTGTTCTTGTTGTATATTGACAGGGCTACAGCCTTGCAGAGGCCATCTCGGGATTTGGTCTCTTTTCCCATTGATAGAGTCTGTCGTGAAGGTGTGCATAGGCTATCGTTTGCTCCGATCCGTGGAGTAGAAAAAAAGATACAGCGGAAAATGTGAAAAAATACGTAGAGTCTCTCGCTTAAATCTTTTTATATATTTTAAAGGAAGCATTTTGCAAAAGTCGGGGATAGGCCCGAAAAAATGTCTAGAAAAGAATCGTATAGTTTTGTGATTTGGCAGGACTGTTTCGAACAATCCCTTGTATATGTTCTCTAAAGTTTTCAGTTGTAAAGCGTCTGCAAGAGCGGCGACAAGGGCGCAAAGATCCAGTTTTGGTACGTCTCTTATACGAGTACGTACATATTACTATAATATTGGATGAACAAATAACGTCCCGATGATCCTAAAGCTTCCAACAAACGGTAGAGGTTCGCAAAACACACACACCTCAGGTTACGAAGGACGCAAAGGTTATCACAGAGCACAAAGGTTACCAAGAGGGTTATTATTGTTATTATGTTCTCAAACATGGTCGTGATAAAAGGACAGTGAATATCGTCTTCATTTCAAGAAAATAAACGCATTCATTTATTGTTATGTTAACCCATTTCTTCCCAGCGTTGCGTATACGCAACACGAAGTTTGACCTCTGTAAACACCACCAAATTTAAATTGAAATGGAAAAGGGATCATGTAATTTTTAATGGGCATTTCTTGGCTCTATTTCTGCATATTTGTTATCGTGAATCAGCGATTGGGTCCTTGAGGATATAAGAGAAAGGAATAACATGTTTTTTAGGACATTTTTTGTAAAAATATTAAAAATATTTAAATATCTTAAAATCAATATCCAAATGCACTTTCTATACGGCAAAAAATTGCTAATTATTAAGTTTAACTTGGTTTTGGAAAAAGGTTCTTGCTGCAGAAGCATGTGTTAAATAAAGGTGGTGCGTTCACGCAACGTTGGGAGTTTCCCGGTACAATAAAACTGGGGCAAACGCATAAAGAACAAAACATTTCCTTGCTATGTAACGCAGGTTTCGCATCAGTAATATCTTAAAATAAGTTCTAAATACCTCACTATCTACGAGACACATGCGACTCATGGTATATCCAGTACTCTTTTGTGAGTCACATATGTCTCATTGAGGAAAAGAAAACAATAAAAGAAGTTGCGGAACAATGATAGTTAGATACTTGTCAGTTGGTATAAAGCCATTTTCCAAATACATATTTCATATTTCCAAAAATGTTTCAAGGATTTCTACAGTGGATAAAGGGAGCCTTTGTAGTGAATGTATGTACTCTGAAAAGTGTATGAAACTATTGGTACAGTATTCACTCCACGGTATGGTCTGAAGTCAACAAGTATGGGTTCAGAAACCTTTTCCATTTAAGGGCAGTTTTGTTAGAACAGAGCTACTAAGTAAATGTTTGCTAAACTTTTCTGTAGTAAATTTTTCTCTTGCACTGGACGCAAGAACATATTTATTTCTAGTCAAGTTACTATTTTGCTTTTGTCACAAGAAATTGTGAAACAATCCAGAATCGCTACAAGTTTGTAAGACAGACCTCCCGGCGATAATTGTGGCTAGCAGTGTACACGTTGAGCAGTTCTATATATTTTGGCTAATGACTTAAGCACCTAAATTGTAATATACCTGTTCAAATCTGAAATAGAAAATACCAAAAACAAGCGACATCCGGGACAAGGCCGACCTCCATTATAATACAAATGGCCAGTTACTCGTACATCTTATCTATTAGTTAGTCTTTGCGTATAGAGATGATTCAAACAATTTTCAGAAAGCTTTTATATTGAAATTAATTTTTGTTTATTTTGCATAGGTCTGCCATATGTTCCTTGGTTATGCCATTGTATGAAATTCTGCAATGATTTTTTAAATTTCAGATGTAACCAAGCAAAATATGGCAGAACTGTCCTCACGAGCTTGTAACGGACTAGGATCTCCCTCAGATGTTGAACGAGTACCCATTTATGGGGATAAATTACACTGCTGAGCGTGATGCTGATATCATTAACTCAACAAAAAAGCAGATCTGGAAATAGGATGTCACCAACACATCCTGCGGCCTTGAACTAGATAAGTTGTACGAAAAACCTGCCAAAAATTTGCAAAAAAAATATCATCTATACCGCTGTAGTGAGTGTTTCAGGATTTTATCACTAAATTTATTATTCGCCATATATTTCAATTTTTTTCAACACAGAAGCTTAAAATTTAAATTTTTGTTTACATTTTTTTTTACCAAGAAACTCCCAACGTTGCGTCAACGCAACATTACGCTGGAAGCCACTGGTAACACTTCCTGAAATTTTAAAATTTTTTTTTTCTTAGTTGTTCTGCAATTGATTGGAATTTACCAAAAAACTTCATTGATTTAACTTATTTCTATCCTTGGGAAGAAATGGGTGTTGATTTTGTCAATTGAAAACTGCAAAAAAATATGATATCTCACAAAAACAACTCTGTTGTAAAAAGTTTCCGCCAAAGAAAAAGTTGTCAGCCGCAAAAAGGATTGATATAATACAATCCCGCCAAAATGCTCGCAAGGATATGCATTCAAAAGTGATTGACTTAGTTTATAGTTTCCACGAAAACAGCGTGGAGCGGGATGCGTCAAAATTTGTGAAATAATTTCCGCCGCGATAGACCACGCTGAATTTGCCAATTCGTGTGGAGTTTGTGTTGTGTGTTGTTGTGTTGCTTAGACCAAACCAGCGCGGGTGCGGTACACGGTACACACAACACAAACTCCACACGAATTGGCAAATTCAGCGTGGTCTATCGCGGCGGAAATTATTTCACAAATTCTGACGCATACCGCACCACGCTGTTTTCGTGGAAACTATAAACTAAGTCAGTCACTTTTGAATGCATATCCTTGCGAGCATTTTGGCGGGATTGTATTATATCAATCCTTTTTGCGGCTGACAACTTTTTCTTTGGCGGAAACTTTTAACAACAGAGTTGTTTTTGTGAGATAATTGTTTTTCGAAAAAGAACACACAAAATAGCCATTTAAAATTTGTCATCAGGATATCACATGCAATTTCTTTTTCGTCTATCTTCCACAATTAAATACGTAGGACTCCTAATTTTTTGTGGTTGTTTGAGTAAGATATTAACTTTAATAGGAATAAGGGAAAATTATTATCTGCGGAAGAGGGATCAAAATTTAAGGCCTACAAGGAGCCAAGGTGGTCAAAAAGTGAAATTTCGAGAAAAAATTAATAAAAGTCGATGAGTTGAATCCGAATTCGTGTTTAATAAGTAGCGTTAAGATAAAAATAACAGAGGCGATAAAAATTGAGTATTTGTCAATCCCTATGAGAGAGTAATGTTGAGAGAAGCATCCAGTCCTCATGACTCGGTCGCAAGGATTAGGGTAAATTTTGACTTTAAGGTGAGCCTATTGTTCAAATAGTGATACAAAAATGCTCCACATCTAAAGAAACTAAAACTAAAGGAAAATGCGCTTAAATTCAACTCGAGAGTACTTGACATGTAATAAAGAATGACGCTATGTTGTCTTTTCGAATAAAAAGAAGTATCATTTGGCCCTCGAGACCATTACACAATCTGTCCGACAATGAATGCGATCCTAATGGTGTCCTTCCTAGCAAAGAACCTGGAAGTAGACATTATAACTGTGTTACTCTTCTAAAGTGAACTTCTTTTTATCCGAAAAGATAACATACCGCCATTCTTTGTTCCATGTCATGTCATGTTCTCATGATTAATTTTAACGTATTTTCCTTCGGGGAAAGTTAAGTTGGAGTTTATTCCTTAGTTTTAGTTTCTTGAAATGTGGAGTTTTGTTATCACTGTTTGAACAAAAGATAGGCTCGCCTTAATGTCAAAATTTACCCTAATCCTTGTGATCGAGTCATGAGGGCTAGATGTTTCTCTCAAAATATCTCTCTCATAAGGATTGACATGTACTAAATTCTTATCGCCTCCATTATTTTTACCTTAACGCTACTTATTACACACGAATTCGGATTCAACTTATCAACTTTTATTAATTTTTTATCGAAATATCACTTTTTGACCGCCTTGACTCCTTGTATGCCTTAAATTTTGGTCCCTCTTCCGCAGATAATGATTTTTAATTATTCATATTAAAGTCAATATCTTACTCAAACAACCACAAAAAATTGGGGGTCCTACGTCTTTAATTGTGGAAGATAGACAAAAAGAATTTGCATGTGCTATCCTGATGACAAATTTCAAATGGCTATTTTGTGTGTTTTTTTCTAAACAATTATAAATCAATATTAAAAAATCTAAACACAATTCTTTTTGTGTTAATTAACTCAGAATTGAATAGACTATTAACAGTTATAATTTTGAAACTTTAGCTCTTTTAGTTTGGTTGGAAATCAGCCGAAACTATTCATGCGAAGGGGTGTGCTAATCTGATGACAAGCACTGTATATAGAAAAAAAAAGTTTTAAAAATTTAATCTCTGGTGTAGATGATACCTCGTTGCTGTTGAATGAGCTATTGCTATTCATTTGCATCAGTTAGCTAATGATTGTATTTAGTTTAGAAATCTTATTCATTTCGACCTTTGCTTTTAGCCTGTAAAAATTGAAACAACACACAAAAACAAATGTAGCTTGAATAATCACAAACACTTTCCCGTTGGCATAATTTTTACACCTAGAGTACGTTCAACTTAAATCAACTAATTATTGATAACAAAAGTTCCATTAACATAAGATGACCAGATTCCCGAAGGCCCAATGCTGTATACATACTTGCGGAACTCGAGTTTCAGACAAATCCTCAGTCATACTTATACATACCTGATTGGGCTGAGAGTTCTTAAGCTGGTAGCTTAAGCTTTCGAGGTATCTACAGTTTCAATGTGAAGTGCGGTCCGAGAATAACCTCCAGAGCGGTAGAAGGGTGCCCTATTTTGGTTGCAATATTTCTGGAGGACAGTATGGATTGCTCCAAATTTATATTAGTGATGCCATGTCGGTCCTCTGGACTCGCAAATTGTAACGGATTAGAAACACATATTGTGGGAGAAAAAACTTTATCTAAAAACCATTTCAGAGTCCTTTGTTTAATATGCATTTTCCAAAAGAGGTTAATAGGGGAATCGGATGGAGTGTAGTGTCGAATTTTCCATCGTTTTGTGATAGAAAAATATAAATTGAAATCGCATATTTCACCAACTGTAATTTTACAAGTTTGGTAGCTAGAGCTAGAGCCTTGAAATGTTCAACAAACATAGACCGTGCGATGCTGTACGAGTCCGCCAAATTTCGCAATTCCGCTCAAGAATATCCAAGTTATGGACAATTCTCGATTAGAAAACACTAAAGTGCGATTTTAACAGCTGAAACTCCCGAGCGCGGATAGGTATGACCTTGACTTGGAGGAAATGTGCACCAACTAGCTCTAAAAGTGTACTATTTCAGAAATTCCGGTAATTTCCTAAGTTATCGAAAATGAACGATTGAAGTGGTATTATCTCGCTAAATATCGTTCGTACATGTATAAATCTTAACACCTTAAATCGCATTTTTCGATGGCTATAACTTCTGAATTTTGACAGCTAAATCCTTGACATTTTCATGAAATGTGAACAGTTCGATGCTCTACAAGTTTTCAAAATTTCAAAATTTTTCCCTTACGAATTTCCGAGTGATAAACAATTTTCAATTTGAGCATCCGTAACTTCCGAACGCGAATAGGTAGGATCGTTTAATTTGGAGGAAATGTGAGCGCCAAGAAGAACAGGAATCAAACTTAACACCTTAAAAGCAGACATGTGCAGATCAGTGGCTCACCGAGTAGCTTATTATGTAGTTAATTATATTTTATTGTGGGACATGGCAAATGCCGAACATTTTGCTGTATATCTATCGATGCTGTACTGTACAGCAAAATGCTGTATGTCTCGTCAGCTTACATTAACATGTTTATTTATAGAGATTATAGAGTAAAAAAATTAGAACTCGGCCACGTAAGGGATTGTATTCATATATAAGGAGGTTACAATTTACAGCAATAAAGAGAGTAATATAGAGGTCTTCGAAATCAACTGTGTCATATTATTTAGTAGTTTTGTATAATAATTTTGTATGCAAGTTTCAGTATGAAGTGGTTAACAGTATTCGTCCTTGTTGCAGGTAATTTAACTCAATTCATGTCTGTAGGCGTAATTACGTCCCAAAATTATTGGCTTGGGTGCAACACAGCCTAACATATTGGGGGGTCATAAGTCAAATATACGTCGAATCGACGTATGATTATCTTTAATGTCAGTAAAAACTGTAGAACAAATTTGTACTGAAAAATATTTTAATTGCCCCGAATTAACATTTTTATAAACTTTCATAATGTGGATGTGTATTTTCTTGGATATAACCACTAGAAGCCTGTTTCGATAAAGATATCCTTTATTTTAATCTATTGAAAGGACAGCCCACTTTCTCCTAGAACCACTTTTTTAAAATTAATATTATATACACAAACAAATGAAAATTTTGCAAAACCATGAGTTTAACAGATTAATATTAAATACAAATGATTATATACCTACCTTTTAACAACATGTTATTCCTAACAAAGAAGTTATAAGGATGTTAACTAGCAACACGTCGAATCGACGTACGATTATCCTTTCAAGGGTAAAAAATATGATTATCTCTCTAGGGCACTGTTTCCCAACAGGTGGTCCGCGGACCGAAGGTGGTCCGTGAGAGACCCGAAAGTGGGCCGCGAGGTACTATGGGGACTACTTCTAAAAAAGGAGTTTTTATCGTGATTAATTGAAATAACAGGCATGAGCTTTGAACAATTTTATAGTATAAATAAAGAACTGAATACTTTCGCTACTAAGTATGTGGTTGATATGAAAATGCGATGTGTAGACCTTAAGATAAGCTGCAAAAAGCTCGGTGGTCTCAGTCTACATTGTACCGGTGATTTTCGGGAAGCAGTGGATTTTTCCTCGGATAATGTGACACTATTGTCTGTACCTAATTGTTTTTACTTCTTAAGTTAATTGGCACATTGGCAGCACAGTGTCCAAATTTTGCCACAGTATCATTTGAAGACAAACCAGTTTAGAGTAATCAACCACTTCAATCCTCCTTAATCCGGTAAAACCGCATCCAATGAATTATTATCGGACAAAGTTAGACGCCTTTAACTCTGAAAGTTAGGTGTCTCTGTCCTGTTCTGAAGAACCTAAAGAGCTGCCGATGTTACTGCCTGTGCCTATACTTTAATTTTGGTAGATACTACGGTGAACCCATATTCATTTTGTCGAAGGTATAAGAGTGCTCATATAAAATGGACAAAAGTCGGTATACTAAGTTACATTGCAGGTTTTCAGTTTTTCTAAAGACGGACCAATGTTAGCCTTACCACACAAAAGAAAAACAGAGGAATCGAATTTTATCGTTATTTGGGGTGTTAAGTGAATTCAACCCGCTAACGGTTCGTTGATCTTTTGAGTGTGGTTCGACTGAACTGTTGCGCGTGGTTCGGACGAACTTTTTTGTGTATATTTCGACAAAGCAAATGTAGAGTCTGCTTAAAATTATTTCAATACGAGGCGGTTACCGAGGAGGGATATGGTGTTTTCTTCTGATGTTTCGAGCCATTTTTGTCATAAGGTGTCGTAAAAAGCCAATAAAAAAGTCTAAAACCTTGTGAATCGTGAAATTCCCTTTATTAAAAAATATGGTGGTCCGTAGTGACTCATGTTCAAGCAAAGTGGTCCGCAGTCATTTGCGAGTTGGGAACCACTGCTCTAGGGTTAATGCAGAGTAAATTTGAATTTTTAGACTGTGTTCAGACGAAGCGAGTATCCTGTATATGGTATACCGTATTTAAACAATGCATTCATACGAACAAAAAAAGGGAAAATCACATATTCGCATTGATTCGTATGAACACATTCTTATTTTTAGCATTTCTGTTACATAGTTTACCCATAGGCATGAATAATGATTACTGGAAATTGAACAGTTCTCTCAATAAACATTATTTTGTTCCAACGAACTGACCACAAAAAAAAATTCTAAAAATTAACAAAATAAAGATGTTGCATATTTTATTACATATAATAAAAAAAGCTGAATATCTTTTTTTTCAGGAGTCGCTGTTGCAGTCAAGGCATCTGATAGCGTAGATTCTCCAGTTTTTGCCTTCTATGTTAGGTAAAATATACCGACTAACTTATAATTTTAGCGGCAGCTCAAAAGCACTTGTGTTTTTTGTGCATTTCGTGTAGTTTTTGGTAAAAAAAACTTGATATAAAAAAATTAACCCAAAATTATACGGAAGACACAAAAAACAATTCCATATGTATTTATTTTCCCCATTTATATTTGCTTTCAGAGAATCATCTCCCATGAACACTTACGATTTTCAACATGCTTCGGATCTTTTACAAAATTACAAATTTAATAAATCAAAGCCGGCTGTTATCTTTATTCATGATTTTACAGAGGACCTAAATTCGGATAGTGTGAAACGAGTGGTTGATGCCTATATTCAGAGAAATGATCACAATATAATTGTTTTGGATTGGCATGCGCAGGCTGGATCACCGTATTTAGAAAATGCCGTTCCTAACGTATATACAGTGAGTAATAAAAAATATGAACATGAACATTAAAATATGTAAAGAGATGTAGGAAGTTTCACCATAGAAAAAAAAATCAAAAAATCTTCTATTGGAACGTTTAGGTTGGCGAACAAGCCGCTGAAGCTGTCTTCAATATGTCCACAAATAAAGGTTTAAAAGTGGAATCTTTGCATATTGTGGGATATGGATTGGGCGGTCAAATGGCAGGAGTGATTGGTCGTACTGTAAAAAAATTATTTAATGAAAATGTCATTGTTGATCGGTATATATCATACTAACAAAAAAAAAACTGAACAAAATTGTATAATATTTTTTTTAAAGAATCTCCGCTTTGGATCCATCTAAATCCGGATTTTATGGAGTCGCTAATAGAACACCACTATCTACCTGTGATGCCGATTTTGTTGATGTAATCCACACGGATGCCGCTAGGCTTGGAGCATCCGTTCGGACGGGTACGGTTGATTTTTGGCCGAATGGGGGTGCGCATCCACAACCTGGTTGTTCCAATAGTAAGTTTTTCTTTTGCAAATTCAAACTAAAACTAGACATGTACATAATGTGAAATTCACAGATGATTGCAGTCACGCACGATCGGTGGAGTACTGGATCGAGAGTCTGAATGCAAGTCCTGAAAATCAATTCTTCGCCATTGGAGCACTTAATTGGGATTTCTTCCAGATAAACATAGTTAGACCATTTGACTGTAAAAATGTGATGGGATATAATACTCCCAGGCAGTGAGTGATTTTCAAAAATTGAGATAAATATTAATATTTTATGAAAACTTTTATTTTTTTGCAGATTAAGAGCACATTACTATCTAGTGACCGGTGAAAAGTCGCCATATTCTTTGAGACTAAATGGTGTGAGATACAAACAGTAGGTCACGGATGATAATGGAATAACATAATAAGAATAAAAATATCAAAATGTATAAATTCTTCTGAAGTTAATAAAATGAAAATCTATAATTTGTGTTTCATCTTTTTCGTATAACATCGATAGTTTTAGATTTATTCGAAAGGAATGGCCGTCAAATATTTTGTTGCGATTTAAGGAGAAAATAAAATAAGCTCTCCAGTTTTCTGATATATAAAAGGCGTTTCAGGCGATTGCGTGTTTACAGCTTGGGGCTCATCATCAGTTTAGAGAGCAAGTTATTCCATCTTCCAAATTCCATGAGCCTGGAAAAAAGGTCAATGTAGTTTCGATTCTCTGATAGTTACACCATTGTGCAAGGGACTCCATCAACAGTCTTAGCCTTTCCTTTTGGATAGTATGGGCTATCGATCATTGAAGGAAACTAGCAATCCGACAAACTAGCAAGCAAAGCGTCCGCCAGCTCCTTCTTTGTCTCGGAAGCCTATTGTGTCGATATATTATGCAAAAGTGAGTGAGAAAAATCTTGAGCCACCCCATACTGGACAGCCAACTATTGAAACAAACGCACGATTAGTCTAATGTTCCAGCGGAGAGAAGAAGCGCTAGGGGAAGAGCCAGTGAAGGATTTCTATTTGGTTTCAAGAAAGAACTGAATTTTAAAGATAATTTTTGCGAATTTAAACCTATTAATAACTGGGTATATTTCTCGATAAAGAATAACAATAAGCAGCTAATTTTACTGCCTATATATATTAATTGCAACGGATGGACCGAAAACTTTAACAAGTTAGCCGATATAATGACGCAGCTAAATACCAGCGATATACTGATTATGGGCGACGCAAACGCCAGAGTGGGAGCGGAAATGCCATATGCAAATATCATGGATGCAGCGATGCGAAGATCGAAAGATTCAACAATTAACACCTGTGGCCGAAAACTACTTGAACTGGTGGACTTTGGTCTTAAACTTTTGAATGGCTGCTCTGAAGGTGATAGTCATGGAGACTGTACATATATCGGATATAACGGCCAATCAGTCATCGATTTTTGCCTGGCCGGAGGGGACTGGTTGCCTCTCATCGCGGACTTCAGGGTGGATAACAAATCGTTCTCTGATCATCTCCCAATTATATCATCGATTGGGTTAGATAGCATCAGTAGAACGAAAACCACTTCAATGCAGTTATTGCCGAAAATTGCATGGAAACAGGAGTACTCCGAGCAATACAAGTTAAACCTTAACCGTAAACTCGATAACGTCACAAATATGAACATAAAGCAACTGACCCAGATAGTTGCAGACAGCGCACACAAAACAGCAAACTTCAGAAGAACATATCGAAATCCATGGTACGATGACGTATGTGAGAAAAATAGAACCCGTTCCTTTACTTGGCTCAATCTTTTTAAAAAGCACAATAGCGAATTCACACGGCGAATGTACATTCAGGCAAACAAACTGTTTAAGAAGGTATGTAAGGAGAAGAAACGAAAATTCTACCAACAGCTAGCAGAATCATTGGTGCATTGCGGTAATTCGAAAGATTTCTGGAAAATAGTAAAGCAATTGAAGGGAGGAAATTCGTACATAATTGGGAACGGAATAAATATTGATCGACTACAGAATCATTTCTGCCGGATTCTGCAAAGCGGCAACTGCGAGAACTCACTACCATATGCAAGACCGAATTGGTACGATCCAGTACTAGACCAAAATATTACTGCAGACGAAGTACATCAAGCTCTTCAAATGTGTAAAGATGGCAAAGCGGCTGGAAGTGACAGGGTACCAGTCGAATTTTTTAAATATGCAACCGAGAACCTGGTAGAGATTCTGACCCGGGAATTCAATCGAATATTTAGTACCGGAAATGTACCTGAAGAATTTCAGGATTCAGTAATATTTCCCGTTTTTAAGAAAGGTGACGCAAATAATCCGGAGAGCTACCGAGCGATATCATTTTTAAATGCATCGGGAAAGGTATTCACAACACTTCTGCAGAAAAGATTTGCTAAATGGCTTACTGTAAACAGCATTATAACGGAGAATCAAGCAGGGTTCAGAAAAGGATATTCGACAAGCGATAACATTTTTATACTTCGCAACTTTGTGCAACATTTTCTGGAGGACGGACGGAAGCTCTACACAGTGTTCGTAGATTTCAAAGCGGCATTTGACACCGTGAATCGGCAAGCACTATTCTATAAGCTCTATAATTGCGGTATGACATCCAAATTCGGACAGATTTTTGAGCAACTTTTCGATAGTACTAAGGCAAGGATTTGGAATGGCGAGCAGCTGTCTAAGGAATTTAGTACAAATGTGGGAGTTCGACAAGGCTGTAAATTAAGCCCTGACGCTTTCTCGGTTTACATCAATGACATTCTGGATGATATACCTGGCGGCGCAAAAGCTTTCAATATCTGGATGAAAGGCCTTCTTTATGCGGACGACATTGTGCTGTTTGCGCAATCTCCAAAAGATCTCCAGAAAATGATAGATCATCTAGAGACGTATTGTAGAAAGTGGAAGCTAACCATAAATCTGGAAAAAACCAAAATAATGGTGTTCAAAAAGCGTCACATTCTGGCACAAGAAGAACGGTGGTGGTACAATGGACAGGAAATTGAAGTTGTCAAAACATATAAATACCTAGGCATACTTTTTGCAAGTAATAACTCTATGGAGCCACATCTCAAGCAAAAACTCAAAGAGGCAAAATGGGCAATGAACGCTATTTGGAAAGGCTGCTTCAATAATGAGCATGTATGCCACACGGCGAAATACGACATATTCAAAGCAGTCTCGAAATCAATTCTAATGTATGGAGCTGAAGTATGGGGAGGCGAAGAGTACGAAGATGTGGAAAAATTACTGCGATTTTTCCTGAAAAGGATCTTTTACTTGCCAGATACAACTCCAAATTACATGCTTCTAAAAGAAACGGGCCTTGTACCACTATTTTTGGATTCACTGAAGACGCATTTGAAGTACTTACAAAGGGTGGCGAACATGGATGAAGAGCGTTTACCGAAAAAACTTCTGATACGTGCAGTGACTACAAGGAAAGGTTTCTACAGCGATTTACAGGATCTGGCGGTGAGGAATGGGACAACGTTTAACTGGAACTGCACAGTCGAGTCAGCGTATATATTGAACAAATTGATAGACGATGTGAAGAGATCATCAATCGATACAACTGCCGAAAGTGCGGTAGCGTCTCAACACAGGGAGATCTATGTACGTTTGAATCACAACCTTCAGACGAATACGTATTTTCAAAATCAGTTCGCGGCAAAGAAAATATCATTAATTTTTCGGGCCCGCGGTGAAATACTACCATTAAACTATGTGCCACATCGAGGAGATCTACCGGTGCTTTGTAGTCTGTGCAACCTGAGGGCGAGAGAGGACACTCGCCATTTCATTGGGGTGTGCCCTATCTTGAAGGAGATTAGGAGATCCTGTTTCGGAAAGGATACCCTGTGCGATATCGAGTTGTTCCAGATTCTGAATGGCATAAATTGGGATACCCTATACCATTTTTGTAAAACAGCATTAAAATACCGCGCTAACATAATTAACGAAACATTTTAACCAAAATGATGTAAATGAGTGGGATTGCGGGATAGATGAACCTGCAGAATACGGACCTGTGTGAACTTCATCGTCCAGTAGTCCCACTCTCTCATTTAAGATAATTAATCATTTAATGCATAAATTAATATAATAATAACTAACACTAAAATTAATGTTTCATAAATAAAATATCTAAAAATTAAACTAACGCTGATAGCAAAAAATAGTGTAAAAACGATAAATAGAAATTGAATCAATTAACTGTGTTTAAAAAATGTATGTAATGTATCGAGCATATAATCAATCAGCATTGCTGTAATCCTAAAAGAGAACATTGCTCCATCAATATATACGTAGCGCAGCGAAAGCAATGCAATGAATAAAAGTGAGATGAGATCCCCTAACCCAGTGATCGGTAAAGTGTTGGATTCCTTCAGTTGTATATAAACTTTAAACAAACAGCAAGAAGGTGCCACAGCTCCAATAAAGCAGTCTTTCTCAAAATTATTTCTCTGGCAGGGCCATATCCACAATTAGAGGTGGGGTTTTCTGACAATACACAGACAACTGAAGGGAAACCCATCTGGGAGAGATTGGACGAAATAAAGTTTATCTGCTGCGAAGTGTGGAAGGATAACGTCGATTTAGCGTAGTAATTGCTATGTTATGCTATTTACTTCCTAAATCATTGAAAAATAAATCACAATAACCTAGAACGTCGAGGTCTTCTTGATTGGAATTCCAGAACTCCCCCGTTTCCTTACCGGTGGTACCAGTTGTGTATTGTGTACATAAGACTTATGTTAGTTGTTACTGATGTATAGGCTTTTCGCCTATGTTTTGATAATGGGTAGGAGGAGGGTAGTGTAAGCATGCTAAAATATCCAAAAAATCAAAGTCATTTTCAAACACTGGAAGTCGTATGATTGCAGCGCACAGTGCAGTAAAAAAGACAAAAGCAAAAGGGTTCGCTTGCAAACGTCAAACCGGTATAAACCGGCAAATGTGGTTAGACAGTCACTCTTTTGGCTTACCATGGGAAAGGTCCCAAAAAGGACAAAAAAGATACTCTTTTATCCTTGACCGGAGGTCAGCATGTGGGGATCAAATCAAAGGGAACGTCGAGTAAATTACATATCCGGTGTTTGTTTCCTGTTTCAAGGACCCTCAACGGAATAAATCGAGATTAAATGGAAATGTGTTTCCCGTGTATCTTTCCAAAGCCATAACTACGAGAATAATTCAAGTTGTCACTACGTTTCTCACTTTTCCGAATCTATAATAGGTTAAGATTCTACCACTAAATTTGCTAAGAAGAAAATTATTGGAAAGCTTTGAAAAAGGACAATAAAGGACACTAATTACAAACCTTGATCGAACGTGAGCATGCGGGATGTCATATCAAAGAGGACGTCGAGTGAATTACATATCCGGTTTTTGTTTCCTGTTTCAAGGACACTAAATAGAATAATTCGGGCTTAAACGAAGAATGACGACTTTGGAAAGATACATAGGTATACGAGAAACACTACGTTTCTCACTTTTCCGAATCAATAATAGGTTAAGATTCTACCACTAAATTTGCTAAGAAAAAAAAATATCGGAAAGCTCTGAAAAAGGACATTAAAGGACACTAATTACAAACCTTGATTGAACGTGAGTATGCGGGGTGTCATATCAAAGAGGACGTCGAGTGCAGTACATATCCGGTTTTTGTTTCCTGTTTCAAGGACACTAAATAGAATAATTCGAATTATACGACTTTTAGTGTGACATCAAAAGTCCCCAACGATGGGAGCCCTCCTAGGGAAGTTATGAGGGTCCAATCTTCCAAATAAGCAGTTTTTAGTGAATATCTCTACAGCCACACGAGCTACAAATTTGCATCAGATGGGTTCCCTGTAGGGGTTCCCGTTATCAAAAAATTTCCGAGAAACGGTTTTTGTTTAGTTTTTACCCGTAATAGCTTCCGTGGGGGTGTTCACATAGATGAGTTGTTTTGGCATTTGAATTTGAAGTTACAGAAGCAACAAATTGTTATAGGCTTCCCTGCCGAATGCGTTCCCGTTATGAAGAAATTCACGAAAATAACGTTAAATACCGTTATTGTAAGGTTCAGTTCCTCAAAGCGCCCTTAGTATTGCACACATCAATCTGAAAGTCAGATATTTAATTAAGCGTTATATAAGCTACAAATTTTCCGCACAACAGTTTTCGGTGCACGTTACCGTTATAGAGATATTCCCCAAAAACTTCTTAATTGAAAGTTTGGACCCTCATAACTTCATTATAGGGGCTCCCATCTTCAGGGACTTTTGGCATCTTACTAACAGCAACAGGAGCTACAAGTTTCTCTCAGATGGGTTCCCTCTAGACGTTCCCGTTATAAAATATTCCGAGAAACGGTTTTTTCTTTAGTTAGTTATTTAGTTTTGACCCCACATAGCTTTCTTAGGAGTGCCCGCATTGATAAGTTGGTTTGGCATTTTAAGTTGACGTTATAGAAGCAACAAATTATTACAGGCTTTCCAACCGAATGCGTTCCCGTTATGAAGAAATCCACGAAAATAACGAAAAAATACTGTTATTGTACGGTTCAAACCCTCATAGCGCCCTTAGTATTGCACGCATTAATCTGAAAGTCATATATTTAATTAGGCGTTATATAAGGCACCCATTTGCGGTATAACAGTTTCGGTGCAAGTTACCGTTATACAGATATTCCCCAAAAACTGCTTCATTGAATGTTTGGACCCTCTTAACTTCGTTAGGGGGGGTCCCATCTTTGGGGGCTTTTGGCGTCTTACTATCAGCCACAAAACCTACAATTTTTTTTTAGAACACCTTACAGCCCACTTCCTCGTCTTTGCACCATTTATGAAAACCCCGAAAAACACGTTATTTTAAGGTTTGAACCCCCATAGCGCCCTTAAGGCTGTACATATTGATATGAAATTTGGCCACTTTCATTAAAACCTCATAGGCTACAAACTTTCCATACAAAAGTTTTTAGTACGAGTTACCGTTATAGAGATAGTGTGAAACCTTTTTAAAAATACCGTTAGACCTCCTGGCGCCGTTAGGAGTGCCCGTAAGTATTCGATCTTTGCATCGTTTATCGAGAAAGCACAAGAGCTTCAAATTTGCCATACACCACTTTTTTGTATATGCTACCCTTATAGAAATATTCAGAAAAACCTGTTTTCGAGGGTCTTTGACCCTCCGTAGCACCGCTAGCGGCACTCGTAGGGACGGGGACTTTTAGGTTTAGGACCTCGAAAGGAAGGCTCATGCAAAAATCCAGCTTTCCCCTAATTTTTCCGAAGTCAAATTTTTTCCTGGCGTATAAATACTTTGCAATTATGCAGATAATATTTCGAGGAACAATTTTTCTAAAAAAAAAAACCTACTTGAACTTAATGGTGTCATAATATAGAACGGGCAAAAAATTTGAAATGAATTTAAAATAATTTTCAACAAATGTTTGAACCAAGTTGCTCGACAAGTGTGCTTGAATTTCAAAATGATCGGCCAATGGCTTCCCGAGTTATCGAAAGTCAAATACATATTGCGTAAAGTAAAACTGGGATTATCTCGTTAAAATTTGATTTTTTTCAGTGCATCCGATGCTTTCATTTTATTGCTGATAACTTCATGTCACGTCGAATGTGAACGAACTAGAAAGTTCATTGATATTGATAACGATCTCATTAATGATTACGTTTACATGACATTGATGCGATAAAGCGGTTACAAATTACAACCAATCTGTAGATTTTGCAATGTAAGGGATATTTTTGTATATAAATAAGATTTGAGTGAAGTTTTTAGTTAAGTTCCATTCTGTAGTTCAGTTCCATTATACACTATGAAATTCCTTATAATATTTCTCTTAGTTACAGGTAAGAGTTTATTTTCAAAATTTTGTTTCAATATTCCCTAAAAATTATGAAAAGCCTACACATTCCTAATACAATGGTAATATGCAACTAAAGAGAATATAAGCCAATTTTGGTGTTCAGAATAAATCATTCAACTTATATGTCAATATTTTTCCAGGCGCTCTTGCACGTCATCGTCATCGAAAAAGTGAAGAAAATGACCCGCCAGTTTTTGCTTTCTTTGCTGGGTAATTTAAGAAAATAAACCAGGAATCAAAATCTTTATAAAATAAAATCCATTGATTTTCAGACACTCAACACCAGACCACGTCTATGTTTTCGAAAAGGCTACGGACATTTTGAGAAATCCAAAATTCGTTACTTCTAATCCAACGGTGATCTACATCCACGATTTTTTGGAAACTCTTTCATCTGATACTGTCAAACTATTCGTGGAGGCATATGCCGAAAGGAACGATCACAATGTTATTGTTCTGGATTGGCACGACCAAGCAACATTTGATTTCTTAACAAATGCCATTCCAAATGTGGATAAGGTAAGAACTAGTTAATTTTTCGAATTATTTTTTTGAAGCCGACTGAATAATTTTTAATGCAATGCACAAATTTAGGTCGGCGAACAAGCCGCTCAGGCTGTCTTGGACCTAGTCAACAATGGATTGAGTGCTCATAAACTGCACATTGTCGGTTTGGGTTTGGGTGCTCAAATGGCCGGAGTTGTTGGTCGAACTGTAAAAGATTTGTCGCACGGTGAAACTGTCGTTAGTCGGTACGTGCTTTGTGTAGAATCTAAAATAATCCAAAATCATAATTTATTAACGAAAAATTAAATTTGACAGTATAACCGCTTTGGATCCCGCATCATCCGGCTACTATGGAATACCCGGCAAAAAATATCTATCTCACTCCGATGCTCATTTTGTTGATATAATACATACGGATGCTGGCCATTTGGGGGCAAATTTTGTAGCGGGTACTGTGGATTTTTGGCCAAACGGTGGAGTGCATCCACAACCAGGATGTTCGGATGGTATGTGTATTAGCAATATTTTGTATTAGGAAAAAAACAATTTATAATAAAATATTTAAATTTCATAGACGTTTGTAGCCATCAACGTTCGTTGTGGTATTATATTGAAAGTCTAATTGGTGGTTCCCATAAACCATTTAATGCTATTAAAGCGTCCAGCTGGTATGCGTTCACACGAAATGTTGTTGAACCGTTCCATTCGGACAGAGTGATGGGATATCATGCTCCCAGAAAGTAAGACAATTTTGTAGTTTTGAATAGGAGTTGCTAGGATATACAATACCATTAATATTATTTTTAATTTGCAGATTGCGAGGAAACTACTATCTGCTGACAGCCAAGACATCGCCTTTTGCAATGGGAGAAGATGGTGTATCATACAGGAATTGAAAACCGAGAGTTTTATAACCTTTTTCGTTGTTGTTTATACAAAAAAAAATCATTAATTTTGGAAAATAAAATACATTTTTTAAGGCAATAAAAAAAGCTCAGATTTTTTAATCTCCAAATCCTGTTCACACTATGACTATGGTCACAATCTTATCCGACGACTTTACAGTACAGTAGAGTCCGTCGAAATTGCTACTATGACAATTTGATGCATCAGTGAAATGGCTATTTATACGTATTAATTTGTTGCAACAAATAGTAGGATCGAAATTATAAAAATCTATGTCAAAGATTTACTTTCGTCACAAACTGATCAAAAACACACTTACCTGGACAGAACCGTGAACAAAGCGTATGTTAGACGACCTCTACTGTAGTTTTGACATTTAGTTTAAAAGACCAAGTTGGTACATTTTACTACGATTTTTTTTAGGATTTTGGTTGACTTTCCCTTAATCTATTAAAACAAATGGGCTATCTTGCAAATTTAATGGCTTCTACACATTCACACAAATCTCGACATTTCCGATAATCTTAAATTTGCAGAATTTGTAACGGGATTTAAACGGAATCTCTATAAAATTGTGGTAAATTGTGGTGACCTCCGCAATTGAAAATTAATATCAAGACTACAATAGAGCTTGTCTGACTCGGATTCGGTTCTAACCACAATTCTATTCACGTAAGTGCGACTTTGTCAGTTTTTGACGAATTTAAATCATTAATAGAATATAAAGTCATAGGGACAGACTATGAACAGGAGTTCAATCCTGGATTTGATTAACAATTGGTACACATATTGTACTGGAATTTCAATAATATTAATTTAGTGACATACGATTAGGGGAGGTACTGTACTTCCTAAGAAACACTGGCTGTTTCAAGGCACCTCTTCACTCCTAAATCATCTCCTCATCATCACCTAACCTGCATCATACACTAGTTCTTTATGCGGTAATTGGCTAGCCTCTACCTAGAC
Source organism: Microchrysa polita (assembly GCA_949715475.1). Lineage (NCBI taxonomy): Eukaryota > Metazoa > Arthropoda > Insecta > Diptera > Stratiomyidae > Microchrysa > Microchrysa polita. Next base: position 15,456,652 of record OX454415.1, read on the forward strand.
CCCCACTTTTACGAACCAACCAACATACGATTCGATCTTGTGTTCAGCAATATAAATAACCGTTTCCAACATGCATCAAATTGTTAAAGTGGCGATTTAGACGGACTCTACTGTACTGATAATTTATGAAACAAGCAAATTAAATCCATAGTGTAAACAGGATTTAATCTAGGTTAAAGCCTAAGGCCTCAGTCGCCAGTGCTCTAATATAAGCTGTATTTAACTCAATTGTTATTTTACAACTTTTAATAAATAAATAAAATAATCTAGGTTATCATAAATCTCTGGATTTTGATAAGTGTTTGTGTGTCGAGGCCATTATCCTAAAAGACTGTCATAAAAAATTGTTGCGCTTAGTTAGTTGAACCTGCCAGAAATAAGGAAATTGAAAAAAAAGAATGCTAGCCAAGATTTGATCGTACAGTAAAGACATTTTTTCTGAAAATCGTACACCATGCATCGCAAAATTTTAAGAAACATTGGAATCATAAAAAAAATGTTAAATGGCAAAATAAAGAGAGAGAAGTGTGTGGTTTAAAGATTTATAATATCCCTAGCAAAACTTTTTCCGTTTCGATTCCGTTCCATTATTATGGATATTCTAATAAAGCATTTGTGGAATGAGGGTCACAAAAGGTCATTAAAGTAGCCTGAAATGTTTTAAAAATCATCCTTATTTCTAAGAACGGCATTTTCGAAAGGAAACAGATTATAGCAGGATACGCGACTTTCGCGAGATGAAGTTAAGGGGAGGCGACCAACTTCCTCCAAAAGTCAATGCGGGATGTACACCCCATTCCGGGACCGGAATGCATCAGCATTTATAAAATAGTTTTAAGTAAGATTCAATTGAATCGTTCATTTAAAAAACCACGTTAGTCAAAATTTTTCAAAATTTACCATGAAAATACGTGGCTTGAGAATCTATATCTGTTGTTGAAAAAAAAAACAAAAGAAAATTGTTGAGCCGAAGCTGTGTATTGCTTATTAAGTAGACTGTAAGTTTTCATTCAAAAGGCGCGAAAACGACTCGTAAGCTCCAGCCATACAAATACGCTCGTCGTGAGCTTCCCATATAAGCCAATGCATTTTGTTGTGTGGAGCTTGCGAGCCGTTTTCGTGTCGTGTGCATGAAGCCCTAGGGTACATTCAAACGACGCGAAAACGGCTCGCAAGCTCCAGATATACAAATGCATGGGTTTATATGGGAAGCTCATGACGAGCGAGAGCCGTGCCACTGTCAAAACACGGCTCGCGAGCCGTGAATATGCGGTTGTGTTTTCACAGCGGCCCGGCATTCGCTCGTCGTGAGCTTCCCATATAATCCAATGCATTTGTATGGCTAGAGCTTGCGAGCCGTACGGCTCGTCGTTTGAATGAAGCCGATGCGTATCCAGTTTTGTTTTCTAGATGTTCCTTCAATAATTTTTTTAACCCGAAGGTCAGCATCAAGCATTTCGATCAGGGGCTAAATTTCATAGAAATGTTTTTGTTAGTGTGAATCTGAATAACAGGAGAATTAGAAAAATATAAGTGAGAATTTCAGCGCAAACTCATGTAAATAAGAAAAAATACTCAAAGTGTTAAATTGATAAATTACATTAGAATCACGTGTCATTTTTAATGGAATTTTTCCGCTAACTTTCTGTTTTACATCACACAAAGCCTCTTTGTTGACGAAACGGAAAGCCACACTCCTCGTATATATATCTTTCTTTCAGTTTTAATTCTTCATAAGATCTTGTGACTGAAGGTCGGAGGTTCGAATCCCGATTGGGTCGAGACTTTTTCCCTCATTTTCCTCAATTTTTGCTATTTTTTCCCAAAGTTTTGTGGTTTCGTACAGATAGACACACTCATCAGGTCTTGTGTCTGTTGTCTATCTGTGCACAAGACGACCACTTGAATTTTAGCGGGATAATTATGGAGATTTTTGATTTGCCGTGAAGGCAAGACACACGCTATGAGCGATTCAATTAGTAAAGCTACGTGTTCATACAGACGACTCATGTGATGATCGCTCGGCGATCTTAGTTTTGCATCAAATTTCAAGCCATATTTGCATATTTTTTTAATGGTGCTACTTTCTTTGTGGCGACTATGACCTAAACTAAAGGAACATGTCTGTATAGAAAATATACGCGTATAGTGCTCAGAACCGGTGGTTTAGCTGCGATCGCAGAGCGATCATAACATGAGTCGTCTACCTGTCGTGTTAATAAACACGACAGGTAGCTTCTCACCAATTTGAAGTCTTCATGATCATTTTGCCGTGCTCAATGGCCGTGATCGTTCGGTCACCACTCTATGATATAGAAATTCATAGAGAAACGAGTTTTCAATACACGGCATGGCTCGTCGCATTGAATTAAATTGAATGAATGAATTATTTACAAGAAGATAAGAAAGCTTCATATCACAGAATAATAAACAAAAAGCGATTATGAATGGTATGGGAGAATTCACATTGTAAGACAAAACCGGACGGGTAAACTTGCAAGACAAGGACCATCGTTCTTACAATCTGAATTGCACAATGCTTGTCTGCTGGCCACTACAAAAGCTCTCGCCGTCCGTTTATTAGCACAAACAAACGGGCGGCGAGAGCTTTTGTAGTGGCCAGCAGACAAGTATTATGCATTTCAGATTGTAAGAACGATGGTTCTTGTCTTGCAAGTTTACCCGTCCGGTTTCGTCTTACAATTTGAATTCACCCTATGGCCGACATCCGAATTAGTTTTAAGGGATTTTAGGGTTTTCGATAAATTGCGGAACAATTTCGGTAAAATTTTCAAGACCGGGTAAACATGTAGAATGCGGAGCAGTGCCGCATGATCCAGGCGGTTGGTTACCTTAGAAGAAGGGTGGTTAGAAGAAAACAAAACATTTGCCTTTGGAATCCAGATAGAGAACGGTAGCACCTAGTTTTAATGAACGGATATTTGCAGCCTTTGTATAATATTAAATTTATATGAAACCGAAGCTTGTAGTTTGGTGGGAATAAAGCAAGGAGTGGTTGATCCGATTTCTGTCCTTTTTACATTCTGGAGGTCAGTCACATAGCCATTACCAATATGGATATGAAAATGCATGATTTGCGATATGGGGCAAACTAAAAAAAAAAGTGGAGCCTCTTGCAAAATTATGTATGGGCAAGATGGTAATCGAACGAAAGGACATGTTTAGAAGATTTAATTTAATTTTTAGTGGTAGCATAATGAAAAATGTCATGGACATAATACCATATTATACATGATATATGAAGGTATATATAGTCCTTCTTTGTTTCACAGGAAAGTATGCATAAAGTGTATGGATGGACGAAAAAGACTTCTATGGAAAACTCATTCATTCTTTCATACGTAATTAATTGTTAATCGTCCTGTGGATGGTGTCTGTTAATTTTGAATTTAAAATTTAAATTTCCCATGCGGGTCCTTATGTCTTTGGAAAGCCGATACTGTAAATATATGGTATGTTTGACGGTAATTACGAAAATACTCTAGCGGGTTGAAACTTGGCAATTAGAAAAAGGTCGCAGCATGAACAAAGCATAGAGACATGGCGAAAAAGCCTTTAGCATAATTTAGATTTCAATTCATTTCTATTTAACTTTGATTTCAAGGAGAATTGACTTCAATCATTTCATATAATTAAATCTGAGGACATTGACATAAGTATTTACTATCAACGATCTACAAAAATCTGCCACACGCACACCTTTTGATGCATTACATTTCATTTAATATTATTGATAACAATTTTTTCAAAGTTGGTTATATTTTATGCGATCAAGTTGAATGAATGCATGACTTTGACAAAATAAATACAAGGCAAAATTTCTATATAAGGAAGCAGACAATTTTAGTTTGTTATTTAGTATTTCGCTCTTTACGGTGTACGGAGTAGTTATTCAGAGTTTTAGTTATAGGTCCTTCCATTTAAAATTAATAAGATAAAGGACTACTATGAAGTGGTTTACAGTGGTTATTCTGTTTACAGGTATAGAAAGAAATGATTTGCTTTTTTTTCAATATTTAATAACTATACAAAGTAAGCAAACATTCAATTCAATACAATGCAAGCTTTCGGAAAATGGTGTGTGTCTTGTCTATACAATAATACTAATCAACCGTCAGGCTCTAGATAATATGTTCGAGCTATCGGCCCTAATTTTTTCTTATGAGTTTTAATTAGTTTTTTCGTGAATATTGCACAGTTTATTAATAATATAATATTGAAAGTCCTGTGCAAAGTTTGATTCTACTTGTACAAGGTGGCGCAAAATAATTCATCCAATCGGAGGAGAGGTTATATTTTTTTTTCAAGTGGTGTCGCCGTGAAATATAATTGTGTTAATTTTTAGTGTTTTTTAGAATTTTTTCAAAAAACCCTTATGAAATCGATTTTGTCCGTCCGTCCGTCCGTCCGTCTGTTCACTAAATAACTCGCGAACGGCTCAACCGATTGTCATGAAATTCGGTATGAATGTGTAGAATGGTTACAGTCTTTGCACAAATACCTTAGAAGTTGGAAGATAACAGGGTGTCCCGAACGTTTGAAAAAAGTCGACTTTTTTAGTTTTTATCCGAGATTGACTTATGGGTATTTAAATCGAAGATCTAAACGAGTGCATCTCAGATCACTTAAAATTTTTCAGTTTCGAGTAACGGTAAAAAAGTTATTGACGTTCAAAGTTAAACTTCCTTTTCGAGCTCCGTTTTTCTAAACCGTTATAGGGATCGATATGAAACTTTGCACAAAGATTGGTCAGTATGGCCTCATATACGTTAAATATTAAGACTGTTGACTTTTGCTAAGGAAAAGTAAATAACAGTAAATTTGTAAGATTCCAATTTGTTCGTGTGTAGCCCCTCTTAAGTTTCCTAATATGAAAATTATGCTAAGGGGTTTTTTGAAAATTACATAGGGAATATGTCTACGAATTTTCATTTTAATAACTGTATCCAAACCGGAAATAGAGCCAAGTAAGTATGAAAGGTGCTTTTACAATGCAAGGGAAGACTCTTAAGCATTTCTTCAATGCATATCTTTTAACTTGATGAAACAATGAACAAAATGCATAGAATGGTAAGAGTGTTTGCCACAAATATTTTTGAAGTTTGTAGGACCAAGTTAACAGGGTGTCTCGGAAAAGCTGCAAAAGTATACTTGTTCAATACTCATAGGAAAGCTTGCGTGGGTTCTAATGTCAGGGGACACAATGGAATCATTTCATATAAGTTGGTTTTCCTTGATTTAAAAAACAGCAAGAGTAGATTTACAGCTAATAATTCAGTTCATATATAATGCCAAGCCATCCTTACGTTTGCCTGAGTTTCTTTTTGCTCAAAGGCTATCAGAAATCTAAAATCGAAAAAATCCTTTAGATTTGCCTTGGAGTACTTTTATACAGACTGGGTAAATAGTAAATCTTTTTTTGGATTGGTCTAATTAAAGGTGGAACGCGTTTATTTAGACCAAACCAAAAATAGATTTACAGGAAGCATTTCATTAATGTTGTGCACAATTCTTATCTATTGCTTATAAAATATATGTACAAAAAATATTCACTATGCATCAAAATTCTAAAAAACCCTCGTATTGCGGGCGCAGCCCTCTGTACGCCGGTATTTTTTTTTACCAATAAATAAGTCAGAATTTCGGAGACAATTTTCAAATCGCCCACTGGGCATACAATGACTCGAACAGACTATCGGAGCACATGAAACCTTCCAAGGCCGTCATTTTGCTGGTAGTTGGACCGAGAATACGTACAGCGTTCGAAGCATAGTGGCCCAGGATAAAACGCCTTAGTGTAAAACAAGAATTTTTGCAATAATGTTCCTAATTTGGGTTTGGGTACACACAATATCAAAAAAAAAAAAAAACCTTTAAAGTTGTCAATGATTTTTCATTATCCTCGTTAATTTTTAGGTGCTGTTGCATTTCAAGTGCCTTCTCCAGAAGACTCTTCTGAACATCAATTGGACCAATCCGATGAGGGTAAGTTAAAAACTAATGAAATGTCTTTCAATACATACAGCACCTACCGTGTAGAATGCTTATGTTTAACTTTATTTATTATATTGTTTTCTTTTCTAGCTAAAGAAATCAATATATTTACCGACCCATATGATGGATCCTTCTACTCAAATGCTCGACTAAGTACTGTTTCATATCTTCTTGTCAATATTTCATTGTAATCGTTAAAATGCATTTAAATTTTAGCTTCAATTGGTAGTGTTATTCCGTCTCCGCCTGTATTTGCACTTTTCGCTGGGTAACACCAAATACACATTTATCACAATCGGGGAAAATATTTTTACCAAATTTGTATTTCTCTGCAGAAAATCATTTGCCGATCGAACGTATACTTTTGACAAGGCGACCGAAATTTTGAAAAATAAACATTTCAATGCTGAGCGACCAACGGTTATTTATATTCATGGATTTTTGGAAGGACTCGGAGCTATGAGTGTAAAAGCGGTGATAGATGCATATACGGAAAGGAATGACCACAACATTCTAGTTCTGGATTGGTCGTTTCAGTCAAATCCTCCCTATACTTTTCATGCTGTCCCGAATGTGTTTAAGGTAAGAGCTTCTGAAGTTTAATTCTTAGAGAAAGCATAGCAACCCATGCCATGCGTTAGTCCAGAGTGGCTATATGATCACAGAACCCATATGTGTTTGACTCCAAATTTATTACACTACACTCCACGAAATAATTCAAACGTCTAAATATTGTCGATGCAATTATTAACCCTTCTGTCGCCGCCTACGAGCTATTATGCCTGAGGTTTAGCTGAATCTTCAGTAAAATTAATTTTATTTTTTGAAGAGGTCTAATTTTAGTTCTAGACACAGTTTACATACCGTGTCTTACAATGATACGCCGGTTTTTTTCGTTTCTTTAGACATGGTTTATATTTCGCCGAACGTTTGATGGTATTTGTGGCCGTCAGTCCCTTTGAAATATATGGCAAGGGATGGAAAATATTGTTGAACGATATTTTTCATCAAGATATAGTACCAATGGTCTGTCTAGGTGTATGTGCCAATCGAAGGGTTAATAATCACGTTGGCTTTTTGAGGGAGTAATAAATATTACGCGGATTTTATATTCTCAATTATAAACAAAAAATTGACATTTGAATAAAATTTTCACACATACTATGAACTGCAATAGTGTGAAAACGGTGCCATTTTTATTTTCTGATGCCCACTCTGGACTAACGCATGCTTTCTCTAAGGTTTAATTATTGTTGAATGAATACTAGAATATCACAAATTATATTTTTTTGTGCATTTAAATGATTCCGTATTATCGAACTATTCGCAAAATTTAGGTCGGCAGAAAAGCTGCTCAAGCCGTATTTGAAATGGTCAACGCCGGACTGACGGTAGACAAACTTTATATTGTTGGACACTCGCTAGGTGGTCAAATGGCCGGTGTAATTGGTCATACGGTAAAAGAATTGTCCAACGGAGCTGTGGTTCTTCGTCGGTAATTATCGATTCACGCCTCAAATAAACGAATATGCTTGAATCATTTTCTATTTATTTTTAGTATTTTCGCATTGGATCCAGCACATCCAGGATTCTATGGCAAGCCTGATGATGAACATCTTACGTCCGACGACGCTGACTATGTTGTTGTAATACATACTGATGGTGGTGTATACGGTTCACCCATAGAGACAGGAACAGTTGATTTTTGGCCAAATGGTGGATATTATCCACAACCTGGTTGCCTTACGAGTACGTTCTTGATGAAATCAGATTTTTCACATTTAAAATATTTGTTTTTGCCCATTATTTATAGACGTTTGCAGTCATGCATATTCGTGGAGGTTTTGGGTTGAAAGTCTCAATACAAAAGCCGTGATGCACTTTAATGCCGTCCAAGCCCAGAGTTGGAAAGATTTCAAAAGCAATGAGGTTGAAAATATGGACCCACAAGTGGTAATGGGATATTATACTCCTGCAGGGTAAGTTGTGTTTGATAGTTAGTTTCAAAGATCATTATGAGCCTACAAATTAAATTTTATTGCAGATTAAAAGGAAATTACTATCTTCGTACTCGTAAGGGATCACCCTATGCTTTGGGAACTGAAGGTGCCGTGTACAAGTCATAATAGAAGTGGATTTCGTATTTTGTTTTGAACAATAGTGAAATACCAAATACTCAACGCTAATTTAGGACACGATTTTTAAAAATCTGGTTTTAAAATATTAATTTGTTAAAAATGTTTTAAGAAATGTCTTTCATTTAATTTCTTCAATCGACGCAGTGCTCTACCCTCCTTTTACGACTATGCGCCAAATTTTACAAGAATAAAACAAGCACCTAGCCTTGGCAGAGTTTGAAGAAAATTAAGATTGAACGAGACCGAGGCTAATTTCGGGCGCGGCCGAAATTTGGATACCCTTCGCTCCCCTCGGTCTAAGGGTTTTTTTCGGGCGTACCTATGACTAGTGTTCAGTCCTCCCCGCTTCCATGCTTTTGAATTTTCTCATAAGTGCCGTGGCGAAGATTTATTGGGCGAAGCGGGACGTGGGTTTCTTATAAGAACCAAAAAGAGGGGGAAGGGGGTTGTAGGGCAGCCCTATGACCTTCCCATCAATTTTTACGTATGTTTGTGGCATCAATTAAAACACATCTGGTTCAGATTGGTGGACAAATCAAAAAGGTTTTCTTCGAAGAACCTAATTTGGAGGTTGGGTTTATATGCCAGCCCCATGACCCCATGGTCCGATATAATTCATTTTTAATTTTGGGGGTCAAGTTTGTATGGCAGCCCCACGACCCATAGTCCGATTTCTTGTTATGTGGCATCAATACAAATATAATTTTCTGAGGTTTGATTGAAATTGGTGTGCAAATAAAAACGTTTTTCTTAGAAAAAATTTATTTGGGGGGCTAGGCTTGTATGGTAGCCCCATGACCACATGGTCCGACTCCATCTGTTTATACATATGTTTTGTGTCATCAATAGAAACACATTTGTGTGAAGTTTGGTTGAAATTGGTGTATAAATAAAAAAAAATTTCTTAGAAGAACTTAATTTGGGGAGCTAAGTTTCTATGACAGCCCCACGACCCCATTGTCCGATTTGGTCGATTTTTACATATATTGTGTGTTACCAATTAAAACACATTTGTGTGAAATTTGATTGAAATTGCTGCATAAATAAAAAAGTTTTTCTAGGAAGAACCTAAATTTGGGGGTAGGTTTGTATGACAGCCCCACGACCCCCTTGGCGGATTTTAGCGATTCAAACATACAAACTGCCTGCAATAAAAAGAAGCATGTGTGCAAAATTTCAGCTCCATAGCTTCTAAACTGGCCGAGCAAAACGCGTCGCAACAGACAGACAGACAGACAGACGGACAGACAGACAGACGGACAGACGGACAGACGGACAGACGGACAGACGGACATCGTCCAATCGACTCAGCTCGTCACGCTGATCATATATATACATATTTTATATGGTCGGAGATGCTTCCTTCAATGCGTTACAAACTTCATGACAAAGTTAATATACCCTTTACGCTTAATAAGCGAAGGGTATAAAAATAATTTGTTTTAGAGCGAAATCAAAAATTTAAACTTTGAAGATCTGTTAGAATTAAACCGTTTATCCCATTTTAGTGCGGTGAGAAACAGGAGGAAATTTTTGCGGTGAGAAACAAGAAAATTTGTTTTCAAAAATTCATTTGGCCAAAAAAGAGTAAAGAAAGAAATTATATGATGAATTATTTTCCGGTGCGTTGATGCTTTAGTTTCCAGACACCTGGTATAATGTTGGGGCGACTTTTTGTTTTTCGGGATTACAAGCGAGTTTGTAGCACTAAAAAATGGTACAATGCATGTAAATATTACAATAACTGTATAGGGAAAAAGTAGCTGCAGTTGTTCGACGATTTAGATCTAAATTAGTACTGCCGGTCACAGAAAAATAAAATAAAAGCATAAAGTAAAAAAATGATAACAAGTCTTTAACATTGGGAGCGGTTCTGAAACGTAACAGTTGCGTATTTTTCCGACAACATGTTCCGTTCTCTTTCAAATCTAACGGGACGGATCAGAAACTTCTCCTTATAAACATATATGCCCTAGGCGCACCCTTGCGAAGTATAGCTTGATTGATGGAAAGAAATTTACAATCTGCCGTTGAACCGTGCAGTTCCGCCCTCATTTATTTATTAAACAATTTATACTCAAAATAAAACGTATCTGCATCTAATTTGAATCTGGAAATTTCAATTTTCGAACAAAACGTATCAGATCTGTGATGTGTCAATTGTCACATTATTCACTTTCCAAGAAATGGCGGTAGGAACACCAAATCTGATCCGGATCTTTGCGGTTACAGAACAAAATAGAAAACAGTTTGCAAAATGCGGCAAAGTTGTCGGAACATACGCAACTGTTCCGTTGTGGAACCGCACCCATTGTGAATGAATATAAATTAAGTGAACATAAATATGTTTGTCACACACGCAGGGCCGGCTTTAGGTGAAATGGCGCCCGGGGTGAACATGATGGAAGCGCCCCCTTATAGTTTCTATTCACGAAAAAATTGTAATAGAATAGAAGTAACGAAAATTAAAAAAAGCAAAATTTATTGACAGAAGTAATTACATAATACAAATATACATGCTTCCAGTCCTGGTAGATCGGTACTTCCCAACCGGTGGGGCGCGCCCCCCTAGTGAGGCGTGACGATCGGCAAAGGGGGGCGTGGGCTCAACTTGAGTGTTGATGTGATCGATTATATTACAACAGCCATGAACTGCCAAATTCTTCAATTCATGGACAAAATTTATAAATCGCTGAAACCACAATAAAATATATAAGCGAGGAGCCTCTGTCCGAAGTCTGTTTCCGAGGGAAAAAATCGAATGAAATTAAACTCAAATGACTTCAATTTGCCGTGTTGACGCACCTCTGAGCCAAAAAAATGAGGTCCATTGAAAAATGAGTTTTTGGTGGAAAATCGGATCTTAAGGTCCATCCAGACTGATCGACTGAATGGTTACACGTGCAACCAACTGGCAGTTGTTATTGTATCCAAACTGACCGCCATTTGGATGCATGGTGGATATTCAATATGGCAACTCAACCAACCGCTTTGACAACCGCTTGACAAATTCAAAGTGACAATTCTGCAACTTTTGTTCGTTCTTTTGTGTGAAATCGAATAATTCTTGAATAACCGTGTAATAATTCAAACGGGCAGAGTCCTATTTTGATATTTAAATTTAAAAAATCACCAAAATGAAATTTTGCTTATGTAATTTTTTGTCTCCATTTGGTTGCTAGTGTAGATGCTAAATAGCAACCAAATGGCTGTTCGTGATGCCAGTTTTTTCACGCGTAACTATTTGGCGATCAGTCTGGACGGACCTTTAAGCAACACTTTCAGCGCGTTACCGTCTTATGATTATGCGGCCTCAATTATTGACGTAATGTAGTAGGGATGTTGGGCCAAATCTAGCTCTCCGGCAATGCCCAATTCCGTTGTATACTTGCCGCTACGGCTGCTACGTTTTTCACTTCGTACCAGTCAAATTCAAACATTGCCATGGTGCAACGAATTGCCTCCTCACTGAAACCATGTTTTATAGTCTAAGTGTGGAATCAATTCAATATTCAAATGAGCTAAATGTAAGCGTTGAAACTGCCCATAAATTTGAATTGCGAAAATATAATCCAAACTGATCCGATTAGTTCAAAATCTCTGTGAGATTGTTCCAAATGATAGCAAATTTTCTCTAATTATTTGCCAACGTGACGAATTCTTAACAAAAGAGAAAGAATGAGCTGAAAAATGCCTTCTTCTGTTGTTCAGCGAAATTTTCTTTGGGGGCGTCAGATTCTGCTAACCTTGCAAGGGGGGCATGCACTGAAAAAGGTTGGGAACCCCTGTGGTAGATCGAAACGCCTTATTTGTGCTTTTTTAGTAAACTGATTTCTTCTCTGGTTTTCTCTTAGTTAATTTTAGGGAAAAGTGTCTTTTGTGACATTTCTTTTATTTCCTTTCGTTTAGTTTTCGCGACAGCTTCTTAAAACTTAAGACCTAGAATTTGCGGCCATTGTGCTGGATCAGCCAACGATTCAAGTTCGGTATGGTAAGATCGTTCATGTTACGAGACACGAGGCGACGAAATCAGTAGGGCGGCTAAAAGCGTACGCGAGCTGTCGATTCTGTCAAGAAGACGACGAGACCTCTAACTACGTCCTATGCGAGTGCGATGCACTAGCCCAGCGCCGCTGGTTACAATTCGGAGTGGCCTATCCAGATACGGACGACATAGCTTCGACATCTATAAGCGATCTCAACTCCTATCTCAGCACGATCAACCTTGATCTTCAGGCAAAGTCCTGCCCATCCACGAGTAGGGCGATAGCACAATAGGCCCACTGGTTTCAGTGCTGTCAGTCCCTTCGGGTTCATGCCCGTCTACAATCTACAATCTGCAAGATAGGACGTCTAGTGCCTAGTCAATTTCACGATCTACCTTTGAACTAGCTTCGATTTGAATAAATGCATGCACAGCTGTCAGACTATGTGCAATCAATGAGAATTCTGTGCAAAGCAAGGCCAGACAGTTAGTGATGGGAATTTTCGACTCATTTCACTGAGCCGACACATCACCTCTGACTCTTTTCACTGAGTCGTTCATTAAAACTCGTCCAATGACTCTTTTCGTCTAATATACATAAGCAAGCTTTTTCTTTGCTGACATGCATGAGCGCATCTTGATTGGCTTCTCAGTGTATTATACCCTTCACTATATAAGTGAAAGGGTATATTAACTCTGTGATTAATTTTGTAACGCATTGAAGGAAGCATCTCCGATTATACAAAATATGTATATAAATGATCAGTATGACGAGGGAAGTCGATTGGAGCATGTCCGTCTGTCTGTCTATACAACCATACTTTTACTGCTCACGCACTCCGCACCATGTCTTCGAAATCAGAAAACCTCAATGATAGTGTTACTCATTTGCTCATTTCGGCTCATTCGAATCGATCACTCATCATCATCACTCAGCACAACAGAATGTATCTGAGTAAGAGTAACAAACCACTCAGTGCTCGGTCGGTCGGTACTCGACTATGCACACTGAGCAGTGAGCGAGCATATCAGTTCAGTGTGTCAGAGTAAAAAATCAGCTCAGTGCTCAGTAGTGTGCCACATCGTCATATTGAGCATTGTTGAATGGAAATCATTGACCTTTGTTAAGAGATTTTTTGACTGGATAAATTTTGTAAAATGTTAGTGTTGGCGCTTGGCGGTTGCTATTCTACAAGTCGGCAAATTATAGATTTAAGTATTTTATATATTTTGTAACTGAACGAATCAATAGCACCGCTGCTGAGCCGACTCTTTTGCTCAGTTTGCTGAGTCGTTCAAACTGAACGACTCATTCATGTGCTACACATCACTACAGACAGTCTACAATTTCTTATATGCGTAGAAAACTACGCAAAGGGCCTAAAACGTAAGTTTTTGAATATGAAGAAAAACTTTTTTTTATGTGTGTCGGGAAGCATATTTCCTTGTTTAGAATGGTCATAGTTATAAAGCCAAGAAGTTTCATGAACATTTTCTTAAAGGTTTATGTAAAAAAATTAAAAAAGTTTTCAGTATGCGTAGATTTCTACGCAAGGAGCAGATTAGGGTTAAATGTAGCTGATTTAGAAACGAAACGCATTATGTAACCTGTGAGTAAGTTAGCCACGAACCAACCGGTTTTTAACAATGATCGAATTTAATATGATAAACTAAATGTCTTGAAGACGATCACATAATGCAACAAATTGGAATTAATGTCTCATTTCTGCTAATGATTACCGGTATAGAAACAGTTTCTTACTATGGATAATAACACGACCTTCTTAAGCAACAATCAAATTTGTAAAAAAAAAAATTAAATTAAAAGTAAAGCCGGCCCTGACACACGGCTAATTGCCATTTCTCTTCTCCTCCACGAAACCGCGTCGACCAAACCAGAATAGGCTTAAATCACAGCGCTTTTCAGAGAGACACACGTTAATCCAACTTTGTACCTATACAGGGTGTCCGGAAACTGACACATAAACGCACCGGATTATGATTCCTCAGTTGATTTCCAGCAAAAAAGTTGTACGAAACATACCCCCTCAGCTTAACCCTTTCGCTGCCACATGCATTTAAAGATTTTTGAAAAAATTATTTTCTTGCACGACTTGAAGCCTAATATCTCCAAAGCTAGACCAGCTAGAATAGTGAAAGAAAATGATTATTACGGCCAACAAATTTCCTATAAAATAAAACTAACCACACTAAAATCGGATAAGAAGTTTGGTTTTTACAGAGCTTCAAAGTCAAATTGGCGTGATTTGACCCAAAAACAATCTTTTTTTCAATCCCAATTTTCTCCAACTTCCGCCAAGGTGAGGTGCTTGTACGATTCTTTTAAAAATTGGCGCATAGTCTTACAATCATATCTTTCTTACATCATTTTATCCTAGCTCCATTATTTCTAACAGTTTTAGTACCTTAAGTGCAGAAAACTAGGGTTAATTTTGGCTCGATTTCGACATACTTTGAATTGATTTTACCAATTGCAGATCTTTAGGGGCAGTGTGAATTGAATTGTATTGAATTCGAGCTAAAAGTAACCCTAGTTTTATACACTTAGCGTATAAAAACTGTTAGAAGTAATGGAGTTAGATCAAAATTATGTAAGAAAGATATGATTGTAAGACTATGCGTCAATTTTTAAAAGAATCGCACACGCACCTTACCTTGGCAGAAGTTGGAGAAAATTGAGATGGAAAAAAAGATTGTTTTTGGGTCAAATCACGCCAATTTGACTTTGAAGCTCTGTAAAAACCAAACCTCTTATCTGAATTTAGTGTGGTTAGTTTTATTTTATAGGTAGATTTGTTGGCTGTAATAATCATTTTCTTTCACTATTCTAGCTGGTCTAGCTTTGGAGATATTAGGCTTTATGTCGTGCAAGAAAATGATTTTTTCAAAAATCTTTAAATGCCTGTGGCAGCGAAAGGGTTAAGCTGAGGGGGTATGTTCCGTACAACTTTTTTGCTGGAAATCACATGAGGAATCACAATCCGGTGCGTTTATGCGGCAGTTTCCGGACACCCTGTATATGCGCTTTTTTCAATGAGAATTTACACATTTTCGTGAGTGAGGGTGTAATGCGACGACATGGACGACGTGAAATACCGAAGGCACAAAAGTAAGCATGATTTTCGCTTGACAGTATCTCGAATGCGACAACCGCGAAAGTGCGCTGTTTATCCCGCTTTGTTCTCATTTTCGAACCATAGTCCAGACAAAATATCCCAATTCAGGCCTTCAAATAGAAAAAAATAGAGTAATTTTTGTTGTTTTAAATCAGTGGGCTCCCACGAATCTAAATGCTAAAAACAATTTTCACTGGAAAGGTCCCAAAAAGGAAAAAAACGAGACCGAGTTCTAATCGTGCGAATAGCACGATGAGTGTATACCCTATACCCATGTACAGACGTATAAGGCACGCAAAACCCAAAATATTCAATTTCATATTTTTTTGTGGGGGAGGGAGGGGTAGATGGGTCGGACCTGACACATCTTTATTACCTTGTCAAGACATCCAACGGCTACCATTTGATACTAATTTGAAGTTTTTCGTGACATTCTATCAAAAGATATGGCTGAATATAACTTTGTAGGTGAAATAGGGGAAGGGGTAGTCGGACCTACTCCACTTTCCATCAACTCAAAGTATATGTCAGAATGAGACATTGATCAAAATTTCAAGTCGATAGCGATATTCTACCGAAAGTTATGGCCGAATTAAAATACCAAGGAGGGGTAGTTTGTATGGAAGGTAGGGGAACCCGTGGTCCGATGTGGCCCATTTTCAATACCGTCCAAGATTTTAGCAAAACAAACATTTGACCAAAATTTCAAACCGCTAGCTTCATTATTTCGGGAGTTATCGTGCTAACAGACAGACACACGGACAGATAGACAGACAGACAGACATGGCTTATTCGATTCAGGGACCGACCCTGATCATTTATATATATACTTTGCCATACCTCCGGTGGCTCCTTTGAGGTGTTACATAATATCGGCGTAACAAAAACAATATACCCTATACCATCTTATGGGTATAGGGTATAATAAAAATTTTCTTTAATCCTTGAGCATGCGGGGTATCATATCATCATAGTTTGATCAGTGTGAAATTGTTGTGTATTGTTTCGAAATATTCTCTTTTTTTGGTATCCATAAAGTTAAAGGCAAGTAGTTTCCCATTATAAAGGGTGTCCCGCAACTGGTTAGCCATAGACTAATGGTAGACTCTACAGGATGTTTTAGGAAAAATGTCGCCAAAATTATTTCTCTAGCTTTTACCGTTAAGGAGTAATTGCCTTTTTAGTGATTCTTGTCAAAAAGCACGACTTTTTTGTAAAAACTCCTATTTTCTAGCTTCCACTTCAGCCAAATCAATATTTTTCATATTCTTCTGAAAGTACACAAAATTTCCAATAATAGCTCCCAACCAATAGCTAGAGAAATAATTTTGGCGACTGTTGTATATAGGAAAATTGTAGAATATTTCCCTATAGGGACGTATTTGTATTTTGGTTTCGCTTTTAAGGTCTCCATAGACATCGGGCGGAATGAAAATGAAATTTTTGTCCGCTGCGATTTTCTCAATGAAAATGCATGCTTACTGTCGTGGAACATGTCGGAAATGATGGGGAATTCCATAAGCTACAATCCGAATATGGTTCCAAAATTATTATTCTTGGCCATTTTATGAATTATTTTTCGATTCCCCAGTCATTTCACAGTGGAAAATATCTAATGACCGGGGAATCGAAAAATAATACAGAAAATGGCCAAGACAAATTTTGCAACCATATTCGGATTGTAGCTTATGGAATTCCCCATTATTTCCGACATGCTCCACGACAGTAAGCATGCATTTCCATTGAAAAAATCGCAGCGGACAAAAATTTCATTTTCATTCCGCCCGAGGTCTATTCAGGCCTTTAGATGGGAGATCGATATGAAAGGGAATAGTACAGCTATTTGAAGATGCCTCGGACGGACTCACATGATCCTTTCAGCCACAGCGAGGGTCTGTATGGATCTGATCAGGATTACGACCCAACCAACGATAAAGAGGATTCCGAAGAGTCTGACTATACGAACGAATCAAATTTAAGAAAACCAGATTGTGATAACCTACTACCGGTAGAATGTGTTGGGGATGAAATTATTGGAGACGATGATGAATAGGAGGAGACGGAGTCAGATATCCCAGAATTTTGATTCGACGAAAGCTCTAAAGGATTGAAAGTACATTTAGGTGTTAATATACATACTACCCCATTGGCCTAAATTTGGATACTCTTCGCTCTCCTCGGGTTAAAAGTTTTTTTCGGGCGTACCTACGACTTGTATTTAATCCCCCTCCCATTCATTTCCTTCCGACTTCACAAAAGGTCCGTTGTGTCGACAAAACAAAACAATTTGTGTGGGGGTTGGTTGGTTTGTATGGCAGCCCTATGACCCCTTGGTCCGATTTTACCGATTCAAATATACAAACTGCCTGCTGATTCAAACATACAAACTGCGTGCAGCCAAAAGAACCCTTATTTTATTTCATTTGTATGTTTTATTTCATCTCTAGTTTTTACGGCTTCTTTCCTGTCCAGAGAAGAGAATAAAAATAAAACTAAAAAATGTGAGGCACTTTATGCAAATTTCATTAAATACATATAGGAAATCTGCCCCTTTGAAGACGATGCATTCACGAATTAGTTAGGCCCAAAGGTTCCGCGATAGATCCTAAACAAAAACCGGTCATGGATTTCGGGTGCCATATTTAAATGAGCCAATCTAGACAGCATTTTATTGGTAGAAGTTTATGTTCGATAAAAATGTTGAAAGTGTCCCGCATTTTAAATTAAAATTATTTTACTTTTTAGAACAACTCCTCTTCATTTTTTTAAATGCTTTTCCTGTGTCCACTGCCACGAAGACTAACGTGTTAAAAGCCTAGAAAATGACTTTTTTGCATATTGCACGGAAAATGCCCATTCCGGCATTTATATTGCACGATTTGGCACGTTTTGGGATTTTTGCTGCACGTTTTTACGGCACGAAAATCCGGTGTCTAGTAATAAAAAAACCATTTTGAATTCTGAATCGTTTTTTATTAAAACTTAAATTTCCTGCGTTTGATATTATTGAATGTATATATGTATGTATATGGCATGCTTTTTTACCCTATGGTATATGAATTCTAATCCCAAAATGTAAACAAACACATCCGGGGAATTATTGACTAAGATTTAATCAGCAAATTATTCAAGAAATTCTGCCATATGTACTGTTTTCGTACCCCCTAATGCACTACAATACACAAGTTCAAACAAAAAATAATTTAATATTGATAATAATCTAATATAATTTGATATTTTATAAGATTGAGTATTCCGTGAATTAATAAAAAAAAATGCAACTTCCGCAAAGTATGGGGCGAAATTAATTGATATATAAAGAGGTTCAATGTTAGAATTTCATCTAGAGCAGCGAACTGCCCATTAGTGAAAGTAAGACACTAAAATCACATTCAGTCCTTATTCGAAGCTTCAAAATCAACAAAATACTAATAAAGATTTATTATGAAGTGGTTCGCAGTGGTGATTCTCGTTACAGGTAAAATTATATTTATTTATATTTAAAGATAGAAAAATAAAATTATAAACGTAAAAAGAAATACTTCATCCAAAACGTTTGTCTACTATAGTGATTTTTGCGATTTTTTTCAAAGCACAGGGTTGTAGGTTCGAGTCCCACAGTGAGTAGATTCGGTTTATTATGGTTTTCAAAATCAGGAACAACCTGACGAACCATACGATGTCACTCCGATGTTAAACGATTACTGGGTTATGGGGAAAAATAATTCTATAGAGTGTGCTGCTGATCTCTGTGCACAAAAAAAAAATGTAGTTAAAATCTTGTAAATTAGATGTCACTAACACATCTATGGCGTGGGTTTAATGGTGGAATGAGCGTTATTTTTTTATTTGTGTTTAACATACCTATATATTTATATAATGTCTTTTATTTTTTAGTATGTGCTGCCGCCCCTAATATTTCCGCAAATGATTCACAAGCAAACGCTGTCGCACTGAACGTGACTGCTAAAGAGAATCCGCTGGAAGGCGCGACTGTTAAAGAAAATCCTTTGGAAGGCACAAATGCACTTACAGTAACTGATAAAGGAGAATCGCTAGGAATCGAAAATATACTTAACGCCACAGCTGAACAAGATCAACTAGATGGTGCCGTTTCATTTAACGAACCTTCGCAAAAAGATCTTTTAGCAGGTGCTGATGAAATTAGCGAAACCACTCCAGAAGATACGCTAGAACAAGAACTACAACAATGTAAGCAGAAAATCATCAAAGAATTTTTGTAAATTCGAATGAATGTAAACTTATACATACTTGTAATTTATCAGATTTTGGCACGGATCGCATACCACCAAAGTATATTAGTGACGAGAGTGACATCGGTACGTACTCGTATAAGAGTTATGACTATTTTATATTAAATGCCTATTTCCGCACCGATTAGTCGGATATACAATTTTTTTTTAATATTATTGTTTAGGAATAATACGTCACTTACGTCAATTTCAATTTCATTGCAGAAAAATTTCACAACTTGGGCGATCAATACTATAAAGCATTAGGAGTAGATAGAGGACTAAGTACATTTCTGATTTTACAATTTTTTCTGTGAAATTACTAAAAGCCATTTTCGTCTTTCAGGCATCAATATACCGGCTTTGATTCCTATTTCAATTCCACCGTCTTTTGCCTTTTTCGCTGGGTAATTTTAACATTTTTAAAATCAATTAACATTGAAAAAAATTAATTCTTTATAGGGGCTCTAGACCTGTTGTGTCCTACTATTTTGACGAGGCTGCCGATATTTTAAAAGATCCAAAATTTGTTGCCTCACGACCAACCCTTATTTATATTCATGGATTTTTAGAGGGACTTACGGCAGACAGTGTCAAAAAGGTGGTCGAAGCGTACACGCGGAGAAATGATCACAACATAGTTGTTCTGGATTGGGCGTTTCAAGCAAAACCGGCGTATTTCCTAAATGCTGTGCCGCAAGTATTCAAGGTCAGAGCTTGTAATTATTGAATTCATTCAAGTTAGTGCCTATACAATATTTTATTTTTTGATTTGAAGCAACACCAATTGCGTTAGCATTAATCTTCAATCAACAAAGTTTTGCCTCAATTTAAATTAATTTAAAAATTAAAAACAACATTTTTTTCCAAATTTAAAGGTTGGAGAAAAGGCAGCTCAAGCAGTATTAGATATAATCAATGGAGGATTAGATGTTACCAAGTTGCATATTGTAGGACACTCGCTGGGTGGTCAACTGGCCGGAGTGATAGGACGTACCGTCAAGAAATTGTCCAAAGGATTACTTACCATCAGCCGGTATGCACTTTGTTGTTTTTAATACGAATTAAAAATTTACAATTAAAATTTATTATTTTTACCAGGATCTCCGCACTCGATCCCGCTTATCCAGGATTCTATGGCAAAACTGATAATCCACATCTCTCGGCCGATGATGCCGATTACGTGGAAGTACTGCACACCGACTCGGGTGTATATGGAGCTGACATAAAAACCGGAACTGTTGATTTCTGGCCAAATGGTGGAGAGCATCCTCAACCTGGTTGTATCGTTAGTAAGTTGATATTTTGTTTGTATTTAATCTGATAGAAACTGACTGACATAAGTAATTTATGCAGTCCATCGTCAGATTTATCTGGCGATCCCAATCACTTGATATGCCGAATGATCATAAATGATTATTATTATTAAATTATGTAATTGTTAAAGTAAATTTAAATGTAATTGCTAAATTAAATGGCGATCGTCAGATAAATTTGATGATGGATCGGATAGTGTATTACTGTTCTTATGATGTAGTACATATTTGAATAACGTTTTCATGATTTTTTTTTTAATTTTCAGACGTTTGCAGTCATCGATATTCGTGGATGTATTGGATTGAAAGTTTGAACGCAACCGCTCAGGTTCATTTCAACGCCGTTGAAGCGCATAGCTGGAATGACTTCAAGAACAATATAGTTGGGAAAATGGATCCTCTAGTGGTGATGGGATACTATACACCTGCAGGGTAAGGAAACGTTGATATATGTTTTTAGACAAAATATAATTCTAATGAAACTAATGTTTGTTGCAGATTAAAAGGAAATTACTATCTCCGTACTAGAAAGGATGTGCCTTATGCTCTAGGAAATGATGGCGTGATATACAAGAAATAGAAAGAGTTGTGCATGTATTTAAATTGCACATAACTATAGGCATGTAAAAATGTATCCAAATTAAAAAAAATAAGTAAATAAATATTTTTTATATTAAATTCAACTAGCCCATAATTTACGTTTCTTAGAATGAAGTTCATCTATTTTATTATAATTCTGTTTGCTTTTAGAAAAAACCATACCGACAACTTTTTTCTTCGATTGTGGAACATGATGAAAAACGAAAATTTGTCTAGAAAATAATCCCTCCTCTCAAGTGTGTCATTGCTATATAAAAGTCAAAATAACACTGATCGTTGCATTCTTGATCATGCCATGCCGTCCCCGGCTGTCAGTGGCACGGCATCTGATGCGAGGTGTCGTGCCATGTACCACTGTTTTTTTTTTTTGCCTCACAGAAGCTTCTGCCCCGGGACAGGGCTTCTCGGCATCACTTTACTTACTATGCGTACGTAAGTGACTACAGGGGCGAACCCAGGAATTTATTTCGGGGGGAGATTTGTGTATGCAAGTGTCATACACATAAGTTTTCTTTTTCAGACCTTAATCTTAAGATAATCGTTCTTATATATTCTAAATTTCACAAAAATTTAATTTAAAATAATCAAATTTAATTTTCATCAAATAAATTTAAGTTCTTTTTTCAAATACTCCCTTAGGAAATAACTGGTTTTGGTAACCGATTGTTACGAAATTCTTTAGACGGAATCACCTTATTGCATTTCATGCAAATTAATTTAGTTTTTTTTACATCAATTTAGGTCCTACAAAATGAAGACATGTTTTACCCATTTTTCAACGGTCACTTTGAGAAATTTGTCAAAGTTTGTGGTTTTTCAAACTCGCGAATTATAATATGTAAGATGACCCTAAACAAAAACTACTCACTGAATGTATCTAATATTATCTAATATCTAACTTTAAAAAATAATTCGCAACTGTATCTTATCTATCAAAACTAATAAAATTATTTAAAGTATTATTTTTTATTAGACTTCAACTTAATTTTCAATGTCAAATTTTGTTATTAGTAGTGTAGTAACCAAGTGATAAACCTAGTACATGAGATTGCAAAATGTTGTGCAGAAATTTTGTTTTTTGTTTCTTATGTTTTTTTTTGTGCTTAGCCCGAATCCGTAGCTTCCCACCAAAATTTCGATCCGAAACAGCGTCAAAATCGCAAAAAAAAACACAAAAAAAAAATACTGTTAGAGGTACGGAAATATAGCAAATAAAGAAGAGGAATTTTGCATAAACTAATTTTGAATATTAGAAATTCGCTGAAATTCGCATAAAAGCCTAATTTTGTACATTTTGGTATTGTTAAACTACAAATACAACTGGAAAGTCTAGAAATTCATAGCCCAGTACTAACTCCTGCAAAAAAAGTATTCAGAAATATTTAATAATAAAAACACAAAAATATAACAACTAAATCATACTCCAAATTCAGCTGTGGGGAACAATCAATAATATCAATAAATCGACAAGGCTCCTCCCGGAGTAATGGTAAAAAAAGAAACTCCTGAAGCAGAGGCACGCCAAAATTTTTATGCTTTTCTCTTTCTTATGTTCAATTTTGGGCATCCTAGAAAAATGGCATTAAAGAAACCAAAGTTCATTCATCGACCATCCCAATAAAAAGCTTGCTCAGTTTTGGCAAGCCATTTTGCTCGTGATTCCGCGAACTCCTTGCAGTTTCAAATGTTATTTATTCTCATTAATGGGATTCTTCTGAAAAAATTTAATTTGAGATTAAAAACAATCTTCTATAAATAGATTCCTTTTGGTGAAAAATTAACTTTTTCGTGGATTAAGTACACATTTGAACATTTCGCATCTATTCGTAAAAACGAAATTTCGGTACCTCTAATTACTATCAATTGTAGCGATACCACATAACGCATTTTAAAGGAGAAATGTACAGTTTCGAAGTTATAAGAAATAAAAACGGAAAAACTCCGAAAATTTTCAGGTTTTTAGCAACGAAATTTTGGTGGGAATCACGCCCAGCACCTCAAAAAACATAAGAAACAAAAAAATTCTCCATCACAATCACATTTTGCAATCTGAAATCAACTAGTGACTACACTATAGATTTTGAGTCTGAAAATCATCACTTATTTGTTATGTCCATATAGTTATGTTGTGTAAATTTAGTTTAAACTAATACTTTTGAAAAATCGGTTTCATAATTTCGGGGGGTGTTTTATCCCCCTAATCCCCCCCTTGGGTTCGCCCCTGAGTGACTAATCAATCAATCGAGTGTAAACTCTAGCAGATCGATAAAATAAAATCTAAAACAAGAAAATAAATTAATAAGGAAATTTATCAATATAATTTCTTTTAAAAATTAATTTATTAATGCAATTAAAATTAACTAAGTCTTTTAAACTATTATAAAGAATTATTGACCTTGTAATTGGTTCGTTAAGACCATAATTTACTCTATGATAAGGCTGAACAAGAAGGTTGTTCCGCCGTAAATTGTGAGGAATACTTCTGACTTCAAAGTTATTTAATATATCTTCACAAACAATATGAGAGCAAAACAGATCTCTAATGAACATGGCGTTTAAAAAAGTTCTTCTATAATCTAAAGCTTGTAAGCCCAATAAGGAACAGCGAGTTCTATATTCTGGCTTAAAACGCCAACCAATTTGATAAATGGCAAATCGTGTAAAATTGTGTTGAATTCTTTCTATACGCTCGATATGAACCTTATAGAACGGATTCCACACAATAGAACAATACTCCAGATGCGAACGAACGAAAGCTGTATACAATATTTTTAAAGTAAAAGGATCATTAAATTCACGCGCGTTACGTTTAACAAATCCTAACATACTATTCGCTTTTGAAATAATGTAATCAATGTGTTGTCGAAATGAAAGATCATGGTCGAACATTACACCAAGATCTGATATTTCGGCAACCCTTTCAAGAACACTACCTGTTAAGGAGTACTCGAAAAAAAGTGGAGTTTTCAATTTATATATGCTAAGTACTTTACATTTACTAACATTTAAATTTAAATTATTATTACGGCACCAAATTTGCAGCTTTTCTAAATCGGATTGCAGCTTGAGACAGTCATCTGTGTTGCGAATTCTCATTGCGATTTTCATATCATCAGCATACTGCCATACACGCACGAATTTAAAATTTTGAATGATATCGTTTACGAAAACTAAAAAGAAAAGTGGTCCTAAATGGCTTCCTTGTGGAACTCCTGACGAACACTTTATAACAGAGCGCGATGTACAGCCATTTAACTTTACCAACTGAGTCCTATCCGTTAGATAGGATTTCACCCAGCTAAAAAAAACCGACTGTATACCTAAATTTTCTAGTTTCTTAAGTAAGATATTATGATCTACTCTATCAAAAGCCTTCGAGAAATCGGTATAAACCACATCAACCTGCATTCCCTGCTCAATACCATCTGCAACAAATTTAGTGAATGATACCAAATTTGTTATAGTTGATTTTCGTTTAAGGAATCCATGTTGACATGGTGATATTAAACGGCTAATTAAAACATCTATTTTATTTTTAATAAGCATTTCAAACAACTTCGGTATCGCTGATAATTTAGCTATGGGTCTATAGTTATCAATAAGATGTTTCAGACACTTTTTGTGAACAGGCGTTATGTATGAAACTTTCCATTCATCAAGAAAAACACCTGAAGATAAGGACAAATTAAAAATAAACGCTAAAGGGCGGCATAATGATTGCGTGCAGTTCTTCAAAAAAACATTTGGAATGCTATCAGGTCCGGCCTGAATACTTACATCAAGATCACGCATTGCACCCAATAGGTCATTCTCAGAAATCTCAAGAACACTCCAAAGGTCCTCCTGAGCTATCCGAGGGACCAATGCACTGTGGGTTTCGTTGGTGTTAGCATTCATTTCTGATGAAACGGAGTCTGGCACCTCGTAAACTGAACTGAAAAATCTAGCAAATCCGTCACAAACCGATTGAACATCGTTATAAAAATTGCCGTTGAATTCTAAATTTTTGGGGATTCCTGAATTTTTACGCTTGCTGTTTATAAAATTCCAAAATGTCTTACTGTCATTCTTTATATTATTTTCAGCTCTCGCAATATATTGTTTGTAAAGATTTTTATTCATCGATTCATACTCTCTTCTTAATCTGAAGAAATTTTCTTTATTAACAAGAGAGGATGACTTCTTGTACAACTTATGGGCCTTATTTTTTGTTTTCTTAAGTTTGAACAATTCCTTGGTAGCCCATAGATTTTTTGATTTTCTTTTTTTCTTTTTTTAAGGAACGTACTTGTGAATAGCTTCCAATAAAATTGATTTAAAATTTGTATAACTTTCATCAAGATTAAGATTATTTGATATAACTGAAACCCAATCTGTATTAAAAAATATTGAATTTAATTTTGCAAATTGAGCTTTTTGATAATCTCTAGTAGGGATAACTTCAGTCTCTTCTTCAATGTAATCATAAAAATCAAACTCAAGAAGAAGAGCATTGTGATGCATTGAGTTGGGAAAAATGGTTTATCTATTTTAACTACAGAAGCATTCAAGCCAGTACTAACAAAAATTAGATCTAAAATTCTACCAATCGAATTTTTAACAAACTTTATTTGCATCAAATCCATTGCAAATAAACAATCTGTTAGAACAGATTCACACTCGAGATGTAAATCACGCGGCATAATTTTTTTCTCGTCGTCGTTCCAGTACCAACTTATATTACCGAGATTGAAATCCCCAACGACGATCAATTTGTCTTTTTCCTCAAAAGATGCAAATAATTTGGAGATATTATCAATATGTTTTTTATAAACATCAACTGAACTCAAAGGTGGTAAATAACTATTAAAAATATATACTTTCTCGAGAAACATTAATAGAAACACATATCTGTTCCACGTCCTTATGAAAAAGCTCAACTTCATGAGATGGGAATGTTGTTTTGATAGCTACCAAAACACCACCTCCTCTCTTAGTCGATGCTTCATAGCGGTCGCGACGATAGACATCATAGTCTCTTATGAAAAGTTCTTCATTTGAAATGTCTGTGTGAAGCCAAGTTTCGGTTAGGCAAATGACAGCATAATCTTCTTGTGAAGCTGCAAGGTAAAAGTCATTTGTTCTTGAACGAAGACCACCAACATTCTGATAATAGACCGAAAAAAATGTTACGAACCCATCAATGAAAAATTGTTTAAATCCCCCACTAATCCTAACAAAAAAACGAGACCGAGGCTAATTTCGGGCGCGGCCGAAATTTGAATACCCTTCACTCTCCTCGGGCTAAAAGTTTTTTGGGGCAAACCTATGACTTGTATTTAATCCTTCACCATTCTTTTCCTTCTGTTTTCGCATAATATTTGATATTGACAAATTCTGTGGCGTCGATAAAACAATATTTGTGTGAGGTTTGGTTGGAATAAGTGGTAAAATAAAAAAAAAATATCTCAGAAAGCTTTATTGGGGAGATGCGGGAGCATGGCCCCATAGTACGATTCCATTTGTTTTACTTTTTTTTTGTTTTGATAAAGAAGCATTGAGGTTTTTTTAAATTGGTGTAGAAAAAATGTTTCTTAGAAGATCCAAAATGGGGAGGTTGGGCTTGTATGGTAGCCCCATGACTCCATAGTCCGATTATTTATGGCATCAATTGAAGTGCACTTTTACGAGTTTTGGTTGAAAGTGGTGCACAAATAAAAAAGTTGTTCGTAGAAGAACTCAATTTAGGGGGTTGGCTTTGTATGATAGCCCCATGACCCCATGGTCCGATTTGATCTATTCTTACATATGTTTTGTGTTATCAATAGAAACACATTTGTGTGAAATTTCGTTGAAATTAGTAAACACATGAAAAAGTTTTTCTTAGAAAAACCAAATTGGGGGCGTTAGGTTTGTATGGCAGCCCCATGACCCCACGGTCCGATTTTAGCGATTCAAACATACAAACTGCCTGCAATAAAAAGAAACATGTGTGCAAAATTTCAGCTCGATAGCATTTAAACTGGCCGAGTAAAACGCGTAGCAACAGACGGACAGACGGACAGACAGACAGACGGACATCGCCCAATCGACTCAGCTCGTCATGCTGATCATATATATACATATTTTATATGGTCGGAGATGCTTCCTTCAATGCGTTACAAACTTCATGACAAAGTTAATATACCCTTTACTTTACGAGTGAAGGGTATAACAATAATCGTTTTTGAACGTGTTCCACAATCGAAGGAAAAAGTGGACGGCAGCTTGGAGGGCCCCACGGGAGTGCGGTGGCTGCGTCTAAAACATGTTTTTAGTATTTACATTGGTGATCCTAAAAATACGAAATGATTGAAAAAAATCAACAACAATCATTATTGTTTATTTTTTATATCCATGTATACAATTCTTCAATTGGCTAGACCTTACACAGAAGTTGAGTCGCAGTTATCAAATGCTAAAGCAATGAAGGAAACTTAGTTTAGTCTCATAATTATATCGATGGATGCCGAAATTTGAACAAAAGCGCCTGTTTAATGAGCAAAAGATAATATTTTTCTAACTTAGGTCTAATAGGAATTCTCTGTTTACGTCCACTTCAATCGATCGTCTTCGCTCTTTCCTGATTTTGAATTTTCAGAATATAATCCTACCATAACTGAAATCTCTTTTATTGGAATGCCATTTACTTTTATTTTCTGAACATTGATTAGGTAATTTCGGAGAGAGAGTTCTTCGAAATGAATTCAAATTTTTTTTTTGTTTTCCGCAATAGTTTTTAGGAAAAACTATAAGAAAACTAGGGGGCTTCGCCCCCTGCTCGCTACGCTCGCCAACCCCCGGGGCCGAGGCGAATTTCGGGCGCGGAAGAAATTTGGATACCCTTCGCTCTCCTCGGGCTAAAAGCTTTTTGGGCGTACCTATGACTTGTATTTAATCCCCCTGCTCATTCTTTTTCTTCCGTCTTGACAAAAGTTTTGGGCTTGGTTGAAATAAGTGGGCAAATAAAAATATTAACTCGGAAAATTTTATTAGGGTTGCGGGAGCATGACCCCAAAGTACAATTCCATTCGTTTTTAACTTGTTTGTTGCTTTGGTAAAGACACATTAATTCAAGGTTTTGTGAAATTGGTGCAAAAAATGTTTCTTAGAAGAACAAAAATGGGGGTTGGGTTTGTATGGCCACCCCATGACCCCATGGTCAGATTTGACCAATTCTTAGATATGTTTTGTGTCATAAACAGAAACACATTTGTGTGGAATTTGGTTGAAATTGCTGCACAAATAAAAAAGTTTATCTCAGAAGAACCTAACTTGTTGGGTTGCACTTGCAGGGCCGGATTTACCCTCTGAAGCGCCCCTGGGCAGTTGTCGAGTTGCCGCCCTTCGTCACTAGTTTAAGCTGAAAATAGATCAGTCGCATTCATAGGAGGTGGGTGTACAATTTTGTTTAAGGTACGTCGGTTTCCGGCGTTTCTGGAAGTAGCAGAACTTCAGTGAAAATTGCAGTTAATTTAATTCTTAGAAAAGTATTTGGATTGAACTTCTAATCAAAGCTAATGTTCAGAATGGAGGAGCGGATAGTCCTTGGAGTCCGTTCTCCCGCTAGAGCCCTCTAAATTGATTGTTTTCAGTACGGGATGAGTTTCCGTAATGTTTAGTGGAATTGAAGTCAAAGGTCTCGACTTCCAAATAATGGATATTAAGTCCTTTTTCTCTTAGTCACAACCATTTCCCAGCTGCAGCACCAGAAATGGCCGTTTTAAATACTTAATGAAACCAGCCCGAAATTGCAGTTTCCGGAAGGAGGTGGGATATGTTATACCAGGAACAAGAAAGTGGATCCAGGGAATAGATCAGTTTATTGGTGGTCAAGGTGGTCAAGACCTTTCGTTATAATAGGGTAGAATTAAAAAAAAAAAAAAAAACAAATTAAAAGTGTCCTGTGTTCTTGGCTCCGAGTCTATGTTACTTCTCCCACGCTCTGTGGCTCACTTAGTTGAGTCGCACTCTACGATGCTAGTAATCTAGAGGTCCGGAGATCGAATCTCGGCGTGGTCCAGGAAATCTTTAGTGCTTGCAACATTATATACAGCCCTCTATATGCAATGTAAAGCCCCTGCCAGACCAAAAAATTATGAAAGGAAAAACTTTAAAATGAAATATGTATGAGGCCAGGCATTTCGTTGCAGATTTTCAAAAAAAAATGTGTTCTAGGCTCTTCACCAATGTCGTCGATGGTCTGTGCCGGTTACAACATCATTACCATAATTTTAGAAACCTCTCCGTGTACAAACAAACGCACTGGTTTGGTATGATTCAAAAAAAAGTTGTCGCCACCTGCTTCTTTAATCATTTTCACCGAGCTCTAAATATTTTTCACCGCAGACATTGTAAAAACGCAAATCAACTGAAGATTTTATTTTTTCAGTGATATTTAAGTTTTTGAGACTCTTTCTAGACGAAAAAATTATTTTATTTGTTCATAATTAGTAGGTAGCTTCCTGTACGTAATTAATGTAAAAAGTAGAAGGCATCGGTAAAACATATTTCTGTAGGAAATTTCGCAAAAATATATTATCATTGCTGTACAAATATTTTATAAACGAAAATTGAACTAGATACAAGAGTAACATAAAGAACAGTCATCGGTGCTTGAACCCATTAGAACGGTACTAACCCAACTTCGGTTCGGTTTTTGTTTGTGCCTATTAATTCAATTTTTATCTCGTGTAGTACCGCGAGCATTCACAAATTCTGCTCTGTTTGCGGTGGCAATT
Organism: Microchrysa polita; assembly: GCA_949715475.1. Classification (NCBI taxonomy): domain Eukaryota; kingdom Metazoa; phylum Arthropoda; class Insecta; order Diptera; family Stratiomyidae; genus Microchrysa; species Microchrysa polita. The sequence goes on from OX454415.1 coordinate 15,486,855, forward strand.
TCTTCCAATACCCTGCTGAACCCCTTGGAATTTACATTTATTCCTGCGCATCACTATAGTGATACCCAGAAGAATCCTTAGATAATACAGATTCAGGGTGATTTCACTCTTTCTGCACTGAACTCACCAACGTAGGAAGATCAAAATGGGAAACAAAAATGTAAGCCAAAATTATAGAAAACCATTCGTTTTGACGGTATTCTTCAGAGCGATGATTGCGGAATCGAATGATGGTACTAGGACGTGAAAATCCACAAAAATCACGAACATGACAAATGTTCAGTAATATGGCTAGCCTTAGCCCCTTCCAGGACAAGATCTTGGTTGCGCCACTGCTCGAAGTAGACTATAAACAGCTGAGTGAACGCACCATGCCCCACAAGGAGTTTCGGTACAAACAAGAAGAAGAAGAAGATAGTGGTGAATTGGCAGGCTGAAGCCTACGGCGGCATTTTTAACGTCGAGGATCAATTGATCAATCGTTGGATTGCAAAAATAAGGGACAAGGTCGGTAGGGTGGCAGAAATCGAAACGTTTACTGACATGAGATATGTAAGTCCGCCATACTGACCAACGGAACGATTTTTGCAGTGTTTTCTTTACTTTTTTTCTAATTTATTTAAATTGCCTCCTAAAATATCGAAATGTGTATATTTCACACAACATTATTTAATGGATGAAAGTTTCAGAAATATGCCGCCTTTAAAATTGGGGGAATATGGGAAATCCGATCCTGGATGCATGATATCTCATCATAAGATAAGACAAAGTAGTATAGAAATAAAAGAGCCAAGTAACACTTTCACTGCCAACTATGATATCTCCAATTCTCAACTTTTTTCGAGTTGTGAATGCTAATATTTTTGCGAGAAAGCAAGTTTCAAAAATTTGCCGCCCCTTAAAATCTGCCGCCCCGGGCAGCTGCCCGGGTTGCCCATATGGGAAATCCGGCCCTGTGCACTTGCATGGCAGCCCCATGACCCCATGGTCTGATTTGATCCATTCTCACATATGTATATTGTGTGTCATCAATAGAAATACATTTTTGTGAAATTTGGTTGAAATTGATGCACAAATCAAAAAGTTTTTCTTAGAAGAAACTAATTTGGGGGGTTAGGTTTGTATGGCAGCCCCACGACCCCATAGTCTGATTTGATCCATTCTTAGGTATGTTTTGTGTTATCATTAGAAACACATTTGAGTGAAATTTGGTTGAAATTGCTGCACAAATAAAAAAGTTTTTTTTAGAAGAACCTAATTTGGGGAGTTGGGTTTGTATGACAGCCCCATGACCCCATTGTCCGATTTTACCGATTCAAACATACAAACTGCCTGCAGCAAAAAAAAGCATTTGTGCAAAATTTCAGCTTCAAAGCTTTGAAATTGGCTGAGTAAAACGCGTAGCAACAGACGGACAGACAGACAGACGGACATCGCCCAATCAACTCCCCATGTTATGCTGATCATATATGTATACTTATTATATGGTCGGAGATGCTTCCTTCAATGCGTTACAAACTTCATGACACAGTTAATATACCCTTCGTTGACTCTACGAGCGAAGGGTATAAAAATCACCAACATGAAATTTTGTCTGTCTCCATTTGGTAGCTAATGTAGATGCTAAGTAGAAACCAAATGGCGGTTCGTGATGCCAATTTTTGGACGCGTGTCCCCTTATAAGCCAATTTAGATGCACCTTAATACTAAAATTATTTAAAATAAATAAATAAATAAATTTGGCGACCACCGCCCTAGATCCCTCACACAGGCAACTTTGTACACAAATTTGAAAACAAAATGTTGCATACAAATTTTAGAATAAAAATTCTGTTTTGTCGAAGCCTCTGACGTTTACATTATGAAAACCTTTCACATTCATTTTTCAGCCGCAAATTAATGAGAGTCTGGCAATAATGATCGAAGAAAAAGGTTTGCTTCAAGTTTGCCAAAGAATTACTCAACTTCATTAATTTATTAATTTAAAAACAAAAATAAGTTAAAACGACCCTCCAGGAAAATTTGGTCAAAATTCTGAACTCATTTTTCCGCATCGGACGGAATAGAATATTAATGAAGGCATGATCACGGCTTTTGTCTTTTACAAATTTTAATTTGGCAACTCGTTCTGTCTCCGCTTGGACCATAGTCTAGTACAAATAGCTCAAAACCCAAACATCCAAAAATAACAGAAATTTTTGACGCCAATTTGTTGAATACACTGCCTAATATACGCAGTAAAAAGTTACACTAATTTGCGCCATGGGTTAAGGGGGGAGGGGGTGGCAAAGGGGTGAAAATTCAGTTTTTTATAAATATCTGGAAAACTATGAGTCTGACCTTGAAATGTCCCGAGGACGAAACAAACTACATAAAATTACCTTTGTAATGATATATAACACTCTAGAAATTTTCGCAGAAAATTATACATTAGACCCAAAAGTATTATAGTGAATTTACATTTTTTGAGTTTTCCATTTCGCACTGTAACTCTTGATATAATAGACCTACCGTCATAAGATCTTGTCCATATATTGATAACAAAATTCATTTGACTTGTACCAAAATTCGTAGTGCTCCGACCATTGACGCCCCCCTCACTCCTCCTAACATTTTTCAAAAAGGCATGCCTGTAGCTTCTTTCAAAATTGAGTCAGGCAGATCAAATTTGATGGGGTGCCTAGTCTATACTCCATTATGCTCTCCACCAAAAATTATTAACATCCGATCAAAACTAAGGGTACCCCCCATACAAAGTGAACGAAAATTCTAACAAATTTCACATTTTTTCACTTCTAAATTCTATGGAAAATAGAAATAAAAAATTTATCTCTTAGAACGTCATTAAAACAGTTAATTGTAGTCTTTTGAATGTATGTTCAAAAGGTTGTACCAAGGCGTACGCTACAAGTATCAAAAAATTGGGTTTGAATGTCAGTGATACCAGTTCTAAGGCTATTTGTGAATATTTCGAGTAACGTGTACTAGCAACCTTCAAACCCGATTTTTCGTACTTGTAAGCCACGCTCTGGTACAAACTTTTGGATATACACTCAGAAGACTACAATTAACTGTTATAATGACGTTCTAAAAGATACATTTTTTTTTTTCTATTTTAGATAGAATTTTTAAGTGAAAAAAAGTGAAATTTGTTAGAATTTTCGCTCACTTTGTATGGGGGGTACCCCTAGTTTTGATCGGATGGTAATAATTTTTGGTGGAGAGCACAATGGAGCATAGACTAGGCACCCCATCAAATTTGATCTGCCTGGCTCAATTTTGAAATAAGCTACAGGCATGCCTTTTTGAAAAATGTTAGGAGGAGTGAGGGGGGCGTCAATGGTCGGAGCACTACAAATTTTGGTACAAGTCAAATGAATTTTGTTTTCAATATATGGATAAGATCTTATGACGGTAGGTCTATTATATCAAGAGTTACAGTGCGAAATGTAAAACTCAAAAAATGTAAATTCACTATAATACTTTTGGGTCTAAGGTATAATTTTCTGCGAAAATTTCTAGAGTGTTATATATCATTACAAATGTAATTTTATGTAGTTTGTTTCGTCCTCGGGACATTTCAAGGTCAGACTTATAGTTTTTCAGATATTTGCAAAAAACTGAATTTTCACCCCTTTGCCACCCCCTCCCCCTTAACCCATGGCGCAAATTAGTGTAACTTTTCACTGCGTATATTGAGTAGTGTATTCAACAATTTGGCATCAAAAATTTCCTTTCTTTTTGGATGTTTAGGTTTGGGCCTATTTTGAACCAATTGTACTGGACTACCAAGAGTTATTAGACATTTCCACAATTAAGACTTGATTCATTTTACTTTCAACATTTTATCGATAAATTATGAAAAGTATCTGGTTTTTAGGAAAAATAAGTTTGCCTTATGCTAGTCACTTTACACGTCTTAATTATTATTACATTATACTCACTTTATATTTGTCACATTTAACTTCACTGTTTCGAGAAAAATTTGAATCAAATTGACTATACTTTCTTCAATGAATAAAAACTAAAATTAATGTTAATCCAATTTTAATGAAAACCAACTTACCCGCTAGAACGCACAATATTCCACGCATCATCCTGCCAACTTCTAATGCACTTCACTAAACACTTGACGATCAACGTTTACGCGAGTTTATTGTTGCCCCTGGCATTTATTCAATAATAATTTTATTATAATGTAATGCACATCATTATGCTACTAAAATGAATTATTTTTAATTATTCATAATTCAAATGATAATGCAAAAAAGTTAGATATGCGGCACAATAAATTGTATGCTGGACTCTAACCGTGTCGTCGTCGAGGGATTTAAACCATTTTCCATTTAAATTTATTATTAGAAAACTCATGCAAAATACTGAATTTATGTAAATTCAACTGACAACAGAGTTTATCGGCAATTTGAACAAGTTTTCAAAACAATTACATTTGAAGCTATTCCTTGAGGCGGTTTTATTTTTTTTGCATCGAACTATACAGCATAGCACTGGAGAGAGTATTGAGCGTTTAGATGTTTAGATACACCAACCAGTCCAATCCAATTCCATTACCCGATAAGTACATACAATGATTCTCTATCTCGTATGTGCTTGGTTTACGTTGCAACCTTGATACGGCACATTAGTCAGTTAATAAGGCAAGAGGTGCCGCGATACAATTTGAAACAATTTGGAAATTTCAACAATTTTTTGTTTGCAGTACTTGTACAAAATTATCCGAAAAGGTAAATACATTATGTATATATCAAAACGTTTATTTCCAGAGGTGGTTAGTTGAAGACTAAATTAAGATATTTGTGCCGATTGATAAACAACTCCATACATTATGGTTATAACTTATACGTATCACTCCGCTGTAATGGTGAAGTTCAAGGTCGACAAAAAACCTCTTTTCTTTGCGGGTGTGTTCATCGAGTTTTATTCAAGGTGAAATCGATGCATTGCCATTGATGCAAGACAACTTCTTGTGGCAAGTATGGTGGTTGTGCATTACATCGTGCAGAAAAGACGGTAAGTAGAGGTCGTTATTTTGGCTGTTCTTGAGATACCACTGAGAATTTACGCAAAATTTCAAGTTCACAAATATGTAATGTGATTGCGGATTCTATTGTGTTATGATATAAAGCTGGGCGGTTGACCTGTATTCTACAATCGTTTTGGATTTTACAGTGGAATAATATTTTTTTTAGGTAGAGAAGCACATCAATTAATTTATTAAAAACACGGTGATGATTTTTACTTTATCAACTGTATCTTTTAATTAAATTAAATTTAAATTATTATAAAACGCAAAATCTTTGTCAAGGGCCCACAATGAACGCTGCATTTAGAAGCCTAAAGTAAAAAGCCACTCAGAAAAATTAGCCTTAATTTAAGGTATGTGATCCGTTCCAGCTCCGAAAAGCAAAGTGGGGGATAATTCGCTCAGTTATGATGAAATTGAATTTTTCTTTATAAAGGAAATTCATTGCAGCATTATGTGCTAATTTCATTCTCCAATTGAACATTTATTTCTTCTTATTTTCAGCCGAATTAGGGTTTTTGACTGGGTCTGTGCTTGCATGACCCCTAATTCTTCTTCTAACATCATCCTTAACTTGTCCTCCTGTTTTACCTCAAGAAATGCACAATTTACACTTACCACCCCTCATTTTACCGTCATACGTTGAATTGCTAATATCCTCAATTAAAACCAATTCTTCTTCTGGACCTGATGGAATCCCAAATTCGTTTTTAAAAGAAACAAACTTTTCCATATCTAAACCTCTTGCAATTTTATTTACTAAGAGCCTACATGAAGCTGTTGATATGCTTGTTGTTGTTGTTTCTTCGTGTAAATCCAAAACTTAGTAGGCAAACTATGACGGCATGGAACGGCTGAGTTACGGCCTTGATGTATCTAGATGGCGTTGATCGTACTCATTTTCGTGTAAATCGCTTCAAACAAACCAATATGCTTGGAAATTACGGAGGAGTCAGTTCATTTTTCTGTGGAACTTTTTCCTATCAAAATTAATTTTAAATTCCTGGGACACTTGAATTTCAAAACAATAAAATTTTACCTTAAGTATGAACAACATGGGTTCTCCAAAAACAAATTCGTTGTCACCAACTTAGTTGAACTTGTTAATTTTGTAACAAAATCTTTCAATAAGCACTTTGACGTGCATGTAATTATACCCTATATAATTATAAGATGGTATAGGGTATATTGTTTTTGTTACGCCGATATTATGTAACACTCAAAGGAGCCACCGGAGGTATGGCAAAGTATATATATAAATGATCAGGGTCGGTCCCTGAATCGAATAAGCCATGTCTGTCTGTCCGTGTGTCTGTCTGTTAGCACGATAACTCCCGAAATAATGAAGCTAGCGGTTTGAAATTTTGGTCAAATGTTTGTTTTGCTAAAATCTTAAACGGTATTGAAAATGGGCCAAATCGGACCACGGGTTCCCCTACCTCCCATACAAACTACCCCTCCTTGATATTTTAATTCGGCCATAACTTTCGGTAGAATATCGCTATCGACTTGAAATTTTGATCAATGTCTCGTTCTGACATATACTTTGAGATGATGGAAAGTGGAGTAGGTCAGACTACCCCTACCCCTACTTCCCCTACAAAGTTATATTCAGCCATATATTTTGATAGAATGTCACGAAAAACTTCAAATTAGTATCAAATGGTAGCCGTTAGATGTCTTGACAAGATAATAAAGATGTGTCAGGTCCGACCCATCTACCCCTCCCTCCCCCACAAAAAATATGAAATTGAATATTTTGGGTTTTGCGTGCCTTCTAGGTCTGTACATGGGTATAGGCTATACACTATTCGCATGATTAGAACTCGGTCTCGTTTATACTGACTTCGCAAAAGCATTTGACACCGTTAATCACCAAATTCTTCTTAATAAATTAATTGCAATGGGATTCCCTTCATATCTTATGGCTCTTCTCTTATCTTAATGATCGCTCTTCTAGAGTTGTTTTCCAAAATTTTACCTCTTCCGAATTTTGTCCCTCATCGGATGTGCCACAAGGATCCATTTTAGGTCCCCTTCTTTTTTTACTTTTCTTAAACGATCTACCATCTTGTCTTAACTGTAACTCTCTCTCTTTTACGCCGATGATAGCAAATTTTTTTCAACTGTCTCATCTATTTCTGATTGTATAGCTTTGAAATCCGATTTAGATTGCTTTATGGTGTATCTCAAATGAGTTGGATCTTAATGTTTCTAAGTTCTCCGTTATGGTGTATTCATTAAAATCTACTCCTTTCTCTTTTCAGTACCAAATAAACTCTATTCCTCTCCAATGTGTTTCTACGATTACTGATCTAGGGGTTATTTTTGATTCCAAATTACGTTTTATTGATCACTACTCGTCGATTATTAGCAAATCGTCGAAACTAGCTGGTTTCGTTTTGCGATGCTCCTCTAGTTTTCATCTATTAATACTTGTGTGAATTTATTTGTGACGCTAGTACGCAGCATATTAGAATTCGCCTCGGTAGTTTGGTCTCCATATTCTTCTGTTTCACGTGATGCTTTAGAAAAAGTTCAGAGAAAGTTCTCTAGAACCTTGATGTTCAAATATAACTTTGCTTATAGGCCTTATCAAGATCGACTAAATTTCCTAAACCTACCATCGCTAAACAAAAGAAGAGACTGTCTTGACCAGTGTTTCCTATACAGGTACAGGTTATGCAAGGGTCTCACTAATTCATCTCTGATAGAAGATATAAAATACGGTTTCCGTCTTACAACACTCGATCCGTTGCCATTTTTAACCCTCCACAATCTTCACTTTCTATTAATAAAAATTCTCCGTTACTTAGAGCTATGAGAAACTATGACCGATTGGAGATTGGTTCGTTACCTTCTTCTTATTACTCTTTTAAAAAAATCGTACTACTTTAATTGTTTTTCATTTAACTTTTTGAATTTTAACTTAAGTTTGTTTTGTTTTTTTTTCTTAATATTTTTTTCCTTTTCTTTTTATCATTATCTTTGTTAGTTTGTTATTTCTTTATATTTTTTATCCTTACTTTGAATTCTTTACATTACATGTTTTGGGAAATGATTCCTGTTTTGTAATATTTACGAATTAAATAAATAAATAAATTCTTGCTAATTGGAAGGCCCACCTAATTTCCTAATACAGATCGAAATCATAGCATGTAATTGATATTGCATTTATGCGATATATTCTAATTTAATTTTCGAAAGATAGAGTGGAAGTCTAAAATTTATGAGTTTGTAGAATTACAAGATAAAAATATAATAGTAAATAGTAAATAAATATTAAACTCCCGGAAAAATTCATCTGAAATGAGAAATCAAGAATCGTATAGACCAGTGGCGTAGATAGCTTTTCGGAGAGGAGGGGGTCATTTTGCAAGATTACCTATACTTTACGGTTGAATTTTTGTATTTATTACATTTCAAATTAGTAGGTTTTTTTTTAGCAAATTTTGGTGCAAAGTAGATAACAATTTTGCCATAAAAAAAAAACCGAATCCTGAAAATATTGTATCGACAATTTTAAATTTTTCACTACGTTGAGTGAATCCGATTTTCATGCAAATTTTCGCTACTATGATTGGAGTATCAGAGTCACACCTAGCATCGCCGCTTTTCGGGCAAGAACACCTAAAACGAGGGATTAAAATATAGATTAGGGGCAAACTTTCACCTTATAGACAGCAAGAATCGAGATAAGAAAATAAACACGCGAAAACACTGTTTTTTTGTGAGAATTTCCTTATTTATTATCTGAATGCATTTCGGTCGCAAACTATGGCGCAACCATCTTCAGCAGAACGCTTGTTACACACTGATTGTGCCGAAATTTGGATACCCTTCGCTCTCCTCGGGCTAAAAGTTTTCTTTTCCTTCCGTCTTCACAAAAGTTCCATTGCGTCGACAATACAATATTTGTGTGGGGTTTGGTTGGAATAAGTGGACAAATAAAAATATTTACTCAGAAAATTTCATTGGGGGATGCGGGAGCAAAGCCCCCTACTTATTTTTAAATTTTTGAACCGAACATTTAGATTTTCCGGTAACAAATTGTCAATCAGTGCTTGCATATAATTTTTCCAGCATCACTTCTAGATTACTTCAGTAGGGCTTGCCTGTGCGAAACTCCAGATCCAATGTGAAAAAGAAGATGAACGTAAAGCCCTGTGCTGTAGTATTTCTATTTCTATTCTATCGATACGCTCCTATTAAACAATTTAAATTTGAGGAAGTGTTAAATTTTCTGTTGCAGTTCTGAAAATTGTTTCACTTTTATGAAACACTACACACGTTGAATAATTCCAGCAAAATGTTTACTTTTGCTTTGTTTTACTTACCTAAAGTAATAATAAAAAATTTGTGACCGAAGGGGGGGGGGGGGGGGGGGTTGATCCCTCCCTTATCTGCGCCACTGGTATAGACACTCAGCACAAACAACTGTTTAAATGTTATCTCTCCTATGAGAAATTTCATGCCAAAAGGCAGCATTTTCATTAGCAATTTTTTTTAGTCGTTTTGTGAACTTTCCTCCAGCAATTCAGCTACAAATCGCCCAATCTCGCGGAAGGATTTCTTCAGTTGGTTCCAATTGCTTTAATTTCTCTAACGCTGCATTTGATAATGAGCATGATTTGCATTTATTTTTAAAATAGTGGCAAAGTCAAAAATATGTTCGAACAACGAACATTTATATTATTTAGAAATAAATTAAATTTGTCCAAGTTACATGTTTCTTGCCATTTTGAAATGAAAAACATAAATTTTTAGTTTAAAATTCGTTTTTTATCTCAGTGTGGGCATGTAAATTTCTTACGTGAAGTTTCGTTGGAGTCGAATCCATAGATTCGGCCTCTGTGCCGCTTAGCGCCAAGGAACTCTGTAGATGACGTATTAAAAAAAAAAACACGCACGTTGAACGCAATGAAAAATTGATGTGCGTACAATATATCCGACTAATTGAGGTTTTCCGCAATGGTAGGGAAGTATCGAAAACTATACTCCAAACGGTCAGTAATGAAAACGAGTATATTTTTTTGGGTTGGATACGATATCCCCAGTCACAAAATCCTCACACCAAAATCCCCAAAACAAAATCCCCAAAATCAAAATCCCCGAAATCAAAATACCCAAAATCAAAATCCCCAAGCGAAAATCCCCATTTGAGGTGTGATCTAAGAACGCTCGCGCGTTCTAAGATCAATGGGTAATGGAAATTTTCTTTAGACTATTGTAGATGGTAAATGGTAGATTGATTTAGAATCTACTACCGATGGTTGATTGTAAATGGTTGATGGTAAATGGTTGATGGCAGATGGTAAATATTATCTCACAAAAACAACTCTGTTGTAAAAAGTTTCCGCCAAAGAAAAAGTTGTCAGCCGCAAAAAGGATTGATATAATACAATCCCGCCAAAATGCTCGCAAGGATATGCATTTAAAAGTGATTGAATTAGTTAATAGTTTCCACCAAAACAGCGTGGTGCGGTATGCGTCAGAATTTGTGAAATAATTTCCGCCGCGATAGACCACGCTGAATTTGCCAATTCGTGTGGAGTCTGTGTTGTGTGTACCGCGTAACGCACCCGCGCTGGTTTGGTGGAAGCTAATTTCTTGCAATGCTGTTTGGCGGGGAGCTTTCCAGTGGCGGAACAACTTCACTCGGGGCCCTCCCGCCAATTTCTTGAGTGGGCCCTCCTACACTGAGAAAAAAGCAGAGTGAAATCAATCGAAAACACTCTTGAAGGTCGATCCACACTTTTCAGCAGGGCCGGATTTACAATCTATGGCGTCCCTGGGCAGTAGTCAAATCGACGCCCTCCGTCACTAGTTATGGCAGTCGCATTTACATGGATGGCTTAATGGGGGTGTATGTGATGTAAAAATCGCTTGATGTAGATTTAATACGAAAAGTGCAATTATCTGCTATTCTTCGGAAAGGGTGGATTAATTATTTTTATGCGATTTTAACCCTTTGACGACTATAGGCAAATATGTTTGCCCGGAGGTTTTTGACATTTAAAATTGTTCACGTTAAAAATATAACAAAATACTCGGAAAGAAATTCATAAATGAGAGCTGGGGCAACAACATTATTATGGGTATAATTTCCTATCTGACCCGCTTTGCCCCCCAGGGGCCCTCAAAGTTTAGTAAAAAGTAGTCACAGTTCAAGGGGCTGTAATGTAACGGTAAAATCGAAAAAATGGATGAGCCTCAAATAGTGCATTTGGTCTATCCCTTCTCTTTGTGTAATTGCAACGTTCCAGGTTTTTCGAAATTCATTGAACTCGTACAGGTCTAAAATAAGTTGGGCAAATATATTTGCCTATGGTCTGAAACGGAACATAACGCACTATGTCTTTTTTTATTACATTTGCAACATTTAGAGTTAGAGTCTCGAAAATGAATAGTGTAAAAAGGTTTTCGCACTTGCACTTAATTGTGGTGAGTTTATCGGATTTGTAATGGGGTAAATTTAAAATTTTATAAATCTGAAAGGTCAAATAATTTGCGGTACATAGCTTTCATAAATGTAAAAACCTTCTACGTCACGACAGCTGTTTTTTTTTCAGCAACCAAACGAAATATAGAAACTACTGCTTTACGAATCTAGTGATTATGGCGAAGAAAACGTTGTCAAATTATATTACTACATGTGGTATATTCTGGAAATAATATTTGAAAAATCAAGGCTAAGTCTAAAAATTGTCATTGACTTAGCAAAATCCGCTGTATCTCCAAAACGCCTAATCTACTCCTAATATATACAGTTTCAAGAAGAAGCCCAGCTTTATTTACTCCCCCAAAGCAATTTGGCGCCTTTATGTGTCTGAAACTAGCTACACAACTTTGACGTCTACACTGAAAAAAAAAAAACATTTATAACCTCGATGAGTTTGCTGTATTATATTAATGCCCATCGACAGCAAAGAAAATGGTTGAAATTTATGTAGACAGTTTTTTGTAAGGATCAATCAATTTCCCATTCTCTAGCAACATTCTAATATGGCAGGTGGACAATTTCTGGCAGATAATGAAACAAGGGTACATCGGTTTCTATGCAGTGGGGAGCATATCTGCATATGTGGGCATTCGGCGGCTCAGTGGAAGAGAAGTCACTCATCTCTAAGTTTCCGGAGCGTGGATTTTGTAAGGATCAATCAATTTCCCATTCTCTAGCAACATTCTAATATGGCAGGTGGACAATTTCTGGCAGATAATGAAGCAAGGGTACATCGGTTTCTATGCAGTGGGGAGCATATCTGCATATGTGGGCATTCGGCGGCTCAGTGGAAGAGAAGTCACTCATCTCTAAGTTTCCGGAGCGTGGGTTCGAGTCACACTGTGATCATGGATGTTTGTGTTGTCCCCCTTTCGATCCTTTACCCTAATTTTCCTTCCACCAAGACTATGCTTGAATTTAAGGGTTATCCCGTAAAGCCTTGACATCGACATAAAGAAAAATGCAAGGGGCATAATATCTTCATCTGACCGACTGATACAATTAAACTTAAACGGGCTCGATTTGTCGCTGCATAATTTGGCAAAATATACGTAATGTGCCTGTTTGCTGTCAGCTACTACATACAAAAAGGCAAGTTTGCTCTTGGATATTTTTCGAATTACGTAAGCATTTACAATACTCCACCGTAACCTATAGCTATCTTACAGAAATCCGCACTGAATATCGAGCCGGTTTGCCGGAGGAACACATCTACTTTGGTAGACCACGAGTCCACCCTTTTCAAGAGATGATGAGGACTGGACTTTTCAGGAAATAACTCTTCATAAAATGGGAAACCGATAGAATTTGAAAGTTTGTGCTTGTGGTACTTTTATGGATGAATATGACTGCACAGATGTACTTTGTACCCAACATAATGTGTCCTTTTGCTCCACAACATCTCGAGATTGCTTCAATATTTACCACACCTAACATTAATTGTTTTCAATTAGGACATTTATTCTTAAAATACATGAATTACACGTCACAATGCCGTTATTATGTTCAGTCGTTTTTAGGTGATAAATTCCCTTTCAACCCACAGGCAAATATATTTGCCATGCGAAATGAGGGGTGAAATGGGGGGGCTAGGGGCACAATTTTTAGTGACATAACTACTATTGACCTAGTGATTACGAAAATAAAACAAAAAACAAAATCGCTTCGGCCAAAAATGTATGGTCCTCAAAGGGTTAAGCAGCAGAGTTTGAGCGAAATTCACTTGTTATTAAAATGTTTTTCTTTCGACTGAACTACCAAACCAAGTTCATTTTGAATTAAGTATACGCCATTGAAGGTGAAATTAGATTATTTCATCCAGTGAATAGTTCAAAGGAATATGTGAAAAATGAATCTAAGCATTAGATGAGGAAGATAGCAGAGACCTTTTTTTTTTCTTCTTTTGCTTCGCACTGACACTTCGTTATTATTATTGTATTACACAGATAAGCTTCCTAGTGATCCTGCAGCCACAATTTAAAAGTGGGCTCATGCCTAGTACGGTTAGTTTTATGGGCGGCATTTTAACAGAAACGCCTCGTATTCAGATGTTTTAATTGAAACTTTGGTGCTAAGATATTATTCCGATTTTAGACGTGTTATCCTAGTTTGATCTTTTTTCACCCAGCCATATTTGCCAAATTTTCGCTTTGTGATGGGAGAGAATATTAGCAGAACACCGTGACTCAGTGTTTGAAGTAGGGAGCGCAACTACCTCAACTTAGCGCAACGCTTCACAACTATGTATGTAGCCATGAAGCAAAGTAAATGGCGGGAAAATAAATTTGAGAAATTATGATGAATTGTATTGTTACAATAAAAATAGGACACCTTCATAGTTTTTATGATTGATGATTTCCCACAATTTTAGTCGCTCACTTGCATGTGCCTTCTGGTGAAGGATAATAAAAGCAAACGTCGCCCTACATTTCGATAAACAGCTATGGGTATAGCCTAAACTTGTAGAGGACGGAACATTTAGAAAAACCTACTAGCAATATTCAAAAAAATCGAAGAAAATGTATGAATTTGACAGAACGAAGAATCCAAATTGGACTGGAATTTAGTCCGAAAGTTTAGAAAAGGTACTATCACCAAATAATGTTTTAAGATAGTTTATGTACATAGGGACCTACAGAATCTTTTTTCCCATATGGCAAGGAAAAGGGTGGGTTGGATTAGAAATCGCGGCTACAGTTACAGCAAATAGCGCAGCCATGCCAGGAGCGAATTTTATTTTTGGTGAAATTGTCTCATGAACTTTAGTACCTACCCTTATACCAGCTTTAAGTTGTCTAGGAGGTACTAAATAACCCTAATCCGACGATTATGGAACATGCTAGCACCAAAATTAATATAATTTAAATGAGCAGAATGGATAGCAACTAACTAGAGTTTTTTTTCTGGTAAGGTGGAAACTTTTTTTTTCTAGAACAATATAATGTTGATACAAATATAATTTAAGACGGAAGATAAACTATTCAGGACTGGATTTAAGAATGGAGTACAATACAATAGTGGAAAGGTGATGCCTGATGCGAGGAGATGAGGAGGATAAAAAAAACTTTCAAAGATTTTAGGAAAATATTAAATATTTATCTAAGGGACCTGATAAAAGAGGAACAATAAATTCAGCATTTGGTTTGACTTCAAAACGTGTATTTCTCTTCTTGTTTACAAAAAATATCTACGTTGGAGTGCTGTTTGTCGTACTGTTTTTATGATTCAAGAAATCTGTCATGTGGCTTTTGGGCCCCTAAATCTCGTGGGCCCACCCGCCACGCGGGCCCTGCGGGCCCTTTTGCCCCGCCCCTGGAGCTTTCATAGGGGTAATTGCAGGATAAAACCAATCTTATGAAAATTACGAAAGAACTTTATTGTATAAAAAAGGGAAAAGTCGTCTATACGAAGGAAAGCAAAAAAAGTTTGTAAAACACATGTTATTTACAAGGCTGGAAGATTCGAGATTAAATCTGATCAAGAAAAAAGCATAGCAGCAAATAGCATCCTCGTCAGCTCCCCGCCAATAAGCGTTGAAAGAAATTAGCTTCCAACAAACCAGCGCGGGTGCGTTACGCGGTACACACAACACAGACTCCACACGAATTGGCAAATTCAGCGTGGTCTGTCGCGGCGGAAATTATTTCACAAATTCTGACGCATACCGCACCACGCTGTTTTGGTGGAAACTATTAACTAATTCAATCACTTTTAAATGCATATCCTTGCGAGCATTTCGGCGGGATTGTATTATATCAATCCTTTTTGCGGCTGACAACTTTTTCTTTGGCGGAAACTTTTTACAACAGAGTTGTTTTTGTGAGATATCATATTTGTTTTGCAGTTTTCAATTGACAAAATCAACTTAACATAACAATAAATGAATGCGTTTATTTTCTTGAAATGAAGACGATATTCACTGCCCTTTTATCACGACCATGTTTGAGAACATAATAACAATAATAACCCTCTTGGTAACCTTTGTAACCTTAGCGTCCTTCGTAACCTGAGGTGTGTGTGTTTTGCGAACCTTCACCGTTTGCTGGAAGCTTTAGGATCATCGGGATGTTATTTGTTCATTCAATATTATAGTAATATGCACGTACTCGTATCAGAGACGAACCAAATCTGGAACTTTGAGCCCTTGCCGCCGCTCTTGCAGACGCTTTACAACTGAAAACTTTAGAGAACATATACAAGGGCCTGTTCGAAACAGTCCTGCCAAATCACAAAACTATACGATTCTTTTCTAGACATTTTTCGGGCCTATCCCCGACTTTTGCAAAATGCTTCCTTTAAAACATATAAAAAGATTTAAGCGAGAAATTCTATGTATTTTTTCACATTTTCCGCTGTATCTTTTTTTTCTACTCCACTGATCGGAGCAAACAATAGCCTATGCACACCTACACGACAGGCTCTATCAATGGGAAAAGAGACCAAATCCCGAGATGCCCTCTGCAAGGCTGTAGCCCTGTCAATGAACGACAAGAACAACAAGAACAACGAGAACAAGATTTTCGAAAAAATGCGTTTTTCAAACTCTTATATCTCCAGTGTTGTTCATCGTATCTTCTTGAAATTTTCTACACTTCGTAAGACGGCACGAAAGACAACCTTTACCGAATTTGAACACTCAGGACCAACCAGGGTCCGAGCTACAGAGGTCCGAAAACCCGTACTTGTTCCGTCATGTAAACATAGTCTTAGTCGCTTCTCACTTTTGATTTGTTAAAATTTCTTCGTTTTTCTTTGGCGGGCGGGACGCTCCCGCCCGCCATTTACAATCTATCCCTAGATAGATTGTAAATGGAAAATGGTAGATGGTAAATGACAAATGGTAGATGGTAAATGGTAGATAACACAGGTCTACACGGGTTTTGGTGCCGGGGAGATTCAAACTGTTTTTGAGTAGCCTTGCTATATTGATTCTAACGGTATATAAATTTTTTAAATCCTACGCGTAGTTTTCGAGATATGATGAAATGATGAAATGTTCCAAAATATGTATGTTGTTAACTCTTCAGACATGAAGGAAGCTTCTTTTTCGAGATTTCTTGAGGTGAGACTTTCCAGGGGACTCACGCATGATACTCCAACAGTAATCCGCCATCATATGTTCATCCCATCGACCTTGATAACGATTTTCCACAATTTTCAGGTCCTAGTGGAATCGTTCGCCTTGTTCCACACTATAAGACCCTAGGTTTACTGGAAATTTATCCAAATGACCATGGAGGTAGTGCATCTTGGTACTCATATTGCAACCAAGATTTCTGAAATTTTCCAGCATATTTTGCACTAAAATCCGATAATTTTCAGCCTTATGATTGCCGAGAAAGTTTTTCACAACGTCGACGAAAGAAATCCACGCTAAGGACTCTAAATCATTCATCGAATGTCCAAAACTGGTATCTTTTATTAAAAGTCTTATTTGAGGGCCGTCAAAAATGCCTGCTTTAAGCTTCTCTGTACTTAACCCAGCTACCACAACTACCATTTTTGTCCAAAGCCTTAACAAATTGCTTCATGACTCCCAATTTGAACTTTTACCTGAAAGTAACGGTAAATCACAACAGAAAAAATTCAGGACTACATCAAAACGTCAAATATTATTTCGTCTGAACATGCGATGCTCAAACTGTATATATTTAGCAATTCAAATGATTTTAGATATATTTAGTCGATCTGGGAACGCTCGTGGCTATCGATTACCATGCAATTTCATTAATTTACGTAAACTTAAAACTACATGTAGTATTTATGAAAAAATGGCACTGAGAGTATTGACAGGACCGATGCTTTAAAATTATGCTTGAATCGCAGCGGCACCAAATTTTTTTTTTAATTTTGTAGACCTGTGTAATAAATGGTAGAGACCCAAGCAGCACAAAATAACCTTGGTTAGATATACAACCCGATTTTTGGTTGTATTTTAGTTGCATAATCAACGATATGGGTTATTGTTACTAAAGTAAGCATTTTGTTGGAGTCTAAACTTAAATATTTGCTGCAAAATTAACTAGATGGTTTCATTTGGGACAATTTTTTCTCCTGGAAACCTTAATGTTGTCTTTGCAACATTATTGTTTTTAACTTGACTCAATTGTTATTCTTTAGACAATTTTGTTATAAAATAACTTAATTGTCACAGATACAACATGGTTTAAAGTATAACACAATTGTTAGAATTTGAACCGAAAGTATCTTTTTGATATTTGCAATTATATTGGATACAAAGCTTCCCAGCGCTAACTAAAACAAATATCATAAAAGGGATTATGTTAATAGATTTTTTGGCATATGAAAAAAAGAAAAATAAAACATCGCATGATCGAGAATCAATCTTGCGACCGCCATGTATTGCGCGTGAAGTACTTCAGATTTAGAGTACATGAGAAGTATTTCCCTTCTGGCGCAATGGCAATGGTGGCAGACTAGCACGCAAGAGGACCAGGTTCGATTCCAGCTTGAGGCAAATAGATAAAAAGGTAATTTCCTTGGATTTGGATAAAGATGTATAAAAATATTATAATATGTCTGAGATAAAAAGTGTCTAAGATAAATAAAATTGTCAATTCTGAAAAAGAAAAAGTGTGAAATTTTTAATTATTTTAGCATACGAAATTGTAGTTATATTCACAACGATTTCACAACAATAATGTCTGAAAGACAACGACATTGCAACAATAATGTTACGTTTACAGCCAGGCAAATACCTCTTTTTTACGGTTTAGCAAACGTTTTTAAAACGTTTTTACAACCATTTTCCCAACAATATTGTCATATAACCATGGTTGGATTTCGGTTATTTAACCGTTTTACAACTCGTTTGTGCTACTTGGGGAGTAAATAGGGATTTTCTTTAGACTATTGTAATTGTAGTCCTACTATTCAATAAAAAAATCACCAATGTAGAATGATATTTGCTAATTAACGGCAAACTCATTGAAGTAACTCAGAACAACAGCAGATAGTCTGAGGATTAGGATGGGGACTTGTATCGATGATGTTAAAGAAAACCCAATATGTTTAGGACGATATATGCAAACAGTTTATTCAATATAATGTACTCGAACATTATGTTTCTGTCAATCAAAAAGATAAATAAATTTGTATCGACCTACTACCGTCTTAATGCCATTTACCATCTACTCTTTACCATCTGCCGTTAACCATCAACCATTTACCATCTATCAACCATCTACCATTTTTTACCATCCACTATCAATCTACCATTTACCAGCATAATTCCGGTGTTTGTGGATTTTATGATTGGGGATTTTGTATATGGGTATTGTGTTTACGGGGATTTTGAGTATGGGGATTTTGATTTTGGGGATTTTTCTGCGTTAGGGGATTTTGTGATTGGGGATTTCGTATTGTTCCCAATTTGTTGGCATGAAGTTTCTAGAGTAAAATTTTCTGAAATTAATTTCCCATTAATATTCGGTTTCTTTATGTTGTCGGCTTAAAAGTCTTATATGGTTAATTGCAGTTAAAAGCCTGAAGAAAAAGGTTTCCACACTATACCTATAAAGGTATCCCTCGACTTAGGGCGCTTCGACACTTTTTCTTTCCTGTTCCAAAAAGCTTATCTTATTATCTACTTATTGGGCCAATTTTTCAAGATTTTTTTTTTTGCAATGGTAATCAACCTAGTTTTGTTTAGCACCTCTAAAGAAGTAGAGTTGAACGATTGTGTAAAGGATTAGGCCTTTTTTATATTGTTAAAAACAAATCTGGCGGCAAACAGCTTCTGATAAATCACGAAAACTTATCACATGGAGCAAATTAAAAACGGAAATGTCAAATCACTTAAAAAAGCAAATTCCGCGAATACATTAAGTATTATAGTGATTTTAGTTGAAAAAATGGTGAAACCCAAAAATAAAAAAAAAACTGACTTTTGATGCCAAATTGTTCTATGGTTTGACCGCATTACGCAGTAAAAAGTTACACTCTTTTACGCGTCCCATTTGGGGGGAAGGGGTGGCAAAGTGGCGAAATTATGATTTTGACATGTATATGTCTTTGCGGAGGCTACCTGAGAAAACTGGTTGTCGTTCTGTGAAAAAGCGTCACGAAAAACTGTAACGAAAACGTTTAACGCTTAAAATCGTGTGCATTTGCATCGTGTGCATTTGGATATTTATTTTAAGATATTTTAATATTTTTAAAATTATGACAAAAAAATGTCCTAAAAACATACTATTACTTCCTCTAATATCCTCAAGGACCCAACAACTGATTCGCTATAATAAAAATGCAGAAATAGAGCTAAGAAATGCCCTTTAAAAAAAACATGACCAATCTTGCATTACAATTTAATTTTGGTGTTGTTTACAGCGATCAAATTTCGTGTTGCGTATACGCAACGCTGGGAAGAAATGGGTTAAAATATTGCTGAGACCATCTTTATGCTAAGAAATAAAGAGTTTTATGAAAATTTAACCATATAGGTACATATGTATACCGTATAGTGATGAATAATTCTTAAGGCGCGTTTAGATGGCATCAAACTTGTTTGCATCCAACTTTTCCCTCAAACTTATCCAAGTTGGAAGGCTGTTTACACGTACGATATTCTCTCAAACAAATCCTATCAAACAAATCCTATCCAACTTGTTGGCCGTGTAAACAGTAGTTGAAAGTTGGAGCGGTCGTAAAACGTTATCAGTTTTTGCAATACGTATTAGTTCAGGAAAAATATATTTGCTTTTCTTTTATTTTTTCGTGAATAATTTAAACATTGAAGGAAACATGTCCGAATGAGTATACAGCGTGCTCCAAAAGTCAACGGAACGCCAGAATTGGATGATAGCGCACAGATATTGGTAATCAGGCGCATTAATTCTTTATTATTAGAAAGTATATTTATTTTTCGATTGGACTATAATCAATGCATCTCAAACAAGTTGTCCAACTTCTGTTTTCACGGTGGATTTGTTTGAATGCTCGTTCTACTTCAAACTTGTTGTCCAACTTCTGTTTACACGATGGATTTGATGTCCAACTTGTTTGAATGCTCAAAAGTTGGACGACAAATCCATCGTGAAAACAGCGCTTTATCGATACCACAATTTGCCCCCACAGTGAGAAAAAATGGATCCGAAATATTTTCGGCGCCGCCGCGATCTCAATAGTTCTCTTAAGTAACATTCACATGTAACGGTGAGTGGAACGCTATTCGGTGCCGTAGTGAGACGGCCAACATATCGTTACATTTACATGTAGACGCTCCATTTACGAATAAAAAAAAATATTCTATTGAAACTACGAAATAATCACAATATTCTTTATTGAATTCCTTGATTTTTTGATTATTTTAACACTTTACGAAAAATCATGCATTTTTAGCATTGACAGATTTTGGATCGGTAGAAGTGTCTAAGGTTTTCGTATAAGTGACACCATCTACGCCACGAGCAAATGGCTCAACTGTATTTGTTTGTAAATAATAGTTACCCTCAATGCTGCAAAAAAAATAATGAATTACCAAAAATTGTCAGATTTAAGACCCGATTCTCTTACTCTGTAGGACAATCGTTTCCCATCACCACGGTTTCGTCAAACTGGCGGACACGACCATTTTTGAAGGCAGTCCAGCTTGTGGCAGCAACAGCATTAAACTTCAATGGATTAGACCGTGTAACACTTTCTGCCCAAAAATGCCATGATCTCCAGTGGCTACACAGATCTGTCAACAAAACAGAAAATTTAATTTATTTTTACTTGCACTTACGAAAAAATTTTCAAATTTTACCATTTGTATTTAGCGGTAGGTAAATTCCTACTGGACATCCCGGTTGCATCCTTACTCCACCGTTAGGCCAAAAATCAACATGACCCGAACTAGATGGACCGCCATAGCCAAAAGCATCTGTATGAATGATGTCAACAAATTCGGCATCGTTCCTTGAAACGTGTTGCATTAACGGACCGTAGAAACCGGGAAATGCAGGATCCAGTGCGGTGATTCTGATCAAAAGAGATATTTAAATAATTCAAAAGACTGCTAAAAAGGAAAATTACCGTTTCAAAATAACTTTGCCACGTGATCTGTTTTTCACTTCTTTAGCAATTCTGCCAACCATTTGTCCACCCATTGAGTGACCAACCAAGTGCAACTTTTCGACATCTAGTCCGGCGTCAATCATGTTCAAAATTTTTTTGGCCACAACATCGGCAACCTTAAAAGCGGAGCGATTTAATTAATAATAGGATTTAAAAAAAATACTGTTTGGCATTATTTTAAAAGTGAAAAGACTTACCACCCGCATTCTCGGAAATGCCCTCAGTACATAATTTCCGCCTGCATCTATGCTCCAATCCAAAGCGATAAAATTGTAGTCATCGCGCGTTTGATAAGCTGCGGCCACTGTTTTCACACTTTCAGAATCTTGAGTTTCAATATAGCCGTGAATATAGAGTACTGTCTTTTTGAAGCTGTCAAATCGACGGCTGCGAAGAATGCTTGTACCGTCGGAGACATCATAGACCTCTATACCGTCACTAAATTTAAATAAAACAGTTGTTTTTAATATTAAACTTCTAAAAAAAAAGTTGTGAATGATTTTACCCATGATAAAATACAAATTTATTACGAACGTCTACAGGATCTTCAGCAGCACAAAGGGCAACTGTAAAGAGAAATTAATTCTTAGGATTATTTCAGTCATCCAAAAACGTATCCTGCTTAAGTTCTCCCAAAGTTTAATATTTTCCAAAAGTGAAAAGTTAGAGTATAAACTGTATCGAAAATCCTGCTTAAGTTCTCTCCAAGTTCAATATTTTCCAGTTAAAAGTTAGAGTTTAAACTGTATCGAAAAATAGGACGATTCCAAACTGCAACCATTTTTACAACAAACAATTATTCAAATGTATTCGTACCTAATAACACTAGAATTAATTGTGGCAACATTTTATTTGCCCTAATCACTTCACTAGTATGGAATACAACTGATTTATTTAAATAAGTTAAATTTGTTTATATAGAATTTTGCGATTAGGCAAATCAGCTTTAGTACTAGGAAAATATTGCCAATATCAGCAATAAATTGTGTTTTTTAAAAACCACTCACTATCTTAAGTCTTACTTAATATTTTATAATCGATGTTTAATCAAATGCATGCGAACCTTTTGCCCTTTCAGGTCGATAGCTTTCACTGGCTGAAAGGAAGTAATTTCTAGAGATTCAATGTATTAAAATTTTTGTTGATACGAATATAGAAAAAAAAACGCGTCCGGTCTGAAGCCCAGTATAAAATGTACATAAAGTTTTCTCCTGAAAATGACAAATCATTAAAACTGAACAGTTCAGCGTTCGATTTTGAAGATCATCTCCTGTACCAATGAAAACTATAGAATAACACATTGAAGTCTTTTGGTCAAAAAAGCCAGATGCCAGATCACACGACTGTTCTTAGAGAAATCTGAAATTTTTGCAATCTCTCTTTTATTTTATGTGCAAAATCCTATTTCGATTACTCTTCCTTGTGCTTCAAATGTTGATGCTTTTGTGTCAAGGAGAACCAGTGGCGTTGATAGCCTTTCTAAGGGGGAGGGAATTTGTGGTCAGGATTAGTTTTGTCAGGACAAGGGAAATGCATTAAATTGAGGAGTTCTAAATAAGGAATAGCGACGACCATCTTGTTCCAATGCTTTTCTACCGAATAAAAAAATTCTTGAGCCGTTTGAGGTTGAAAATTGGGATGTCGCGTCAAGGTTTTGAAATTGTTTCAATTTTGCTAGTTTAGTTGAGATTACGGAGGAATAAATTTGGCGCAGCGAGGCAAATATTGTACGCCGAACATCATGGCAATAAAGATCAGATGTAGATGTAGGTATATGATCTACTTAACCGAAGTTGGACTAGAGACTACCCCAACTCCAAGTTGGACTATAGACTATACAGATCAATATAACATCAATAAATGAGCCTAATATTTTTCCTGTCCTTTTTCGGACGACTCTTCTGCGTTTTTCGCGATGTAAAACAATGTATAAACAAGACCGGACGCCAAATTTTATGGGGGGCATTTCGGCTAGGACTCTAATAAAAAAAAATGCGGAAGGCAAAATTCAACATCAATCTTGATTAAGTCCAAAGGAAGCAATAAATACAGGGAAATCAATTATCGGTACAAAAAGCATTTCACAACCACAAATTTATCACTGACAAAGGAACAACTTTAGCATATCCAAATTAAATTAGCTGTGAGAGAACTGAGAGAAGAGGTTACTTTCCAAAACGGGGTAATTTATTGATAGAGCCAATTAGGACCAGAAAATCTAATGTTAACTGCGCGGTGACTCAAATAAACTCATTCCTAATTTCTAACACAGGTTGACTTCTTTGCAGCTATCGCTTCTAACGTGATTCATAGCCAATATCCATAAAAAAAAGTATTTCCAGCTACACGAACGTTTTGACATGTTCATTATAACAGTTTTTATGTTATCATCACTAAAATTTCAAAGCCCATTGAAAACATTTCGGGAGGGGTCCGGACCCCATGGACCCCTCCCCTGGCTACGTCCCTGAGCACCGTCCGCCCTCACACTTATGCCGCCTCGGGCAAGACAACAAATTTAACTGTTTATCAATCAAGCTTTTTTATCATGAAGAATTTTTTCAAGTGTAAAAAAAAAGATAAAGGGACATTCATTCATACCAAGCATATTGCAAGCTGAGAACGTCAATCTAGACAGGTGCTAGACATGAATCCTGCAAGAAATTCCCGAGGAGGTTGAAACATGAACGAATTGAGAGTCGTTAAGAAGTGCGTCATAGGAATGATTTAACCTTATGTCTCCATCTACACACCTGGGTGTGTTAGCTATGTACAAAAATGAGCTATGCAAATTTTCCTAGGCAATGCTTCGAGCTGTTTAGCTCAGTGGCAATATGTTTTTAAGATTTTTCTTCTTAGTGCAGTCATATTAGCATTTCAAATAGAAAAAAATAGAGTTTTGTTTTTGAATCAGTGGGGTTCCAGGAGTCTGCAACTCATTTTGCTAAAAAAAAATTTTGATCGGAAAGGTCCCAAAAAGGACAAAAAATGACACTAATTAATCGTTGATCGGAGAAGGGCATTCGGGTGTCATATCAAAGGGGACCCTCGACGGAATAAATCGAGTTTGAATGCAAAATTTTCGTGTTTTCCATGACTGTATCATCTGTATCTTCCCAAAGCCATAATTGTGCGAACAATTGAAGTTGTCACAACTTTTTCCATTTTTTAGAATCTAATAGCTGAAGATTCTACCATTAAGTTTGCTAAGAAAAAAATTGTTTGGGAAGCTCTGAAAAAGGACATAAAAGGACACTAATTAATCCTTAGTAGAACGTAGGCATGCGGGGTATCATATCAAAGGCGACGTCGAGTGCATTACATATCCGGTGTTTGTCTCCTGTTTCAAGGGCCCTCAACGGAATAAATCGAGCTTTAATGGAAAATTTTCGTGTTTCCCGTGTATCTTTCCAAAGCCATAACATAATTCAAGTTGTCACTACTTTTACCTTTTTTCAGAATCATTAATAGCTGAAGATTCTACCATTAAATTTGCTCAACTGAAAGCTCTGTAAAAGGGCCCTCAAAGGAGAAAATTGGGCTCAACTGAAAAAAATTTGTGTTTCCCGTAACTGTATCTTTCTAAAGCCGTAATTTTCCATTTAAGCCCGAATTATTCCAGTTGGTGTCATTGAGACAGGAAACAAGCACGGGATATGCAATGCACTCGACGTCCTCTTTGATATGACACCCCACATGCCCACGTTCGATCAAGGTTTGAAATTAGTGTCCTTTTATGTCCTTTTTCAGAGCTTTTCAATCAACTTTTTTCTTAGCAAATTTAATGGTAGAATCTCAAGCTAATATTGATTCTGAAAAGTGATAAAAGTAGGGACAAATTGAATTATTCTCGTAATTATGGCTTTTGGAAAAATACACGGGAATCACGAAAATTTTCCATTTAAGTTCGATTTATTCCGTTGAGGGTCCTTGAAACAGGAAAAAAATACCGGATTTGTAATGTACTCGATAGTCGATGTAGTCTGGCTGGTCTAGCGGTTAGTCCGCGCACCTTCGGTGCACAGGGTGTTTTTCGAACTCACGAGCTTGTGACGGACTATGATTTCACTCAGATGTTAAACGAGTACCCATTTATGGGGATAAATAACACTGCTGAGCGTGATGCTGATCTCATTACCTCAACAAAAAGCAGAAAAGATCTTGGAAATGGGATGTCGCTAACACATCCTGCGGCCTTAGTCCAATGTTGGATTGTCGCGCCTGTTATTTATTTTTTATGTACTCGATGTCCCTTTTGATATGACACCCCGCATCCCCCCTCCGATCAAGGATTAATTAGTGTCCTTTTTTTTCCTTTTTGGGACCTTTCCAATCAAATTTTTTTTTGCAAAATGAGTTTTAGACTCCTGGGACCGCACTGATTCAAAAAAAAATAGCCTTACTCTATTTTTTTCTATTTGGGGGCCTGAATTGGGATATTTTGACTGCACTATCTTGGAAATTTCCAAATTGAAGTAAAAATTGACACATACACAGATAGCACATACGGGTGTGTATGTATATTTCTAAGCAAATGCTGTAAAAAAATCACTATAGCACGCAGGCCACGAGTATGTATTTTGCTTTGTAGAACACGGGTAATGTTCTGTTCTGTTTTCTTGTTATACAGTATGCGGGGTTATTTCATAGCATGTGGTCGAATTGTGCAAATTAAGGCCTGGGTAGACCTCGGGCAAAAATGAGAATGAATTTTTTTCCACTGCGATTTTCTCGATGAAAATGCATACTTACTGTCGGAATTCCATAAACTAAAATTCGAGAATGGTTTCACAATTTGTCTCTGCCATTTTATGTATTATTTTTCGATTTGCCGGTCATTAGATAATTTCAACGATGAGCACGTCATCGTGGACAGTGAAACGTTTTGACGTTTTCGAAACTCGTTATTTTTAAGATGATTTAGCACGTAAAACGCCTGTGTAGCAATGGTTGAAGTTAGAATTATAAATTTACCACAGTATTTTACAGGCTCATTCTTCTTCTTCTGGTAGTCTGGCTGGTCTAGCGGTTAGTGCGCGCACCTTTGGTGCACAGGGTCATGAGTTCGAATCTCACCGTGTTCCATGGTGTTTTTCGAACTCACGAGCTTGTGACGGACTATGATCTCACTCAGATGTTAAACGAGTACCCATTTATGGGGATAAATAACACTGCTGAGCGTGATGCTGATCTCATTACCTCAACAAAAGCAGATAAGATCTTGGAAATAGGATGTCACTAACACATCCTGCGGCCTAAGTCCAATACTGGACTGTTGCGCCTGTTATTTATTTATTCTTCTTCTTCTTCTTTATGGCACGATAGCCCGACGTCGGGCCTTGGCCGCCTGGATTGAAAACCTCCAATTGTCGCGGTCACGCGACCTTGTCCTCCAATTCCGAAAGCCTAGCATCTGGTGGGCGTCCTCACATACAGAATGCTCCCATCGGGCTCTCGGTCGTCCACGCAATCTGGCTCCGTCCACTCGTTGCGCGTTCATCACCTTTTTGGGCATGCGATCGTCGTTCATCCTTTGTACATGACCCGCCCATTGCAATCGCTGCAATTTCACGATCTTCGACACCTGTAGCTCATCATACAGCTGATACAACTCAAGGTTGTACCGGATGCGCCATTCACCTCGTTCACGAATGGCCCCGAAGATTCTTCGGAGAACCTTTCGCTCGAATGTGTCCAACAGGTGTTCAGAGTTTTGGGTTAGGGTCCATGCCTCGCAGCCATAGCATAGCACAGGTCGGATGATGGTTTTATACACGTGGAGCTTCGTGTTCCTGTGCACTTCGAATTCATAATTTGGAGGACCGCAAAGTAGCACTTATTAGCTAGTTGTATCCGTCGCTTTATCTCATCTGTTTCGTTGGCGTCTTTTGACAAACTGCAACCCAGGTAAGTGAAGTTGTCTACATATTCTATATTGAGGTCCCCCACTGTGATGCTTGAATTTCCTGGCGTTCTAGTTTTTGATTGCATAATGACCTTGATTTTAGACTCGTTGATATGTAGCCCAACTTCTTTGGCGGCGTTATTGAAATTATGCAGAAGGCTTTCTGCATCACCCAATCTTCGAGACATGATGTTGATGTCGTCGGCGTAGGCTACTAGTTGAGTCGATTTAATGAGTAGCGTTCCGCTGCTGTCCAAATTCGTGGCTCGAATCACATACTCCAGAGCCAGGCTGAAGAGCGTCGGCGCCAGCCCGTCGCCTTGCTTGATTCCAGTACGAGTTTCAAATAGGTCAGTGAGTCTGTTCTGAACTCGACCTGCGAGACGGTATTAGTCATCGTCATCCTTATGAGTCGCACTATCTTCGCCGGTATTCCCAAATGCAGCAAAATGTTGTACAGTACGCTTCGATCGATACTGTCGTATGCCTGCTTGAAGTCAACAAATATTTGGTATACGTCGATGTTGTATTCCCAGCACTTCTGGAGTAAAAGCTTCACTGTAAAAAGCTGATCTGTCGTCGAACGACCAGGTCTAAAGCCGCCTTGATACTCGCCAATGATTCGTTCTGCGTACAGATTAATTCTCTTTTCAAGAATTTTCGATAAAATCTTATAGGCCGTACAAACTAATGATATGCCCCACCCTGTATAACGTACTGAATTGCTTGCTTTGTACCGTGATCGTCAAAATTCGGCAGAATTAGAATTTGGCAGTTTGGAATAATGTCCTTCTTGGATATTTTAAGAGGAGCTGATTAGATAAATTGTTGAAAGTCTTTTTTATGAGGTAACACATCAGTTTCAGGTTTAATTATTAGTATTATCATAATTTATTGTAGTGATTCATTACCGCTAAATCAAACCATACACAGAGTTTTACCTTTCGGCTTTTTAAACATTATTTTAATAAATAGTTCTAGCCCAGCCAAAAACCATCCATCAACATTAAGCGGGTATGCGGTATGCATAATGTGTAATGTAAAATGAACACATTAAATTTTGCCGCAAATCCAGTAAATTTGTTTATTCAAATCAAAGAAATTGCCTAATCTCGCACAATCAAAAGTAGAACATTTTTTATTATGCTTATTAGTAATATGCAATAATCACAACAATAATCCGAAAGAAATACAAAATTCAATTTTCACTAGTATATCGTTCATATTTCATTTGCTACAACTTCATTTTCGATATCACTAGAAGAATCTAATTCACTACTATAAGCTACACCATTAACGCCACGAGCAAATGGTTTTACTGTATTTGTTTGTAAATAATATTCTCCTCGAATACTGTAAAATAATAAACAAATATGTTAAACGAATAAATTGAAACTATTGTATAAAATCGAATATTCTTACTTGGTGGGACAATCAATTCCCATTACCACTGCTTTCTGGAACTCTCCCACATTTCCTCTCTTAAATGCTATCCAATTTCTGGCAGTGACTGCATTGAATTTCACTTTATACATTTTTGAGACACTTTCGGCCCAGAAATGCCACGAACGCCAATGGCTGCACAGATCTGAATGAAAATTTACAAGATTATATTTCTTTTCTTATTAATATAGTATTTTTAATTTATGTAAATACATATTACCATTTGAATTGACAAGTTTATCAAGTCCCACTGGACAACCCGGTTGTACTTTAACACCGCCATTAGGCCAAAAATCAGCATGGCCTGTGCTTAGAGGAGCTCCATAAAAACCAGCGTCTGTATGGATGATGTCAACGAATTCGGCATCGTCCTTCGAGATGTGTCGCTTGAACAGCAATCCATAGAAGCCCGGAAATGCAGGATCCAGTGCACTGATTCTGTTAAAATTAAGATACACAAAAATTGCGTTTATTTAGAAATTGTTTTTTAAAAGAAGAACGAAATTTTGCTACCTTTTCAGAAGACATGAACCACGGGTTTTTGTTTTGATTTCATTGCCGATTCGTCCGGCCATTTGTCCTCCTAATGAATGGCCAACTAAATGCAGGTCTTGAATATCTAGTCCGGCGTCAAACATGTTTAAGAGTTCATTAGCAACAACAACCGATAGCTAAACATCATAGAGTTGAACCAGAAATGATATTATTTTTTTTATTAATTTAAAAAACGATGGAAAATATGAAGATATTCGGGAAAACTCTAATTTAGTGCAAGTTTTGCTGGGTTGAAAATTATAATAATCAATTTGACTCTTAATAAGCCTTTGTGTCGCTGAGACTCATACCCTGGTGAGGAGACTCTACATGAAATAAGGACAACACTTACTTCACTCAAACTGACTATTGATGCAACATACACTCGAGCAGCGTCATTTTTCCAATCCAAGATAATAATATTGTGCTCGTCTCTGCGTTTATAGGCCGCTATCACTGTTTTCACACTCTCCGAATCTTGATTTTCATTATGACCATGAATATAGAGCACTGTCTTCAAGTTACTGTCAAAATGTTTGCTTCGTAAAATGTTTCTACCATCTGAAACATTGTACACCTCAGTCCCTGTGCTAAAGTAAAAATAAATATCTTTTAAACTCAGTCTAGGCATAGGCATAAACATTAACCTTTAGGTACCGACATCCTCGAGGTGCAGATTCCGTAATATTCCCGGAGCTCCCAGAGATTACCTCTAGCTTCGATTCTAATGCAAAATGTCGGGACCTATAGGTTAAGTATTTTTATTTATTTATTATTTACCTATAATAAAATACAAATTTGTTTCGCACATCCAACGAATCATTTGCTGCACAGGATGCTACTACTCAAGGGAGAAAACAAAAATCAAATTAGATAGGATGAAGCCCTTTTCGTTTAGAACAGTTTTTGTAATGTTATGTTTAGCAGTGTATCCTTTAAGTAACAAATTACTTAAACGCCACTATTCCTTTTATCACTTCACGTCAACGTAACGTTCTTTGTTTTGGTTAAAGTACCTCCTAATACTACTAGTAAGATTAACTGAGTCCACATTATTACTATTTACTGGAAAAGTTTCAATTCTAAAGAAATTCGCAAATAAATTTTAATATTTTGCGGATGTGCTTATATAGAGTTTTCAAAGTAAGCATATAAAGTAAAAAGGGAAATGACTTTTGTAGTGATTAAATTTGTTATTGGTAAAATGTATCAATGTCAGCAATGCAATCAATCATACATTTTTCAATATCACTATCAATTTTATTTACAGTGAATGACCAACTTGCTGCTGATTAGATGAAAGCAAATGGGAGATCAGCAGCATCTTGCTTGTTGATAAAGTTGCATTAATTACAAAACGCACAAACTATCGTCTCATTATCAAATGTGGGATCGGCACGATAGCTCGAATTGTTGAACTCCAATTGTTACGATCACGCGACCCTGTCGAGTTCAGATGCTCATCAGCTGATGAACGTCCTCACCAGTGGCGTAACGTTTCTAAAATATCTTGTGTGCGAGATCGAAATGGGGGCCCCACAAAGTGTAATTTATAATTAAACAAAATTGTTGAAACCACTATTTTTGCTGATTAGTACGCGCTGTTGTAAATTTGGAAAAATATTGAAGTTACAAGTAACTCCAGGACTATATTTTAAAGGGTCTTACACTTCTTCTTCTTCCTTGCCTCGTTTTTTATACCGCTCCATGGCGTCGCGTCGCCCGTTCTGGCGATAACGTCTCAGCATATTTCTAAAGGCAGATCTATCTTGGATCGTGTCATCGCCGAGACCAAAGCGTTGTTGTTGCTTTTTCATTTCACACATCCAGGTGTTCTTCGGTCTGCCTCTGGCCTTGGGTCCATCAAGCGGAACTTCCATTGATATCGCTCTCTTTGTGGGGTTATCAGACGGACTCCTTTCAACATGGCAATACCAATCCATTTGTCGGTCTTCGATCTTTCCGGTGATTGGTTGTTCTTTTACAAGCTATACAAGCTACCTCGGATGCACGGCCGTGGAGAGAAAATCCGGGCCCGGGGGGACATTGATTCCGGGCCCACCTCTTCCATACGATACAAAATTATTAAGCGAAGAAAATTCTTCTTTGACACATCGGCCCTTAAGCAAATTGTACAGTGGAATATCTATAATCCGGCCCCCATCTAATCCGGAACACCTCATAATCCGCCGTCCTCACTGAATCGGCTTAGTCTCAGTAATCCGGATGTTTTCTAATCGGGAGTCTCTATCAGGGCCGTAGAGAGAAAATCCGGGCCCGGGGGGTCAATGATTTGGGCCAACCTTTCCCATACGATAAAAAATATGAATCGATGAAAATTTTTATTTGACATATTGGCCCTTAAACAAATTGTACAGTGGAATCTGTATAATTCGGCCTCTAATCCGGAACACCTCATAATCCGGCGTCCCCACTGAATCGGCTCAGTCTCAGTACTGCGGCAGTTTTCTACTAGTCTATAGACATTTGAAGAGTGCTTTAAAGCGGTCTTCTGTGAGATGAGATTTAAGTTCTTAGCTAAAATTATCGGTTTTAAAAAAAATACAAATTGTAGAAAAATAATAAAAAACTGATACCGGATAAGCCACTTGCCAAAAAAACTGACAGAAACTGAATTCAATCGTGAAGCATTTTCACATACTAAACTCACCAAAAAACGGGGTTGAAGGGATAGTTCATTTGTGATTTTTGTTTTCAAGTAGGTATATTTTGAAGATGATTCGATAGTTGATTGACAAATTTTAAGGAACTACAGAAGCCAAAATCATTCTAAAATAAGGTTCCTTCGTTTTACGTGCATTTTTGGGTAATGAAACTTCATAGAAAAGCGACTGCTTAAAGGGTCGACTTTCTAAGTTTCGTTACTAAAATCAGCCCGTGATGACAAAAAAAAACTTTATTTTTGAATGGTCGTGCCCTTTACACAAGATACGCATAAAACGATATTGGTAGCCGAGTAGTCTTCTAGCATTTAGTTCTCCCTAGAAACAAATTATTGATTCCCTTATCCAAAAGAAATTATTTAGAAAATTTCTATTCTATTGGTGAAGTTAGATGCCGACCTATATTCGAACTTTGGTATCAAGAAAGCCTTGAAAATTTCGACAGTCATTCTCGTTATGATAGGATCAGGATAGATATGTATGTAACCGCCAATTCGCTACTATGCTTATTATTTTTTTCTGGATGAAGATTTTTCAAAGCTATGGTTTAATATGTACCTCAACCCTTACAAAGGTTTTAGGAAAACAAGTCTGATACAGTTCACAGTTCTAACAAATGCTTGGGAAGCTCAATTCTGTGATTTATTAGCACACTCGCAGTGGCCCAGACTGTTGGTCGTTACTCTATTAAATTATAAAATAATAATAATGTAATAATAATTAATATATCGGGGAAAGTCCTTCTAGAAAAAAATGTCGCTGTTCAGGGCTCCTATTTTTACTTCCAACACAAATTTTTTGAAAAATGGTACGCTACTGGATGAAGAAGTCGAAATTTCTTAATTGTTTATGTATAAAATCATGCATGCACTTTCGAAAGGCGAGGACAGATTGAATTTATAAATTAAGTAACGAAACGATCATGTTGATTTGTTTATTGCGAATATGATGATTCGGGCCCCTAGTTCTAAAAATTCAATAATAGACTAGGGGCCGCAAGCCCAATGCAGAGTAAGTTATGTATTGTTGTTAAAACGCTAGAAACAATACCTATAAAGTTTCTTAGTTCGGGACCTCAAAATAGCGTGTATATGAAAGAATGCTGAAGCACAACTTTTGTGTCGAAATCCGGGCCCCTTATGAAATTCCGGGCCCAGGGGGAATCACCCCGTTCCCCCCACCCTCTCTACAGGCCTGCTCGGATGTAGGTACTTTTGATATGGTCCCTTTTGGTTACACCAACTGACATGCGAGGATTTACACTATCAACAGTATATACTAAAACCTCACGATTCAATCGAGTAAGCGGGTCGTAATTATTTGTTTTTTAGTTCAAATCCAGGATTTGTTTGTAGGCGGTTATTAGGGTCTGTGTAAAAATGCGATTTACACTTGACAAATTTAGGTTTATTATGAAATCTCGAACCATGTTCAGACTATCGTCTTAACTTTTTACACAACTTGAGAGTAGAGTAGAATCCGTTCAAATGTACATTCCGAATATTTGATGCATGACTAAAACTGTTTTTTTTTCTTGCAACATAGGCGAAATTAACCACATTTTACCAAGCTTTCTTATAGATTTAGTCAGGGATTTTGTTTTTGAATCCGGTGAATTTTTTTCTGTTAATTGGATTTTACGTTTAGTATCAGAGCTGTTAATGGGTGAAGTCATTTCTTCTGTTCACTTTATTCAGATTACAAACATATTTTCTGAAATTATCTTACTTTTGATTTTTGTATATTTTTGAATAATTACTTAGAAATATGTTGTATCAATATTTAGGGAGAAAAGGAGCAGACAGGGCAAGGCACCACGCCACAGATGACAAAAACAAAGGCTTGTTCTGCTATCCGTTCTCATAAGAAGAACTTCTGGCTGATTATTATCTGTATCACGATATCCTGTTGAAATCTCGAGTGGTCAGTTCAATCAGGGAACTGTCTGAATATCCGTATCACGAGGTGTATAGCTAGGAGAGCTGCACAGGCTATACTCCGTTCTATAAGACAAACATCGCAAATTCTCTGTGGACACTTCAATCAGGAAGGTGTCTAGCGAGGACAATAGCACAGGCTAGTTCCTCTTTCGTCACTGGTAGTTCTATAAGATGAATTCCACAAATTCTTGCGAACCCCACCAACGGGGGAAGCTCACTTAAATCGACAAATACGTTCTACTGGATAGGTCAACGAGGCGACCTATACAAATATTAGTAAGCCAGAGACAGCTCTGACAAACGAAAAATGGAGACGTTTGAGATATTAGTCGCGCGGCAACAAGTTACGCCGGTAACATCCAAAAACTGATTAAATATCTTAACAGGGATTCTGCAGTTCAGAAGACCCATTCATATTATACGGATAAGCTAAGTCAGCTGGACGAAGCTTCAACTTCTGTGTTACAAATATTTTCCGCTATATGGCGGCTGCTGCTGATTTGTCGCTAGTGTCGACAAAAAGAAGAAGAAATTCCACTTTCGAGAGTTGATAGCGTAATGTTCCCTAAGGTCATCCCTGGTTCTTCAGCGAAACAATAAGATGTTCCTTGAAGTTCTCATATCAAACTGCTTCGAAGTAAAAAAAATGTTTCATTTAAGAGCACTGCTAACTTGTTCATCGTTTCAAATCTATAGCTTCAGTGTGTCTAGGAAATCTAGTATTTTTTTTTAATCACAGTCCGAAATTGTCCACTCCTCTTCACTACGTTAGGGGGCCCCTGTGGGTTGGGGGCCCGTGTGCGACCGAACACATAGAACACCGTACGTTACGCCACTGGTCCTCACCTACTGAATATTGCCATCGAGCTCACGGTCTCACGGTCGTCCACGCAATCTCGCTTCGTCCACTAGTTTTGCGTTCATTGAATTATGTCTTCCAAAGCTAGATTAAAGAAAGTCGGTGCCAGCCCATCGCCCTGCTTCGACCCCACAATCTCGAACGGATAAGTGTAATTTTTATTGCTGTCGAAGACGGTTGCACTTATCCGTTCTCGACTGCTTACAGTAGTTTTCTTATACATACTTGAAAGTACCTCTCTTTGTGTTTATATCCCTATACGGATCCCTCAACCCCCTGTTTTTTTTCCACTTATCCGTTTTCGGACAGACTCAAAAAAAATATAATTTCAGATTGAAGGGTATTAACCGTGCACAAAGTGTGTGTTAGGCTGAGTAGTTCTTAATCATTTAGTAACTTTTAACCCCTAGTGGGGCATAGGGCATTGACTTCGCCTCTTTTCCACCTCTGCCTATTAGCAGCCATCGCCTTTAGCTGGTCCCACGATTTGCCTATAGATTTTCCCTCTGCCTCAACAGATCTTCTCCATGTATTTTTGGGTCTTCCCACACGACGCCTTGCATCGGTTCCCTGAGGATTCCAATCTAGAGCCTGTCTTGCAATGTTTTTTGGCTCTTTTCGAAGTGTGTGACCTATCCACTGCCACTTCCGCCTTTAGATGTCGATGCCTATCCTAGTTTGGCCAGTAATTTGGAGGAGGTCGTGGTTAGAGATTAGGTACCTCAGGCCAGCGAATTTGTAGGATGCGTCGGAGGCACTGATTCATGAAAGTTGGTAGTTTGGTTTAGGCCTGTTCGATTATTGAAAATAATCAATTATAATCGATTATTAGAAATAATCGATTATACGATTAATCGATGATACGATTAATCGAAAAAAATTAAATACGATTAATCGAAAATACGATTAATCGAAAATACGATTAATCGAAACAACAAATAATCGAAAATACGATTAATCGAAACTACAAAAAAAAATACGATTAATCGGAAAACATGCTATTCGCTGCTTAGTGAAAGATTTCGTTTCATTTTTCCCTAGTCACCCCCGTTCTCCCGCTGCAGCTCCGCAAAGTGGTTTTACTGCTTGCTGAGTGACGTTTGGCAGTAAACGGAAATGACAATATTCATGTCGCCGAATGAAATTGGTGGCAAATGTAAGGTCTCGACTCCCTATTGACGATTCCGAAGTCATTTCTCCCTATTCACCCCCGCTCTCACACTGCAGCTCCTCAAAGTGGGTGTTTCGTTGCTTGGCGGGTGACGTCTGGCAGTAGACGGAAATGACAATTTTCATGTCGCCGAACGAAATTGGTGGCAAATGAAAGGTCTCGACGCCCTATTAACGATTCCGGAGCCATTTTTCCCTAGCCACTTTCGTTCTCCCGCTGCTGATCCGCAAAGTGGTTGTTTCGCTGCTTTCGGGAAATGTCCGGCTGTAGACGAAAATGAAAATCTTAGTCTCACCGAACGAAATTGGTGGCAAATGAAAATTGTCGACTCCCTATTAACGATTCCGGAGTCATTTTTCCCTAGTCACCCCCGTTCTCCCCCTCCAATCCACAAAGTGGCTGTGTCGCTGCTTGGCGGGAAACGTTTGGCATAGACGTAAATGACAATTTTCATGTCGCCGAAAGAACTTGGCGACAAATGAATGGTCTCGCCTCTCTATTGACGATCCCGAAGTCATTTTTCGCTAGTCACCCCCGTTCTCCCGCTGCAGCTCCACAAAGTGGTTGTTTCGCTGTTTGCGGGAAATGTCTGGCAGTAGACGGAAATGACAATTTTCGTGTCACCGAACAAAATTTGTGGCAATCGAAAGGTCTCGACTACCTATTGACGACTCCCCAGTTATTTTTCGCTAGTCAACCCCGTTCTCCCGCTGCAGCTCCACAAAGTGGTTGTTTTGGAGGGATCGATAGAGAGTCGAGACCATTCATTTGCGACCAATTTCGTTCGGTGAGACGAATCTTTTCATTTTCGACTACTGCCAGACATTTCCCGAAAGCAGCGAAAGAACCACTTTGCGGATCTGCAGCGGGAGAACGAGGGCGACTAGGGAGAAATGACTTCGGAATCGTTAATAGGAAGTCGAGACCTTTCATTAGCCACCAATTTCTTTCGGTGAAATGAAAATGTCATTTTTGTCTACTGCCAGACATTTCCCGCAAGCAGCGAAACAGCCGCTTTGTGGAGCTGCAGCGGGAGAACGGGGGTGAATAGCGAAAAATGACTTCGGGATCGTCGATAGAGAGTCGAGACCATTCATTTGCCACCAATTTCGTTCGGTGATATGCAAATTGTAATTTTCGTCTACTGCCAGACGTCACCCGCCAAGCAGCGAAACAACCACATTGTGGTGGTTTGAAAAAACCACAACTGTAACAGGGAGAACACATATTGGCCATAATTTT
Source organism: Microchrysa polita (assembly GCA_949715475.1). Classification (NCBI taxonomy): domain Eukaryota; kingdom Metazoa; phylum Arthropoda; class Insecta; order Diptera; family Stratiomyidae; genus Microchrysa; species Microchrysa polita. The sequence goes on from OX454415.1 coordinate 15,524,256, forward strand.
TAATGTTTTAGGAGTGTGTAAGAAGAAAAGATAAATAAAAAATGGTTCCGTTGCTAGAAGAACATTGTTAAAATTAGGCATCGAAGATACTGGCAGAGCTAAACAATAGGATTATTAAAAGGTTCTTACAAAGAAGGTTAACCAACAACAAAAAAGGACGTACGCCTGTGTATCAAAAGGCAAGGATAGTAATGTAATGATACAATATGCACAGTAAGATTCTCCTATAATACAAATAATGTTTACCAATAGCCAGTGCCGGATTAAGTAAGCGCGGGGCCCGTGGAGCTTCAATTAAAAAAGCTTGATAGAGTACAATACAAAAATCGACAATTGCTCTCATTTAATAACACAAAGTGCATGGTGGAGTCCCACGGACTCCTTCTACCGTTATTACTCACCGAAGCAAATAGCGCAAGCACACGTCGTCTTCTGTCCAAGTCCACCGCGCTACTGGAGGAAGGTACTAAAACGCACTGAAACGTATTTGCCTTATTATAAAAGTTATTGATAAAAGTAATCTGAGGAGGAGTCCCTGGGACTCACCATGCAAATTAAGGGTTAAATGGTTTAAAACGTGCTATCGCCAACAAATTAGGCACGAAGTGATAATCCGCAAGATGTGCGTTTAGGGGATTTGGTCGGTAGATTTGAAACGCATTGGAAGCCGTTTGCGGAACATACGCAACTGTTTTGCGTCGTAACCTCATCGATTGTGTTACATAGAATGTTTTCCTTTTTCCATACAACTATAAGATTAGCTCATTCTGTTTCATTCGCGTATTTTCACTGCTTCTCTAAGTTGTATTGAAGAAATATTTTCTGCCTTTACAAATAGACTGAACAAAAATTAGTAAAAGTCGCGAAAAAATAATAAACGGCTGATTCTATTGAGCAGTGATTCTAGTAACCGGCGACTACTGGACTATTATCGATAATTTATTGGTATAGTACTGGGGGCCTATCATGTAATTCGAAACGAAAACGAAAGAGCCGGCATTTTCGTATTCGATTCGAAAGCAATTTGGTATCATGTAACTCGTTCGTTTCGAGTAATTGGTATTGCCTCATGAATTAGTCAAAATTCCCTTCATGTACTAGACTGAAACGACTAACGTAGTAGACCATGTCACATGATTCAAAGTCAAATTTAATATTTTTGTGTTTTAGATTATATTTTAGTGTTTCGGTGTAAAAAACAAGTTAAATTCGAATATTAAATATAGCATTTTTGTAGTATTCGGTTAAAAAAAGTGAAATAGTGACGGAGAAAAGACGTTTAATTGTTCGAGTCGCGATTGGGATTCGAACACACGCTCGAATTCAGTGTATCGGGTCAGACGGGAGAAAACGCGCCCCCCATTGTCACGACGAAAATTTAGGATGTGCGAACAAATTGTATAATTTTAATAAAGCAATTTTTGATGTAGATGCTATTTTTTAAACTGTGGATTTTTGTAAAATATAAAATAATGTATGTGTGTGTTAACTATATTCAATTCATCTTGTCCTCCTAGCTTGTCAAGATTTTAAAAAATAAACGATAATTCCCGGAATACAACATTTTTCTATACGTGTTATAAATTCATTATTTTGAGGAAAACTTATAGTCTTTGTCTTAAGAAGTCCGTAACACAAATTTTTGTGGTAAGACTCAATCTTCGCTGGAAACAAAACATATAAACGTTTGCTTTTCGAGAGTACCCTACCTTTCGAATGAATTTTCGATAGAATAGTCCCCATTCTCGCACGCTTTCGAATTACATGATAGGGGATTTTCGATTCGTATGGTCGAAAGACGAAAATCCTATTACTTTCGAATAGATGTTATTCGTTTTCGAGTTACATGATACCACTTTAGTCGTTTCGAAAGCAATTCCTTTCGAATCGAATTACATGATAGGGCCCCTGATTTAAAAGGTAGTATGTTTGTATGTGTAAAAAAAGTGCTATTGCTGATAATGACAATTTTACTTCTGCTGAATCAAAATGAAAAATCCATATAAAAAGGTTTGTGTAACATATAAAAAATAGTTGTGACTAGAACAAGTAAAATGTTACTTCAATTTATTCTTGGGCTAGGAGGTAAATTACGCATTTTGTGAGTAGTTTGTTGAAAAATATAAACAAAGTAATTTATTTCTTTATGCATAGTTGTGATTTGTGCAGCACTAGATCCAATAGATGTTCGCAATAAATTTGTATATTACACCGGGTAAAGTTATATTCAAAATTTCTTTACAAAAGTCAATATTTATCTTTTATTTTTATTTTTAATCAGGAATGACATTTACGTCTACAATGTCTCCGATGGTTCAAGTATTTTGCAAAACCACAAATTTGATAACTGGAAAAAGACAGTGCTCTATTCCCATGGCTACATGGAAAACCAAAACTCAATGAGTGTCAAAAGAGTGGTTGAAGCTTACCTAACACGTGATGACTACAATATAATTAGTTTGGACTGGGAATACGATGCTTCGGATACATATAATGTCATCGGCAATTGGCAATTTGGATCGGGTAAGTGTGTTTCTATTTTTAATACTAATTTCAAAAATTCCAAAATTATATTTTTTTGTTTTCATAAAGGTTGCCCGAGTTGTCTCCAGCACAATTTTGAACATGATTGACGCTGGTCTCGATATTGAAAAATTACATTTAGTTGGTCACTCAATGGGAGCACACATATTTGGCCGAATTGGTAAGCAAGTTGAACGTAGATCCGATGGCGCTGTTGTTTTAAAAAGGTATAAATATTTTTTTTTATTTTTTTTTTTTATTTTCTTCATTTCTATTCAATAGAATCACCGCATTGGACCCCGCACTGTTTGACTTTTACAGTCCCGGGGAGGAACACGTTTCGAAAAGTGACGCTGCATTTGTAGACATAATTCACACGGATGCTTTTGGTCATGGTGCCGGATCCATTTCGGGCCATGCTGATTTTTGGCCTAATGCTGGAGTAAGATATCAAATTGGATGTCCAGAGCGTCAGTCTAGCATATACACCCCTGATGGTGAAATTATTATAGTTAATTTATATTTTGAAAATAAAAACGTAAATTCGTTTTATTTTGGAAATAGATTTGTGCAGTCATTGGAGATCATGGCATTTTTGGGCGGAAAGTGTGGAACGTTATAATCGATTGAGGTTTAATGCTGTCGCTGCAAATAATTGGAAAGCCTTTATGTATGACATAAACGAATTGAATACAGCCGTTGTAATGGGAAATGATTGTCCTACAAAGTAATTGTCTTTTTTTTTGCAAATTACGATTTCCTTTTTATGTACTTTTTCCAGTATCGAGGGGGATTTCTTTTTACAAACAAATGCAGCTAAACCATACGCACGAGGCATAGCAGGTGTCTCGTATAGATTCAGTTTAGACACTTCCATTCCGCTACCATTTGTTTTGGACATACCATCGGCATCGGGGGAAAATCATTAAGGAGTGATCTGAGTTATCAACGAAAATGATTAAGCATGTTCCAATTTACAGCAAATGAGCTATACATATGAATTATCAATAAAATAAAAAAAAATAAAACGGACTTTTATGAGTATACAGATAGACATATGTACATTACTTACATTTTGCTAGAATATTTCTACTATGCCCGCTCTTGCAATAACGCCGCGGCGCCCCCGGTGAAAAGGACGATTTGTCGCTCCTTGAAAATTGAAAATTCAGTTCATAAGGAAACAACGGAAAATGTAAGGCACACAAAAAAAAACTGTCAAAACAGAGTCTCCCCTAAAATAATATCATTCGGACAACACTTTTCAACGGATGAAAAAAAAAACACTAAACAATAATTACTCACAATAATTTAATAAAGCTATTGGTTATTTATATTAATTTAGAATAACACAGGAAATACTATTAAATAACGTAAGAGTCACGACTTTATTGACAAATATACATATATCGCGTCTGCTTGAATTTTCTTATCAAGTTAGCATCTAGGCTGAATTCAAATTGTAAGAAAACGACCGGACGGGTAAACTTGGACGACAAGAACCATCGTATGATCATTTCACACTATCCGATCAAAACACGGACCGGCGAACAATAATCACACAGCAAGTATGTATAAATGTTGCCATGCACGCTCCAAAGTTAGTGTACAATGAAGTGACGAGTCGACAAGATTAAAATGCAAGTAAAACACGCACTAATTGTCTTTGCAGAACGCCTGAACTATTGGTAGGTGCAATCGTCTTATCGATCATACGAAAGATCTTACGAAAGAAAAACAATCGTGTCACGATTTTTTTTCTTTCGTAAGACGCGTTCTTACAATGTGAAATGGACAATGCTTGTCTGCTGGCCACTACAAAAGCTCTCTTGTCTTGCAAGTTTACCCGTCCGGTTTCGTCTTACAATCTGAAATCAGCCATGAAATCTCCCATGCTGGAAGTCCTATATAAACATCAATACCCAACATTCAAGGTGCGTTCCGCTACACCCCCCACTTTGGAAAATTACTAAAAAAATCATTGCACCGTTACGTGCTCATTATGTGCTAATTATGTACCACATTTAAACATTTTGTGCTAGTCAACTTTTAGAGATATTAGCAATTGAAATGGGGGGGTGTAAAAGAACGTTCTTCTACACCCCCCCAAACAGAAAAAATTAACTTACGGGCTTCAAATCTATATTTTCGTAATTGTTGAGTTATGTGCTAATTATGTACCGAAATTAAAAGTTTTGTGCTAGTCAACTTTAGAAGATATTAGCAATTGAAATGGGGGGGTGTAAAAGAACGTTCTTCTACACCCCCCCAAACAGAAAAATTAACTTACGGGCTTCAAACCTATATTTTCGTAATTGTTGAGTTATGTGCTAATTATGTACCGAAATTAAACATTTTGTGCTAGTCAACTTTAGAAGATATTAGCAATTGAAAATGGCGTGTTTAGTCCAGTCAAATTAGGGCTCTAAATTGAAAAAACAGGTGAGGGCTCATTTTTGTTGTTTTTAAATCAGTTAGCTTCCAGGAATCTAAAGCTCATTTTACCGAAAAAAAAATGATGGGCAAGGTCCCAAAAAGGACGAAAAAGGATGCTATTTAATACTTCTCCGGAGGTCGGCATTCGGGGTATCAGTGCAAAGGGTAGGTCGAGTACATTATATATCCGATGATTTTTTCATGTTTCAAAGACCTTCAACGGAGTAAATCGAGCTTAAATGGAAAATTATCGCTCGCTCAAGTCAAGTTGAATGTACGTGTTACATGGGTAGAGAATAGTAAAAACATGTCGCGAAAACGCCGAAAATCTGCAAATTCGTCGTACTCAATTGCGGTGCGTACAGGTTCAATTAACGCCCCCGGGACGTATGAAAATTGACCAGATACATGACGTGAAATTGTGCGTTTCGTATTCCCCACTTCCGTAAATTACATAAACAATCATTGTTATGTACCGCATTTAAACATTATGTGCTCGTCAACTTTGAAGAATATTAGCAATTTTTTTGTTACTTGACTTTTGATAAAAATATTAGCAGTGGGGGTGTAGACGGAGTTTTTGTACACCCCCAAATAAAATAAATCAACTTGCGGGTTTCAAACCTCTATTAATATAACGGTCTGGTTGTGTGCTAGTTATTATGTAATGCAGCTTTTTTTTATTAATCAGTTTAAAACAAGTATAAGCAACTAATAAGCCCACTGAAGTAGCTAACGACAAAATGTGACCCGTGCATTGAAATTGTGATCGATTGTGAATAGAACTAGAAAGTTAATTACATATTTCTATTGTCCTACTGGCAATCAGATTTTTGTAGCCGATAAAGTGGCGATTTATGTAATTTCCGACATTGGTGAATCGTACTTTGTCATTTGATGAATGTGTTCACATAGAAACACTGTAAATTGTAATACTACACAAGATATGCAGTCTGTTATGACAAAATACCATCTTCCATACTCAGGGGTTGCAATGGACATGCTGGAGAGAAAAAAATAATGCACGGGTCACATTTTGTCGTTAGCTACTTCAGTGGGCTTATTAGTTGCTTATACTTGTTTTAAACTGATTAATAAAAAAAAGCTGCATTACATAATAACTAGCACACAACCAGACCGTTATATTAATAGAGGTTTGAAACCCGCAAGTTGATTTATTTTATTTGGGGTGTACAAAAACTCCGTCTACACCCCCACTGCTAATATTTTTATCAAAAGTCAAGTAACAAAAAAAAAACATAAATTCCATACATAATTACCACATAACCAGACGGTTACAAAAACATAGGTCCGAAAAGCGTAAATTGATTTTTTCTGTTTGGGTTACTCTCCCCATTTAAATTGCTAATATTCTTCAAAGTTGACGAGCACATAATGTTTAAATGCGGTACATAACAATGATTGTTTATGTAATTTACGGAAGTGGGGAATACGAAACGCACAATTTCACGTCATGTATCTGGTCAATTTTCATACGTCTCGGGGGCGTTAATTGAACCTGTACGCACCGCAATTGAGTACGACGAATTTGCAGATTTTCGGCGTTTTCGCGACATGTTTTTACTATTCTCTACCCATGTAACACGTACATTCAACTTGACTTGAGCGAGCGATAATTTTCCATTTAAGCTCGATTTACTCCGTTGAAGGTCTTTGAAACATGAAAAAATCATCGGATATATAATGTACTCGACCTACCCTTTGCACTGATACCCCGCATGCCGACCTCCGGAGAAGTATTAAATAGTATCCTTTTTCGTCCTTTTTGGGACCTTGCCCATCATTTTTTTTTCGGTAAAATGAGCTTTAGATTCCTGGAAGCTAACTGATTTAAAAACAACAAAAATGAGCCCTCACCTGTTTTTTCAATTTAGAGCCCTAATTTGACTGGACTAAACACGCCATTTTCAATTGCTAATATCTTCTAAAGTTGACTAGCACAAAATGTTTAATTTCGGTACATAATTAGCACATAACTCAACAATTACGAAAATATAGGTTTGAAGCCCGGAAGTTAATTTTTTCTGTTTGGGGGGGTGTAGAAGAACGTTCTTTTACACCCCCCCATTTCAATTGCTAATATCTTCTAAAGTTGACTAGCACAAAACTTTTAATTTCGGTACATAATTAGCACATAGCTCAACAATTACGAAAATATAGATTTGAAGTCCGTAAGTTGATTTTTTCTGTTTGGGGGGGTGTAGAAGAACGTTCTTCTACACCCCCCCATTTCAATTGCTAATATCTTCTAAAGTTGACTAGCACAAAATGTTTAATTTCGGTACATAATTAGCACATAACTCAACAATTACGAAAATATAGATTTGAAGCCCGTAAGTTAATTTTTTCTGTTTGGGGGGGTGTAGAAGAACGTTCTTTTACACCCCCCCATTTCAATTGCTAATATCTCTAAAAGTTGACTAGCACAAAATGTTTAAATGTGGTACATAATTAGCACATAATGAGCACGTAACGGTGCAATGATTTTTTTAGTAATTTTCCAAAGTGGGGGGTGTAGCGGAACGCACCTCAACATTCACGAGTTTAGTTGAGTTTTTTAAAGTATGTACAGAAAAATAATAATTTCTGACAACAAAATGTGGACTCAGATCGGTCTATTTCCTAATCCTATAGGGAAACTTTTAAAAATCCTTTTCGCAAAATTTATTAAAAAAAGCAAAACATGACAGACGTTTTTTTATTACTGCAGTAACATTTGTTGAATCAGCTGTCAAAAGTCACAAGTCACCGTGTTTACCCGTCTAAAAATTCGTTCTTTTTCTTGCTAAATACCCGTTTTTTGCAATATAAAGTGGTTGCGAATTTAACATCTATTGCTATAAGTCACTTGTGAGTGAAGTTCGTTGAATAATCTAATTAATGAACATATTCCTTGTATTCACCTTAGTAATGATAAATTTTCTAATTGGTTTTCGGTGGAGCTGAAAAATTTGATAAAAGAAAAGAAAAGAAAATAGCTCATTTGAGTTATAAATCTACAAATAGTCTAAACTTTTAGGCCTCCATTACACAGTCATATTTATATTATAATATGCATGTCCTATCAAAAAATCTAAATTAAACTAAATGTTTTAAGGTCTAGTATATAATATGCCAAGAGAAGGTATATGATATAATATATCATTAGAAAGAAAATGTTGTGTAGTTTAAATCGTCCTCAGAACATTTTGCTGTAAATATTACAGTTAACAAAATATTGGCGAAAAATCATAATTTCACCCTTTTGCCACCCCCTCCCCCCCCAAATGTGACGCGCAAAAAAGTCTAACTTTTTACTGCGTAATGCGGTCAGGCCATAGAACAATTTGGCATCAAAAGTCAGCTCTTTTTTTGGATGTTTGGGTCTACAGCTAAAGTCACTATACTATAAGTCATTTCATTATATTTTTCTTTAGTACGAAGTAAATTAGAATACTTATCTATAGTTTGGAACCCCTTTTACTTTTAGTATTGCCACACTAAAACTATTGAAACAATTCAGCACAAATTTCTTAGATATATCGCATACAAGCTTCATATATCCTTTGACAACATATTATTTATGTATATATTCAGAATCTATTAAATATAAGTTCCCTAGAAACTCGTAGAAACTATTTTAATGCAATCTTTTTATACACATAGTTTAATCAATGGTGCTATTGATGCTCCTAACATCTTGTGCGATATTTTATTCAAAATTCCTACTAAAAATACAAGGAAACACGAGCTATTTTATAAACTTACATTTGGATATAATTACCTATGTAACTCCCCAATTGAACGCAAGAAATCATTGCAAAAGAGCCGTTGGACGAATGCAACAAATTTATTTTTTACCATAAAGCCTAGTACTGACCTCGAGAGTGAAATTTTTCGCCGCTGCGGTTTTTTAAATGAAAATGTATTCTTACTGTCGTGGAATATGTGGGGAATGCTGGGGAATTTCAGAAGCTACAATCCGAAAACAGTTCCATAATTTTTCACGGCCATTTTACGTATTTTTTCCGATTCCCCGGTTATTTCATCGTGAAATGTCAAATGAGCGGGGAATCGAAAAATAATACATAAAATTGCCGAGGAGGATTATGGAACCGGTCTCGGATTGTAGCTTATGGAATTGTCCACCGTTTGTGACATATTCCACGACAGTAAATATCCATTTTTATTGATAAAATCACTGGGCGAAAAATTTCACTCTCGATCTTAATTCAGCCCTTAAGTAACAAATTTTGAATAATTTTCTTTCCAATATTCGACAATTTAAATAATTTAATATTCTGCAGTGATGGCATTGAAACATACAATATCTCCGAGGGCACACACCTTTTATAGAACAGTCGTTTCGATCATTCAAAAAAGATTGTTCACTATATTCATGGTTATCTGGAAAATCAAACAGCACCCAGTGTAGAAACCATATTTAAGGCCTATTAAACTAGGGATGATTACAATATTTTAACTTTGGATTGGAGCGAAGATGCTTCCAGTGAAAATTATTTAACCCATTACCTGCGGGAGACTTTTTTTTTCGAATTTTCGTGTGAAACTTCATAGATATGGTAAATAAGGCCCCCTGAGCACGAATCTGCTGTCCGTTTTTTAATTTGCTTTTTAGTTTAGCTGTATTTAAGTGGAACTTAGGAAGTCATCATTTGGAAATATTATAGAAATACAAAGTTTTTTTTTTGCTTTAAGAAAGACAAATTGGCTGAAGTATATTATTTCATATCAAAAATAACAATTCAATAATATTTTGAAAAGTAAACGAAAATATTTCCCATGATTTTATTATAATATTTGTCTATATTTATTATTATTTCTTTAGGATTGTGTGTAAAATTTTAAAAAGCAATCGCTAGTAATGCAAAGTTGTAGGTTTTAATAACATTTGGACGATTGTTTTAACCCTAGAGAGATAATCATATTTTTTACCCCTGAAAAGATAATCATACGTCGATTCGACGTGTTGCGAGTTAACATCCTTATAACTTCTTTGTTAAGAGTAACATGTTGTTAAAAGGTAGATATATAATCATTTGTATTTAATATTAATCTGTTAAACTCATGGTTTTGCAAAATTATCATTTGTTTGTGTATATAATATTAATTTTAAAAAAGTGGTTCTAGTAGAAAGTGGGCTGTCCTTTCAATAGATTAAAATAAAGGATATCTTTATCGAAACAGGCTTTTAGTGGTTATATCCAAGTAAATACACATCCACATTATGAAGATTTATAAAAATGTCAATTCGGGGGAAATAAAATATTTTTCAGTACAAATTTGTTCTACAGTTTTTACTGACGTTAAAGATAATCATACGTCGATTCGACGTATATTTGACTTATGACCCCCAATATCTTAGGCTGTGTGGCACCCAAGCTAATTATTTTGCCACGTAATTACGCCTACAGACATGAATTGAGTTAAATCTTGGAACCAACAAATTATGAAGCTTCACATATGAGATATAATAAAAAGAAAAATTTCTGTACGTCGATTCGACGTAGATTATCTCTCTAGGGTTAAATACGTTTCATGTTAGTTAGACAAAAACGAGTGGCATCATTAATAGGCTCTTTTCCATAAAGCGAAGATGCTACTGTCAGACTATTATTGTTATTGGATTAGTTCCTTGATAGACATAAAATGACAATAAATAACCCTCAGGTATATTTAAACACTTACAACCCAATTTCCACATTTTATCGTGAGTATTTAGAGCTGTCTTCTGGGCTCGATTAGAAGGATTAATATGCAAATCATTATCTCGTGATCAATGTTCCTGTTTATCAAAAATTGATACCCATAAACCCTTTAAGTTCTCCAATAGTTTGGATTTTTTCCGGTAATAGATAGGCCATAGTTATTGCTTTCCTAGTAAATCAAATTATATGTTTTCTCGTCAAAAACCCACTCAAACATCTTATGGGGGTCTTTCAGAAGCGTCTAAATAACTGGGAATGGGAAATATGGATTGTTTACTGCGAAACTTGCTAGAAGTCTATTTGTAATTTTGTATCAATGTTGGCACTTCGGAACAGAAGAGGACGAAGTTTGGATTCACCTCTGCGTCCATCACCATTTCCATTGGTGTATCGGCGCCTTGGTTCTGAATGCCAACCTCGTACACAATGTGATCGGACCAACAAATTCCACTTCAACTACTTGCTGCAGTTGGTTATGGTGTTATGGTGGTCCATAATTTGAACTCCTTCGTTATCGTTGCAATCATCTTCGGCTAAGTCAAACTCAGCTTTTTTGGTTTGTAGGAAAATTGCAGCTGGCTGTTCGTCTTCAATGCCTTCATCAGCAATCAGACTGCCCAAATAGTTTAATGTTTAATGCAATTTCACCCTACAAATACGAAAAAATAACTAATAAATTTCAATTGCCATTAAAATTTCCTTTGTAGTCTGTTCTGTACCAACGATGATGCCATATGGCATCAACCAATTTCGAATCAAAATTTCAGATACTAAACATAATTTCTTTTTTCTTATTTAACATTAATAGAGTCACTTTTAAATACACTTTTCGTATTAGAAATAGTTCTAGGAAAAAAAAACTAGTTTGAAACGTTAAAAACTCAACTTAAATTTTGCGGTACGACATTTCTTCACTTTTTTTTCAAATTCCAAAAACTTGTTCACTTTTACGATCTGATATCTCTGGCTCCTATAGGAATAATGGCACAATTTACGTTAGACATGAAAGTTAAACTTGTCTACTACAGTACTACAGATATCAGTGGAATTTGCACAAGAATGCATTCGTATTCAATATTTAGAAGCCATTTAACAGGATACTTGAAAACGTGGATCTGTACTGAAGAAGGGCACAACAACTGGTGCTCGAAATGATCATTTACACAAAATAAAAACTAATCCCGTCATAGGAAACACCACTCCTTTTCTTTTTAAATTTGAAAACGATGCCATATGGCACACTAGCAGTGAATGGGTTAAGTGACGTAATGCCGAATCTGAAAAAGGTATTAATTTTGCTAAAATATAATTTCCTAACAGAACATGTAGTATAAAATCCTGCCATTTTTGAAGATTGCCGATCTTGTTGCAAGCAAACGGTTGACTTAGTTAAAGCTGGTCTGGATATTTAAAAGTTGCATTTAGTTTGCCATTCATTGGGGGCGCAAGTTTGTGGTCATGTGACGGGGTCCGGAATAAATCACGCGGTGCAGTTGTTCTGAAACGGTACGAATAACAACTTTATTTCGAAATAGCAATAAAAAATACAAAATTCTTTCTTTGCAGAATTTCTGCATTAGATGCGGCCAATGTTGGATTTTATGGTCCACTCTTGCGACATGTCACCAAAGGTGATGCTGAATTTGTTGATGTTATTCATACAGAATGCTTGGGGCTATGGCGGGTCGTGTAGTTCGGGGCATGCCGATTTTTGGTCTAATGGTGGCGTGAAAGTGCAGCCTGGTTGTCCACTTGGATTAACTCTTTTGATTAGTCCGAATTGTAACTAATGCATTTCATTCATTTTTTTCCCAAGAATATTCTGTATTTTTGCGTATGTAAATATTTTTTCTAGACCTATGCAGTCATGTGCGTTCCTGGCAATTTTGGGCTGAAACTGAAGCACGTTCAAATGAGTTCCGATTCAATGCAGTTTCTGCCGAAAGCTGGGATTCCGAAATGGAAATGTTGGTGAACTGAAAGATAGGATCGTGACGGGAAATGACTGTCCAACGGAGTAAGGAGTTGAGATTTATCAATTGCTTTAGTTTTCTTATAAATTGATTTTTCTTTTTAGCATTCAAGGAAATTTCTATCTTCAAACAAATGCAGAGAAACCATTTGCACGTGGCAGAAACGGTTACGGTGCAGTATATAATAGTAGTTTAGATATAAATCCACAATTAGGAATTTTTAAGAATTAGTTATACGCTTGAACTGTGATATCAGGATTTAAATATTAAAACAAAAAAAAAACCAATTCATATTAGTTGTCGTATTTAATAGAGAGTTTTAGTATAACGTCTGGAATAAAACGACATAATTTGACATTCCATAAGAAAATTCGTATTCGTATTAATTCGTATTCGTATTAATTCGTATTCGTATACGAAACAAAATATCTTGATTTTGCATGTCCCAAGTAGGCATGGGTGTATTTCCGTATATTTGATGCTCTGGAAACAGTCGAAATTGGCGTAATAATTTGTCGTTTTTTGCACCTGTGCCTACTTAGGACATGCAAAATTAAGATATTTTGTTTCGTATACGGTAAGCAAGCGAATTTTTATATAGAATGTCAAATTATGTCGTTTTGTTCCAAACGTTATGCTAAAACTCTCTAATATTTCGATGAAATTTGGTTTGAGCTGCATATATGGACTTATGGAGACAAACCGATTGACAGGGAAAAATAGCCAACCCCAAGTGATGATAAATATAAATTTTGACTTTGCTGATTCCTTCTTTTTCAATGAATCGGAAAAACTAGTTTAAATGAAACTAATATATAGATAAATGCCCACAAATACAGTGGGGTCTGGCCAGACCCTTTAGTACGTTATGTGACTATATTCAAACATTAGTTTCTCCAAGGATTAAATCTGAAATGATTTATTACACAATTTTCATTCATTTGACGAATTTGTTTTATAATTAGGTCATTAGTGTATATGAGTTTTAAGCGAAATCATAAACTCCTGAATGATTTTTTTTGTTTGGCAAGAAACATTTTAGGTAGGTATAATGCATTAGTGGATTTTTACTACATATACACGTAAATATTCGTAAAAGAATACGTTCCTAAAAATATTTTTTCTGAATATCTTTTCATGGAGTTTTCTAGTAGGCAAACTTTACTCAATCCTTGGGAAAACCGCTTTTAAGAAGCGGTAATAAGGCCCGTTCTATGCAGGGCATAGTGCATACCCCATCTTCACTCAACTGCCCAACATTGGGCAAAATTTACCCAAAAATTATTTGTGTGCCCATGCGAAAGTGGCTAAAGCTCAAAGTTCTGACTTAACTGGTGCAATGGGTCTTTTTGCTAAAATTATCAAGGGAGTGCTTTAAAAAAAAGACACTATAAAATGTATCAATTTTGGATCCCGATTTAAGAAAAATTTTTATCAAAGCCGACCAAATTTCAGTTCATTTTCGATTAGAAAAGATATTGTTTCAAACATTAAAAATTTGCATTTGCATGTTAGTTGAAATTTTCCACAAATTTGGTAACACCTAATTATTTCCTTTCAAACTAAAAACTGGAAGCCGAAATTTCAATTATTTTTATTACAACCTTCTCCAAAAGCCTCATTTTAAGTTCAAGTAACAGAAAATGTATTAAGTATATAAAAGCTCCAAACTAAACTTTTAGTGAGATTTTTTTTCTTGGGGTCTAAGAGACCCACCCCAACCACTACATAATTAAAGTCCAAACCAAATACCTCCCACGAGAAAGTAATCAGCTCTCAAGTTGCCATTACAATAATAGTGGGGTATTCCCCGGAAACTGCAATAGAGACATAGTTCAGTAACGTTTATACAAAGTAATAGTTGCTATTGATAATAAATATGCTAAAAAGTGTACAACATAAAAAGGTACCGTGATCTATTTGCTGATTTCAGCACTTTTTAATCATTTTGCATGACAAGATCATATATAAGCTCTAAGCAAACTCGCAGCCTTTCAGTTTGTTGTAGAAAATTATTCACGCAAGGAGTTTAGTTTTAATCATTGTAACATGGCTTTAGTGGAGTTACTTCTGATCGGAGGTAAGAATATTTTAAGTTTATTCCTAGCCTGTTTTAATTAGTTTGTTCTTCATTTCAGCACTTTTGTACGCTGCAAATCAAAATATGAATAAGGAAACGACTCAAATAATTTTATATCACAGGCAAGATGCATAATAACGAAATTATTTCATATTGAAAACAACATTTTTTCGAACTCCAAATATTTAAAATTATCTATTTTGTAGCACTGGCACTAATGCATTCAAACTATCGGAAGCAACAAAAATTCTAGAAAATTCAAATTTCAATAATAGTAAACAAACCGTCTTGTACATTCACGGTTATTGTGAAAATCAATATTCAGAAAGTGTACTGACAATCTTGAGTGCATATCGTTCCCGATATGATTACAATATTTTAACGTTGGATTGGAAAGAAGATGCTTGTGGAAATTTTTTAAACAATGCTCTACCTAAAATGAAAAATGTATGACTATCTCGATTGTGATATGGTTTAGAAGTGATTGAACTTTTCATGATTTAAGGTCGCGGAAGCGGTTGCGAAAAAACTTATCGACATGAACAATGCCGGATTGCAAATCGAGAATTTGCATCTGGTCGGTCATTCAATGGGAGGACAGATGGCCGGTCGAATTGGTCGAGAATTAAAGACCAAATCCAATAACGAGCTTGTTCTGAAACGGTATGACAGTAATTTCTGTAGGTATAATAGAATTATTTCAAATTACTATATTAACCTATCTTATAGAATCACAGCGCTGGACCCGTCCTTTAACGGATTTTACGGCCCTTTCAGACGACATATTTCGAAAAATGATGCCGAATTCGTTGATATCATTCATACTGATGCTTGGGACTACGGTGCACCATCTAGCTCGGGACATGCTGACTTTTGGGTAAATGGCGGTGTTAAGCTGCAACCCGGTTGCCCCGGGGGAGTGTTTAAGCCATGGTCGGCTGAAGGTAGTGATATTACATTTTTTTAACATAAAATAATGTAGCTCTCATCGTTTATAGCTTTATGCAGCCATTGGCGTTCATGGCGCTTTTGGGCGGAAAGTGTAGCGCAATCCACTCAATACGGATTTAATGCCATTTCAGCGGAAAGTTGGGATTCATTTAAAGCTGGCGAAGTGGATGAACCTAATGGAGTTGTAATGGGAAATGATTGCCCGACAGAGTATGTATAAGATTAGTTGCTTTTCTTTGGTCCAGATCAGAATAAGATAATTTCCAAACAATTTTAGTCCGATTATATCCAGGATTTGAGATATAAGTTTTCCTGGAACCAAAGAATCGCAACTGTTATATTATCATTAATCAAAACATATTTAAAAAACATATTTCTTTTAAAGTATCGAGGGCGATTATTACTTACAAACGAATGCACAGGGACCATTCGCTAGAGGCTTTGAAGGAGTTGTATATTCTAATGAAATTGATTCTTCTATGGACGTGATAGGCGAAAACACTTCCTCTGAAGTATAGGTTAAGCATGCGCATACAATAATAATAAATAATTGTGGACGTGCAGTAAAATTATTATTATTTTTTTGTTAGAATGTTACAGGGAAATGAGTTTGGCTCTCCTTACGGTATATTCGGCGACCCAACAGGTATTTAATGCGTTGTAATTCCGTTGTAACTAGGTTGTAACTGCCAGAAATAGTGAAGTTTGCATTAACCCTAGTTTACTGTTTGGGGTGCAATGCACCCCATCGCATGTTTCACTTAATATAACTTCCAGATTTTTCAAGTTTTCATTATAAATTGTTCAATAGCTTAACAAAATTTAGTTTTGTTTTAGTTTTTAATGTTTGTATAATTTTAGCTACATCAATTTATTTTTTACGAATTTTTTGTGGAAATAAGGCATTGGTTCTGTCGTGGGGTGCAGTTGCACCCCAAATAATTTATTTGAGTTCAGAACTATTTATTTTGATGTTAAACTAATATTTATTTTAAAATAAAGATAATAGTATCTAATCTTTCATCTGGGATGAAAAATAAACTTTAAAAATGTTAATAATAGTACGAAATATAGTTTCTTCGGAATGACCTTTGGGACACCAAATGTGGCAGTGTTTCAGACACGATTTCAATTTGAAACTGTTCCATATTTCTCTAAATTTTATAAATAAACAACAGAAACTTAGTCAATGATCAGAGATACTAATTGGAGAAGAATTTGCTAACTAAGATTTCGAAAAAGAGCTGCATTTCGGAATTTGTGAACAAAACTCCACTTCGAGCCCACTAGTCTGGGCCTGCTATTCTTATCTATGCGAAGCGATTTCACTTTTGTAACTGAAGTAATAAGTTCTGCTGAAACCGTCAAATGATGAGGAACCCGAAGAGATGCATAACACTCGCAAAATCAGTGAATCGAATGCTTACCATACGGAAATTTCATGAACATCACTCTTTTTGAGTTTATCATGTCATTTATAGTAAGAATATCAGTGCCTGCCGTCTAACCAAACTGAACATGTATGCCTCCCGCATTTCTGAATTGGCACTCACTATCTCACTTTTGTTTTCCCTATTTAATTAACATAACAGACGATCAAAATAAAACAAATTAAAAAAATTTGGAAGTCAGTTAATGCAGAAATATGGGTATACATACTGTGGGGTGCATTTGCACCCCATAACATGAAACTAGTAAGAAAATTGTTGCGGTAAACTAGGGTTAAATCATGTAAAGGAGACATTCCTAAGTCATTTTTTTAATAAATCATACAAGTGCAGCGTATCCCATGTAAATATTTACGATTTTAGCTATGTAGTTATAACTTTATCGTTTGTTAATCAATTTTTTTTTCTTGAAACTTTATAAATAAAAGAAAACCTGTACTAATAAATAAACAAGACACTGTGGAGACTAGTGTAATAGAAAGAAAGAAGATAGAGAAATATGATTAATGGATAAACAAAATACTGAACACTGGACATGTGAATAAACAGGAACTCTAGGTGTCTTGGCGATGCGATTCGATAGTTCGGTCGTGCGACTACTGCCCTGGCGTCCATCGCTATCCTAGCCATGCGACTATTATTCATTTGTAGACGTTCATGGTGAAAAGAAAAAAACGGAAACCAACACAAAAAGACGGCTCACTGGCTCAAATCACTTTCAAAATTAGTTCCGGCCAAAAACTGTTGACGTGTCTGATCACAAATATACAACTGATCGCAATTTACACATAATTGAGAAAAGATTTCTGACAAAGTGGGTACTTTTGCAAATTTTCTGTAGAATTACATTCAATCCATTTAATTTTAATCATTATTAGATATTATTTCTGATCCGCAGAATGGCAGTTGGCGGATCAGAAAGGCAAACATGTTTGCGGAACATACGCAACCGTTGCGTTTTGTAACCTATGACTTGTGTTCAGTCCTCCCCGCTTCCATGCTTTTCCTTGAATTTTCACATAAGTGCCGTGGCGAAGATTTATTGGGGGAAGCGGGGGACGTGGGTTTCTTATAAGAACCAAAAAGAGGGGGGGGGGTATGTTTGTGGCATTAATTAAAACACTTTTAATTTGGTGGACAAATAAAAAATGAAACTAATTTGGGGGTTGGGTTTATATGCCAGCCCCATGACCCCATGGTCCGATTTAATTCATTTTTGCATATGTTTTGTAACTTCAATAAAAATACATTTCCATGAGGTTTGGTTGAAATTTGTGTCCAAATAAAAAAGTATTTTTTAGAAGAACCTAATTTTGGGGGTTAAGTTTGTATGGCAGCCCCATGACCCCATGGTCGGATTTGGTCCACTTTTACATATGTTTTGTGGTATCACTAGAAACATATTTGTGCGAAATTTGATTGAAATCAATGAGAAAATAAAAAAAAATTTCTTAGAAGAACCTAATTTGGGGGACTAGGTTTGTATGGCAGCCCCACGACCCCATTGTCCGATTTGGACAAAGTTAATATACCCTTATCGCTTAATAAGGGAAGGGTATAAAAACGTACTTTATGTTACCCGGCCGGATTCTAAGCTCCATGGGCATGTCTACACGCGAAACAAGAACAACGCCAAAAAATGAACCAGTTTTTATATGAAAAATGATTTTTTCCTTGCATTTCTCCTCGCGAATCTCTTCTAAAAAAATCGGTTTTTGTTTTTGTTCTTGTTCTCGCTCTCGTTCGTTAAACAACCCTTATCACATGTTCTTATTTTGAAAAGTGTAAAGACGCGTTGACGTTGAAGCGATATCAGAATTGAGGTGCATCGACAACATTCCTGTGAACTATCTATCCGGTGTCATCCTCCGTTATTCTATCGTATGTTTATCGGTCTCGTACATCGACAGCCGTTGACTCAGGTTTTTGGCTACTAAGCCTGAGTCAACGGCTCAGACATACGTAATCAAAGCAGTTAACAAATCAAAAGAAGTTTGTTAAATGAGAAATTGTTTTTTTGGCTCTGTCTTAAAAATGACGAAGAATATATAATAAATTGCTACATGTTTGGATCGGTTTTATTTACTATATGACTCCGTATTGGAATTTCAAAGGTTGCATATGTAAGTTATAACCCGGTAAAACAACAAAAATAATCATGCAATAAAAAATTGTTAAAACATCAAAACTATTTTTGTTTTATATCTATTTTAAAAAATTTAAACAATTTCAACATTCAAGTTGGGTCCCTGAACAAGCTTATCATGTGTGAAGGGTGTGCGGTCAAAATAAGCTTGAGAATGACTGGGCTAGATGAATTTTTCGATTTTTCAAAACAAATTAAAGCTTAAACATTACGCTATTAGCTCTCTTAAGAAGAATTTTCGTGTTCTTCTTATCGACACTAGCAGCACTTGTCTTACCGTCCGCCATATAGCGGACACAAAGCGGAAAATATCGGAAACACAAAAGTTCCCCCTATGAGAACGGATAGCAGAACAAGAACAAGCCAAAGCTTCAGATTGCTTTTTCTCAAAACTATGAAAATTTAGATTCAAGGTTCGGGCAAATTGGTGACGATATGTTATGCAAATATGTAAGCTTCTTTATACATATTAACAAAACTTGTTTGCCAAGTGTCAACCAAGTCACCAACAAAGTGTCTCAAATTTTTCACATCTTTCAGGCGACTTGCTTTTCACCGAAGCAGATACATCTTTTTATTATGTACGTACTTTGTAGATAATTATCTTTTGTCTTTAATATTTGGAATGCTAATAATCTTAGTTTAAAAATAATAAAAAAATAAAAATGAAGTGCGTAAGTAAATCCCATGCAATTTTGGAAATGCTGTCATTTTTTTATGTGAAGTTTCGTTACCGAAACCTGCACGGAATCAACGAAACGAACTTAATATATCGTGGGATTATTGACATGCATATGTCTTTGCGGGGGCTACCTGAGAAATACTGGGTGTCGTTCCGTGAAAAAGCGTCACGACAAAACTGTAACGAAAACGTTTAACGCTTAAAATCGACCTTCTCGTAGTTCGATCATCACCAAATTTGGTATACATTATCCTTTGATCGCTCTGACTCAGAATCGACAATCACGATTTCGATAAGGTGCGGGAATAGTGGTAAATTCGCCATTGAAGCGAGCGAAAATTCATCCTTCAGGCTCTCCCCGTGGACCGATGTCGACGAAACTCGCATGGCAGTTAAGTGGTGCTATCCTCGAAAACGTCAGCCCATGCACCTATCATCTAACCTATTCGGCAATGCCGACCTCGATAATGCCAAATAAATCTAGTGATCATCACAGATTATCTCGCACAGGTCGGTGCATGCCGACCGCAAATCATTGATTAGTTGGACATTTCTTTGTCTCTATTGAGCAATATGTAAACGCTCTGCAAAATGTTCGAACATGATCATGTGATGATTGCTAGATTTATCGGGGCAATCTGCCGTCGATATAGCCTGGTTGGGTATCCGCCAGGTTTGGTGCGTAGGGCAATGTGTTCGAGTCCCCACAGCAGTATATATTTTTTTATTCTTTAATTAGTGTCCAAAACAATTTTTTTTAGCTTGGTGATAATTATTTCGAACACAGTAAAACACGTGTGATTATTTTAAGGAAATTAGGATGTGTACGTTGGGTTGTTCCGTGACAAAATGTGACATTGTAAAACATATCGAAAACCTAACGAAGTTTTAAGTCAACCTTTCACTGGTTTGATCATTGCTTGGTATACATTTTCCTTTGATCGCCCTTACAAATAATCGACAATCACTGATGAGTTGCGGGAATAGCGGTAAATTCGCCGTTGATGCGAATGAAAAGTTATCTTTCAATTGGTTCTCTTGGCTCCCCCTGTGGAGCGATTTGGATGAACCTCAGATGGAAGTTACGTGGTGCGATCCTTATTATTTTGGTTTCGGCACTCGTTATGAGAAAGATTCCCTTGGACAAAAAGGTCCCTTTTTCTTTAGGAATGCATTATAGTCGATATGCATATCATAATACAGTATTCGGTGCGTTGAGCCCTTTCAAATCACCACAAGCTCATTTTGGGTTTTCAAAGGATATTATGAACACCAAAAAGGACACTTCCCTCAGGAAACTGAGAATGGGCATTATGGTTGTCATTCGAAAGTGGGGTACTGTATGTAATCGGTTTGAAAGGATTTTTGGGCTTCTGGAGTGACAAGATAACGGCTGATGCAATGTGGATTATTTTGTAAGCAATAGCGTAGGCAAATACACGATCTAAGATTTTTCCCCTAAGGGAAAACTTCTCGGAGTTTTTTTTATTAAAAGGACACCTATCTTCGAATGCTCTGTTAACGTTATGTTCAAAAGTGAGCTCATTTTAACGAGGCTCCACTGCTATCTTGTTCCACTTGTTAACTTGTGTCCCAAACATCGCCTTTCGAATGACACCATAACGACACCCATAATGCCCATATTCTGTTACCTATGGTAGACAAATGTCCTTTTTGGTGATGATATCCTTTCAAGAAAACTCAAAATGAACTTGTCGTGATTTTAAAGGACTCGTATCACCGAATACTATATTTTGATATCCATATCGTCTATAATGCACTCCCAAAGAAAAAAGGACCTTTTGTGTTCAAGGACATCTGTCTCATAATAAGTGCTGACACGGAAATATTAAGGATCGCACCACTTAACTTTTATCCGAGTTTTATCGAAATTGGTCTGCGGGGAGAGCCAGGAGAACTAATCGAAGGATGACTTTACGTTCGCTTCAATGACAAATTTACCGCGATTCCCGCAACTCATCAAAATTGTAATCGTCGATTTTTTGTCAGGGCGGTCAAAGGATAATGTGTACCAAATTTGGTGAAGATCGAACCACGGGAAGGTTGATTTTAAGCGTTCCACGTTTTCATTACATTACACCGACACATTTTTTCACGGAACGATATCTAGTATTTCTCAGGTAGCCAGGTATACATGTCAATAAAATAAAATATTTAAAATAAATATGCGAAAATGAAAAGGAAATTCAAGTGTCTATTTAATTCTCCAAATAATATGACT
Organism: Microchrysa polita; assembly: GCA_949715475.1. NCBI lineage: Eukaryota > Metazoa > Arthropoda > Insecta > Diptera > Stratiomyidae > Microchrysa > Microchrysa polita. Next base: position 15,546,466 of record OX454415.1, read on the forward strand.
TCAAAGCGCGTTTAAAAGAGCTTAAGCTTCGAAATGTACATATGTGAAAAGGCAACTGATTAAACAATCTTGGCGCAATATAGTTGGCGTGTTCTGCAGCCAGTTTTGGTGTTGAATCTAGGCTCGAGTATAATGCCGGTAATTTTTCAGCTGGGTAAACGACTGGGTATAATGACACCTGTTTTTTGTTTTTTTTTTTTTCAAACTAATGACAGCAAGAACGCATCTGTTCGGCGTTATTATCTTTATGCCGATAATTTCGCGAAGCCCTTCTTCTTATTTTAGCAGTACAGGAAGGTGTGAACCGCTATGTATCTATATGAATTCGATTTATAGTTTGTCGTCGTTTTCGTCCGTAATTTCCAGGGACAAAAACGTGGCAGCTGCAATGGGGTTTTCCCATAGTGAGAGGGGGGTGAGATTAGTGGGTGCAGCTGGACATTGAAACAAATGGGTCACAACGTGTGGCGTGCCAGCGCAATTTGGGCATACGTTTTGTATGTTTGAGTCTATTCGAGATAGAAACGTGAACAGAAGCCTGACCGAAGTTGGGCTAAAGTCACTCTGGTGGATCTCGGAATTCTAATCTCCTCAGGCGAAATAGGTGGTGGGAGCGCTGAGAGGACTCTCTTCGTACCTAAACTCGCAATAGACCGACTCACTTCCTCAGTGTGAATAATTGCAATGACAGCCCGGTATGAATTTTCATCGAATGGATCCCTTTTGTATACCTGGACCTCCCTCTCAAGGTCACGAAGGCCACGTTTGATGTGGCGTGTAGGGGGAATTTTGTCCATAAGGTCACGGTTGGGATGATCCTCTCGATAACAAACTACCAGATAGTGTTTTGTAAGTAGTCGATTGTGGTTACGTATTGGCATCAAATGTGTCTCCTGATGTAGATGATCCTGGGCAGACATCAGAAGGCACCCTGTGGCTGTGCGTAGAGCAGCATTTTGGCAGACTTCGATTTTATTCCAGTTTGTGTTACAAAGACCTTGCGACCAAACTGGCGCTGTAAAATCAGCCACTGCTCGACCCACCGCTTTATAAGTGGGTAGCATAGTCTCCTTATCTTTGCCCCAGGTGCTGCCAGCCAAAGCTTTAAGAATTTTTTTCCTACATCGCATCTTTTCACATACCGCTTCCGCGTGATGAGCTGAAGGCATCATTTTCTCAAAGTGAAGCCCGAGAATTTTTGGATTTGCAACAATAGGAACTGGTTTGTTGCCAATACGTACGAGTAAACCCCAACCGGCCACCGACAATGACCAGACCAGGTGGTAAGGAAAGTCGCAGACGATTTGGACGCTGAGATGATTAAATTTCTGCTGAGAAAAAAAGCTTCTAGTCGCGCTAAGTATCTATTGATATCTACGCGCATGACATCCCTATCCGCTCCGGTGGCGAGTACAGTGCAGTCATCGGCATAGGAGATAACTACAATGCCTTCCAGAGGTGTTGGGAGACCTGCCATGTAGATGTTGAACAGGGTGGGAGAGAGAAACCTACCCTGTGGAACACCTAATTTGATCTTTCTAAGTTTGGAACGACTGCCCGGAAACTCGGTGAAGGATTGCCTACCAGCTAGACAGTTGGCATTCCATCTTATCTCTTGTGTTGGAATATGCATGTTGAGGAGGTTTGCCAGAAGCATGGAGTGATTGACCTTATCAAACGCATTTGATAGGTCAATCGCCACCATAATAGATCTATGGCATGGTGTACGTTGGTTCAGTCCGTCTCTTACACGTGTAGTGATCGTGTCAAGAGCGGTAGTCGTACTATGCTTGCGTCTAAATCCATGCTGATGGGGTTCTAGCTTCGCATGGGAAACGAGAGTGGGGTGGATGAGGGTTTCCAGCGTCCTTGCTACAGGTGACAGAATCGTAATCGGTCTGTAGGAAGTTTCTAGTTTGGCACTTTTCCCTGGTTTAAGATATGAGACTATACGACCTTGTTTCCAGATGTCGGGGATGGCAAGCGTGGACATTGACAAGTTAAAGACTTCCATGAGATACTCAATGACAGGAAGGTCAAGAGGTTTGAGCATGGCCATTGAAATGCCATCGGGTCCAAGGACCTTAGAGTTTTTTGAATTCTCAATGCCTGTTTTAACCTGGTCCGGGGTGTAAATTGGTACGGATTCAACATTTCCGCTGCGAATTCGTCTTCTAATTTTGCGCATGAGGCCATCCGACTTGGGATGTTCAATAAATTGTTTATTGAACTGGCTCGCACATTGAAGAGGATTGCTTGTTCCTTTTTTACTGAAAATTATGGCTATATTGCCCTTATCTTTTGTGGGGTTCGAAAGGGTACGGATAGTAGACCATAACTTACTAGCACCTTCATTAAGGTTACAGTTATTGAGGTGCTCGTTCTATTCGGCCTTCTTGTAGTCTTCAACTTGTCGCTGTATTTGGATATTGAGCAGAATTCTGGGCTCACCAGGCTTAACGTGCCTAATGTTGTCACGTTCATCGGCTAACCTCGCGGCACTTGTTGGAAAATTTTGACGAATCTTCGGAATGCGTCCTGCAGGAATGAACCGTGTTGCAGCTTTGGTAATGACGCTCCTAATGTTCCGTTCGGCCTTATGTATATTGGTGGGAGGGGGAAATGCGAAGAACTTCGATGACGTGAATGTTTTGAAACTTTCCCAATCGGCTTTTTTGTCATTGACAAACGTTCGCTTCTCTGACTTGGTCAGGTCAGCTGGTTTATCAATTCTGACTATGATTGGAAGGTGATCAGAAGGAAGACCGATACGTGTTTCCCAGGAGGTCTCACTAATTAGGCTGGCGCTGACAATTGTAATGTCTGGGGAGCTAATACAATTGTTTGCATCACGGGTTGGCGAGTCTTCATTGCGTTCAGAGATTCGGCGATAGCTTGACCCCTGGTATCGTTGTGAAGCGCGGAATGCCAGTGTTCATGATGGACATTGGAGTCGCCCAGAATGATCCTGTGCTCTCCATTAAGAAGAGGACCAATATTGAAATGGTAGTCTGTACAGCTAGAATGTGGTGGTATGCAGATATTAAAAATTTCAATATTGGTGCTTGCTCCCTAATGAATCTGAGATGGCTTGCAACTCCGCCGTACCGTCTGAAACTACATCTAAGACACTGTAATGTACGGACCTGTGTATTAGGAAGGCAAGTCCACCTTCAGGGTGAGAATCATTCGTGGCGCCTTCTCTGTCCTTGCGTATGATGATAAATTCACCTTCAGCGTTGAATGGTGAATTCGCGTGGAGCTTCGTCTCTTGGATGGCAGCAATCAGAATTCTGTACTTTCTCAAGAAGCTTGTGATTTCGGAAATTTTCCCTAGGATGCCATTACAGTAGAACTGCAGTATGGACACCGGTGTAAAAGTTGCTGACGGAGGAGCAGGAGTTAAACTATGTCTAACATTCAAGGCAACATTATTGGGGGGAGTAGGGGGCATTGGTGGTGGGGAGGTTCCAGCTGTTTTCTTAATCACAAGCAACTCAATAAATAAAACGATACACACGATTGAGCAGAAAAATATTGAGATTTCGCTGTAAACTATTATCGACGCAGCTGAACAATTTTCGTGAAGCATTTAGTATTTTAAAGAAATTTCATTTATACGAAACCCTATCCAACAAATAAACTTTCAAAGATAGAAGAACAAGATAATATCATTTGTGCTAATATTTATTTTTAATGCAAATAATTTGGTATTTGACTTGCTGCCTTTGTTGCAAATATCTATAAAAGCAGCTTCAGATTTTTTATATTTCAGTCAAAAGTTCTAAACAAAACTGAGGAGCATGGCGTGGATTCAGCTTCTGATAGTATCGGCAGGTAAATGTATAAGTTAAACATAACGTTCGTTTTTTGGTTATCCTGTGTAGGTTTGTAACAAAACTGTCACCGCCTGTCATTTGTTACATGAAGTTTCGTTACCCAAACCTACACGGGATAACTGAAAAAAACGCACTTATAGAATTATTTGAGAGCATCTAAAAAATAAGTAAAGCATTCCCTAATACTTGTATTTCATTATACTTGCAGTTGCCGTTTTGTGTTCAGCAGTTGCTATTGATGAACGCAACAAAATTATTTTATACCATAGGTAATTTGGAATAGGCTAATTTAACTCATTGCCGGACACAATGCAAAATTTGACACGATTTGTATGTCAAATGCTCAAAATTGGACGTCTATAGACGTTCTGTCCGGGAAAGGGTTAAGTTACATACAACATATAAATACACATATTTTCATCGTTTAACTGGTATTATAATTAATTTATTTTTTAATTTTTTAAGTTGTAAGTTTTTTTTTATAATGTTTGACAATATTCAAGCATACGACCATAGTGAAAAAAAAAACAACGAATAAATCTGTTTCCTCCTACAGCACGGCTACCGAAACTTACAATCTCGCTGATGCATTGAATATTCTGCAAAGTAGTCTATTTGATAATACTAAGAAAACCGTTCTTTACATTCACGGATATATAGAAACTCAAGATTCGATTAGCGTTCAAACTATAGTGAGTGCATATCAGGCAAGGGGCGATCATAATATTTTGACTTTGGATTGGAGCGAAGATGCTTCAGGCGACTACTTATTGAGCGCTTTTCCTAAGCTACATGATGTAAGTTTGAGGTTTGATTTATCCAAACTACTATGGTTTATTCAAAACAACTTATTTTTTGTCGTTCATAGCTCGCTCCAGTTGTTGCAATGAAACTTCGAGATATGCTTAACGCTGGATTGGATCTTCAAAAATTGCATTTAGTAGGACACTCAATGGGTGGACAAATGATTAGCAGAATCGCTATTGAACTCAAGACAAAGTATTTCGTGACTTTGAAACGGTATGAATTTTTAAATCATACTAACAATAACCTCTATTAATTGCTATTTTACATACCTAAATATAGTCTCTCCGCCTTGGATCCGGCCTTCCCTGGTTTCTATGGCCCTCTTACCAGTCACATTTCAAAAACGGACGCCGAATTCGTTGACATCATTCATACGGACGCTGTACTGGGCTATGGGGGACCAACTAGTTCGGGACATGCTGACTTCTGGCCGAACGGTGGTGATAAATTGCAACCAGGCTGTCCTGTGCACGTTTTACCTCCGTTGACCCCAGAAGGTGTGTAATTGAATCATTTTATAGATAATTTGATTTCTGTTAGAGTGGATGTCATGCTTGTTTTCTAGATCTATGCAGTCATTGGCGCTCATGGCAATTCTGGGCTGAAAGCGTAGCTCGTACTGGAACACAAAATGCATTTAATGCCGTAGCAGCTAATTCTTGGCTTGGTTTCACATTGGGTAATGTTCGAAGAACCGGTCCAACTGTTGTAATGGGAATCGACTGTCCTACAAAGTAAGCGATTGATTTAGCGGCTTTTGTGTTCAGAGTTTGTAATCACAATTCTTTTTGTTTTTGCAGTATCGAAGGTAATTACTATCTTCAAACGAACAAGCAGGCACCGTTTGCGCGTGGTACTTCGGGAACAAATTACAGTATTTTCTAGAAAATATTTCGCATTAAGCAAAGGATTTATGTATGTTCATTCACTTCAAACTGTTGAAATAAAATTGAAAATCACATGAAATTTTTTAAACAACAAGACCGAAAAGAAAGTGGAATTGGAGCATTTCTTAAACGCGCCTCAGCTCGGGACCATCCTATATATTATTTGGCTTCTAGAGGTTAAAGTGTTGGACATCACTCCAGCCTATGTATGACCGATTTGTTGATTCAATGCAATAGCATTCACTGTACTAAGTCCTTGAAAAACGAAACCTTATGGTATGCTGCGGGCATTGCTTGACTACGGGATCCATTGATCCTTTATAAGATGGTGCACCATAATAATGTTTGCTTCTGAAATTCGGCCCTCCCCTATTTATATGAGTTTCTCTGTTTTATTTTTATACCCTTCGCTCACTAAGCGAAAAGGGTATTATAAATTTTGTCATGATGTTTATAACGCATTGAAGGAAGCATCTCTGACCATGTAAAATATGTATATTATATTCAGCATGACGAGCAGAGTCGATTGGGCGATGTCCGTCTGTTTGTCTGTCCGTCTGTTGCTACGCGTTTTATCCGGCCAGTCTAACCCCAGTTTACCGCAACCATTTTCTTACTAGTTTAATTTTATGGGGTGCAAATGAGCCCCACAGTATGTATGCCCATATTTCTGCATTAAATGACTGAGGCCCATTCTCTCGTAGATCTTATAGAATGGTTAGTCTTATCGCCCAGAGAAGACACACACAATATTCAAAAAGCTTCTCCATTATATTGAATTGATTTTTTGTTAATTTTGCATAGTTATGTTATCTTTTGCTTATTTACGCTGTTGGATGAAAGTGCGCAATGATTTTCTCAATCTAAGATGATGGCTTAAACAAGCAAAATATGGCGTAGCTATGCAAAATAAACAAAAATTCCATTCAATACAATGGAAAAGCTTTCTAAATATGGTGTGTGTCTTCTCTACGATAAGACTAATCAGCCGACAGGTACTGAATAAGAGCTATCAGACACCCGGCCTGATATTCATACTTGAATGACATGATAAACTCAAACATGAGTCATGTTCATGAGACTTCCGTATGGTGTGCATCCAATTCACTGATTTTGCGAGGTTCCTCATCATTAGCAGAACTTCCCAGATAGCACGATATTGATATATTAGTAATATTTTATTGATACTTTGAAATCAATGTACTGATACCTTCAGTATACCATTATTGATGTTTTTGCATGGACGATGTCCGCATTTCGAGTGTTCTCATTGGTCGACGTAGTCGAAAGGGGAAATGGTGATTTGATTCATTGTATCAATATTATATCAAAAGTATATCAATCCAATATTGTATCGAGTGTATCGATATTTCTTAGATATATTATTGAAGACTTGTATAGATATATTATTGAAGACTTGTATCGATACTGCAATGATGCTCACTGAAGCAAATCGGTCACTAAAAACAAGAAAAAATACAACAAATAACAGCCAAGGAATATTTTTCTTGATTTGAGATGTATCTTCTTGTTTCAAGAAAAGTCTTAGCTTAAAATAATGATTCAAGAAAATAAAACCATTATTTTAAGTAAAGACTTTTCTTGAAACAAGAAAATACATATCTAATCAAGAAAAATATTCCTTGACTGTTTTTTGTTGTGCTTTTTTTCTCGTTTTTAGTGAATGATTTGGTTCATCGCAATAAGTATAAAAAGCTGCTCCTTACTTTGTTTAAAAGAATACATAGTTTTCTTTGCTTTTATTCAGTTTCGCAATTATTTATTAATGTTTTCTTTTTTTATCACAACATCACAAAAAATTATTGGCCTTTTTTTTATTGTATTTTACTTTCGCATCTCGCAATGCTTTTTCCAACTCATCCGTGAACTCACGTATACCGAAGTCGCTTCTTTTAAAGGACTCTGGAATAATATTGAAATGTTTTCATTAATAAATTATAGGGGCATTGTCATGGCAATTCTTACATACCAAAAAAGCAAGTACAAATATGTTCGAAAGTAGAAAATTTCTTCTTGCCACGTATACCCCTAAAATTGTACAGCCGCTGGACATTAAAGTGGATGATATTGGGCAAAAATGTTTTCAAGTTGGATGCTCCCTTCGTCTGCATAATCCATTCTTTCTGTAATTTAAAAATATAATTTTAAATATACTCTGCAATTTATGTACGTGTACAATATGTACAATGTATGTCAACATAGTTCTGCCAAAGGCAATGTGATGTTATAAAAGCGATAATCCCATTTGGGTTTTTTGGCGAAACAAAATTCACAAAAATATGTCGACACTCTTTGTTTGAAAATATTCAACTTTTAAATTACCATTTTTTCCTGATTTTCGCTTCCTTCCTATGCATAATTAATTAATTAAAATTGTCCTCACCACTTTTAATATTAAATTATTGTGTTCCACAATTACGCACGCACGCACAATGTACACATAAATTCACACACTTCACTTTTAGATGTCTACGCACATGCATGTGAAACAATAGCGTCGCAACTGTAAAATTTAGAAATTCTTAATGGTAGGTATCAATAAATCTTTAATAAAGTATCAATTTCTAATGATGATGACCGGAAACACTGAATCATCAATATGAAATCAATCTCGAGGAGGGGAAATTGTTGAAGACTTATTGATACTCAAGTATCAGTACCGAAATGCTATCTGGGTATCAATAAAACATCGAAGGTTTGATTGAAGATTTACTGATACTGAGGATTGCTACTTAAATCTGATCTGAGATGAATACGGCATTAGTACAGTTTTGTCATGAAAAATTATTGATTACTTGGATCGGTTTTGGACTGATTCTGTATCGATATTGGTCATTCCTAATCATTATTGATGACGGGAATCACTAAATCATCAATGTGGAATCATTTGCGAGGAGGGGAAATTATTGAAGACTTATTGATGCCGCAGGATCAGTTCCAAAATGCTATCTGGGTTATTACTTCAGTTATAAAAGTGAAATCGCATCGCATAGATAGAAATAGCATGCCGAAACTAATGGTCTCGAAGAGAAATGCAACTTTTCGAAATTTTAGTCAGCACACTCTTCTCCAATTAGTATCTCTGATCATTCGACTAAGTTTCTGTTGTTTATTTATGAAATTTAGAGAAATATGAAACAGTTTCAAATTGAAATCGTGTCTGAAACACAGCCACATTTGATGTCCCAAAGGTCATTCCGAAGAAACAAAATTTCGTACTATTGTATACATTTTTTAGGTTTTTTCTCATTCCTGATGAAATATATGATTTTTATTTCAAAATAAATATCAATTTAACATTAAAATAAATAGTTCTGAATTTAAAAAAAATATTTGTGGTGCAAATGCACCCACGACCGAACCAATAACTTCTTTCCACAAAAAATTCGTAAAAAAAAACAAAAACAAAAAAAAAACAAAAACAAAAAACATAACAAAACTAAGGGCGGAATTTATAGTCGTCACTTATCCTTAAGGGAACCTTTAAGGAAATCCTTATTACTTTTGCAATTCATAGTCGCCGCCCAATTTTGCAGGGCGGCATATTTCTGAAACATTCATCCTTAATTAACGTTCTGTGAAATATATATACACATTTCGATATTTCAAGAGGCAGTTTAAATAAATTAGAAAAAAACAGAGGGAACTCTGCAAAAGTCGTTCCTTTGGTCAGTGACGTCAGTGGGCGTTTCAACTTTTGCCGCCTATTTTTTACAATTGAACGGTTGATCCTTGACTCCGAAATTGTTTCAATATGGCTGGCAAACGAATTAAGCGAACACGAAAATATAATATTACTTCGTTGAGACTCTTTTAACTCTGGAATGATAGGAGACAAGCCAAAAAGAAGTGCATTAAATTAAAGCAAATTTAACACTTACTAACTTTGCCCTACAAAGATATCAACAATATCGGAAGAACTGTTAGGAGTTTTGCTTATGCAAGTATGGCCAAATAAATAGGATATTTAGAAAGCTTTAATGCTTATTCATATGTATTTTCTCTCCGACTCACTGTTTTCGAGATATAGCCCTTTCGATATATTAAAATAATAAATATCCCATTAATGCCTGATGTTACATAATGGACAAACAAATAAGTACACCCCTCATGTATATTTTTATGCCAAGTTTTCATAGCATTTTTCTAATTGTGATACTCGAAATAGATAGCCATTATAACAATTTGGATACAACAATATCAACGGAACCGAAAAAGTAAATGGCATCCCCCAATTATCTTAATCCCTCCCGATATAAACTTTGAAGTGGGTATTCAGCTTGGTCAAAATAATAAGTACACCATCGTTTTTTTTTAGTTTTTTGACAATAACTTGGTATTTTCCGTAAGGATATGTTTTTTTCATTCATTACAAGCATTAAATTAAAAACAATAAAAAATACTTAAGTGGCGAAGAACTCATGGTAGGTAGCAAAAAAGACGTGAAAGTTTCAAACTTCGAAATGGCGGAAAAATTATTCGCTCAATAATGGAATAATCCAGCTAAACATTGTATTCGCTGTGTAATTCATTAAAAACTAAATAAAAACAGTCTCAAATGCGGTTAACTTCATATAAGGCCTTAGGTATAACTGTCGATCTCATTATCACTATGGCGAAAAAAGTTCCCTTGGCATGATTAATGATTTTCCCGGGAAATATTGAAAAATTGGAATCCCTTTGGGAAGTGAATCGAAAGAATTCAAGAAGTAAAGCAGTTTTGGTAAAAAGTTATGAACTTTCCACGACGACGTCAAAAAGTTTTGACGGTACAAGAAAAATTTGGAGCAATAGTTCTTCTTGTTCCATGCCGAACAATGAAAACTCGCAGAATATTCCGTTTTACTTATGAAATCGTAATAAATTTGATTGTAAAGGGGTCTTTTCATAATATTTTTCATTCAGGAAAAAAAAAGTGATACACGCTACATCAGTTGGCTATTTCCCATGGAGGCGAAAAAAAACATGGTTTATGATTTTTGTTCATAGTTTGGTTTCGTTCAAATATATCTAAAAACCGTTACTATGAGACATTTTCCGTACAAGAAATGTTTGTTGAGAGTCTTTCAATATTCTACTGATGCACCCATACCCTTTAAATGGAGATTTAATCAGAATATTAACCTTAACCATACCTCACAAGCTTGTCAAGGATCCGCTTCAACTCAATCGAGTGGCTTTTCACGTAGTTACTGGAGTTAAATTGAGTCCGTAATGTTTAGGGAGAGTTGAATCAACGAATTAGAAACAAAGTTTGTCACAAAACGGACCAATTACGGAATTTCCTGAAAGTAACTGAATATATGGTATGTTTTGGAACATGCCGCAAGAATCATCTCCAGATAGCCAACGAAAACCTCCTTTTTATTTTAATAATGGACAATTTAGTTTTAAATAATAAAAGAAATCTAATTCTTGTCGAATCAGAACAAAATATTTTAATTAAAACCAATTTTAATCAAATTAACTGAAATTTACTTATAATTTTGTCCAACCTTTTTTAGTCAGCTCGTAATTTTTTAAGGTAAATTAAAGCTGTTATTTATTTTAATTGGCTTATTTACATTTTATTTGATTCCTTACCAATTACATATTTAAATATCAACATATGATTTTATTTACTCAAATAACTACTTGGCTACAGGGTGGTAAGAAAAAATCGAATGGGTGTATGTACTTATTTTTTGGCCATATGTGTATGTAACAGTAAAACATCCTTCGTTTCAAACGGCTGCTAAAGGAATAGGATATCAATTCGGCACTAAAAAGTGTTTTATCCTGTACTGGGCACTATTAGCAATGCGTAGAAATCAATTTAGCTGAATTTGATTGACTATTGTGGAAGTTATAGAGGTTTCTTTCTGATGGTTTTTTCAATGTAGACGAAAATCGTCACGATGGCAAAAGTAGTAGAGGAATTTTCTTTTTATATTTAATTGTATGAAAAAAATTGGGAAAAAATTAATCGTATGGCATTACATGGTCTTTTTGAAACAATACAAAAAATAAATTAAATAAATATTGTCCGTAGTTTACGTTTTATAAGTACTTTTATAACACTGTTACATACAGGGTGTCCCGCATTGGGTGGTCAATACTGTAAGGGTGGATAGCGCAACTTGTTTCAGCAAGAAAATTACCAATACAATCGGAATTTTTTTTACCGTTACCTTGTTATCGGTTTATTTGTGAAAGTCATCGAAAATCGTGACTTGTCATGCAAAATGATGATTTGCTGCCCTCCTGATGACTTAATCTAAGATTTAATTTCAGTTTCAGAAACTACATAAAATTTTACAAAAACTGAAGTTTTTCCTGTTGCTAACATTATCGGCACTTTCATGATGCAGTTACTCAAACTGAACAGAAATTTTAAAATCGATTTTTCATCGAAAATTCAAACAGTAATTGCATAACGGTGCTTAATACGTACAATTCTGCAAAGTTGATAAAAGTTGCTTAAACATGTTGGCTTTCCCACGGTTTATCACTTTTCTTATTTACATTGCAGAATTTTAGGTAAACACGCATTGAATGGTAAAAATCATGGCTTCGGTGGAATCGTTAACAATTTTCCCTTGACTCGAAAAAAGACATACTAAGGCAATTATAATTCGGGATAGAATCTCGCTACATTATTTTGACCAGAACTGTAAGATATTTGAAATTTGGTACAATGTTTGGCAAATGCAACGGTACTTATAACAGTTAAAATTTAATATTTGCTATTTATGGCAGATAGACGGTTGCCCGCTCATAATGCGAGACCTATCAAAGAATATTTTGAAAACGAATTTCCCGGAAAGTGGATTGGAAGTTTTGGGACAGTTGCTTGGCCTGCGAGAAGTCCCGACCTTACTCCCCCAGATTTTTATTTATATGGTGTAACTTAAAAAGCAATGTCTATTCCGAGCTGATTACCTCCCGCGAACAGCTGCTGCAGCAAATTAATGATGCTTGTGACAACATTAAAGAAACCCCTCCTGAAATCATTCGGGACGTTTCTTCCATGGGCCGAAGGTGTCGAGTCTGCATACAAAATGGAGGAGGCCAATTCCAGCAGCATTATTCCAATTCATCAAACATACCCATTTAACCCTCATCCAGCGGGATAGGTACAGGTGTACCTTTTTCGTTTTTAAAACACCGTAACTTTTTTGCTATGGGTCCGATCATTCTGAAATTTTCTGACATCTCTACGATTTTAGTTTAAAATATGTATTCCAAATTTCAGAAATGTGTGACCACCCATCCCCAAGTTAGGGAGCAAAATTAATCTTACACCCTTTAACGGCGGCAAAGGTACATTTGTACCTTCATATATTTTGTATGAAAGAAAATTTACAAAAGACGAAAATAAAATATTTTTGGTGAATGCTCATGCTTAGAGAGACTTATTATAGCATCAATAAGTTGAGAATCGAGTGATGTACAGAAGTATTTGATTTACGATTTTTATTTGTAATGATCAAGGTCCTTGGAGATATCGATCTATAAGGACTAGGCTAACTCATACAGCGGCTTTGGTTATTTGACATCAATCTGAAGACTTTTACTGGCATACCAAACTTTTTGAAGTATGTAATGGCTTGGGGCAACCAATACAATGTGTTACGCCTTCTTTCCCCCCCATAACATCTAGTGAAAATTAGGTTTGTAACAAATGTTAAAATTTTGGATGCCAACATTTTGGATTTTAGCGGTTGATTTTCTATACCACAAATTTCCATAATTTGTATTCCATCACCTAATATTTATGATTTGTGTAATTCGGGACGTCCACCCGAGTTCCTTTTGAAGTTTCAGCTGAAAACCAGCAGAAGCCTCCAACCAAATTTCTAAATGGATGTTTGGGTGGTACATAAACTTGGTTGAATTGTACGTCGGTACCATATATAGATACCGATAACTGCTATAAAATATGCCACATGTCTTCGGTTCCTTGTTTTAATTTTTCAATCGATCCTTGGATTTAATTACATATACGAGAAAATATATTACAATTAACCAACAACAATCACAATTAAAATTTTAGATATTTTTCTACTACAGGAATTGGCCTGAGTTTAAATTTACAAAGATTAGAGACTGAAAATTATACTAGCCGATTCTACTTGCTTGTTGCTTGACAGGACCTTTCTTTCGTATAATAACACATTTACTCATTTCTCCAATATATTTATTGCTTCAAATATTGTTGTTTTATGGAAAATAACGAGAATGTGATAATTATTGACGTTTTTTTCGTTAGTGATAACGGGTTCTAGTAACAGAATAATATATTGGGGGCAGGGGGGTAAATTTTAACCAAAGACTCCACAATTCGCAAATCAAACATACCAAATTCTTCTAAAATCATTAACGACTTAATTTGAACCGTTTTCTACTTTTCATTTGTAAATCAATTTTAGATTTCGTCAAATTAAAATTCCAAGCAACCCATTTTTTCAATATTCTTTTTAAAATTTTGCCTATTTTCTAAATTTACCCACTCCAAAAATTAAATCCACATAAACCCAACTTCTTAAAACATTCACTTCGGCAAAAACAATTACTAATTTGTGACTAGTCAACATAATATAACGGTTTTACGGTCAAAATTCATACAAATAGTGAAGATTTTCATACAAAATGTACTAAGGTACAGGTGTACCTTTGCCGCCGGCAAGCGTTGTAAAAATCTGCCGCTGGATGAGGGTTAATCATTAGTTAATATTTTTAGTTTATTGGTTCTTTCTCATTCTTAAAACTTTATTTCCATTTTTATTTAACAAATTTTCAAAATTCCGATACTAAAATATTAAAAATAAATGAATAAAATTTAAGTTTGAATAATCCGATAAGAAAATAATTACCTTGATTTTTACCATTCAATGCGTGTTTCTCTAAAATTCTGCAATGTAAATATGAAAAGTGATATACCGTTGGAAAGCCAACATGTTGAAGCAACTTTTGTCACCCTTGCAGAGTTGTACGTATAAAGCACCGTTATGAAATTACTGTTTGAATTTTCGATGAAAAATCTATTTTAAAATTTCTATTAAGTTTGAGTAACTGTATCTTGAAAGTGCCGATGTTGGCAACAGGAAAAACTTCAGTTTTTGTGAAATTTTATGTAGTTTCTGAAACTGAAATCAAATCTTTGATTAAGTCATCAGGAGTGCTGCAAATTACGATTTTGTGTGACAAGTCACGATTTTTGATGACTTTCACAAAAAGAGCGATAACAAAGTAACGGTAAAAAAAATTCCGACTGTATTGGTAATTTTTTTGCTGAAACAAGTTGCGCTATCAACCCTTACAGTATTGACCACCCAATGCGGGACACCCTGTATATGTAACATCCGTCCTGATATGGGGAAAGTGCACTCTTCGTATACCAGGTGTATGAGTATGTACTTTTTTAGTGTTTTTTTTTATTTTATGGAATTTTTACACTATTGACGCGATTGTCCGGATAAATTATAAAAAAAAGAAGTCCGGATTCTCAAAAAATCCGGATTAACGAAAATTCCGGATTTTAACAAGACATTTTTATCTAGGAAAATAGCATAAATAGTCTTCATAAATGCTAAAATTTAAAAGAAACTAGGGGGCTTCGCCCCCTGCTCGCTACGCTCGCCAACCCCAGGGGCGAGGCTAATTTCGGGCGCGGCCGAAATTTGGATACCCTTCGCTCTCCTTGGGCTAAAAGTTTTTTCGGGCGTACTTATGACTTGTATTTAATCCCCCTCCTCATTCTTTTTCTTCGTCTTGACAAAAGTTTTGGGCTTGGTTGAAATAAGTGGGCAAATAAAAATATTTACTCAGAAAATTTTATTGGGGTTGCGGGAGCATAACCCCACAGTACGATTCCATTCGTTTTGAACTTTTTTCTTGCCTTTGTAAAGACACATTAATTCAAGGTTTTGTGTGCAAACAATTTTTCATAGAAGAACCAAAATGGGGTTGGGTTTTTATGGCCACCCCATGGTCAGATTTGCTCAATTATGCTCAATTTTTTTGTTGTTTTGTGTCATCAAGAGAAACACATTTGTGAAATTTGGTTGAAATTGGTGCACAAATAAAGAAGTTTTTCTTAACAGAACCTAATTTGGGGTTGTTGGGTTTGTATGGCAGCCCCATGACCCTATGGTCCGATTTGATCAGTTCTTAGATATGTTTTGTGTCTTCAAGAGAAACACATCTGTGTGAAATTTGGTTGAAATCAGTCCACAAATAAAAAAGTTTTTCTTAGAAGAACTTAATTTGGGGTTTAGGTTTGTATGGCAGCCCCATGACCCAGTGATCCAATTTCGGTGATTCAAACATACAAACAGCCTGCAACAATAATAAGCACGTGTGCAAAATTTCAGCTCCGTAGCTTTTATAGTGGCCGAGAAAAACGCACTGCAACAGACGGACAGACGGACAGACGGACAGACGGACAGACGGACAGACAGACAGACAGACAGACAGACAGACGGACATCGTCCAATCGACTAATCTCGTCATGCTGATCATATATGTATACTTTTTATATGGTCGGAGATGCTTCCTTCAATGCGTTACAAACTTCATGACAAAGTTAATATACCCTTTCACTCTATTAGCGAAGGGTATAAAAATGCTATTATTTAGGTTTTACCTTAAAATTAGTCATGTCACATGATTTTCTAGACCCTTGTGTCTTCTTGACTGGCAAATTGAGCGGCCATATTTGGCATAACATACCAAAAATATTAAGAGTCAGAATTAGAATTGCTCTAGAAATCCGGAATATGGATACAATAGTTGTCCTATGTGGATTAAAATGATAGCCGGATTCAAGGGTATCCTGAGCAAGGAGTCAGCTTTATTTTCATGAGGCCAAGGATTAGTTATTCTATTTAATTCTGCCAATATAATATTTAAAAGGATATATTTTGAGCTACGAAAGAAGAAATGGTTTCTAATGTATACCAAATTATAGACAAGGAAGAATTATAGTCCTTTCTAGACAAATTGGGCGGATGGACAAAATTGACAAAAAAATTGAAACAATAATTTTATAATTTACTGGCAAATCTTCCATAATCCTCAAAATCTGCATTGTTAACTACTGTAGTTCTATGAACTTTTTTCCTATTCACAAACTGTCAAATCTATTAGTTCTGTGGGTGTTCAAGAAACTGCTCAATAAAACAACAACAACTCTACATGCAAAAACACATACTTATATAATAAAATAAAATAATAGAATATTTGGAATAATATTTTTGTAAGGCTGCTCAATTTTCGCACACATTTCGTATTATTTCTATGTTATTGCTGCAATATCTACATTCCAAACTTCATGTAAAATATTGGCTTTCATATATTTTTCGCTTTATTAAAAAAAAATGTACTGAAATGTTTTCTTTTTGAAAAAAAATCAAAAATATACTATGAATACACTTTCCCCTTATCATGCCTGATGTTACATATATGTAACACCCTCGAGTACTTCGAGTGCCTGATGTTACATACAGTGCTGGAAAAAAAAAGTTGCTCAAGCCCTTTTTTAGCCATAAAAGACAGTTAATTATAAAAGCTGGGAGGTATTTTTTGTTATTTGATTTATTGTGTCAGTTGAAACTATATATATTAAGACAATTTTTTACTAATAAACAATTATATTTGTGATTCCGAGGGAGAAGTTAGATAAAGTGGAAATAGGGATTTTTTACCTATAAAAAGATTGTTTCGTAATAATAAAGTAAATTTTCTTTGGTGTGTTTTTATATTTTTATTGGTTCTTAAGACATGATAGTTTAACATTAATATTTTTTTGGACCACTTCTGGCGTCGATTACTGCCCCCACCTCCGATTCATCGACTCCAATAATTTTTTTCAGGTTTCTTTCTGAGAATCGCTTGCAAAGTAACTATTATTAACCTTTTCAAGATCTGAATGGAGTCCGGGCGCTTCTTGGCCACTTCAAGTTTTATGCTGGACCCGTATTTTCGATGAGATTCAAGTCGGGGCTACACGGGGGCCAATCTAAAATGTCAACATTCCTTTCTTCGAAGTACCTCTTGACCTTTACTTTAAATATAAAAAAAAACGAGACCGAGGCTAATTTCGGGCGCGGCCGAAATTTGAATACCCGTCACATTTGAATGAAACTGAAGCTCCTTTTGTGTTAAAAATTTGTACCGCAGCCCAATAACGTGTTCCGATTCCATCTGTTCCTGGATACGTTGGGGTTAATCCAGGAACACACTTGGATGTATTTTGGTTAATATTCAAAAAGAAAAAAAGTTGTTCTTACAAGAATCCAATATTGAGGGTTGGTTTATATGACAGCCCTATGACGTAATGTTCCGATTTCATCCATTCCTAAATATCTTTTGAAGCTTTACTAGCCTAAGGTGACCTGATTCCCGAAGGCCCAATGCAGTACACATTCCGGAATTCGGTTTTCAGGCAAACCCTCAATCGTACTATTTTATTATTTGTTATCATTCGCTTAATGTTATCAAAACAGCAAGATTCGGATGTGATCGCATTAAGCGGCTTCGATTGTATGTCACGAGGCCATGCCATAAAGCGACCACATACTCTCCATCCTTTCAAAAGTGATATCTTCCTAAACGGAATACAGCAAGAATAGTAGCCTTTATTCTGGGAAATGTGTGGTGAACCTTGGGAAAGCAAGGTTCCAGGGACGTAGCCAGAGAAGGGGTCCAAGAGTCCCTAACTTCCTACAGTATTTCTAATTTATTCATTCCTAAAACTCTGCCGAAATTAAGCTTGCAGTCAGATAAATTGTGTCATCTGGACGAAAGTAGTGACTATAGGTAAAATAAACAATTTGGAACACACAAAAAATCTGGTGACCCAAAATTGGCATCGTCTTTCATAATGGAAACTTCAACAAATTTCGTAAGAACTCATACAGGCTACACAATTTGAAATAAAATGTTTCCCTGTAAGAATGAAGATTTTTTTTTGAGCCGTGCGTAGGGAAGGCAAAAGCAGCATGACGCGGGCACTTTTCATAGTTCTATAGTTGCTGCTTCGTGCATATACCATGGCCCACGAGCCCTTCTATAATTGTACAGAAAAGAAATCTTTGGCGTTGTAGACGTGGCACTCTCTGCTTACGATGATAGCAGAGCAATTAAGTAATCGTGCGTGCACTCGTGCTCGCCCAGCCTCGTCAAGCGATAAAATTGGATTCGACACAGGAACAGTGGGACAGGAGGCATACTATGCATTGGGGCAGCGCCGAAACTAGTGTCTACAATTAACAACAAGATTCTAATAATGTAATAATTTCTGATATCCAGCTAAATCCTGGCTACGTCCTTGCAAGGTTCTGTTGGTACTAAAAAGGACCAAGAAAAGATCCCTCAACTTCTAAATGTTCTCATAGACAAAACATCATCAGCATGTGAAGTGCAAATGTATGTTTTAAGACGCAAAGTTATAACAGGTATGGGAGAAGTGTAGCCAGGATCTCGTTTAAAAGGGGCAAACCCAACATTTGTTTAACACAATGAACCCGAATTTTTATTAGGGTTAGGAATAGGTATTTTTCAACTTTTGAATTTCACTGTTCGAAACTGCAGTCTCAGCAGCATTGTTGGGATGATGATGGCCCTTTCCCTATCTCTGACTATCCGTGACCCTGAGACAAAAATCATGAAGCTGTTTATTTGAAGTACGAAAATTACACCTCCTTGTACCTACCTATTTAAAAGTTTCGTTTTGTTTATTACAATAGATAAACTAATACCTCATTGCGTAGAGAATCCTTAAGCGGATGGCGACTCTCTGGGGATTTATCGCTACTTTATTGGATTTGGTCAACATATAGGGGAAATCCTTGCAGAGTCCTTTAGTTTGAATTTTCTTTTTCCTAAAGAGGTTGATAGGGGAATCGGATGGAGTACAGTAATTTTTCCATCGTTTTGTGAAAAATTTAAATCGCATCTTTACATGGCTGTTACTTCTGAGTATTGGCAGCTATAGATGCTTGGGATTTTTACCTAATACGGGCAGTGCGGTCCTCTATACATGGCTGTTAAATTTTAAAATTTTCCGCTCTAAAATTTCCGAATTAGGGACAATTTTTGATTAAATCGATTGAACTCCAGAACGCAGATAAGTAGGACCTTGAAATTTGGAGACAATGTGAGCGGTGAGCGTCAAGTATAGCTCTACAGCTACAAATGTGAGCTAGAGCCTTGAAATGTTCACAAGTCTGCCAATTTTCAAATTTATTGGGCACATTTTGTAGAGTTTTCGATTAGAAAAGTCAAAAGTGCGATTTGGGCAGCTGTAACTGTCGAACGCAGATAGGCGACACTAAAATATGGAGAAATGTAAGTAAATGTACTCCTAAGGTTGTGGAGCTACCTGGCGCTTACATTTAGGTACATTAAATTTCAGAACGATTGACCAAAGAGTTTCGAAATTATCGAAAATGAATGATTGCCACATGAAAGTGCGATTATCCTGCTAATAACACTTAACAGACTGACTACAGGCCTCACCGAGGAGGTTTTTATGAAGTCATTTAGGCGTCTTTGGTGTGGCGTTGGGAATGCTGTACATTTACTAATGCTGTACGACAGGTCAAATGCTTTAGGTATTGTACAGCAAAATGATGTACGTCTGGCCACACATTTGGGTGAAGTTTGGTTGATTGATTCACAAAGAAAAAAGTTGTTCATGCAAGAACCTAATTTCCAGCGGTTGGTTTGTATGAGAGCCCTATGACGTAGTGTTCCGATTTCATCTGTTCCTAGATATGTTTGGTGGCTTTACTAAAAACACATTTGTGCAAAGTTTGGTTAAGATTGGTTCATTAAGAAAAAAGATTTTCTTAGAAGAATCTAATTTCCAGTGGTTGGTTTGTATGACAGCCCTATGATGTAGTGTTCCGATTTGATCTGCTCCTAGATATTTTTTGAGGCTTTACTAGGAACACATTTGGATGAAGTTTGGTTACGGTCGGATTAAAAAGGAAAAAGTTTTTCTTAGAAGAACTTAATTTTCAATGGTTTGTTTGTATGGCAGCCCTATGACGTAATTTTCCAATTCCACCCGTTTCTAGATATGTTTTGAGGCTATACTAGGAACACACTTGGGTGAAATTTGATTAAGATTGGTGCGTAAAGAAAAAAGTTTTTCTTAGAAAAACCTAATTTTCAGGGGCAGCCCCATGACCCCATGGTCCGATTCCATTCGTTCCGACATATATACAGCGTACACTAAAAAGAAACTTGCATACAAATTTTCAGCTCGATAGCTTCAGAACTGAGGGACTAGTTTGCGTTGCAACAGACGGACAGACAGAAAGACAGACAGACGGACATGGCTCAATCGATTTATCTCGTCACGCTGATCAATAATATATATACTTTCTATCGTCGGAGGTGCCTCCTTCTGTGCGTTGCAAACTTCATGACAAAGTTAATATACCCTTTCACATAGTGACGGGTATAAAAATAAAAATTAAATTTTGTAATTTCTTATGATATGGTTATTAAAGTTTTGACTTTTTTGTATTTAATACTTACTTCTTTAGCAGTGTGACATGGCGCATTATCCTGCTGGAACGCAAGTCTTCCGGTATCAAGAAATAGGTTTTACACGCAAGGCTCCAGCTCGCCTTATAGGGCATTTAGGTAGACCCAGGCTGTTAGTTTTGAATGAATAAAGCATATTCGGTCCCTCTTGTATCCCGAAAAATAGCCCCACATTATAACTCCTTCTAACTTAACAGTTAGCGCCTCCATGTATTCATCACTAAGCCTTTCCCGACGATCCCGCTGAACTAGAATTCTCCCGTCGCCTAAATAAAGCTTAAATTTGGACTCGTCTGAAAAAATTGCTCCATCCCATATCTCCTGAGTCCATTGAATGTGCTGCTCAGCCTACCGTAAACGTTTTCGCTTGACTGTTAATTGAAATTCTGGTTTATGCACAGGTTTAATCTAGTAATCTAGTATAGTAGCGCCGAAATTCGACTCCTAGTTGCTCAAACTAGATTATTCCTAATGTCCGACGATGTGTTAAATCGATTTCGACAGCTTAGTAAAATGATGAAGCGATTTTCCAAAGGCGCAGTTTTCTTAGGTCATCCGGAGCCTTTTTTCGGTTTAGAGGTGCCCCCTCTCCCCAATTTTTTTAAATTCCATGTCACAATGCGTTGAGGAATATCCATTCTTTGATCTATTTAACGAGTGATTAGATTTTCTTTAACCAAAACCAAAATATTACTCTATAGTTCTGGACTAGAGTGTTTCATTTTTCCATTAAATTCAGCCTCTTTGTGAAAACCCCCTAATTTCACCAAGTGAATCAACCTCATTCGTAAAATTCAAACTATTAATAGACCGTTTATATGTCCATTGTTTTGATCTGGCCCACTGATAAGTTGTAATTCCAATAATATTTAATAATATTGGAAAAAATGGCCATTAAAAGGCTTGAGCAACTTTTTTCTTCCAGCACTATATACAGGGTTATTGTTTAAGTCGACCTATTCCCTGCAACACGTTATAATAGGGGAAAAATGCAACAAAATGAGGCCATAAATGTTAGGCCGATTTTCAACGGTCACTAAGATATTTGAATTTTAAGTTTTTTTTAAATAAAGCGCAGTATAGACCTCGGGCAGAATGAAAATGAAATTTTTGTCCGCTGCGATTTTCTCAATGAAAATGCATGCTTACTGTCGTGGAACATGTCGGAAATGATTGGGAATTCCATAACCTACAATCCGAATATGGTTCCAACATTTTTCTCGGCCATTTTATGTATTATTTTTCGATTCCCCGGTCATTTCACCGTGAAAAATATCTAATGACGGGGGAATCGAAAAATAATACATAAAATGGCTGAGAAAAATTTTGGAACCATATTCGGATTGTAGCTTATGGAATTCCCCATCATTACCGACATGTTCCACGACAGTAAGCATGCATTTTCATTGAGAAAATCGCAGCGGACAAAAATTTCATTTTCATTCCGCCCGAGGTCTATTCAGGCCTTAACCTGGATTTTTACAATTTAAAGTAAGAATTGAAAAAAACTACTAAGGTAATGGGTTAAAACTTATTTTTGGATTTTAGTCAACACTATAGCAGACATTTCTTAATCATTTAAAATTTCAAAAACCCATCATAATTTTGGAATTTTTAATAAAAAAAAAATATCTTAAATTTTTTTAAAGTTGATTTTTAATATAGTATTACTAAAAAAAATTATATGACACGGACTCTGCAGACCACTGGAAAAACATACTCGTGTTGTCAGCTTTCCAAAAAGGTGTCAATGTCAAAATAAATATTTGAAATAATTGAAACAGTTAGCTGAAACTTTTTCGGGGACCATAATTTCGTTTGATAAAAAACGACAAATCCATAAAACAATAAAAACAAGTCTGTCAAGTTAGCACTACCACTTTAAAATTTCGACAAACGCTATAGTGCATTAAATGTCGCGATTTTGTCGTAATTCAATGGAAAAAAAAATTGGTCGCGCCCCTCCTTCCCCTTAAAAACTACC
The DNA here is from genome assembly GCA_949715475.1 of Microchrysa polita. Classification (NCBI taxonomy): domain Eukaryota; kingdom Metazoa; phylum Arthropoda; class Insecta; order Diptera; family Stratiomyidae; genus Microchrysa; species Microchrysa polita. The sequence goes on from OX454415.1 coordinate 15,569,544, forward strand.
CTTAAGTGCATTTGAGCCTCAGTTAACCAAATTCGAGCTCCAAGAATCTCCCCAATGCTAAAGGTGTCCAGTAAGATATCACAGGGGCTGCTTAAGAGATTTCCACCCTGAAAAAAATTTTCGCGCCCCTCCTTCCCTTAAAACCTACTACCGTCAAGTTAGCACTACCACCCCGGTAGCGGCCAATTCAAGCATTTCCGTAAAACAAAAAGTATCCAATTAATTGTCGCAGGAACCGAAAGGCATATTGCACGCTTCAAAAAATTTGTCGCGCCCCTTGTACCCATTAAAAACTGCCCCTAATTGCATTTCAGCCTTAGTTCGCCAAACTCGAGTTCCAAGAATCGCCCCAATACTAAAAGTGTCCAGTAAACTCTCACTACGGCTGCTTAAAAGATTTCCATCCTGAAAATAATTGTCGCGCCCCTCCTTCCCTTAAAAACTACCCCCGTCAAGTTAGCACTACCACCCCTTTCGGTTCCTGCGACAATTAATTGAATACTTTTTGTTTTACGGAAATGCTTGAAGTGGCCGCTAACTTGACGGGGGTAATTTTTAAGGGAAGGAGGGGCGCGACAAATTTTTTCAGGGTGGAAATCTCTTAAACAGCCCCTGTGATATCTTACTGGACACCTTTAGCATTGGGGAGATTCTTGGAACTCGAATTTGGTTAACTGAGGTGAGGCTTAAATGCACTTAAGGGTAGTTTTTGAGGGGAAGGAGGGGCGCGACAAAATTTTTTCTTTTTCCATTGAATTACGACAAAATCGAGACATTTAATGCACTATAGCGTGTGTCGAAATTTTAAAGTGGTAGTGCTAACTTGACAGACGTGTTTTTATTGTGTTATGGATTTGTCGTTTTTTATCAAACGAAATTATGGTCACCGAACGAGTTGCAGCTAGCTGTTTCAATTATTTCAAATATTTATATTGACATTGACACCTTTTTGGAAAGCTGACAACACGAGTATGTTTTTCCAGTGGTCTGCAGAGTCCGTGTCATATATTTTTTTTAGTAATACTATATTAAAAATCAACTTTAAAAAAATTTAAGATAATTTTTTTTTTATTAAAAATTAAAAATTTCGAATTGTGATGGGTTTTTGAAATTTTAAATGATTAAGAAATGTCTGCTATAGTGTTGACTAAAATCCAAAAATAAGTTTTCACCCATTACCTTAGTAGTTTTTTTTTTATTCTTACTTTAAATGGTAAAATTCGAGGTTATTTAAAAAAAAACCTAAAAATTAAAATATCTCAGTGACCCTTGAAAATCGGCCGAACATTTATGGCCATTTATTTTGTTGCATTTTTCCCCTATTATAACGTGTTGCAGGGAATAGGTCGACTTAACCAATAACCCTGTATGTAACAGTGCCGGGAGCCTGAACCCGGCATCCGGGGAAAAATTTTTTTCTACAAAATGTGTTTTCAGCCATTTTAATCCGACGTGAAAAATTTCAGCTCAATCGGTAAGATTTTAGGGTCTCGTCGTTAATGGGTTTATATTGCCAGCTCTGAGGAATCGAATTATTTCCCATCATGTGACAGTCTTAGGGGTTCCTTATGCATCCAATGCGTAAATTCATCATACTTTTTCAAATATTCGTTTGAGCTCTAAGAAGTATCCGATCCTCCCATGAGCATTTATTTTCGCCTTGAATGGAGTACCTATACCTGTACTTCTGAACGTTAACTATGATTAGAAGTTCAGTCCAAACACTTTTTTAAGAAGTAAATTGACTGTAATTTTCACTGAAGTTCTGGTACTTCCGAAGACGCCGGAAACCATCGTATGTTAAAAAAAATTGTGCACCTCACATTAGGTGTGTTTTTTTGGCTATCCCGTGCAGGTTTGGGTAACGAAACTTCATATAAAAAAAATGACAGGTGCGTCAGCTGTCATTTTTTTTATATGGAGTTTCGTTACTCAAACCTGCACGGGAAAACCAAAGAAACACACCTATTAATGAGACTGATCTACTTTTAGCTTATACTGACGGGGGGGCGGCAACTCGACTACTGCCCAGGGGCGATACAGAAGGTAAATCCGGCCCTACCTGGTCCGTGGATCTCCGAGAAATAATTTCCATGCGAGGAGACCCATTATTTGAACGGTAAATATGGCGGCGCTTTTTAATATCCCGTCATAGAATTTAAGTACTCTTTCGTAAATCGCGCGCGCCATTTTTGAAAGAATCCTTACCTTCTATCACGGGATAATAAAAAGGTTATTGGTTATTGAAATGGCGGGATAATGATTGTCGGGATTTAAAAAAAAACGGGAATATGATGGGAATATCGTATTCAACCCGTAACCATCATTATTCTGAAAGATATACGAATTAAATCACAGACCACAAAAAAAAAACAAAATCGCGTCAACCAAAAATATATGTTCCGCAATTCTTGGTAAAAGGCTATCATGGTAAAACAAACACTCTGTATATGGAAAACGTTACACCACAGGCTATACACAACAATAACAAATACATAATGCCATTTGTGCTAATGTTTAACAGATTTGTTTATAGTTTTTACAAATTGGCAGTAATTGTTGGATTTATGGCCATAGTCACATCACAAGGCGCTATAAAAGCATTGGCAGTAGTTGGTTACTGTTTAGTTTTAAACTTTGCTATTAACATAAAGTGATCCATATAAGCATGACGTGGTTGAATCTACTGATATTCTCGGCAGGTATTTATTATTAAAAATAACAGGCGCGACAATCCCATATTGGACTAAGGCCGCAGGATGTGTTAGTGACATCCTATTTCCAAGATCTTATCTGCTTGGAGATCTTTTCTTTTCTAATCGTTACATAATTGTGTTTTTTTTTTTCAGTTACAGTTTTATGTGCAGCAGATACTATTGAAGAGCGCAATAAAATCGTTTTGTATCATAGGTCAGTTTGAGTCTATTTACTAGAATTACCTTGCAAAATAATTTTCAATTTTATATAGCACCGGCAGTGCAAGCTACAAGCTTTCCGATGCTACACAAATTCTGAACAGCTCCTCTTTCGATAATACCAAAAAAACACTTTTCTATATCCATGGATTTATAGAGACGCAAGATTCAACGAGTGTTCTAACTATAATAAACGCATATTCCGCTAGGGGTGATCACAACATTTTGACATTGGATTGGGCTGAAGATGCTTCAAGTAATAATAATTATTTGATTGCACTCACGAAACTGAAAGCTGTAAGTTAGATTTTTTCAGGACTTCCCTTTGACTACTAGACGGTTTTCCTTTTCTATAGCTTGTGCCCGTTGTTGCTGAGACGCTTCGTGATATGATTAATGCCGGATTAGATCTTCAGAAATTGCATTTAGTTGGACATTCTCTGGGAGGACAAATGGCCGGCTTTATTGGTAATAAAATGAAGACTGATTACAGTATGACATTGAAACGGTAAAATAAATTGATTGCAATTCCACTATCAAAATATAAAAATGATATCCATGTAACAGAATTTCCGCATTGGATCCTGCCTTCCCTGGTTTCTATGAGCTCCCGGATAGGCATATTTCAAAAGACGATGCTGAATTTGTTGATATAATTCATACAGATGGTATTCTTGGATATGGTGGACCGGAGAGCACAGGACATGCTGATTTTTGGCCCAACAGTGGTGGCAAAATACAGCCTGGTTGCCCTCCCTTAGGCGGACTGCCATTATCTGATGCTGGTAAGTAAAATAAAATGTCCGTAAAAGAATATGAAATATGTGTACTACCATCTTCGCCATCATTTAGATTTTTGCAGTCACTGGCGTTCATGGCACTTTTGGTCAGAGAGCGTTTCACGTACTGGATCTCAAAGTGAATTTATTGCAATTAAGGCTAATAGTTGGACGGGCTTTAAATTGGGCAATGTTCAAGTCGGTGAAACTACTGTGATGGGAATTGATTGTCCTTCAAAGTAAGGATTGCAATAATTTTGAATTTATTTTGATAAATTAAACGAAATATTTTTGTGTTACAGTACTAGAGGTGTCTACTATTTACAAACAAATTCCAACTCGCCATATGCACGTGGCGCGGCAGGTATAACGTACAATTTTTCTTTGTAATACATTTTTATTTGTTGTTGTTTTTGTCGGAAACTAAACTATATACAAACATATGTATATTGATTAGAAATAAGTACATGTACATACGTATGAAATATTTTACTGTTTTTGTATACATTTAATCAAATACGTTTAAAAAACGGAAGAGTAACACTCAGAAATATTTTTTTCTGTTATTAAATAAAGATTACATAGCCTGAAGGGAATTCTGGCCAGTGGTGTAGATAAGGGGGGATCAAGGGGATCAATCCCCCCCCCCCTTCGGTCACACATTTTTTATTATTACTTTAGGAACCTAAAACAAAGCAAACGTGTGTAGTGTTTAATAAAAACGTGAAACCATTTTCAGAACAGCAATAGAAAACTTAGCACTTCCTCAAATTTCAATTGTATAATAGAATCGTATGGACTGAATAGAAACACTACAGCACAGGGCTTTACGTTCATTTACTTGTTCACATTGGATCTGGAGTTCTGCACTGTCAAGCTCTACTGAAGTACTCTAGACAGCAGCGGCCGCTCTAGCACTTACGTCGCCCTGGGCTCAAATTAAGTCTACAATATTAATTTATACTTCATTTTAATCCCATGGCATTATTACAAAATAACTGCTTGTTCTTACTGACTGCCTTTGTTAAGTTATCCGCAACCATTTCCTCCGTGGGAATAAATTTAACGTTGATCGTCCCGTCTTCAACCTTTTCGCGTACAAAGTGGTACCTTATGTCAATGTGCTTAGATCGCGGTCTAAATCCGTCCGACTCAGACAAGTTGATGGCACCCTGTTTATCGCAAAATATCGAAGTCGTTTTATTCAAACTCCTATCAATTTCCGCACCGAACTGCTTCAACCAGATTACTTCCTGTGTTGCTGACGCTAACGTCATGCACTCAGTACTCGATAAAGCGACAGTTGGTTGCCTACGGCTATTCCAAGTTATAGCTCCGTTACACATTTTAGAAAGGTATCCAGTACAGGAACGACGATTATCTACTTCCGAAGCCCAATCTGCATCGCAATATCCAATAAGATCGCTATTATTGCTCTTAGTATATATCAACTTATAGTCCAGAGTTCCTTTGATTTACCGGAATATTCATTTCACTGCCTTCCAATGACTCACGCTATGATTTGAATTGAATCTGCTTACATCGCTGACTGAGAAAGCAATATCGGGTCGTGTACCCTGAACTAAATATAGCAGAGATCCAACTGCTTCCTGATATGGAATATTTGCATTATTTTCATCATTCGACGCTATCTTCGCAGACAATTTTTGACTGATATCAGCTGGAGTAGATATTGGTTTGCAGTCCTGCATACCAAAACGTTCTAAAATCTTCTTCGCATATGTTGATTGATCCAATTCAATTCTGTTCTCGTACTGCCGTATTCTAATTCCAAGACATTCTTTGACTCTGCCCATATCTTTCATTTTGAATGCCGAGTTTAACGTTTGTTTCAATTTGTTCAAAATAGTTTCTTCCTTCCAAAAGATCAGAATGTCATCCACATAAATGGCTACTACCAAATGAATATCATCAGTGTAATATACACAAGGATCCATTTTAGACTTTTTAAGCCCAAATGATTTCAATACAGCTTCCAGTTTAAAATTCCAATTTCGGCCTGATTGCTTAAGTTCATATATCGCTCGGTTCAGTTTGCAGACTCGTTGTGTTCCATCATTAAAGGATTCAGGTTGTTGCAAGTATATGTCTTCACCAAGATCGCCTTGTGAGAAGGCAGTAACAGCGTCCATTTGACTGACATTAAGATTATGCGTCACTGCCAGAGCCATTAAAAATCGAATCGAAGCATACCTTACGACAGGTGAATAAGTCTCGTGATAATCAACGTCGTACTTTTGGGAACAACCCTTGGCAACTAATCGGGCTTTGTATTTGTTTTCATTGTCAACACGCTTAATTTTAAAAATCCATTTCGATTGCATAGGTTTTCTCCCAGCAGGTAATTCAACCAAGTCCCATGTTTGGTTCTCCTTCAAAGAATTCATTTCGTCCTGCATGGCAATTTTCCAAAGTGTTGCATCACTTCTCGACATCGCTTCATTGACCGTAAGAGGGTCATCATAATAGTCACAATTTACATTGTACGTGACAGGATTTCCGTATTTCGTTGTACTATTCTTCGTTCTTTCCGATCGTCGAATCATTGTTGTAGGCGTAATAGGAGATTCTGGTGAAAAATCGGGGTCCAAACTACGTCGATCGACTGTAGTTACATCGGGCGAAGAGCTTGATATATCCTCCTTCAGGGTAAGGTCGTCATCATCTTCGTCTAGACTGGAATCTCCTTCATCGGTGTTGTCATCGCGTTTCGGTTTAGCTTCATCGTCGGTTTCGTGTTTAACGTCATCTGCTCTCACTGCTTGTAAATCGTCTTCATTATCGATACGTACTTTCATTCCACCTGTATTCTCGAGGAAAATAACATCTCTACTAACAATCAGTTTGCTTGTGAGCGGGTTAATACATCGATAGCCTTTCTTTTCATTATCATAACCGACAAAAATTAATTTAGTTGATTTGACATCCCACTTCTTTCGCTTTTCTTTGGGCACGTGAACCATAACTGGCGACCCAAATATTTTCAAATGGCTCAAATCCACCTTGCGACCACTCCAAAATTCTTCAGGGGTCTTGTTGACTAAAAATGAGGATACCGACCGATTCAATAAGTATACTGACATATTAACAGCCTCTGCCCAGTAACGCTTTCCGAGATTTGCATCTACCAGCAAACATTTCGCCTTCTCCACATGATTGTAGCGCGCATTATTTTATCAGTCGCTGATAACATCAACTTGGGAAAGAAGAAGAAGGTGATCGAGATCCGGGTGTCTTGTCCAAAAACTCCATTAGTTATTATGTATACCACGTCCATTTCCAGGCTAGGATTGCAATTTGCTTATATTCGTCACTCTGGACGTTTGGGCAAACAAAGAAGTCGTACGGCTTGCAAGCTCAAGACTTAAAAATGCATTGGCCTATATAGGAAACCGTGACGGCTCGTTCTTTCGAGATGCAAAATATTTGCACGTGCTTGCGAGATACGTACGTCTCGCCAGCCGTCAAAAGACAGTTCACGGGCCGTCACGGCTCGTCGTTTTAACGAAGCCTTAGAGATGAGGACCAAGTATTTTCTACTTAAGCAAAGTATTTGTTGACTTGTCGCAGAATGAAAAAGCCAGAAAAGGCATTAAGCTCGATCCATTGATAGCAAATGATCATAAAATTAATTAAGTTACGCTCTGTTGAAAGCCTTTTCCCGTTTACAGTGACAATCCTTTTTTTCATTTTAAATTATCTTACATTCTTCCATCCCCAGGATATTACAGCTTCCAATTTCAAGCTATTTGACCTAGTTAGTTTAATTGAATTCCATGTTAAGTTGAATTATGCTTTGAAATATTTTTCAGCTCTCCGAACGACGAGCTTTAGCGTCTCCCAAAATCATTTTGATACTTTAACGAAATACTTATGATTTAACCTTCGGGCGGGCGCAATGCATCTGACAGATTAGGTGACCAGTTTTTGTTGCGCCAATCAGCGATATGAAAAGGGAGAGATCTGAAACTCACAATAGCTTAATCTTTATCAATCAACTACCCAAAGCAGTTTTCAGTTTCTATCTACAATATGTCTGAGGGGCGGGAAGGGATGAAATAATCTCTCAGATGTATTGCGCCCGATTGTGTTATTTTCTCCTTTTCTATGAAAATTTCCACTTTTTATACTCTTCACATTGCGTAATAACGTTGTGTTGACTTTTAGGCTCACAAAATCGTTCGATAGTGTGTTTTTAGTAAAATAAGCTCACACTTTTTAAACGGTCGAGTTGTTGGAGGTTTTTTAAATATTGAAGCGATTGAAAGTTGAATATTCTTAGAAAATTGAAAATGTGAAGGGTATCAAACTTTGTGGGCCCTGTTTGTTTTTAAAATTTCGCAGAACTGTTTCAAAAAGACAATGCAAAAATAAATAAGAGTCTAAAATATACAGAAATTTAGTTTCATCCTTTTTTCTGCACTTAATCTGTCAGATGCATTGCGCCCGAACGTGTTAGGATTAGTATTGCGCCCGCCGGAAGGTTAATTCCTAAATTTGGCGCTTCTGACTCATAAGTTTGCCGACCACTGTCCTGTTTGCATTTGGTCCATTTTGAGGACCCAAGGGTTTTTAACATTGATAATAATCAAATTTTCGGGGCTGACGCAGTCGCCTACTGCAAAATGTGTCCTTCTGTGATCAGCTTGAACTTTACATAGTTTCTAATAGGAAAGATGTCAGGCTTAAAATAATATCGTGCAAAAGAAAAACAGTTTGAAGTATGTACACAATACTGATCATAAGACGGGCCGAAGGGCTCGTTGTGTAGCATATGAGATTCAATTGCGTTAAGTCAAAAATGCTGTACCTTTTACTATACTTTTATAAATGCTCTACGTCTGATCAGCTTACATTAATGCAATCTACTAAAACAATTATTGCGCTGCAACGTTTCATTTAACCGTAGAAAGATAACCTACGTCTCAGAGGCGCCTAAGAAAAATTTAAATTGTTGTCACTTCTCATCCGACAACTGTATTAAGTTGTGTTTCACGGCCAACTCTGACGTCAAATAATACTTTACCTTGGCAACTTTGTTAAGTTGGTAGGTATCATAGTTTCGCTGTTATAGAGGAGTCATTCGCTCCGGAGACGTATGGTTATCTTTTGTGTCACTTTTAGTGTTGGACAATTATTTTTATTTTTTAGATTAATTAACTGTATTCGATGCTATTTTCTTCTGTGACGAAGAAGGTGTGGAAAAACCATCAAATGGTCAGCCAGGAATTATAATGTTTTATAATCAGACCAGAGGAGGGGTTGATACCTTTGACAAAATATGTTAGTCTATGTCATGTTCTCCGAAAGCAACAGATGGTCTGTGACTATGATTCTCGGTATGCTGAACATGGCATATGTTAACCCTTATATATAAATTTATTGGATAAGGCAGAGATTGGAGGTAGCAACTTTACCCACAGACATCTGGGATAAAATTCCGAAAATTCTTCCTAAGCCTAGCAACGAGGTTTATGAAGGTAAAAAATCTGCTGATAGCGATGATCAGCCCGTTACCAAAAATGAAATATTGCAGCTTCTGTGCATAAAAACAATGCCTAAGATGTAATACTCGTAATACTAAGAAACAATGTCTGACATGTAATAAGTGCCAAAACCCCGTCTGTGGAGAAAGTAATGTTGAAATTTGTTGAGAATATAAATACATACACTGCGTTTCACTTGAATAGCACATTCCGTTTTTTCATTGTAATTTGCATATATACCAATATTCTTATGACTTTGCTAGTAGTCTTTTTTTGTCTTCTTTGTGTGGGCTCCCCGAAAGAAAAATTGTGCTCTCGAAATTAACCGTTACATTTTTTCACCAGTTTGCTTCAAAAGAGAGCAGATTTTTTGTTTCACTAGAATAGCACAGTTGGGTTTAAGCTTCACATACGGGGTGCACGTGGTCACAATGTCACAATTTATAGTCGTTTTGAGTATTTTAAATACAATTCGTTGATTTTAAAAAATTTTGGGTCGTGGTAAAGCCTTAACAAGCGAAGAACAGGTTAAAATAAAAACTTACAGGGATTGTGACCTTTCAGTGACTAAAATATCAAAAAAATTGGAAAAAGCTAAAACGTGATTTACAATTTTATTAAAAATGGTGAAAATTATGAAAAAATATGAAAGGTCGAGTAAGCAGTGTACTCTCTAATGCAGATAAGCAATCTATTTGGCGTGAAGCATCGAATTCACATGATTCTGTGGTCAAAACTCGGTTAAAAGTTGGTCTCAGCGCGAGTAAAACAACTGTGTGGCGTGCTAATTCAAAAGCTAAACACCTTAAGCGTCTAAAATTAAAAAAAAAAAACACCACTTAACCCCGCTCGTAAACAAGCTCGGTTGACTTTTTGTCGTACCAACATGTCATGGACCAAAGAGTGGTATCGCGTTGTTTTTTCTGATGAGAAGAAATTTAATTTGGAAGGCCCGACGGATATAACTGTTATTTTTATGATTTAAGGAAGGAGACTAACCAGTTGGACCGTTTGCACAGTCGAGTGGGCGGCGTTATGGTTTGGGGAGCCATATCCTACTTCGGCACTTGTGAACTCCAATTCTTAGACACCACTATGAATGCTAAGTCGTATCAAGGTGTTTTAGAAAAGGCTTTTGCGACATTCGAAAGTCTCTTTGGACCATTGCCGTAAACTTTCCAACACGAGAATGCACCAATACACACTGCCCGTGCCGTAAAGTAGTTTATCGAGTCCAAAAATGTTACTCTTTTGAACTGGCCACCATACTCGCCGGATCTTAACATAATAGAAAATGTTTGGGGATGGCTGGTCAGAAAAGTTTATGAGTCTGGCAAACAGTTTTTAACAAAGACTGGCCTAATTGAAGCCATTCATCAATCATGGGCTACAATATCCCTTGCTTACATCAAAATTTTGTACGATTCTTTGCCTAATAGGATCTAGGAGGTTATTTCAAACGGGGGGGGGGCTCAACCCATTACTAAAATTGCTGATTTTAGTTCAAATTGATCTCAACTTGTATTCTGAACAATAATAAGTTATCCTCACTGCATAATAAGTTAATTAAAATAAGTTTTAAAAAAAGTGTGCTATTCAAGTGAAACAGAATTTATGTGTTTTTTTCATTGGTGTTTTACATTTTGTTTTTTTTTTTAAGATTACATGTTGGAAAAATTCAAATTCTTTTTATTTCAAATTAAAGCTAATTAATCAAATGACAAATAAAAAATACATAATATCTGTTGTCTTCAATTTTTTGAAAGATATTAAGAAAATAAATTTAATGTGTAGAGTGTGCTATTCAAGTGAAACGCAGTGTACATATGCATATGTAATATATATACACAGGGCCGGCTTTATGTGTAACGGCGCCCGGGGCGAACTTGAAAGAAGCGCCCCTCATAGTTTCTATACACGAAAAAATTGCAATAGAACTTGAACTTTAACATTTTTTAGAAATATTTTTCTCCATTGCCCCGCCGCTATTGAAACTATCCACTTTTAACTCTTTTTAACTTCATGTTAATTTGCCCCTTCCCAACCAATTGATTGCTTAAAGCGAACAGAAAAGTATGCCTCTATCCATTCACATTTTTTCATAATTCGTGCTAGAAAATTATTATTACTTTAATATTATAAAAAAGCGAGTTTTGTGTAAGCAAGAGTAGATCTATTGCAGGATCTATTGTAGTGTTCATTTTTCCATTTTTAAATTAACCTTCCGGCGGGCGCAATACTAATCCTAACACGTTCGGGCGCAATGCATCTGACAGATTAAGTGCAGAAAAAGGGATGAAACAAAGTTTCTGTTTATTTTATACTCTTATTTATTGTTGCATTGTCTTTTTGAAACAGTTCTACGTAATTTTAGAAACAAAAACTGGCTCACAAAGTTTGATACCCTTGACATTTTAAATTTTCTAAGAATATTCCGCTTTCAACACCTTCAATATTTAAAAAACCTCCAACAGCTCGACCGCTTAAAAAATGTGAGCTTATTTTACTAAAAACACACCATTGAACGATTTGGTGAACCTAAAAGTCAACACAACGTTATTACGCAATGTGAAGAGTATAACATGTGGAAATTTTCATAGAAAAGGAGAAAATAACACAATCGGGCGCAATACATCTGAGAGATTATTTCATCCCCTCCCGCCCCTCAGACATATGGTAGATAGAAACTGAAAACTGCTTTGGATAGTTGATCGATAAAGATTAAGCTACTGTGAGTTTCAGATCTCTCCCTGTTCGTATCGCTGATTGGCGCAACAAAAACTGGCCACTTAATCTGTCAGATGCATTGCGCCCGCCCGAAGGTTAAACCACAACATACTTTGCCAGTTCATCGTTCAAAAATAAAAACAGGCAATCTCACGTCGGCGAAACATAAGGAAAGGAACCATACATATTAGCTCACAAACATTCATTATGTTGAATGGGAAGACGATAGCAAATCCCACTTAAGTAGGTTGCACTTTTCCATTCATCTTTTTCGATGTTAAAATTTTTCAAATTAGTAATCATTTTCAAGAGTACACTGCTATCTTTAATTGCGAAATTGACGAAGAAGACGAAAATTAAGGAAAGATGGGCAGTTCCAATGACTACGTTCCTGATTCACATACTCTGGTCCCTGCGAAAACGCACTTGCCGATGGTTCTAAATACGGTTGAATTTGATGGTACTGAATTCAGTCAGTATCGATTTTACGTATAGTAGTCCATATTTTTCAAAACATAAATCCATTTCATTTTGTAATTTCGACCGTGGTTAGAAATGCGTTGTTTGGGGAAACCTGGCTATTTCGCATCACTACAGGTTATTGGTTATACAATGTAGGCACCACCCACCGGTTCATTTTTGAATCACCAACATTTAAACGTTCATTAAGTTACTAATTTTACAAATACATACGTTTATAAACTTTTCTATTTTTTAAGTAGTTTTAGTAAATTTGATTGAGCGAGAAAAGACAACAATGTTTGCTCAAAAATGCAATACCTTCGGAGACCACAAAATTAGAACAAAATTATCCCTCAAACAACACACTTAAATTTTTGTGGCATCATACATATTTACAAAAATCCAAAAACTTTTCTATGTACATAAATATCAATAAACGTAAGAAGCGCCACAGACCCTCCGATCGATCGGCCAGATTTTTTGATTATGAAATAAATCGGAAGGTGTATGGGATTCAATTTTTTTATTTGACGTGTGGAACGTATTGCCAGTGCAATTTTCGGTTCAAGTTGGCATGACAACCATGTGTTCTCAGTTGCTGATTTTTTTTACATAAACCTGTGGTCGTTCTTCATGCGGTTGTAGCGGTCGTTCTCCATAAAAAGTAGCAATGGATGTCCATCTTCCATCTCCAAAAATGATATAATTTTCGCTATTTTGTGTTGTGTCTTGTGGACCGTGAGACTGTCAATTTCAGATTGCCCGATAAATTGCCTAATGTATGTATGTGCGGGCGGCAGATCGATTGTGGGCAGTCGATTGCCCAATTGATCGGCCGAGAAACCGTCAGGTTTTTGGCGCCCTTAAGTTTAATAAAGACAAAAGCATAAACATAATCCACATAAAAAACTTGATGAAAATGGTTCGAAAACGAATGTGCTTATTAGAATTGTGTACTGCTTTTTCTTAATTAAAGGTTATCTTTGGAACGCAGTCAATTCCTGAAGTGGGAATCTGATATTATGGGTTCCCAACTAAATTCTTACCTGATTTCTATAAAGATACAGGTGACAATTTGTGCCATGCGGCCTTGAGTGAACGTTGTGAAATTGCACATAGAATTCTTGTCGTAGGTCTGCGTTTTTATAAAAATATCCCGTTAACTTGTGATTAGAATGCGTGTTCAATTGATGGTATTATATACATTCATACATGCATTAGTATTCTTACATCATACTAATTCAGCAGTTAAAAAAATTAAATTATCTTAAGCAACAAACAAATTTGTAAAAATAAATTAAATTAATAATACGGGTTTCGGCGCCCCTAAACCGGGCGCCCGGGGCGACCGCCCCGCTCGCCCCACCCTAAAGCCGGCCCTGTATATACATTTTCATATTTATTCTGTTTTTATTATTATAAAAAAAGTAGTAGTAGTAAGTAGTAATACGAACAACAATATGAGACAATAATTTAATGTAAATTGATGTTTTCAAGTCAGTTTTATGTTTGAATTGAAAATGTAAGTGAAATATGCAGACTGATTATTTTTTATTATTGTTTTACTGTTTTTTGCTCCCACGAAAATGATGATTGTTTCTAATGTATCTAGATCGTAGTATTTTCATGAGTAATATTTTTTCCCTAGTCACTATACAACACTTGAATAGTATATCACAAAAAAATCAATTTTTGTTAATTTTTTTACGAAAAAAATCCTTAAAACTGAAGTATGTTTGTTTTTGTCTGTTTTTAAAGGCTATTTTTGCTTTCATTTTTATAAATCACAAATATTAACGAAATGAGCTTACAATTGTGTTTAACTTCTTAAAAACACATCAAACTTTCAAAATTTATTGATATATGTAAGTAAAATATAGTAGGAATGGAGAAAACCCGGTTATAAAGAGGATGCGCCTCGGAGACGTATGGTTATCTTTTACGTTACTCGCAATATGGTTATCTTTCTAGGGTTAAAAAAGAAAGTTGCAAAAATCCTAAGAAAGAGAGGAAAAGGCAAACCATACTACCAAAGGCCACTAACAATTTTAACACTTTAGGACTTCATATAGAATATTGTGCCCAAGAGTAATTGGAGGACACTCCTTGCTATAAAAGCAAAATAATAATCCAGTAAGGGCATCTGCATTGCCAGGGGAATTGCGCTTCGTACTAGTAGAAAAAGTGCCATAAATTTGCTATTTAATTCAAATCAATTAAATTCGTAATATCGCTGGCGGCCGAGTAATAATCGAGATTTTCTACTTCAGGGCTTTAGAAAAAGAAGGTTTTGTAATTTTGGTAATGGTATTTACATTGAAAGAATGCAATACAAATATCGGTTTAGAATTTTTATCAGAAGTAAGTGGAATTGAGCGACCAGTAAGTAGGTAAGTGGCAATGCGAAAAAGTAAGTAGATCTACTTACTTTTAGCTAGAGTTGGCAAGCCTGGACGCTACACATTTCAGCGCGGTTGCCACTTTTCACTTTTTACTCACATAAAATCGAAATTCCACAACGAGACTCGTTCTCGTGTGCGATGTTTTCGTTTTCAAATTTCCGCCCGCGTCTAACAGATGGCACAACTCAAAGTTTTAATTTTTAAGCGGCAGAATATTACAAGGTTCTACATAGAATCCTGAAATTTAACGAAACTCCATATAAAAAAAACGACAGCTAGGACTGTTGTAATTTTTTTATATGCGAAGAATCCAAGAAATGTATTCGGATTCTCCGTGTGAGGGCACCATTACTCTACCTCTGAAACAGGTGGCCAAAAAAGTGCAACACACAACCCTTATGTGTGGTGCTTTTCGCTCCTGTTTTTTTCTTTCGATACTTTACTAGACCTACAAATAATTCAAAGACACCTCGAGGCCGAGGCAAAACCACGCAAAACTATAGAATTGGTTCGACTTATTTTGAAGATAAAGACCATCCTGTCAATTGCCGCGGTTCCGCGAAACCACCATCTTTTGGCAATAGTCAAACGATTTTAATCATTGAGCGTCAACCAGTATTGCAAAAAAATTGACCCAAATGTGCCGATGTTCTTCTTACCGGTAAAACAAATTAAAAAAATGAAATTTATTTGACACATTATTGATTTATTTTAACGGTCTAATTGAAATCAGCTTTTTAACATGTACACCATCTAATTCCAAGTAAAATGTCAATTCCTACGAAGCGCTATACGTTATTCCTGCATTACCACGTGCAAATGGTGCTTCGGTATTTGTTGTCAAGTAATAATCGCCCTCGATGCTGCATAACAAAAATCATTAAAATTAATTTTATGAAAAATAGTGCAAACATTCTAACTTTGTAGGACAGTCAATTCCCATTACAGCAACTTGGCCGGTTTGAACATTTCCCTGTTTGAAGCGTTTCCAACTATTAGCCTTTACTGCGATAAATTCATTCTGTACACCAGTACGAACTACACTTTCGGCCCAAAAACGCCATGAACGTCCGTGACTGCAAAAATCTATCCGGAAGACATTCGATTGGAATGGAATTCATGCATTAATATTTATTTTGCCAAGAAACCTACCATCTTCAGTTAGTGGCACTGTTAATCCTGTAGGACAGCCAGGTTGTTTTCTAGCACCACCATTGGGCCAGAAATCAACATGTCCTGAACTGATTGGTCCACCATATCCTCCAGCATCTGTATGAATGATGTCAACAAAATCGGCATCATTTTTCGTAATATGCACTGTACCAATTCCATAAAAGCCAGCGCTGGCAGGATCTATTGCTGAGATTCTGTTCAAAAGAGTCGATTAGATTTTATTTCTTATATAATTCAATTTATTAACTATTTACCGTTTCAAAGTCATACTGTAGTCAGTCTTCATTTTCTTACCAATACGGCCAATCATTTGTCCTCCCATTGAATGTCCAACTAAATGCAATTTTTCAAGATCTAGTCCTGCATTGATCATATCCCGAAGCTTCTCAGCTACGAGTAGAGCCAACTAGAAATTTAAAAAAATTATGCAATCTTTATAGTTTCATTCCCAATTTAAAAATTTCATACGTACATTTTTCAATTTCGGCAATACAAGTAGATAACTCAAACTTGAAGCATCTTTGGCCCAATCCATTACTAAAATGTTATGATCTCCTCTGATCAAATATGCGTCGACTATACCACGAACACTTTTCGAATTTTGACTTTCAGTCCATCCATGGATATACAAAAGCGTTTTCTTGGTACTATCGAATAACGAACTGGTCAGAATATCAGTTGCACTGGCAAGCGGGTAGGTTTCATTGTTCATGCTGTTGTAAGACATGAAAGCAAAATTTCACTGAACACTACTGTCGGGAATCTTTATCTTTAGGTACTTATACTTACCTGTGATATAAAATAATTTTATTACGTTGATCGATAGTATTTGCAGCACACAAAACAGCAACTGTTATGGGCATTAGACAACGATATTAAATTTAAGAAATACATTAATAATAATAATAAAAAATAGTAATTAGAAATGAAATAGTAGTGATACACAAAAAAAAATCTTCTTCCTTGCCTCGTTCTTTATACCGCTTCATGGTTTCGCGTTGCTCGACCTGCGGTGTAGGCACATCGCCCGTTTTGGCGGTAATATCTCAGCACATTTCTACATGCAGCTCTATCTTGGATCATGTCATCGCCGAGACCAATGCGTTGTTGCTGCTTTTTCATTTGACACATCCAGGTGTCCTTCGGTCTGCCTCTGGCCTTGGGTCCATCAAGTGGAACTTCCATTGATATCGCTTTCTTCGCGGCGCTCTCAGATGGACGCCTTTGAACATGGAAATACCAATCCATTTGTCGGTCTTCGAGCTTTTCGGTGATTGGCTGCCTCGGATGTAGCTACTCTTGATGTTGTCCCTTTTCGTTACACCAACTGACATGCGTAACATTTTCATTAGAGTCGCTGTCATTTCTTTCGCGTAACCTTCATACATGGCATTCTGATCCATACATGAGTGCGGGACGTACAACCGTTTTGTACAAATTGCTCTTCAGCTTCAGTGTAGGGATGTCAAAAACCGGACGGTTAGTCCGAAAACCGGTACTTTCAAAACGGTTAACCGGTTTTTTTTCGGTTTTTTCATCCTTCCGGTTTTAACCCGGACGGTTGTTTGCCCATCCGGTTAAAACAGAAAAAAAAACTGTACAAATTCATAAAATTTTTATATTTTCTTGATTTGTCAGTCTGTAATTCTATTGCTTGTCTTCTATGAAAAATTTCGTATTTCCGAAAACTCTCGTCAAACTACCGCTCCTTGCATTTTTCCTTTCCAAGCCAGATATTAGAGAGTTTTACACTAACGTAAAAACCACCGTATACGTAAAACAAATTTTACAAGCAAAAAAACCCGCGCGAATAACACGTAAAACTTATACGAGAGTTTCTAACTAATGTTATGACAACTAAAAATCGCGACCCGACAATTTCGACTGTTTAGAAAACATTAACTATACGGAAATATACCCATGCCTACTTGGGACATGCAAAATTATGATATACTGTTACGTATACGGTACGCAAGCGAATTTTTATATGGAATGTCAAATTATGTCGTACCTACTTTTTCCAACGTCTTGCTAAAACTCTCTAATGTTTACGTTGCGTGTATCTTTTGTGCGTCGTGAATGTATATGTGTATCAGATCAGTGCATTTAGAGTTCATTGTTATAGGAAGACGAATCGGCAGTTGCTACGATGTCCGCGTCCACTTCAACATCCGTCGTGTCCACCATTGTCTAGCAATAAAACTCAATTAACTAATTTTGAAACATTTTGAATACTTCTGACAATTTTATTTGATTATCTTTTTTGTTCAACATGTTTCTCTTTTAGGGCACCATTACACAGTCATATTTCTATACGAACATCAGCTTAACGAGTGTGTATGCATTATTTTGCTAAAATTCTAAGCAATTCAATTAAAAACCGGTTAGCCGAAAACCGGTACTTTGAGCCCGGTTAAAACCGGACGGTCTAACCGGCTTTGCGAAAAAACCGAAAAAAACGAAAACCGGGCTATTGACCGGTTTTTGACATCCCTACTTCAGTGCCATTTTCTTATCGCATAAAACTCCTGAGTTTTCTCGCCACGTCATCCACCCGACCTTTGTGCGATGTTTGTTGTCATCACCGCATGTAGCTCCGTTGTTCACCATCGAGGCAAGGTACTTGAAGTTGATTCAAGACTTAAGCTGCTCTCCTTTGACGTACATATCTGGTATCGGTGCATCTGGGTCTGAGAATGGGCAGCATAAGAACTCAGTCTTTGTTATACTTACCCTCAGTCCATGCTCCTCCAGAATGTCACACCATTTTGTAAGTGTAGCTTGCAAGGCAACGATGTTTGGGCTACTGAGGACTATATAATCGGCAAAAAGAAGATATTTTTCTAGGCCGTCGGAGATACATGTTAATAAGTGGCACATGATGATATTGAAGAGCGACGGGCTTAATACACTGCCCTGGTGTACTCCGACATTCACCGGAAATTCTTCTGATTCATCGGCTGTCAGGGACGTACAACAAAATTTACAAAACTAGGTCTTTATGCAAACTTCAGCGAAATTTCTAATATCCAAAATTAGTTTATTTGAAATTCCTGTTTTTATTTGCGATAATATATTTATAATAAATTTTTGAGCGTTTATGTGAACATCATACATAAACGTTCATCCATTAACGTTCGTAGATGATGGATTATTAATCTTAATTTACTAAATCATCGCTCGCTCGAAGCTGATGTCACTGGGCATGTCAAACTAAGCTGAATAATCTTGTAAGCTTTCGGTCCTTAGTTTAAAAGCCTGTCTCGATATCTACCCAACATTTTGACACTCGAAACAATTTTCAAGAAGAATTTGAATTTCAGCATGAAGATGAAGGCATTCCTATCGGCCGAAATATGTCTTGAAATGTTTGGAGCAATTTGGCATTTTTTTCCAATTCTTGTGTGGACTTTGAGATAAAAATGTCAAGACGGATTTTGAGCTCTTTTCGGTCAAATATTGCAAAGTCTATTTCGGTTTAAGTTTGAGATGATTCGTAAAATTTTTTCGGAACACAACGAGTTTGGTGATGTTTTATGTAGTCCGATTCAGGGTCGTTATCTAATTTTCCTGCGAAAATTGTGGAGCTTTGCACTAACGCATTGATTTCGCTGTCGTTGTTAATGTCTTTAAAATACTTTTTTTTTACTGTGAATCACGGCGTCAATAATGTTAAGGTCCTGAGCTTTATATTTTTCAGTTACATTTTTCAATTGAAACATTAGTCTTATGTTTTTTTTGCCGAATAGATCTGTTAATAAGTGTGTACATTCAATTACGTAATTTTAATATTGCAACTTTCAAATGTTTATATCCTTAATCATCGACAGGTATTCTTTTATTTTATTAATGCCGAAATTCGCAATTCTACATATTCCCGCTGAGGTCAAATTTGCCGACTGGAAATAAAAATTTAAAATGTTAGGGGGGTGAGACCCCCCCCATACCCCCCCTTAGCTACGTCCCTGCCGGCTGTGCATCTAACCTTAGGTAGCTCCATCATACATGTCTCGTATCATCCTGACGTATGCCTCAGGGACATTAAGTGCTCTCAAGGCCAACCATATGTGACCACGAGGTACTCTATCGAATGCCTTTTCCAAATCGATGAATACAAAGTACTATTATTTTTCCATTGCAATACGAATGCACTGAATCGCATCGACTGTAGATCGACCTTCAACAAAGCCGCATTGATTGTCATTCAACCGCATAAACTTTCTCAATCGGTTGCAGAAAACTCGGTCGTAGATCTTCAGTCTATGAGGTGTTAACTTAATCTGAGATATCTTCAATATTTGTGGTATTTGGCTCAACATCTTGAAAAGCTGCTCGAGGAAATTCTTCATTTAGAAGTTCGTCAAAGTACTCTCGCATCCTGCTACAAATTGCCGTATCGTCAATCAGCAACATCCCTTGCGAGTCCTCCACGTACTTTAACGCCTGTATTTCCCGAGCGTTCCTTCTCCTTTGGGATTCGACCTGGCGACGTGTTGAATTGTTTGAACACGTTTTCGGGAGATAATGCATACGGCATAAGGAAGTGGATTTGTGATTTCGAGGATGCAGCCATTCTATTAAGATTAGACGAAACGCACAAGCTTTCATGCGCCCGTCAACTATTAGAAGGATCTGCGAAAATATTTTTGAGAAGCGTGAACGTAAGATCGTGGATCGACCTCCGAAATAATCTTGTGAGAGAGTTTGTCCATGTTATTTCTCGTCGGGAAGTGTATGAACAATTGAGCCGCCGACGCCTACGCCGTGATGAGACTATTCACAGATATGTAGTATCTATGCAGGAAATAGCCAGACAGGCCGACGTTGTAGGAACGACGAGTAGGAACGATTACTGGTGATCCGTTGATGAATAATTCCAATGTTGATGATGCCAGCGCCTTGGAAGGAGATTTAGCTACATTGCAGATGGTATGTTTCTCCATTGAAATTGGTGAAATCAGACAAATAATAACAAATATTCCCGCCCAATTAGTTTCGATAAGCGATCCCTATTACCCGAGAATTTCTTGTCACCCGAATTAAAACCATCAGGAACGTTCGCACTATTTGCGAGTTGGTTGGGATTTTTGCAAACAATATTTTAGCCGTCAGACCTGTTGACGAACGTGGTGTTACTGAAGAGGTGGAGATTGGCTTTGGTTTTGGTTTGGAATGGGCAAACTGGTGTCGTGCATTAATCAAAACAAGGTACCTCCTTGCCTCGCGTCCCAATCATGACCTAAACTCCGTATGAAAATAAGGCTCATATCTGATATACCGTTTTCCTGCCCTCCGCGTCGTTTGTCCTATGCAGAACATGAGGAAGTTTTAAAAAAGATAGATGAATTGTTGATGAATAAAATTATTCGGCCAAGTAGTTCTCCTTCTCCCTATGGCTCCCCAATAGTGATGGTACGTAAAAAATCTGGGGAAAAACGAATGTGTGTTGACTATCGCGGGATCAACAAATTGACCGTTCGTGATAATTATCCTTTACCCCTAATAGAAGATTCCCTTGAATACCTTGATGGGAAGAAATGTTGCTCTCTTCTCGATTTAAAAAAAACGGGTTCCACCAAGTGGAAATGGATTCCGAGTCAATTCAGTATACCTCTTTTGTCACCCCTTCCGGACAGTTTGAATACACCAGTATGCCATTCGAATTGAAAAATGGTCCTGCGGTATTCCAGAGATTTATTTCACTGATTTTCGCTGAAATGATCCGCGCCGGACAGTTAATTATCTATATGGATGATATACTGATTGCAACTGTTACCCCGGAAGTACATCTCGAAATTTTGTGCCGTGTTTTTGATCTGATGATTTCGTATGGTATGGAATTAAAACTAACCAAATGCCGTTTCTTACAGTTAGACATAGACTACTTAGGCTTTATGCACCCGACGCGAAAACGACTCGCAAGCTCGACTCATCGAAATGCATTGGCTCTTATGGGAAGCTCATGACGAGCGACAGCAAGCGAGAGCCATGCACAGTCAAAACACGGCTCGCGAGCCGTGAATTTGCGGATTGTGGTGCATGATACGTGAAAACACGTCTCACTAGTTGTGATTTGACAGCGGCACGGCTCTCGCTGTCGTGAGCTTCCCATAAGAGCCAATGCATTTCGATGTGTCGAGCTTGCGAGCCGTTTTCGCGTCGTGTGCATGAAGCCTAAGGCTACACCGCCACGCCAATGGGAGTCCGTCCAAATGATACTCACATCGAAGCTATACGGAAGTATCCATTACCTACTTCTGTTCGCGAAACGCAATCCTGCCTTGGGTTATTTTCGTATTTTCGTAGATTTGTTCCAAACTTTTCCCGCATTGCTATCCCTTTATTAGACCAAGTAAAGAAAGATAAGAAATTTTCGTTTAAACAGGAATGTGTTGATGCGTTTTACAAACTACGTGATTCTCTTGTGTCAGCGCCTGTACAGAATTACATACTGACGCAAGCTCGCAAGGTTTTGGTGCTGTCCTTTTGCAGAAGCAGCAGGACAGCAAATTTCATCCTGTTTCCTTGTTGAAAAGTGCGCTCTTCACTTGCATACATACATAATACTCGTATTGTACTGTTACATAGAAACTTGAACTCATTGTATCAATCGATGTAAATGCCAGTCGGCTATCAAACTTCGAGCAATAAACATCGTTTATAATTTAACCTTCGCAACAGGTTATGGGCCCAGGTGCCTAGATTAAATTCCAAGTCGCGTTCGGGTCATTGTCTAAAAGTATTTCGATTCGATTCTGTTTTATTTCGAGACGCGAGACGGTTGTACGGAATGGCGCAAAGTGAAGATTTGCGGATACCGCTTTTATCGAAGGCGAATTATCAGCGGTGGAAATTCGAAGTCTCGGCATGTTTAAGAAGCGTGGGATTGTACGAGTTTGCTTCTGGCGAGGATATATGTCCAGTTGAATCGAGCGGTAATGAATCGAAAATACGAGAATGGAGGAAAAAGGACGCGAAGGCGATGCGAATTCTATCAGGCGGTCTTGGTGATAATGACCATGCGACAATACGTGATTGCGATACGTCAGCGGCAATTTTTGCTAAAATCAAAGGCATTTACGAGCCCACTACGGAAGGAAACAAGTATCTTTTAAATCAGGAGCTGCACGCATTGAAGTTCAAGGAAGGTCAGACGGTTTCAAGCTATTGTGCAGAATTGTCAGTCATTGTTCAGAGGCTAAAGGCAACAGGTGATGAAATCACTGATGCTTGCCTTGTTGCAAAACTTGTGCATGATCTACCACCCTGTTTTAATTCGTTTCGCGATACGTATTATATTCAAGCGGCAAAGGGAGAAACCCTGAAATTTGAAATGCTTCGTGAGCAGTTATTGCTGATTGAAATACAACGTAAGGATGAATCTGTAGCCGAAACAGAGAATTCCGGAGACGCATTAGTGGCTAAATCGAAAGGTTTCAAGTTCAAAAAGTCAAAGTCAGATCGCCGTTGCTTTTACTGCAATAAAATTGGCCATTTGAAACGGGATTGTTTCAAGCGAAAATCCGATGAAGCACAAACACACAGGTATGAAGCGAATAGCGGTTCCATTATGCTAACGACTGAAAATTATTTTGCTGGAAGTGCATGTATTTGGATTGGTGATAGCGGAGCGTCACATCATATGACAGTCGATCGCAATGCATTTACACATATAGAACACATTGAAGAAGGAAAGTTGCCCATAACTGTAGGTAACAACGAAGTCATATTCGCGAGAGGCCGTGGTGACATTTCTGTTATATCCAAATCTGGTGGACCGATTACGTTAACCGATGTTCTTTATGTGCCTAAACTTGGCCGTAATTTGTTATCGTTGGGAGCGGCAACCACACGACAGGTAGACATTCAGTTCATTGACGGTGAACTTCGAATGACAAGAAATGGAAAGCGAATTGCCACAGGATACCGTCTAGCAAATAACCTTTACGAAATGGATTTGTCTGCTGGAGGAATGGTCAATGTCAGTTCCCAGGAAGCAACTTTGCAAGTGTGGCATGAACGCCTTGGCCATGTGAATTACGAATCAGTGCGACAACTGGCATCGAGAACAGCAGCCATTGGAATGACACTTAGTAAGTCGGATAATGGTGCGTGTGATGATCATTTTTGCGAAGCCTGTGTATATGCGAAACAGTGTCGTAACTCATTTAAGGAAAATCCCAATCGTGCATCTAAATGTGGTGAATTAGTGCACTATGACATTTGTGGGCCAATGAGCGTAGATTCTTTTGGCGGTGCTAAGTATATGGCAGCATTTGTTGACGACCATTCTGGTATGGTTTTCGTGAAGCCATTAAAAGCAAAATCTGAGATCATCGATGCTGTAGAACGTATCATAGCTGAGTTTAAAGGAGCTGGTTTTGATATTAGTAAAATGCGTTCGGATAATGCGTTAGAATTTCGAAGTGCGGACATGGACAGCCTTTTACGAAAGCATTTAATTTTGCATGAGTTTTCCGCGCCATATACCCCTCAGCAAAATGGCCGTGCGGAACGTCAGAATAGGACAATTTGCGAAATGGCGCGCGCAATGTTAACCGGGGCAGACTTGCCAAAAGGATTATGGGCGGAAGCAACTTCAACGGCAGCAAAAATTCGTAATGTAATACCTTTGAAGCGACTGGATTACCGAACACCATATGAAGTCTTTTACGGTAAAAAGCCTGACGTAAGCCGTTTTCGCATTTACGGTAGTAAATCTTTCGTTCTTATAAATGGTGGAAGCAGATCAAAATTTGATAGAAAATCCGAAGCGATGTACCTGGTTGGCTACGAGCCAAACGCATATCGATTATGGAAGCCGGGCTCCAGACGTGTCATTGTTAGTCGTGATGTTGTCATTCATGAATTGGCACCAAAACGGATGGCCAAAATTGTTGTCCCCAATGATATTGAAGTGGAAACTTTAGCACCAAACCAATTCAAATGCGACGCTAAAAACGAATTAGATGGTGAATTAGAGGCAGTCGCCGATAGAACACGCAGTAAACTGAGAAATGTGAATGTTAAGAATGACACCCAGCATGAATCAACTGATAGCGATAGCATGTATGCTTGTGCGAGTGCATTTGTGGCGAACGTGACATTGCCGACTACTTGGGAAGAAGCGAAGGTCTCAGTGGATGCAAATCAGTGGGAGCAGGCTATGGCTGACGAAATGCATTCGTTGGAACGGAATGCAACCTGGATATTAGTTGATCGTCCTCAAAATCGTAAAATAATTCGAAACAGATGGGTATTTCGATTGAAATTGAATCAAGATGGCGCAGTTGAACGGTACAAAGCTCGTCTAGTTATCAAAGGATGTTCTCAGAAGGAAGGTGTGGATTTTATTGAAACTTTTGCACCAGTAGCCAGATTCGAATCGATTCGAGCATTATTAGCTATCGCCGCAGTGAAAGACTATGAACTTGTTCAATTCGATGTTAAGACAGCATTTTTACATGGCGATCTTGATGAGCTTATTTATATGGAGCAACCAGAAGGATTCGATGATGGCAGTGGCAGAGTATGTGAGCTGAAGAAAAGCCTTTACGGGCTCAAACAGGCACCACGTCAATGGTATACCAAGTTCGATGCATTCATGAGGCAATTCGGATTGAAATCAACCAATTCTGATCCATGTGTATACTCTTCAAACGATAGTGCGTTGACGGTAGCGCTTTATGTGGATGACGGTCTTGTAATCGGAAAGTCGAAGGAAGCTGTTTCGGATTTACTGAAAGCCTTGGAATTGCAATTCGAAGTAACCAGCTCAGAAGCAAGACACTATTTAGGAATGGAAATTCTACGTGATCGCAATGAAAGAACTATTCACTTGGCGCAGTCATCCTACGCGAGGGCGATTCTAGCCAAATTTCAAATGGTATCCTGTAATGTGGTTTCAACCCCCGCCGAGGCGAACCTATCACTCGAAGCTGAAACTGAAGCGATGCTGAATGTTCCATATCGTCAACTTGTCGGTGCCCTGATGTATCTAGCTGTTGTGACTAGGCCTGATTTATCATTTGCAGTGGGGCAACTGTCGAAATTTCTGGATGCGCCTAATCGTAAACATTGGAATGCTGGCAAAAGAGTATTGAGGTATCTTTGTGGTACATTGAACATAGGCATTACTTATGGGCGAGAGAGTTCTAATTTATTACAGGCATACAGCGATGCAGATTGGGCGACTTGTGCGGCTACCAGAAAGAGTATCAGTGGTGTCGTACTTATTCTCAACGGAGGCCCGATTCTTTGGTGTTCGCGTAAGCAAGGAGTGGTATCAACATCGACAACAGATGCGGAGTATGTCGCAGCCCACGATGCCGCTAAAGAAGTAGTTTGGATGAGACGCTTAATGTATGCTATTGGATGTCCTCAACGTGAGCCTACCATATTGTATTGCGACAATGCGGCAGCGGAAAAACTAATTCTGAATCCAACTTTTCACCGTCGTACGAAACATATAGATGTTAAATTTCATTACACAAGGGAACAAGTTCGAAATGGTGAGATTGAAGTGCAACATATTGCAAGTTCCAATCAGCTGGCAGACATGTTTACCAAGGCCCTTACGAAGGACAAATTTGAAATCAATCGCAAGAATATTGGTCTAAATTAGCAAGTAATTCGCGAGTGGGAGTGTTGAAAAGTGCGCTCTTCACTTGCATACATACATAATACTCGTATTGTACTGTTACATAGAAACTTGAACTCATTGTATCAATCGATGTAAATGCCAGTCGGCTATCAAACTTCGAGCAATAAACATCGTTTATAATTTAACCTTCGCAACATTCCTATTATTCCCGCCGTACTACGTCCGCAGAATCCCGTTATCATAGTTTTGAACTTGAAGCTTTAGCCGTGGTTTTCGCTTTACGCCGATTCCGCACATATCTCGAAGGCATTAAATTCAGAATCATCACCGATTGTAAGAAGAAACAGATTTACATCTACAAGTAGCTCAAATGAGGGTCCCAACCCTGGTCGATTTACGTAAACAACTGGAAAACGGTGCCGCTGGGAAGTTTTGCTTGGAAAATGGTATTATTTACCGTCAGCTGTCCGAGAACCACCGTGCTTTTTACGTTCCAACTGAAATGCAAACCAAAATCATTCGGTTTATTCACGAAAAATTAGGACACCTGGGAGTGGAGAAATGCTATGACCAAATCCGACTGAATTATTGGTTCCCTTTTATGAAAATAAAAATCACCGCATACATTCAAAATTGTTTTCGTTGCATTATGAATACCGCCCCGAAACGACTGAATGAACGAGTATTACATAGTATTGTCAAGAAACCTGTCCCATTCGATACCATCCACATAGACCATTATGGCCCTCTCCCTACTTTAAAATCCGTAAATACATATTAGTTGTGGTTGATGCCTTCACTAAATTTGTTAAATTGTACGCTGTCAATACAACCAGTACAAAAGAAGTATGTGCTTCGTCTTCGTTACAGAAATACTTTGACTATTATAGTAGACCGGTGCGAATTATTAGTGACCAGGGCTCGTGTTTCACATCCTTAGAATTTGACAAATTTCTCTTAGACCGGAACATACGTCACGTCATAAACGCTACCGCTTCTCCACAGGCAAACGGGCAAGTTGAGCGTGTAAACCGTGTTTTAACGGCCATGTTAGGCAAATTAACAGAACCTGTTGATCACTCAGATTGGACATCTTTATTAACTCGTGTCGAATATGCCCTGAACAACTCTGTTTATAGCACTAGCCGTGTGTCTCCGTCGGAACTGTTATTTGGTGTTAAATTGCGTGGTCCAGAAGTAGATGACTTGACCGAGTACTTACTAAGTACTAAGCCAACAAATTCTCCGGAACGAAACTTCCTGAAATTGCGCCAGAACGCAAGCGCATCGATTGAACGATCCCAAGCCCGTAATGAGGTGCAATACCAAGGCCGAAGCCGACCTCCACCCATCTTCAAAGAAGGAGACTTCGTCGTCCTCCGTAATGTTGATAACACCTCTGGTACTAACAAGAAATTGATTCCCAAATACCGCGGCCCGTATGTTGTCCAAAAGATTCTACCCAATGATCGATACGTAATCCGGGACATAGAATACTGTCAAATTACCCAGCTACTTTATGATCGTGTTTTGGAAGCCTCAAGGTTACGGTTATGGACGAAAGCTCTGAATAGCTATGAATCTTTTGAAATGGAAGAAGAAAATGGAGAAGCTTGTCCGATCGAGGACGATCTGTCTGTCAGGTTGGACGAGTTGTAAACTTAGTTTCATAAATCCGATTTTAGGAAATTGTATTATTAATCTTCAGTATATCTGGCAGCTCTACCATCATAGAGTGGTGAATAACGATTGTAAATTACCACATCTGGCAACGCTGTTTAATGTCAGAAAGAAAGAAGAAGGACAGTTAGTTAATAAATTGAACTTAACCAGACCACACGTGTTTTCGAAAAAAGAAACTAATCTTTTAGTCTTACAATATCTAAATATTTTGTTGAACTTTCCCGTTTGAGATGGGGACACTTACAATTGTTTTTATTACACGAGGAGCTATGGATTAGCACCTTACAGAACTCACACGGTACATTCGACTGAGTTAAGGAATACGGGACAAGAAAACTTTTATTCATATTAATACTAATTTTATTTTGCCTTAGCCAGCAAATTACACTTTCAACACCTGAATTACCATTGGCAAAAACCTCAACCCGTGAACCACCCCAAAAAAGTATGGCTATATCATCAGAATAGGCCAAATTTGCGCTTTTTCTTAATTTTACATTAAGTAAATCATTGATGTGTAGTAGAAACAAAATTGGACCTAAGACTGTACCTTGAGGTACGCCAATATCTATGTTCACAGCGGAGCTTATCGTGTTATTGAGTGCATTCAGCGAGCACATATTGTGATGTGCTACATATCCCCACCACAAGAAATTGGAAAACTGCTAAGTTTGTGTTCGCTGAATGGACTTGCTACATGAAACATCAGTTCTCTCTAACCAGCTGATACATCCGCAGACATTGCGGCAATCAAAAATTCAAAAAACCTAAAACTGCAACTTTTCTTTCAAAATACGTACTCTCATCGCACAATATTATAACGTTCACTAAAACCTGGCTCAGAAATGACATTTTTCTGCTGAACTGTGAATAAACAATTTCCAGTATTGATGGTCGAGCAGCTGTGCGTGACAGTTGATCGAGCAGTCCAAGTAGCTGCTACACATCTAAATGTAGCATTCTAATTCAACGCTAAATAGGGGAAATTTTCGATACATCGCATGTGGACCGATTAGCGGGTGAGTGGGACACGGGGAGAGAACACTTTCCAGTAGCTCTTTCCAATATGTGCTCGCTGAATGCACTCATTGATGCATACTGATTGTGATCTTTGTCTTAAGTAAGATTTAAACAGGTTAAGCTAAGGTGACCAGATCCTGGAGGGACAAATGCTGTACACAGTGTTGACCAAAACAGCACCCCCCCCCCCCCATTCGTAATGACGAAAATAGATCTGAGTTCTCCAGAAAATCGTCGCTTAGTTTTCGCTCCTCATGGTGTTGGAACAATGCAATCTCGAGTTCCTTGTACCTCTTTGTGGAAAATTATTATCGTCCAGTATTCCAAAATAAATGATGTCCAAAAAAGAACACAGAATAATCTATCGACTTTTTTATAAATTTCACATTACCTTTATAGTTGCGTTTTCCAAACCGCAGCTGTCTGCGGACCAGTCTGAAATTTAATTACTGTACAGGCCACAACCAAATTCAATGGTGGTTCACTTAAATAGTTTCACAAAAATGTGAATTTTACCCGCCACTTGTACTGTGTCGAATTTTTTTTTTATTTAAGTACATATATAGACTATTTTGTGGAACTTTACCCTACGTCGGGCGCACCCGGCCTGTCAGGCCGATAAAACTTCACGCTTGTAAAGTTTTGGACCTCTCTCTAAAACTTTACTATCCGTTTACTCATCTAACTTTGAGAATCTCATACAATGCCTACCTCCAGTCGTCCATGCACATTTATACAGTTGCGTGGTAAATTCTTCAACATTTAATTTTGGAGCCTCAAGGGACATTCCTAATAACGACTGCCTGCCTTTCATTCGTTTCAATTTTTCTTATAAACCTTGGATGTATTCTTTTTTAAATCATATTTTTTCGCTTTTTCTAGAGAATCTAAAATTTTGATTGGGTAGTATTACGTTTAATGAATGCGTTTCTTAGTAATCAATTTAGAATAATTACTTTCCTTAGATACTAATAAATAAATTTCCGAAAACTGTTTGAAATTTTATAGCAACATGTTGGGAAAAAGGACAAAAATAGATGGGTGGCCTCTCAGGCCGGGTGCGCCTTGTTTTGATTGATAGTGCGCCCGACAGAGGAGACTCCAGACTCTGGTCAATAAAGACAACATTTACTTTTAAGGATTTTATTTGTTTACTCTGAATTTGGTCTGCAGTTTGGGATTGATTTTTTCTGAAATTCAGGAAATCATATTTTTCCACGATTTTGGATTTCTCGTGGAGAGTTATTATTTTTCTGTGAGTAGTGACCAGACATCGTGGAAAGTTATTTTTTTTTCTGTGAGCAGTGACCAGACCTCACATATTAGCCCGCGGACAAATTGTTGGGAAACAAATGTTGATAATAAATATATCTGAATCGAAGCAGACATGAAGACTTGAATCTCTTTTGGTATACTAATAAAATAAATTTAAATACCGTTTTAATACGGGCAATACTAAGCATGGGTTGCACCTAAGGGTTCACTCTATGAAATTTTTACTCTTATAATAGAAGGAAACTTTGTTTCCTTCTATTATAATAGTGAAATTACTCAGCAATCTAAATTTGCAAATCAAGTGTAATTTTACATAAAAAAATGTTTAAAAAAGTACTCCAATATATTAGCAAATTTACACCGTGCTTTGTGTAAAAACACTCCGTAATAATAGGAATATACTGCGGTTTCACTCTTTTTTCGTTGTAAAGATTTCAGTTCAGAGAGAGAGATCAGTTTTTCGTCTCCATGCGAGGTTGCAATATGGTCTTTTTTGTGCGATCTGTACACTTGTTCTTCTTCTCAGTACGGCTCAGTTACGCCGTTTATAGGCAATTTC
Organism: Microchrysa polita; assembly: GCA_949715475.1. Taxonomy (NCBI): domain Eukaryota; kingdom Metazoa; phylum Arthropoda; class Insecta; order Diptera; family Stratiomyidae; genus Microchrysa; species Microchrysa polita. The sequence goes on from OX454415.1 coordinate 15,600,649, forward strand.
GAGTCAACGTTACATTGCATATAATTTCGGAGTGTAATGTTGCAAGCACTAAATATTTCCTATCCGAACATGTACGGAAATTTTGGACCACGCCGAGATTATATCTCGGGACCTCTAGATTACTATATCATCGTAGAGTGCGACTCAAACAAGTGAGCCACAGAGCGTGTACACATGAGTTCCAAATGCAGAGAATTTTCGGAAAAATGTGTTACACTGTGCTAAGTACAGCCGATTGAAGTATGACAACTGGAGAGCACGCTACAAAAAATGAGTTCAACTGCAACTTCAACTGCACGTTGTAAAAATACACCAAAAATCCGAATTAAACACAATAAACGTTGTAAAAATGCACCAGAAAATCTGAATTATACAGAAATGTAGCGTAAAAATACATTTCACACCGATTTTGGTGTAATTTTCGTATTTTACACAGAAATTGTTGAAAAATGCACTCTGTACGTGATTATAAGCGTGAAAAAGTGTAAAATTACCGCATTTTCAGCGGAAATTTAAATTCACTTTTTAGAGTGTTCGTAACTAAATGCTGTACTGTACAGCGAAATGCTGTACGTATGGTCAGCTTAGGTTAAGCGCAACACCATGTACTACCATTAAAATATCCTCCACTACGAATGGGACACCCTGTATAGAGACAATTTTTTGTGGTTAATATTTACTAAATTTTAGGCCACTGAACATTTGTTGTGTTTCAGTCAATTTTAAAAATTTACAAAAATCACTTAACAAATAGAAAATATTACAACTAGGTTCTTTTTCTATTAAAAATAAACACTATTAAAAATAATATAAAATTATTAACTTTATAATATGTTCACAGTGAACGAAATCATGTAATTTGGGGCTATTTTCATGTTTTCGTATGAAAACAGCCCGAAAACATTTCAATTCCCATACAAATTGACACATTGAAAATACGCTATTTTGCGTGTTTTCTATGAAACCTTGATTTTTTTTTCAAATGAAAACGTGTAAGCACCCAGATCTCAAACCTAAATTCCCCTATTCAGCACATTTCGGCTAACTCCAATATTTTAACTGACACCCGACCAAATTGTTCAGTTTCGTGTGTTTGCCAATGTTCTTAATTTCTCCATGATAAGAGAATGGACGGTCAGTTTGAAGTGACGAAATATGTTGTAAATGACTATCGATGACTGCACGCTGCACCAGCACATTTTAAAACTTAGAACGATTTATAGGCAAAATATTATTGTCGGTTGTCATATGAAATTACAAACAGTGCACTGTGAACACTTTTCGGTGATTTCTGAAAACGTACGGCGAAATCAATCCGTTTTCGTCCACTCTGATTAGAATATAACGAAGGTTTAAATGTTGCTGATTTGAAAACGAAACGCATAGTTGAGTTAGTTATCCACGAACAAACCGTTTTCTAACAACAATCGAATTTAGGATGATAAGACGCGAAATATCTGGAAGACAATCCCGATCATACTTAAGTATGTACATTGTTCATAACTTTTGCCTTGATATTTACTTTAAATATGCCTATACCTATACCTTCAGTATTAGGGAATGCTTTACTTTTTATTTATTTCAGGTTCCCTTAACTGATGCTAAGTTTAACTTATACATTTACCTGCCGAAACTATCAAAAACTTAATCCACACCATCCTCCTCAGTTTTTCTAACACAATTTTTGAATGAAATATAAAAAAATCTGATGCCGCTTTTATACATTTTAGCAACAAAAGTCAAATACATATTAAATTTTGCATTAAAAATAAATATTAGCACATATGATATTATCTTGTTCTTTTTCTATCTTTGAAATTGAAGGATAGGGTTTCGTATAAGTGAAATTTCTTCAAAATACTAAATGCTTCAGAAAAATTGTTCAACTGCGTCGAAACCCGCAACGCAGTGGCGGATTTACCAGTAGGCTAAATAGGCTGTAGCCTAGGGCGGCAGATTTGACGGAGGCGGCAAATATGGAGCAAATAACAAATTTCAACGCCATGCCATATAGCACTTATTCTTCTCGTGAAGTGTGTTTTGTACTTCAGTGAGACACATAAGTGAAGAACTACTATTTGTCATTGTGATCCAGAAAATATATAGTGCTTGCAACAGATATCTCAGAACTTCAAACACTAGGAACGATTTATTATTATTAAAGACGAAAAGCGAAAAGACCTCTTATAGCCAATTGCTTGCAGGCTAAATTCGCAACCAAGCTCTTTTGTAGGGTTTTTTAGACATTTCTTTCAAAAAACCTTTATGAAATCGATTTTGTCCGTCCGTCTGTCCGTCCGCCAGTTCAGTTTCCAAATTTTGTAGGAATGTGTAGAATGGTAACAGTTTTTTCTTATCGGAGATGGACGTATAGATAGTAATCAAATCAAAGGACTTGACGAGAACATTATACATACATATATCAGTTATTTTTCCCAGTTTAAAGTAACGGTGTTTTAAGTTAAGCTACCGTATCACCTCGGTTTTTGTGAACAGTTATGGTGTGTGTTAAGGTATGTAAGAATATATTCCCTTGCATAATGTTCCGTGCGCCATCGATTTCAAACCAACAATGAAGCCCGCGAAAAAATTAAGCTGAGTCACCCAGGTCCACGTATAAATGAAATGATGTACTGTAATGTGGCCATACGGAGGCTGTACATGACGTCAGAGAGGCACGGGCTTGCTAATGAAAATCCACTTGACAGCGGCTTACTTTAACGGGGGGAAGTATTTATTGTGAATACTCTCTTACAGTAACGCCGCTGTAAAGTAATGTGCTGTGTCAGCTGTGTCACTCTGACGTCTTGTGTCGCCACCACGAGCTCAGCCATTTTGGTGTCTGATCTGGAGCGAGTCGGCAGCGTGGAGCGTGTGTCGACTCAAAATAAGAAGACCAAAAAGGAAATCCTGGGTAAGTTTTCCTAATATCGTGTCAATATGGCACTAATTGTTGGGATGGGGTTTTTTTTTATTTTTTTGCAGCAGTGTCTCCATAATTTTAAAGCATTTGTGTCATAACCCCGCATTCAACATAAAAGGTCCAAGGTGCTTTTGTGGACACAGCCCTCAGCACACGGAAAGACCGTTAGCGGATTAGACGTGCTTATGTGGACACAGCCCTCAGCAGACGGTAAGATCGTTAGCGGATTAGACGTGCTTTTGTGGACACAGCCCTCAGCACACGGAAAGACCGTTAGCGGATTAGACGTGCTTTTGTGGACACAGCCGTCAGCACACGGAAAGACCGTTAGCCGGATTAGACGTGCTTTTGTGGACACAGCCCCTCAGCACATGGAAAGACAATTAAGCGGAAGAAAACTGAGCAAGGTGCTTTTGTGGCCGCCGGCCCCGATAAAAACTACAAAAGGAAAAACAGAGATTGCCAGGTTTTTTTAAATTCGTGTATTGTAGTAGTGTTGTGAAACTTAGACAAATAACCTTAACCTATAAATATTGTGTGTATTTAGAACAATTATTTAAAACAAAGAAAAAAAAACTAAATGCAAAACTTAAATCATATTAATAATCGAACATAAAAGTGTAGTAGATAACATTGGTGTCGTGCATGAAAAATAAACATTTCTAAAGATAGTATAATTTTTGTGCGTCCACGTCCTGTAGCGGCCGTTTCAGGGTAGTGGGAAGATCTCTCTGAAAATCAGAAAAAAAAACAATTTAAGTGGAAAATTTTATATATATCGTGCAGGCAGTCAATAGTAATCATCCACTCAGTATAGTCAAATAATGCCATTGTTACCGGTTGCATAAATCAAGCTTAATACAGTCAAACTTCTCTATAACGAACTTCCGTATAACGAATTTCTCTATATAACGAATTTACTTTGTAAACTCTGCATTTTCGCGAAATTTCCTGAAGAATTTAATCTCCATATAACCAATTCCAATTTGCTATTTTCAGGTATTTTCAACTTCTATATAACGACTTTTTCCTAATTAATTCCCCCGATGATTTTGTAACTAAGGGGAATACCCCAGTAATACAGGAATCTAACAGAGTGGAATAAAACTAAAGACACTTTAGGGATTCTCCGAACTCCGAGTATGCATGTTAATTGTCCGAGAATTTTACGTTGTAGCAACGCAATGGGAATGGACTGTATTTGACTCATTCTGAACTTTACAGGCCTCCTGAGGTCTTTTGATATTTTGAGTGTTGCAATTTTTGGGTAAAAAATGCCATGGTTTCAGGTCTTTGAAAAAAATATTTTGACTCCAATTGGGAATAACAATTTGTGTTAATGAAATGTATTAATAAAGAATTTATTAAAAAAAAAAAAAATAAACAAACGTTACACCGTTATGTAAACTAGAGACTATGCGCCAACTCTTAAAATTACTTGCCGTAAGGTCCCGGTGCAATTTTTTTACTGTACAGTTATTTAAACTTAAACGAAACGATGAATTTGATCTCTCGGTTTCTGGAGTCACATTTCTCTCAAAACAAAACAGTGATTTTTTCGGGTTGGGGTGTAGGTAAGAGAGCATTTTGTTGCTGTTGTAGTGCCAAAAGAAAATTTGAGAAATATTAAAATTTGCATGAAAAAAATTTGGATGGAAAATGACAGCAAGGTCTGAGTTTTTTTCGATTTTTCTTTAATTACACATAACTGTAAAAAACGCGACTGATTTTTTTAATGTGTTTCCCGTAACGAACAATAAATGCGCTCTCATCGATTACCGGATTATCTTTGGGGTTTGAGAGACCTTGTATACAAATTAACAAAAAAATAAAGTTTTTCTCTATAACGAATTCTCTCTATAACGAAGAAATTAGTCGGTCCCTTGCTGATTCGTTATAGAGAAGTTTGACTGTAAATGTATTTCATTGTTACCGTTTAAACAAATTATTAGTTTTTTCGTGTAAGAATGTGGTGCGACTGAGTTTTTTCAGGAGGGGTGTCTTCACTCCTTTCAGGGTGGTTTGCTAGTTATTCCGCGAGATGCCCCTGCATTTTGAAGAAAAAAAATGTAATGATGGCCTTCGATAAAGATGGTCCCACGACCAATCCGACTTGGGAACCTCGACAGCTGAGCTGCCCGGCATCAGGTGCAGGTGGCAGGTCTACTCTCCATCAGGGAGAATCTCTCATTACAGTACATAGGCATACCGTTCAAATTAGTACTCAAACACGTTTCTAAAATAAGTAGTTTTTCGGCAATCGAAAGCCAAAGTCTGACTTTTGGCCGGCCAGTGGCTGCAATTGACCTGGTGCTGGTTGAACTATGACTTTGATTTAGGTATTGTTGCATAAATCATTCAATTAGCAATAAAATTTGCATCTTTGAGAACTAAAAGATATTGATAAAAATAATTTTGGAATACGAAAACTCCGTTTAAAAATAGGGTATGTCTCTGAACTTCCGTAATAAATTTCAGCCATTACAGACTCTATAGCATAATAGTAAAATAAATACAAAAATCTGGAGGGGTCGCGAGCTACGCGCTATTTAACCCTCGAGTAGGCCAGCTTTTGTTTGAGCCCAAAAATGCATATCTGACTAAATTGGGGACAATAAAACCGAAAAAATATTATTTTTTACTTTTAGTGATTTGGGGCCGGTACAAATTATGAAGGTTGGCCGCCACTAATGAAACGAAAGCACTACCCCGAGGACATAAATAGTTCGGATTCGTAGTGATAGGCCTAAAACGGGCCGAACACCTTCCCTTTAAAGTATTTGTTCAACGAGCGAAGAACTTGCATTTATGTCTCCCATGAAAAATGTGACATGCCTTATATTCACAAAATTGAAAATAAATTTGATTATCGATGACATCTTTTCACTGTGAAATAAAGTGCAACAGCATTGTTTTCGCTGGCAAAATGTCACAAACCGATCATCAACATTTTAAGAGCATTTTCATGGTTTTCACATGAACTGACGATGTTAGTAACTACTTTAGTTCTTATAAAAAAAAATGACAGCATTTCGAAAACTTCATGGGATGATAAAAAAACGCACTTTATTGTTTTTATAATTTGCTTTTTACCTTTAAACCAAGAAGCATTATTAGCATTCCAAATATTGAAGACAAGAAATAATTCAGTTCAATTCAATTCAAATTTTTTCCAACTTATTATTACTATACTAACAAAAAAAAACTTATGTTCTAACTTAAAAGTATGCATACAAACTATATTTTAATTTTTCAATGTTTTTTTATTAATTCAGTTGGAAACTCCACGATAAGCTAAGCTCGTGTTGTGGAGTGGCCTTAAAAATGTTTAAATTAAAAAAGTTTCAATAAAATGATTAACATAATTTTTTGTTTTGTCTCATTTTGAATATTGAATAATTTAATATGAAAATAGTAGACGTTATTATTTCAAGTGCCCTCCAAAAGAAAAGTTTTGACCGCTTTACTGTATTTGGTAAAATTCAGATGATCCAGTACTATTTTTGGTAAGGTATTGTAAAGTCCTAAAGGGCCCTACATAGAATGCGTGATTTTCTGCCATTGTACACTGAAAAGTTGTCGTTAATGCTATGAAAACCATCTTCAAATCAACGAACAACTTCATTAAAAAAACCTCCAATGTTCTTGTTCGTCACTTCAATGAAACAAGTTTCGTTACGTAACGAAAACATTCATTATTTCGTGTAAAGTCTTTCGTTGATATTCAAGCGGAAATTTCGTACAGTTGAGGAACGCGATTCTTCATTTGAAGAAATGATTCTTCAAATATATATTGACGAAAAAAATATAAACGAATCAGATTTCTTTAATGTGACGAAATGTGGCGTAAATCTTTATGAACGTCTACCTTCTCATAACGAATAATTACGTTATGGCAATGAAAATAAGTCAACGAATGCGATTCGTGGATAATAGGAAAGATAATAATTTTTTCAGTGTAGTTGAAAATTTTGGTTAACTAAGAACTCTTTTTATACGTCTACGCGTTTATGGTATTTCATCCCTTATAGGAAACTCTCTTGGCCGACACCGCACAAATTTTGAAAGTTTAAACTTATATGCCTGTTCAAGATTGAATATGTTGAAATCTTGATATAAATATGATGATGGATATCTAATAGACTTTTTTAGACATATTTTATTATTTGCTTATGTAATAGTATCAACGATTGAATAATGCTTTGAGCTGCTCCACCCCAGCCAACAATACCATATTCAGCTACTGATTGCACGAGTGCTAGGAACACCATTCTAATCCTCTCTATTGTTCGCATTGACCTTAGTTCTACAAATTTATTAATAGTTCTTCTTAGTCCACTACATAGGTATTCTATATGATGGTTCCAACGTAAATGACGATCAATTATTACACCCAAAAACTCCGAGAAGTTTAAGCTTAGGGGAAAAATCTTAGATCATTATATGTATATGCCAAATTTTGTTAAAATTATTTAACCTTCAAGTACACGCGCTATTTTTGGTAACGTTAAGTCACGCGTGGGGTCCAGAGGGACCCTAATAATGTTTTTCACATATTTTCAATATTTCTTAACAATTGCTTAAATAAGAATTCAGATTATAAGAAAAGACATATTAGTAATAAGGAAAAATATTTATTTTCATCAAAACATTAAATCAGTACTATAATTAGGATCATTTTAAGAAAAAACCCCTCATATACTGAATATTTTTAAGGAGCTTCACCAATATCCTAAAATTGAACAAAACTTTCAACTCCAAGCTAGACTAATTATATTTTCTGATAATACAGGAACGAGAAACATGTTATAAAAGAGAAAATAACGAATAATCAGTATAACAAGAAAAATGAAAATGCCTCAATTTATGTTCTTGCACAAAAATAAAAAATAAAATATTCCCTAAGTTGACATGACAAACAATACATAATTTCCATTGAGTGAGCCCCGCAAATAATTTTATTACTACCTTTACAAATAATAATACTCTTCTTGTCCTTAGATTTTGGGCGAATATAGGATCTTCGCTTAATTTTCGGGACATGCTCGACAGTCTCGCCTGAACTAGCCAAAGGCTACTATATATTTTGAATTTATCATTCTCGCTGTCAGAGTCATGATAAATCTTGTAAGATGTGTGCTCTATTGTGATCCGAGAGTCCTCTACTCATTTTTGATGATTTGGAACGCAATTTTTTAACAAAAATTGCAAAAATAATCCTGAGTAAATAGAAAATAGTTGCTACGTAGAATCACGGGCGGGGTCTACAGAGACCCCACATAACTAAAATGCGAACTTATCTTAGCAGCAGCGTAACGTGCGTCAACCTGTCGAAAGCCTCTATAACGGCCTAAGATTAGCCGAAAGCACGAGCTCGTAGCTGGTCAATTCGAAAAAATTTAGTTAAGAAAAACTCGTTGGGGTCTGGCCAGACCCCGCCCGTGACGTTAAAGGTTAAACACAATTCCTTGAAAAATCGATTTTCCAAATGCTTTCATCATGTCGAGCCGCTTATTTTGAAAGTGGCATAAGTCCACTTTTTATGAAAATTGAGTTAATGATGGCATTATCCTGTCTTTGGCAGTTTCTTTCTATGACAAAAAAATCAAACGAAAATTTTAAAAATGTACTCTTATTTTCCTAGTTACAAAATTGGAGACTTAACAACAACTTCAAAGTGTTTATTTTGAAACTGGCGTAAGTCCATCCATGTGACTTACTCCACTTTCAAAATTAACATTCTTAGGGCAAAAATAAATTATCTTCTGATCAGAAAATATGATAGAATTTTGATATTTTTAAAATTATTTTTAATGTGCTTGTCAAAATTTTATAATTTTTTTCAGTAAAATTAAATGGGATTTTTCTGTGAAATTTCATCAGAAGAAAATGAAAATATGTATGAAAGAAAATGTCTTGAATTATAGTGAAGTGAATAACCCATCAAACTTTTAATTAAAATGACTGACATTATAAATTGAATGAATAAATTGTTTATGTAATTATTATTATTTATGTTTATGTAATTATGCGAGAAAATTATGCTATTGAAAATAGCAAATTGACATCAGCTTGGGCTAGTATTTGATAATGATGCATGGAAGAAATTCGAAGCCCATTGGCCCGTTAAGTTCTCAAATGCCTAGAAAAATTACAAATATCAGGTTTTCTAATTCGGCTTGGTTTTTTGACAATAACCATGATTTTTCTTTCTTTTGTTTCCCTAAGAATCTTTTACGTATTTTAGAGTTATATACGATCAAAAGAAATTAGAAAATGCAAATCTTGCTGATACTTTTAATGTAACTGTATCATAATTTTCAAAAAAAAATGTTTCTATAAAAAAAAATGTTTTGGTTTTGAAACAAATATGTATCACCTTCTCTTTGTGAAATCGAGTGTTCAAACTCTTTCTTATGCCTACATTCAAATTCAGTGGCGTGCAGTCCATAGATGCGGTGGATGCGCCGCATCCCCCAAAAATTTTCGAATACATAATAATATTTCTTGACCTAAAGTTAAAGAATATGTATCTAATTACATCATGTCCTAAAATCTACGCCACATGTATGTGTTAAATTTTGCAACTAAGCAAATTTAACCCGGATAGTATAAAAATACCCACACCCAGAAAAAAATTACTTTTATTAAAGAAAAATTACATAGAACCTATGAAATTTCGGCTATGATTTGGAGCCGATGAAATAGCCTTTTTGGGACAATGATAGAAATATCATTGAAAATATAAAGTGAAAATTCGATTATAACAATGAGATTGTTCATCGATTCTATGTAAAAATTTCATTGGATTTTATTTAAAAAAAAAAATAGAAAAGAATATTTTTTAATTTTTTTTTAATTTTTTTTTTAATTCATTTTTTTTTTCTATTTATTTTTATTTCAAATTTTTATATTTTTTTTTATTCATAATATGCCGAAACTTGGATTCGAACGCGGTCCGCCTGCGTGCCAGTCCGTTCACATTGCCATGAGACTAGATGTGGAATGTTGTCAACGTTACTAAAATCGTAACTACTTGATACGCGGTGCAATACAAAACTAAAATGTTTATACATAGAGGCTATGTAAAAAAATCATAGTTCCCATGAAGTTGATTTACTAGATTCTAAGTAATTTGTTGCATTAGTTGTATGTCGGCATGCTTCAATTCTATTACTACTGAAATTTTAAATTCTATGAAAGTGTATTTGATCCAATGGCATTTTTAATTAATTATATTCAAACTTCATACGTTTAAAGAAATTTTCTGTTTACTAGAAGTAAAGTAAAAACTTCATTGGTTTTAATACACGTTTTTTGCTGGGTGCAATAATAGTTGATTCGACAGCCCTTAAATTCTACACGCATATCAATATTACGACTTTGTACTTGCTTCAATGAATGAGAGAACGAAAAGAAGAGCAAGCTAATGAATGAAGCTCATCTAATATCTTAGAATGGAGAACGAAAGCAACCAAGTACAATAAGGAGAAGCAAGTCTCCTGAAGGGAAGCACTCGTGGTGAAATTGATTGAACGCATCTGTTAATGATTTCTTGATTATTCATCATAACGTACATTCAGGGTTCGGTGATGAATATTGTAATATTGGATTGGATGCTTCACAGTGAAAATTAGGTATGTAGCAGTATATTATTAACTTTGTCTTTTTTTTTTTGTACGCATTTGTAGGATTAGAAAAGCTTTGTAAGCAACAATTATCTCTAGAAAAATGGTTTCCAGTACCGGTACAAAATGGGTTAATTATGCAATATTTCTTGTTATCGGAAGGATGTCTTTTTTAGAACCATACAAATTATGTTGAAATAAAGTACGGAAAAATTTCTTCAATATTTATGAAATTATATTTTACGGAGACTTTTCTGTTTACGTTTTTCTTATAAATATTCGCTAGATCTTACGCATATGTACCGTACCATTAATATTTTCTTTTTTTTTATTTATTTCTGCGATTACACAACGAGTGATTATTATTCAAAAGAAAAGCTGATACGCATTTGATTATGTATTATATTCCTCCTCTTGCTTTTTCGGATGCTTGAGAATCGTCAATGAAATTCGCATTCAAAGACATTTAAAACGAGACCAAAGCTAGTTTCGGGCGCGGCCGAAATTTGGATACCCGTCGCTCTCCGCGGGCTAAAAAGTTTTTTCGGGCGTACCTAAAAATGGTATTTAACCCCCCTCCCCATTCTTATCCTTCCAGCTTCACAAAAGTTCAGTTGCGTCGATAAAACAATATGTGTGTGGGGTTTGGTTGAAATAAGTGGGCAAATAAAAATATTTACTCAGAAAATTTTATTGGGGGATGCGGGAGCATGGCCCCATAATACGATTCCATTTGTTTTGACCTTTTTTGTTGCTTTGATAAAGACACATTAATTCAAGGTGTTGTGAAATTGGTGTAAAAAAATTTTCTTAAAAGAACCAAATTGAGGGTTGGGTTTGTATGGTAGCCCCATGACCCCATGGTCTGCTTGGATCCATTCTTACACATGTTTTTTGCCACCAACAGAAATAAATTTGTGTGAAGTTTTGCTCAAATTGGTGCAGAAATAAAAAAGTTTTTCTTAGAAGAACCTAATTTGGGGGGTTTGGTTTGTAAGGCAGCTCCATGATTCCACGGTCCGATTTAATCCATTCTCATATATGTTTTGTGTTATCAATAGAAACACAGTTGTATGAAATTTGGTTGAAATTGGTGCACAAATAAAAAAGTTTTTTTTAGAAGAACCTAATTTGGGGGGTTGGGTTTGTATGGCAGCCCCATGACCCCATCGTAGGATTTAATCCATTTTTAAATATGTTTTGTGACAACAACAGAAATACATTTGTTTGAAATTTGGTTGAAGTGATGCACAAATAAAAAAGTTTTTCTTAGAAAAACCTAATTTGGGGGGTTGTATGACAGCCCCATGACCTCATGGTCGGATTTGATCTATTCTTATATATGTTTTGTGTCATCAAGAGAAACACATTTGTGGTCAATTTGGTTGAAATTGGTGCACAAATAAAAAAGTTTTTCTTAGCTAGGTTTGTATGGCAGCCCCATGACCCAGTGATCCAGTTTCGCTGAATCAAACATACAAACAGCCTGCAACAATAAGAGCTCGTGTGCAAAATTTCAGGTTGGTATAGCTTCAATACCCGCCGAGTAAAAGGCGTCGCAACAGACATACAGACAGACTGACCAATCGACTCCCCAAGTCATGCTGATCATTATATGTATACTTATTTTATGGTCGGAGATGCTTCCTTCAATGCGTTACAAACTTCATGACAGAGTTAATATACCCTTTCACTCTATGAGCGAAGGGTATAAAAATATATGTATTTAATATACAGGGTGTCATGGTGGAGAATATTTTAATGATAGGTAGTGCAGCGCCCGCTCTAGCACTTACGCCGCCCCGGGCAAGAGAGCAAATTACCGCCCCTTAGGGGCTATCCCAGGCAGATTGATAGTAGATTATGTACGCCGTTGAAATATATAAATAGCTTTCCATAACATCCTGGTTCAATTAGCTGGATTTCTTCCGTGTTTGGACGTCCGTGGTTTATTGTCATAAATGCGACATCTTAAGGAGGCAGGGCAGGGAGGGGCGCTTGAACATTCCTCCCCCTACATTTTTGTCTCACTGCTGTACAACCTCATTCTGTTGGCACCTGGTCTCAATCGCAATTTTAGGAAAGATTTCAGTCTGGTGGGATCGTTTATTCAGAGACAGGGATTTGAAAAGTCTATCATCCGCACAATTCTGTTCTGTTCAGACTGCAGTTTTAGGCATTTGATATCCGAAACTTGAACACCCACATGTAGGCGTCATTATAATCATCATATCCATATCCTATCCGCGTCTGCTTGACCTAGACTTTTGAAACTTAAATTATTGCGTAAGTGACACTCTAAGTTTTTTTTGTGAGGATCCTAACTACCTATTTTTTCGATCATGTTGCCCAACCAACCTCATTCAAGAAAAAATTTCGCCGCCCAAAAGCCCATGTTATCCGTGTTGACTTCTGGGCTTACTTTATAGAGTCTTTGCTGTCCGCCATGTTTAGCCGTTAGAATAAAGGATACGTCACACGAACTTTTCTTTGGAAAAAGTTCGTGTGACATTTCGTCTGAAAGGTATAAATTTTGTGACAAAGGTCATGTATTCATGAGTAAAACCCATGCAGACGCCATTTCTAGTTAAAAAGACAAAGGTCGGTCTGGACTTACCTTTCTCAAATTGTTAACCCTTTTTTAAAATATTTTTGTTGTCAAAAAGTTTAATTATATACCTTCGACCCCCTATACCAATTCCGGGCTAGGGGTATGATGTTTAATGTTTATGTCTTGGGGAAATCCAGCCTACGCCCATACTGGGAATTTTTATAAAGAAGAAGGTCAAAGCTAGCTAAATAGGGGGAATCAGGCATATCCAGAAAAAAAAACAATTAGGAAGTATTGCTACTGCGGCTCTAGTAATGTGTACTGTGATTCCATCCCTCATCTTACTGAAACTCAAACAACTTTGTTCGAAATTTGTCATGGATGAATTGATGCAATTGTAATCAACTAAGGCGATCCATCCACAAGGAGATCGGGAGAACTGGAAGTTAAATTGCCGCGACGACGTGCTCTCCTCCGATTCAATAGACTAAACTAAAGTTTTAGACCTTACTTCCGGAAATGAAATTGCCACGATTCAATAATAAGATTACGTTCTATAATTTCTTCCCCTATTTAAAAATTAGGTGGCCCTCCCCTTTAGTAAGAACAAGGGATCATGTGCAGAAGGTTCAAATATAATCCTTAATACTGGTCAAGAGAGGTACTAAATTTTCAATTGGAGGACGAAATTAGCACATACATCTCCAATTTTTGTTGTAAAGTAGGACGGACGTAGGGCGGATGATAGCATCACAGACGCACAATTTACGCAATTGCTACTCAGCATTTTAGGATTTTAAATGCAGTCCCTTTTATCAGAAGCCTCGCACGGACTTTGCATCTTTAAAACACAACTTTCAACTTTATATTTCATCTGTAGGTTTCGTTTCCACTAAATGGAATTTGATATTGATTTTTTCCTTCTGGTTATTATTTCCTTTTTTTTATTCAAGTGCTAACCAAAATGCCGCCCCTAAAATTTGGCGCCCCGGGCGACCGCCCGGCTTGCCCCCCCCCCCTTAGAGCGGGCGCTGGGTAGTGTGGCACATTTGGGGAAAATTAATGTACAACGGAACAACTCTATTTTTAAACGTTACATTGTAATAGCATTTTTTGTAAAAATGTCCGACTTGCCGAACTAAATAAAAATTTGCCACACCACCAAACACTTCATGCGATATATGACTTTGTCGTGGATTTTACTATTTTAAAATCCACTTCATCAAAGCGGCATACGAAAAAAATGTATAAAAAAATCATTTTTATATTATAATTGGTTTGTGTCAAACGTTTGAAAAAATAAAAATATATTTTTATACAACTAATAAATATACATAAATATACAGAGATTATAAATAAAAATAATTTCAAATAATCTCTACAACTTCACTTTCAGAAACTACATAAAATTTCCAATAAAACGACACCTCGTAACGGGCGAGGTTTCGTTTGTAGCTCTTTAAAATAGAGGGGTTCCGTTGTACATTAATTTTCCCAAAATGAGCCACACTGCCTATCATTAAAATATTCTCCACCATGAATGGGACACCCTGTATATATGTATTTGTGTTACTTTTTCTCCACCGCATCCCCATTTATAAATGTCACTGCACGCCACTGAATTATAACTACTAAAAAAAATTGTCAATGTTGGGTTTGAAAGAGAAAAAGAAGTCACCTGACCAAGTGTGAATAAAAGTATAGTCATACTGACGCAAATTTGATATCGTTGTGGAATATAGACAAATTGCGCAAACCTTTTTTTTAGAACAGAAAAACTTGAAAATACCTGGAAAACTATGAGTCTGAGCTTAAAATGTCTTTAGGAAGAAACAAACTACTTAAAATTACCTTTGTAATGATATATAACACTCTAGAAATTTTTGCAGAAAATTATACCTTAGACCCAAAAGTATTATAGTGAATTTACATTTTTTGAGTTTTACATTTCGCACTGTAACTCTTGATAGAATAGACCTACCGTCATAGGATCTTGTCCATATATTGATAACAAAATTTGTTTGATTTGTTCCAAAAAGTGGAGTGCTCTGACCTGTGACGCCCCCCTCACTCCTCTTAATATTTTTCAAAAAAGCATGCCTGTAGCTTCTTTTTAAATTGAGCCAGACAGATCAAATTTGGTGGGGTGCCTAGTCTAAGCTCCATTATGCTCCCCACCAAAAATTATTAGCATCCGATCAAAACTAAGGGTACCCCCCATACAAAGTGAACGAAAATTCTAACAAACATCACATTTTTTCACTTCCAAATTCTATGTAAAACAAAAAAAACATTTCTCTTAGAACGTCATTATAACAGTTAACTGTAGTCTTGTGAATGTTTATTCAAAAGTTTGTACCAAGGCGTACGCTACAAGTATTAAAAATTGGGTTTGAAGGTCAGTGATACCAGTTCTAAGGCTATTTGCGAATATTTCGAGTAACGTGTACTAGCAAGCTTCAAACCCTATTTTTCGTACTTGTAAGGCACGCTCTGTTAGGAACTTTTGGATATACATTTAGAAGACTACAGTTAACTTTTATAAGGACGTTCTAAGAGATAATTTTTTTTCTATTTTACATAGAATTTAGAAGTTAAAAAAATGTGAAATTTGGGTCACTTTGTATGGGGGGTACCCTTAGTTTTGATCGGATGGTAATAATTTTTGGTGAGGAGCATAATGGAGCCTGGAATAGGCAGCCAACTAAATTTGATCTGCCTGGCTCAATTTAAAAAGAGGCTACAGCCATGCCTTTTTAAAAATTATAGGAGGAGTGAGGGGTGCGTCAATGGTTGGGGGATTCCAATTTTTGGTAAAAATTAAAGAAATTTTGTTAGCAATATATGGACAAGATATTATGACCGAAGGTCTATTCTATCGAGAGTAACAGTGCGAAATGTAAAACTCAAAAAATGTTAATTCACTATAATACTTTTGGGTCTAGGGTATAATTTTCAGAGGAAATGTCTAAAGTGTTACATATCATTACAAAGGTAATTTTATGTAGTTCGTTTTGTCCCCAGCACATTTTAAGGTCATAGTTTTCCAGATATTTGCAAGAAACTGAATTTTCACCCTTTGCCACTCCCTCCCCACTTAACCCATGGCGCAAATTAGTGTAACTTTTTACTGCGTATATAAGGGACTGTATTCAACAATTTGGCATCAAAAAATTCTTTTTTTTATGTTTAGGTTTGGGGCTATTTCGAACCAATTGTACTGGACTAGAAGTGTATTTTGTGTTTTTATTGTGCTGTGTTGACTGGACTACAGACCAAACATTTTTCTTTCACACTTCTTGATTATTAAAAAAATGATAGATTAACAATTTCGAAAATATTCGGCTGTTTGAAGCTGAAACTGATCCATTATAGCGAAAAAAATAACTTATTTTTATCAAATTGTCGGTTATCTCAAGTTTACCGAATGAAAAATCCCTTATTTTTTTATGGTTATGCAAAATGTTTAACATGGATAAAAAATATAAGATCCGAAGAATATAAATACAATTTAATCAAATCAAATGAGGCTACCCAGGTTTTTAAATTTACTGAAACGCAAACCTTTAAATATCTCGATTCTTGAAGAGTTGGACTTATGCGACTTTCAAAATAAGCGCTCTATGTAACTCTGGTTTGAACACAACAGAATACACCATTAGTCTAGTCTTATGCTTCCACCAAACCAGCCTAGTGCGGTAGCGGTACGCCACGGCGAACTTTTAAACTCGTATGGTGTGCGCTGGTCTGATAGGAGCTTTAGTATTATCGGGATGTTATTTGTTCATCCAATATTATATCTGACCAAAAACAACAAAGTTGTAAAAGTTACCCCGCCAAAGAAAAATTCATCTGCCGCAAAAAGAATACATATCACTCCAATCCGCTGCTCATATCTAATTTTGTTTGCTGGATGTACTTTTGTTTTAGGTGTAAATGCTGGAGAAGTTTAAATGTACAGGACTACTTCTTAAAGTAATTTGGAGGGAGCCGTCAAAGTGGCACTGAATAAAATGTTAAAGCTCCCACCAAATTACTTTAAGAAGTAGTCCTGTACATTTAAACTTCTCCAGCATTTACACCTAGAACAAAAGTACATCCAGCAAACAAAATTAGATATGAGCAGCGGATTGGAGTGATATGTATTCTTTTTGCGGCAGATGAATTTTTCTTTGGCGGGGTAACTTTTACAACTTTGTTGTTTTTGGTCAGATATCATATATTTTTGCATACTTAAATAGCCAACTAATATTTTTGTTTTGGGAAAAGTTTCAATAGGTTTTTGTTCAGAATATTCCATAAATTTAATATCATAAGTTATATTCACAGGGTCTTCATTAAAATAATTAGATACTGCAAACGCAATTGCAAATACGCCACAAATGGCTGTTGCTGAGCTTTTTTAAAAATAATTTTGGGATGAAATGGGTACAGTTTATTAATATGTATTTTGTGCAAAATAGATTTGTGTTATCTTTGTGTTATGGCTCTGCTAACATTCTGTTAGTAATCTGTTAATTTTTTGTTAACTCTGTTAATGCTCTATTAACGTTATATTAACACTCTATTATCTTTTCGTTAATGCTCTGTTAACGTTCTGTTAATGTTCTCTTAATTCTCTTTAATCATTCGGCTAACGCTCTGTAAACGGTCTGTTACCTTTCTTTTATTACTCGATTTACGTTCTGTTAACGTTCTGTTACGGCTCTGTTAATTTTCTGTTAACACTCTGTTAACGATCTGCTAACGCTCTGTTGTTGCCTTGCCAACGCTTTGTTAACGTTATGTTACTGATCTGTCTTAATGCCCCCTGACCCAGTGTCCCAATGTCACATTGTCCCAATGTCACAGTGTCCCAATGTGCTAATGCCCTAATGCCCTAAGGTCCATTGTCACAGTGTCCTCATGTCCCAATGTTCTAATATCCCAGTGTCCCAATGTCCTAATGTCCTAATGTGCCAATGTCCCAATATCCTGATGTCCCAGTGTCCCAATTTAGGTCCTATTGTCCCAATGTGCAAATATCACAGTGCCCCAATGCTTTAATGTCCGAATGTCCCACTACCCTAGTGTCCCAATGTCCCAGTATCGGAATATCCCAATGTCCCAGTCTCCCACCTAATGTCCTAATATCCCAATGTCTAACTGTCCTAATGTCCCAAGGTCCTAATGCCCCAATTTCCTAATATCCCAGTACCTCAATGTCCCAATTGTCCCAGTATCCTAATGTGATAATATCCCAATGGCCCAATGTCCTAATGTACCAGTGGTCAGTGTCCCAATGTCACAGTATAGTAAGTGTCCCAAGGTCCCAATAGCCTAATGTCCTAATATCCCAGTGCCCCAATGTCCCTGTATCTCAGTGCCCTAATGTCCCAGTATCCCAATGTTCCAATATCCCAATGTGCCAATATCCCAATGTTACAATGTCCCAATGTTCTAATATCCCGATGTCCCAGTGCCCCAATGTTCCCACGTCCCAGTTTCCCCAGTGTACCTAATGTCCCAATGTCCTAATGTGTTGATGTCCTAATATCCCAATGTCCTAATGACCCAAGACCCTAATGTTCACATGTTCTTATATCCCAGTGCCCCTATGTGCGAATATCCCGATGTCCCAATGTCACAACATTCCGACGTCTCAGTGGTCCAATGCCCCTATGTACCAGTGTCCCAATGTCCCAATGTCCGATTGTCCCAAGGTCATAATGTCCCAATGTCCTAATATCCCAGTGTCCTAATGTCCCACTCTCCCAATGTCCTAATGTCCCAATATTCAAATGTCCCAATGTCCCATTGTCCCAATATCCTGATGTCCCAATGCCCCAATATCCCGATGTCCCAATGCCCCAATATGCCGATGTCCCCACGTCCCTGTTTCCCCATTGTGCCTAATGCTCCAATGTCCTAATGTCCCAAGACCCTAATGTCCCAATTTCCTAATATCCCACTACCCCAAGATCCTAGTTTCCCAGTCTCCCGGTGTCCCAATATCCAAATCCAATGCCGCAGTGTGTTTTAAAAAATGGTCAATGCGATGAGCCGATAGACGCAATTGTTGGAAATCTTTTGTTAACTTTACCTATTAATTTACCGTTATTCCATCCACTTATCTAAATGGAAGACATCGATTCTTTAGAAGGACAACCAGAGGATCATTCGTTCCAAATTTCATAAAAATCCCATCACGAAGAGAGATAGTAGAAGCAAGTCTTTCTGCAACTGTAGACTTCATTCTGAAATTGGGTTACTCGCTTAAGTCTGTGAGGGTGAAAATTTCACCGTTTATTGCATATATCTTACCCGTTATTGTGCCGATCGAAGATTTTATTTGGAAAGGCACTAGAACAGGATATGTGGAATATTTTGGTAAAAAAATTTTTTTGGGGGATTTTGCCTGGAAGGCTGTAGCCTGATCAAACAAAAAAGCAAGTTGTCTCCGGTAATCATAGACTTGTTCGCTTTCGTTTTTCTTTTTCCTTTGGCGGGCGAGACGCTCTCGCGTCTCTTGATAAATATGTATGTACGTACTCGTATATGAGACGAACCAAAATAGGAACTTTGACCCCTTTCCCCCGCTCTTGCAGCCGCTCTAAAACTGGAAACTTTGGAGCATATATACAAGGGATTGTTCTAAACAGTCCTGCCAAATCACAAAGCTATACGGTTCTTTTAGCCATTTTTCGAGCCTATCCGCGACTTTTACCAAATGCTTCCTTTAAAGCATATGAAAAGACTTAAGCGAGAAACTCTATGCATTTTTTTCCCATTTTCCGCTGTATCTTTTTTTCTACTGCACGGATCAGAGCAAATGATAGCCTATGCACACCTTCAGGACACATTCTTTCAATGGGAAAAGAGAGACTACGAGGCTGTAGTTCTGTCAATAAACAACAAGAACAACGAGAACGACGAGAACAACGAGAACAAGATTTTCGAAAAAATGCGACTTTGAAACTCGTATATCTCCGGTGTTTTTTATCGTATCTTCTTGGAATTTTCTACACTTCGTAAGACGACGCGTGCGACAACCCCTATCGAATTTCAACACTCAGAGCCAAACAGGGTCGGAGCGACAGAGGTCCGAAAACGCGAACTTGTTCCGTCAAGTAAACAAACACTTAGTCGCTTCTCACTTTTGATTTCTTCAAATTTCTTCGTTTTTCTTTGGCGGGCGGGACGCTCCCGCGGATTATGCAGATTAAAAAATGTGTTAAAACATCAAAACTAATTTTATTTTGTATCTATTTTTAAATATTTAAAAAATTCAAACAGATACAGCTCCACAATTTGACTTTTTAGAAATAATTTCGTTGGTCACATTTGCGAAGGGATATACCACCAAACTATCAGTATGCATAAGAAGCCATTAAGACTTACCGTTGAGGAGCTATAAACAAACGCTCAAGTGAAAAATTGCTCAACTACCCCCGCCCTACCCTATACTTGTCTTCAGGTATTTTTCTTGATGAATGGAAAGTTTCATACATAACGCCTGTTCACAAAAAGGGTCCGAAGCATCTTATTGATAACTATAGACCCATAGCTAAATTATCTGCAATACCGAAGTTGTTTGAAATGCTTATTAAAAATGAAATATATATTAATAGAATTGCAGACTGAAAAAGCCAGAAAAGATAAAAAATTGTGTGAATTTTCAGAGTATTTTTTTTCCGGTTTTAACCGGATGGACAAACAACCGTCCGGGTTAAAACCAGAATGAGGAAAAACCGAAAAAACCGGTTAACCGTTCTGAAAGTACCGGTTTTCGAACTAACCGTCCGGTTTTTGACATCCCTTCTTTGAGGAGTACCCCAATCCCCAACCCTCGAAGTGGTCTTCATTCGTCACTTCTCTTGAATTTACGGATAAATACATAGGCCATCGTGATAATTATCTTATAAGCTCTCGTATAAATACATACAAATTAAATTTAACCTTCCGGCAGGCGCAATACTAATCCTAACACGATCGGGCGCAATGCATCTGACAGATTCAGTTCTGTATATTTTAGACTCTTATTTATTGTTGCATTGTCTTTTTGAAACAGTTCTACGGAATTTTATAAACCAATATTGGCTCATAAAGTTTGACACCCTTCACACTTTCAATTTTCTAAGAGTATTCCGCTTCCAATCGCTTCAATATTTAAAAAACCACTCGACCGCTTAAAAAATGTGAGCTTATTTTACTAAAAACACACTATTGGTGAGCCTAAAAGTCAACACAACGTTATTACGCAATCTGAAGAGTGTAACAAGTGTAAATTTTCATAGAAAAGGAGAAATTAACACAATCGGGCGCAATACATCTGAGAAATTATTTCACCCCCTCCCGCCCCTCAGACATATGGTGGATCGAAACTGAAAACTGGTTTGGGTAGTTGATCGATAAAGATTAAGCTACTGTGAGTTTCAGATCTCTCCCTTGTCATATCGCTGATTGGCGCAACAAAAACTGGTCACTTAATCTGTCAGATGCATTGCGCCCGCCCGAAGGTTAAAAAAAGAAATTGGAACATTTGCTAAAACAGAAGATTTTAACTCACTTGTCGGTTGCTTTAAAGCCGGACTCTGCCAATATTTTCTAGTTACAAAAAAATCGAACGTGAGGGGCCCCATTTCAATTTCGAACACCACAAATTCGGGAAACGTCATGCCACTGGCATTTCTCATTGAATTTTTGATAAGATAAACATACAAACCTATGCATGGAAGCATCATTTCTCTTTGATAAGAAATAAATATGTCAAGTTCATCTTCGATTTAATTTCCACCTGAAAGTTTTTAGTTAAGCCTTGTAGTTCCGATAACATAACAAAATGGCATTGATGCAAGATATTATAGATTAGCAGTGAGTGAAAATTTTTCATATAAAAATTGTTCCGGAAGAAAGTTGATTCAGTAGAAAATAATTTTATTCGTGAAAATAACTAATCCATAAAAAAGTCGAATTTTCTTGTAGTTAACAATGAAAGTATATTATATTATATTATTGGTCGTCACAGGTAAATATATTAGTTTTAATGAGCACGAACACCATTGCAATAACGTCTTTTTACTTACAAATTAACAAATTATGTGATTTTTATACATACAATTTAGCAAATTAAATTAATTAATCTGCTAAAATGTAACATAATAGTCGTTGGCGCAATAGAGTCCAGGTACAAGTTAGCTTCTATTTACAAATTGAATGTGCTGTAGGATGGCCCGGGAAAGATTTGTACGGAAGGATATCCTGACGTTTTCAGTATATCAACTTAACAAACACAGCTGCAGATTCAGATAGAGTTTTCTTTTATAACACCGTGATTGATTTGGTTTTAATTAAATTCATGGATATAACTAGAGGTACGGAAATTTCGTCTTTACGAAATAGATGCTCATTTTGGCGAAAATTGTTCATTTTTGCGAATAGATCCAAAATGTTCCAATTTGTATTTTTTACACGAAAAAAGTGAATGTCCGAAAAAAGTCAATTAGGTATGGAAGATATTTTTATACCCTTCGCTCATAGGGTGAAAGGGTATATTAGCTTTGTCATGAAGTTTGTAACGCATTGAAGGAAGCATCTCCGACCATATAAAAAGTATACATACATATATGATCAGAATGACTTGGGGAGTCAATTGGGAGTCCGTCTGTTGCGACGCGTTTTACTCGGCCAATTTAAAAGCTATGAAGCTGAAATTTTGCACAAATGCTTCTTTTTGCTGCAGGCAGTTTGTATGTTGAATCGGTGAAATCGGACAATGGGGTCATGGGGCTGCCATACAAACCCAACTACCCAAATTAGGTTCTTCGAAGAAAAACTTTTTTCATTGTGCACCAATTTCAACAAAATTTCACACAAATGTGTTTCTATTGGTAACGCAAAACATATATAAGAATGGATCACATCGGACCATGGGGTCATGGGGCTGCCATACAAACCTAACCCCCCAAATTAGGTTCTTCTAAGAAAAACTTTTTGATTTGTGCACCAATTTCAACCAAATTTCACACACACGTGTTTCTCTTGATGACACAAAACATATCTAAGAATTGATAGAATTGGATAATGGGGTCAAGGGGCTGCCATACAAACCTAACCCCTCAAATTAGGTACTTCTAAGAAAAACTTTTTTATTTGTGCATCAATTTCAACTAAATTTCACACAAATGTGTTTCTCTTGATGACACAAAACATATCATCTCGAGGCTTGAATACAACACAACAGAGGTGGATGTCAAGCTCTACCTCACTAACAACCTTGGATTCGAGCCTGCCTTCTTAACCTGTAAAAAGCTAACTAAGGACAACATTCCTAATAGGATTGATTCGTCCTTTAAGTTAACGATTCCCGCCGATCTACAAATGCCATGTGAGCCTTCGTTCTGGCCTCCTGGAATCCTGCTAAAGGATTTTACTAAACAAAATTTTCCGCACGTGTGGCCATCAAAAAACCTGAAATAACTTTTAACGGCACAATTTACTATCAAAATGTACGTGGTATTAGAACCAAGCTCCAAGCCCTCAACTCGTCTGCTATCGCGGCATCTCATGATGTCATTTGCCTATCGGAGACTTGGCTTAACACCTATCAGTAGTGGGGAGATTTTAGATGATTATAAAATTTTTCGCTGCGATCGTAACCGTGATATCAATGGCAAGCTTGATGGTGGTGGTGTTCTGATTGCTCTACACGTAGTAATTTTGAATGTTCCTTAATTTCTTCCACAGTTACTGAACCTTATGATTGTGTTACAGTCTCTATCACTATTTCAACAGATGTTTGCCTAGTTGTTTCATGCATATATGTACCTTGTAGTTCACCTTTACAAGTATATGACAATATATTTAAGCACTTTGCAAATATTATGAATATATTGCAGCCTAGCTCAAATATAGTGATTTGTGGTGACTTCAATCTTCCAAATGTCGGTTGGTCAAACTTTCCCGGGCTGCCACTTTCCTCTTCCTCGCCATCTATTTTTCTTACTCTTTCAGCATTCATGGAGTTCTGTAACTTGTTAAAATTTAATGTCGTTCGCAACCCTTTAGGACGTACTCTCGACCTCGTTTGTAGTAACTTACCTACGCATCACCTCTCGCTATCGAGAGCCATCGATCCTTACTTACCTATGGATCCTCACCATTCTGCGCTTGAGATTGATCTCTCAATTCCTTACGAGCTTAAAAAACAAAATAGTTTACCTACTCGCTTCAATTTCAGAAAGGCTGATTATACAGCCATAAACCAACGAATAAATGCTGTAGACTGGAGTTGTACTCTTCTTAATCTAAACTGTAACGAGGCTGTATCCACTTTCTATCGCCATCTTTACAACATTATACATGAGCTCGTTCCTCTACGGATTTCAAGAAAACGCAATGGGCCTATTCGGTTTACACCTTTCATTTATAGGATGCTGCGTAAAAAAAGTCGAGCCCGCGCTCGCTTCAAAAAATCACAAAATTCATCCGATCTACTTATCTTTCGAGCCATCAGAAGCAACACCAAAAGACTCATTGAAAGTGCTCGTTCTGCTTACTTCCTTAGTATTGAGAACAGTGTCAATAATATGGAAAGTAAGCTCTTTTGGTCATATAATACACGCTCTTCTTGCTCACTCCCTTCTCGTTTATCTCATGGGGATATCACCGCTACAACTGATGCCGATATTTGTGAACTTTTTGCCAAATTCTTTTCAGGCACCTTTCTCACCTTTCTCGTCCCGCTTCTCAACGGTTCATGACACAAGGTCTCCAACCATTCAGCCCTCCTATGTCGATCTTTTAATAATATCGCTTAGCGTAAATCCTTCCTCAGGGCCTGACGGGATTCCAAACCTGTTTTTGAAGAAAACACACAGCACGGTTGCTATTCCTCTTGCCATTCTTTTTAATAAGAGTGTCCAAGAAGGACTATTTCCGCATCAATGGAAGACTTCTTTTGTTGTTCCCGTTCCCGTGCCTTGTGTCTAATTATAGGCCTATTTCACTTTTATCATCCTGCTCCAAAGTATTTGAACGCATAGTATTTAATTACATTCGTTCTTACTTTGGTCATCTGATTGTGCGCAATCAACATGGCTTTTGCAAGCGGAAATCTACGACTACGAACTTGGTGGAAATAGTTAACTACATTGCTAAGTCGTTCAATGTTCATCATGATGTGCACGTCATATACACCGACTTCTCTAAGGCCTTCGACAGAGTTAATCACTCTATATTATTGGAGAAATTGTTACACTATGGTTTCTCTAACCATATAGTGTCTTGGATTTCATCTTACTTAGTTGAACGCTCGTCCAGAGTGGTTTATAAAGGCATTTCTTCCGCGCCCTTCTCCTCTACCTCTGGAGTCCCCCAGGGATCTATTCTTGGACCCCTCCTTTTCCTGTTTTTCATAAACGATCTTACTGCGTTACTCAAGTGTCATGCGCTATTATATGCTGACGACATAATGATATTCACCTCTGTACCTCACACTGCGGATTGCTTGGCCTTGCAAGGCGATCTAGATAGGTTTTACTCTTGGTGCACCTTAAATGAGCTTCACTTGAACATTGAGAAATGCTCAGCCACGATATTTTCATTAAAAGACTTCCCTGCATCGTTTGCCTATAAAATCAATGATACCGCATTGAAGTGTGTCTCTACGGCAACTGACCTTGGTGTTGTATTCGATGCCAAACTAAGATTTAACGAACACTATGCTCTCACTATTAAAGAAGCTGAAAAGCTTTCTGGATTTGTATTGTGATGTTCGGCAAACTTCCGTTCATTACGTACGTGTGTCAACTTATTTTTATCGCTGGTCCGCAGTGTACTCGAATATGCTTCTGTTGTCTGGTCGCCCTACACACAAACTTCCTCTGGGGCCCTGGAAGCTGTCCAGCGCAGGTTTACCAAGTTCCTTCTATTCAAATTTAACCTCCCTTACCTATCCTATCCTGAAAGGCTAATTTATCTTAACATGGAACAACTGCGTAAAAGAAGAATTTTCCTCGATGAATGTTTCCTATTCAAGCTCTGCCATGGATTACTTTCGTCAAGTCTGTACGAGGACATTCAGTTTCGTGTTCCTTCCTATAGCACACGCTCTACTGCTATCTTTAAACCTCCCTCTGCTGTTATTGCGGTATATTTTAACTCGCCGCTTTTTCGAATTATGCGGAATTATGATAGGCTTGAGCTTGGTTCTATAGCCACTTCGTTCGCTACTTTTAAACGTTTCTTAATTCAACAAAATAGAGTTATTGACATTCCATTACAGTAAATTATTGCCATTTTTTTATCTTCTTCGTATACATTATTGTTTAAATAATCTTATTTATTATTTGTCTAGACTATATTGTCCATTTCCTTTTGCTTTTTATGTTTAGTTATCTTATAAATTTAGCTCTTAGTTCTTATTTGAATTTCAAAATGTATTGTGCCTTCAAGTTGTATAATTAGGTAGCCAATACCTATTCAGCTTTCAAATAAAATAATAATAATAATGGATCAAATCGGATAGTGGGGTCATGGGGCTGCCATACAAACCTAACCCCCCAAATTAGGTTCTTCTAAGAAAAACTTTTTTATTTGTGTATCAATTTCAACCAAATTACACACAAACGTGTTTCTCTTGATGACACAATACATATCTTAGAATTGATCAAATTTGACCATGGGATCATGGGGTGGCCATACAAACCCAACCCCCATTTTGGTTCTTCTAAGAAACATTTTTTGCACCAATTTCACAAAACCTTGAATTAATGTGTCTTTACCAAAGCAACAAAAAAGTTAAAAACGAATGGAATCGTACTTTGGGATCATGCTCCCGCAACCCCAATAAAATTTTCCGAGTAAATATTTTTATTTGCCCACTTATTTCAACCAAGCACACAACTTTTGTCAAGACGGAAGAAAAAGAATGAGGGGGATTAAATACAAGTCATAGATACGCCCGAAAAAAACTTTTAGCCCAAGGTGAGCGAAGGGTATCCAAATTTTGGGCCGCGCCCGAAATTAGCCTCCGCCCCCGGGGGTTGGCGAGCGAAGCGAGCAGGGGGCGAACCCGCTCTAGTTTTGATTCCCATTAACGAGACGAACATGATGGCTTGCCAAACATCGAGCAATCTGTTTAGTCAGAAGTTCTCCGAACGACCTTTTTTTCTGGAATGCGATTTTTCTAGAAAAACCTTTTTTTGTTGTTCGACGAGCCAAAATTAAAATGAATTATACATAAAAAAAAAGAGAAAAACGGAACAATGCTGGTGTGCCTCTTCCGCAGCAATTTTTTCTTTGTACAGTAACTCAGGGCTGTCGACTATTTATATTGACAAAGACATTTCTCGACAACTGAGCTGTGAGTCGATTTTTTTTCTTTTTTAAAGCTTGCATCACTGAACTACAAAGCCGCATTTTCTTGTGGTGTAGAGTTGTGACACCGCCATCTTGATACACAGGCCAGATTATCAGCTGATAAAATGAGCTGTCATGTGGCTGTGGAACCGCATTTACAACAATAGCAACAGCAACAACGAAAGGCGCTAAGGTACCAAATTTTCGAAATCGAATTTTGACAGTCCGGCCCAGATTATCAGCTGATAAAATGAGCTGTCATGTGGCTATGGAACCGCATTTACAACAATAGCAATAGCAACAACCACAGGCGCTAAGGTGCCAAATTTTCGAAATCGAATTTCGACAGTCCGGTCTGTCTATCAAGATGGCGGTAGTTTTGACCATTCGTTTCTCTTAAACTTTCGGTTTAAACACTGTTTAACAGCAACAAAATGTACAAAATTATGTTTTGTATGCGAATTTCAGCGAAATTTCTAGTTTCAAAATTAGTTTATGCGAAGTTCCTTTTTTTATTTGCGAAATTTCCGTACCTGTAGATATAACATATCACCGAATGCATAGTTCATATTTTTTCTCTCGTTTCCAGCTGGTGTTTGTTTAGCGGAGGAGGAATCAGCATCTGAACGGAATAAATTTGTCTTATATAATGGGTTCGTATCACTTGAAAAAAGTCTTTGTCCCATTTAACGTTTACTATATTCCCTTTAAAGTGGCAAGAGCACCGTCTACAAACTATCGGATTGTAAGAAAATTCTTAAGGATAATGAATTTTCCAATACGAAGAAAACTGTTCTATACATTCACGGTCGCCACGAGAATGTTACGGATGATCATATCCAATTCATTGTGAATGCCTATCGACTTAAGGGAGGATATAATATAATTGCACTAGATTGGGCTAAAGATGCGTCCGGAGGATTGTATTTTCTTAGCATAATACCAAAAATGAAACAAGTAAGTTACATTCATATATATATTATTAAATGTATTAATTTTCTAATATTAAGCTTGCTACATTGGTGGCCGATAGACTGTTGGAAATGGTTGCTAGCGGTCTGGATATCAATAAATTACATTTGGTTGGATTTTCGATTGGAGCTCATATGGCCGGCAGAATTGGTTCGGAAATGAAGAAAAAGTCCAACGATGCTGTCGTCGTTAAACGGTACAAACAATATTCAAAACAAATTTTAGCTAATAATAGCTAATATGTTAAAATATTTTCTGTAGGATCACGGGACTTGATCCGGCAGGCCTGGGATTTGGTCCGGCCGAGACACGTCTAACATCCAAAGATGCAGAGTTCGTCGATATAATTCATACGGATGCTTGGAATGCTGGAACGATCTATAGCACGGGTCATGTTGATTTCTGGCCAAACAATGGATTAGCCTGGCAACAACCCGGCTGTTCAGGGATAATAAATATTTTCATTGAAGGTATATATTAGGCATACTTACAATTGCCCAATACAAATTGTTTATTGATTTATCAAAATTTTTTTCTAGATAATCGGCTTTTAGACATAACTTGTGGTCATAGACGCGCATGGGAATATTGGAGGGAAAGTGTGGCGACAGAGGCGGATGGGACGCATTTCAATGCCGTCACGGCAAACAATTGGTTGGAATTTAAAAATGGCAAAACTGGCGAATTGAATCCGTCTGCTGTCATGGGACTTGATTGTCCGAAAACGTAAGGACTACATTCTAGGAGTTTGAATTCGTAGTAAATTGAATTCTATTTTTTGTTCTTTTTTTTACAGTTTGAGAGGTGATCACTATTTGCAGACAAATCCTAAATCGCCGTTTGCACGTGGAGTTGCGGGTACGAAGTACGATTCAACTATTGTTTAATTTATTATTTTTGGAGGCTCACATGGAGCTGTATAAGAATTTAGTTTTAGGTAATTTATATAAAATATTTTTTATGCAATATGTGCACATAAAAATAAATTTTTATTTATTATTATTATTCTAAATTTTGCGTTATAATTTTTCGAGAAATAATTTCGATTTTTAACTGGATTTGTACTAGACAACATTTTGGTTTATCTTTGTGCAGCAAGTGGACATTGTTGATTTCGTTCTGTGAGGGATGATAATGGTACTATTTTTAGCAAAAGTTTGATACCGTTCTAGTATTTACGACTGCAGATTTCAAAATTGTTTTGGGTGTGGTTGCAGGACGGGTCTTATAAAAAAAAATCCACCTAGTTACAATATTCCTTATCAATTACTGGAGCAATTTTTCATTTATGTATTATCGAATTATTTTTCCCGCCTAAATTACAAAAAAACGAGACCGAGGCTAATTTCCGGCGCGGCGGAATTTTGGATACCCTTCGCTCCCCTCAGGCTAAAATTTTTTTTCGGGCGTACCTACGACTTGTATCAAATCCCCCCCCCCCCCCCCATTCTTTTAAATCCGCCTTCACAAAAGTTCTGTTGCGTCGACAAAACAATATTTGTGTGGGGTTTGGTTGAAATAAGTGGGCTAATAAAAATACTTCCTCAGAAAATTTGTTGGGGGAGCGGGAGCATGGCCCCATGGTACGATTCCATTTGTTTTGACCTTTTTAGTTGCTTTGATAAAGACACATTAATTGAAGGTTTTGTGAAATTGGTGTACAAAATGTTTCTTAGAAGCACCAAGGTGGGGAGTTGGGTTTGTATGGTAGCTCCATGACCCTGTGGTCCGATTAGATCCATTCTTACATATATTTTGTGCTAGCAATAGAAACAAATTTTTGTGAAATTTGGTTGTATTTAGTGCACAAATGAAAAAGTTTTTCTTAGAAGAACCTAATTTGGGGGATGGGTTTGTATGACAGAAATACATTTGTGTGAAATTTGATTGAAATTGGTTCACAAATAAAAAAAATTTCCTTAGAAGAATCTAATTTGGGGGGTTAGGTTCGTATGGCAGCCCCATGACCCCATGGTTTGATTTGATCCATTCTTACATATGCTTTGTGTCATTAAGACAAACACATTTGCTTGAAATTTGTTTGCAATTGGTGCACAAATAAAAAAGTTTTTCTTAGAAGAACCTAATTTGGGGAGTTGGGTTTGTATGGCAGCCCCATGACCCCACTGTCTGATTTTACCTATTCAAACATACAAACTGCCTGCA
Source organism: Microchrysa polita (assembly GCA_949715475.1). Lineage (NCBI taxonomy): Eukaryota > Metazoa > Arthropoda > Insecta > Diptera > Stratiomyidae > Microchrysa > Microchrysa polita. The sequence continues at coordinate 15,631,229 of OX454415.1, forward strand.
GCAAAAAAAAAGCATTTGTGCAAAATGTCAGCTTCATTGCTTTTAAATTAGCCGAGTAAAACGCGTCGCAACAGACGGACAGACAAACAGACTGACATCGCCCAATCGACTCACCAAGTCATGCTGAATACATGCTTTTTTTTTCTTTAATGCGTTACAAACTTCATGACAAAGTTAATATACCCTTTCACTCTATGAGCGAACGGTATAAAAAGATTGTCACTTAAGGTATATGTACTGAGTTCACCGGGCGAAAAACTTGCATATGTGAAAACGGTGCCGTGGAGACTGGCTTTTTATTCACTCAATTTAAGATAAATGTTCACTCGCGTTCTGATTGATTGTCGATTACATCTTTTCACTGTGAAATAAAGTGCAACTGCATTATTTTCGCTGGCGAAATGTCAAAAACCGGTGTGGAGACTTTCATGTGAAGTGAGTACCACCAAGCGAATTCGATTTCACGATCATAAAAATTTTGACAGTATTTCCACGGATTTCACATGAACTGACGATGTTAGTACCTACTCTTACTTGGAAGAATTTTTATCGGATGGATTTTTTAGACCTGATGCCGCTAAAATAGTAAAACATATTCTGGCGAAAGGTATAGGTGGTATGTATAGGTATATGAAAAATGTGGATTTGTACGCTGCGATTTTTTTCAATGAAAATCTATTGTTACTGTCGTTGCTGTGGAATTCCATAACCTTCAATCCGAAAACAGTTTCTTAATTTTTCTCGGCCATTTCATGTATTTTTTTTTCGATTCCCCGGTCATTTCACTTTTCACGATGAAATGACCGGGGAATCGAAAAAAATATATAAAATGGCCGAAAAAATTATGGAACTGTTTTCGGATTGTAGCTTATGGAATTCCCCAGCATTCCCCACGTATTCCGCGACAGTAACAATTTTCATTGAAAAAATCGCAGCGGACAAAAATTTCGCACTCGAGGTTAATACTAGGCTTAAGCACCGACCCTCTCACAAATGGTTTTATATTGACAAAAAGCAGAAAGATCAGAGGGTCAAGGTATGCCATATAGTCATAGAAACAACATCACTGTGGGATATGGATTGGGCGGTCAAATAGCAGGAGTGATTGGTCGCACTGTTAAAAAATTATATAATGGAAGAGTATTTGTTTATCGGTATGCATAATACGTACATAAAAAAAAGGAACAAAATTGTATTATATTTTATAGAGTCAGATAATGTCCGGGGATAAGAAGAAGTTGTGCAAGGATTACGAAAATTCACATAGTAATCTGGCATAGGAACAATATTCGAAGAAACGCAACGCTACGGCTTAATCCTTAATGTGTTTTTATTTGCCCAAGTATAGGGTAGGGCGGGGGTAGTTGAGAAATTGTTCACTCGAGCGTTTGTTTATAGCTCCTCAACGGTAAGTCTTAATGGCTTCTTATACATACTGATAGATTGGTAGTATATCCCTTTGCAAATGTGACCAACGAAATTATTTCTAAAAAGTCAAATTGTAGAGCTGTATCTGTTTAAATTTTTTAAATATTTAAAAATAGATACAAAATAAAATTAGTTTTGATGTTTTAACACATTTTTTAATGTGCATAATCCGCGGGAGCGTCCCGCCCGCCAAAGAAAAACGAAGAAATTTGAAGAAATCAAAAGTGAGAAGCGACTAAATTTTAAATTTGGCTCTGAGTGTTGAAATTCGGTAGAGGTTGTCGCACGCGTCGTCTTACGAAGTGTAGAAAATTCCAAGAAGATACGATAAAAATGAAAATCACATTTTTTCGAATATCTTGTTCTCGTAGTTCTCGTCGTCCTCGTAGTTCTTCTTCTTGTTGTTTCTTGACAGGACTATAGCCTCGTAGAGAGCATCTCGGAACTCGCTCTCTTTTCCCATTGAAAGAATGTGTCCTGAAGGTGTGCATAGGCTATCATTTGCTCCAATTCGTGCAGTAGAAAAAAAGATACAGCGGGAAATGGAAAAAAATGCATAGAATTTCTCGCTTAAGTCTTTTCATATGTTTTATAGGAAGCATTTTGTAAAAGTCGGGGATAGGCCCCAAAAATATCTAGAAAAGAATCGTATAGCTTTGTGATTCGGCTGGACTGTTTAGAATAGTCCCTTGTATATGTGCTCCAAAGTTTTTAGTTTTTGAGCGGGGGCAAGGGGCTAAAGTTCCTATTTTGGTTCGTCTCATATGCGAGTACGTACATACGAGTACATATTAATTAATATAATATTGGATGAACAAATAACATCCCGATAATACTAAAGCTTCCAGCAAACCAGCGCAAACGACACGAGCTAACAAGTTCGCCGTGGTGTACTGTGGCGGCAATTATTTCGTATATTCTGACACGTACTACTACCGCACTGGGCTGGTTTGGTGGAAGCTGGTGGAAAATCGATTTTTCAAGGAACTCGGATGAAATAATTTTAACAAAATTTGGCAAGTAGGTTTATTCTTATAATTCCACTCGGTTTTATCCTATTATGGTAGGCAAAAAAGGGGACTCTTAGTTATATAGTGACTGAAACAGAGACTGGTCCTGATGCCTATAGCCAGCGCCCGCTTTAACACCTACGCCGCCCCGGGCAAGAGGACACATTGCCGCCCATCGGTAGTACTGTACCAAACACATTGATAGTAGATATCCATAGTATCTAGATCAGTGGTTCCCAATCTTTTCAGTTTTTGCTCCCTTGCGAGGTCTGCTGATCCTGGCGACTCCCAAGAAAATAGGTGTGCGAAAATTGGCGTTGCCAAGGATCTATTTTCGCATTTTAAATTGTTTGAATTTTTTTTGTTAGTGCAGCCCATATTTTAAACTATTAGAATTTTTTCGAAGTATTTAAATTTCGTGATCTTCGCATGCCGATTTTCATCGTGAGTTCGGCCGTCAGTCATAAGACCAAAATCGGCAAGATTAATTCTATCCATGCAAAAACTAGCTGACTGGTGCGGTCCTTTTTAGAATCGCGAGCTTAGTCAATAATTTCAATCAGCTGTATGGTCATCAAACGAATTTAATCGAAGAAAATAAAATTGTTGGCGATTTGCAACATTTTGCAACAACGGATCACCCCTGGGGAGTTTCGAAAGAAGTTCGAGTCAGAATGGTTGGTGTTGAAGGAAAGCATAATTCAGCATATACATTAGAGTTGTGCTGGCGCCCCTCTTCCCTAATCGTCGCGCCTCATTAAGGGGTGCTCCCCTGAGTTTGGGAAACAATGATCTAGATGTATAGAATGGTTGTTGTAGAATCGATTCAAAGGGGTTTTTTCTCTTGAATCAAGTGCTTGTACTAATGGTCGTTGCTCCAAAATAATTTACACAAAAATGCATGGTTACATTGGGATTCAAACCACCGTTCAGCTATCATTCATAGGTACTCTAATTCACCACAGTTCAGCAAGGCCATACAGACTTTGTTTGAAATTTCATTTCAATCGAGGGAACCTAGCCAAATTCCGATATTAGCATGTTCGAACACAAATTAGGAAGCTCAGGCAATTTGTTCTGGGGTTCGATCCCTCATCTGCCTTAAATCCAAACCATCTTCTTCGCAGTTTGCCCTCCAATGCTAGTTGAATGAATGCAATGGGAACCAACTTAAGTCATCCATTCACGCGAAGGTTTGGCGAATCGAAGTTAAAGTACGCTGCCAAAAGTCGATGGAAATTATAGAAAACAACTCCAAATTATTATTGATAATGCCTTTGTGGATAACAATTCTCACAGAGGATTCTGTTTTAGACGCCTTAATGTGCTCAGCGTTTATTCGACTTCCTATTTCTGATTTCATATGAATTTCTTTGGGAGTTCAATATTTACCTATATTTAGCGGTTTTGCTCTCCTGTTACTCGACAGACTAAACAACAACTTTAGATCTCATCTTCCGGAAATCAAATCTCATATAAATGTAAAAATAAAATTTCGTGCAATTTCGTCCTCAGAAAATTAGGCAAAACGTAGGTTTCACGCAAACTCTCTAATTCTGGTGAAAAGAAGATGAACTAAATGTTCAATCGGAGGAGGAAATTAGCACATACGAGTAATTCTCCAAAGCATGTTTTTTGTTTCTGTTTCAAAGAATAACTTAATCATCACATAACTGAGCGAATGGTCTCACTTTGCTTTTCGAAAGTAGGGCGGGTGCTAGCATCACAGACGTAAAATATGCGCAGATTTTACTTAGCATTTTGGGATTCTAAATGCATCACTTCGTATAAATTGTGGGCTCTTCATAGCCTCACAAGGATCATGTATCTTCAAAACACAACTTTAACCTAAAAAATCCGGTTTTTACCCTTATTCTTTATTTTATTTTCCACCCTTTTTATTTCATCTGTAGAAAGGAAACCGCAGACCTATCCACTAAATCGAAGTTGATAGGTATTGATTTTTTTTTTCTTTCGGCTTTTTTCAATCTTTTTTTTTTTATTCGAGTGCTAGCTAAAAAGCCGCCCCTAAAATTTGGCACCTCTGGCGACCGCCCGGCTCCCCCCCTTAGAGGGGGCGCTGCCTATAGCTATCTCTGATTCCTGATCATGAAACCACTTTATCAAAAGCAATGCTTGGTAAACTGGTTTAGTCAGAACTGAACAGGTTTTCGGGACCTTTGATAAAGGATTTTTGACATGTATATGTCTTTTCTCTGGGGGTTCGGTATACATTTTGTAACGTAACTAACGAGCGTAACGTAACGTAACGACGATGAAGATCAAAAAGCCAAAAGTAGTATATAAGGGTATTTTAAAGGGGAGAATGATGGAACCTGCATATAAAGACAGTCTTGGGTCTGCAGTAACAGGAATCGTGTCTTAATCGTTTGGTGTTAATAGGCCCAATATGGAACTTAGGAAATATGGATGTAATTTGAATCACGTATTGAGTAAACAGTGTGGCTTAATGGTTACATTAAAAATTTGAATTAAGATTAGGATGAATGTAAGGGTTCGGAATATAGATGGACTAAAGATTTAAAAATCAATTTAGGGCTAAGATTAAAGTAAAAAAAAATTAGGGTAACAGATAGGGTTAAAATTATTAGAGAGTTTTAGCATGTCGTTCAAATATAACGACACAGTTTAACATTTCCATGCAAAAATTCGCTTGCCGACTATACGTAAATCAGTAAACCACAATTTTGCATGTTCCAAGTAGGCATGGGTTTATCTCCGTATATTGGATATTCTGTAAACAGTCGAAATTGAGGATATTATTTGTCGTGATTATAGCTCCATACCTACTACGGACATGCAAAATTGTTTTGAGTATTGTCGGCAACCGATATTTTTGTATGGAAATGTCAAACTATGTCGTTATATTTGCAACGACAATGTTAAACTCTCTATTGATATGTCGCAGTTAACGTTATTATTAGGGTTAAATGCAAGGATAGGGTTTGTGTTAAGGTTGAGTTTGGTGCTTAGCCTTAGGCCAAGGTTAAGGTCAAATTTAGGATTAACATCAAGTTTAATGTGATGTATAAAGATACCAAGGTTAGCGAGGTAACAAGGGCTACCAAAGTTACTAAGGGCTTCCAAGATCATCAAAGTTATCAAGTCTACTATGGTTACTAAGGTTACCAAGGCGACTAAGGTTACCAAGGGGACCAAGGTCACTAAGGTTACCAAAAAGACAAACGTCAGCAAGGGGTTTATTATTATTATAATTTGTTCTCAAACAAATTCGTGACAATAGGACAATGCATATGGTCCTCATCATTTATTGATATGTTAACTCGATTTTGTAAATCGAAAACTGCAAAAAGATATAATATCTCTCAAAAACAACTGTGTTGTAAAAGGTTTCCGCCAAAGAAAAAGTCGTCAGCCGCAAAAAGGATTGATATAAATACAATCCCGCCAAAATACTCACATCTTGTGTCAAAGATACGTATATTCAAAAGTGATTGAATTAGTTAATAGCTTCCATAAAACCAGCTCGGTGCGGTAGCGGTACGCGTCAAAAATAATTTTCGCGGCGGTAGACGACACCGAATTTGTATATGTTGTGTGAACCGCGTACCGCTCCTGCGCTGGTTTGGTAGAGCAAATTTCTTTCAACGCTATTTGGCGGGGAGCTTGAATAAAACAGAATAAAACCAATCTTATGAAAATTACGAAATAACTTTATTGTATAGAAAAAACCTCTTCCATACGAAGGAAAGCAAAATACGGTTCTAAAACGCATTTTTACTTTCTACAAGCCAGCAGCTTCAAAACGAAATCTGATCCAGAAAAGAACACAGCAGGAAATAGTACCCTCGTTCAGTTCCCCGCCAACAAGCGTTGAAAGAAATTTACTTCACCAAACCTGCGCAGAAGCGGTACGCGGTTCCCACAACATACACAAATTCGGCGTCGTCTACCGCGGCGAAAATTATTTTTGACGCGTACCGCTATCGCACCGCGCTGGTTTGATGGAAGCTATTAACTAATTCATTCAATTTTGAATATACGTATCTTGGAGACATGATGTGAGTATTTTTTAATTATTTAATTTGCCTACCAACAGGCGTTAAATTAAATATGCGCTAGTGTTTGAGGGATAATGATTAATATATTACATAGTTTCGAAAATATAGTCGAATGTTACAAGGCGCTGGTTAGTTTTCTAGCCGGGAGCTTTTCAGGTCGAGTTATTTTTCAAGTTCTCATAAAAGGGATAATGGCTAGTCAACCTAATCCTACAGAATTGTTGTCCATACTGAAATAAAAGAAAAATCATTTTAATTTCAATATCTAATAATTAAGTAATATGTTCTTTATTTTTTTTTCGAATCACATCTATTTTCCACAGCAATTTTTCCTGAACGTACGACTGCTAAATTCAAAACTGTTTTTCTGTATGATTGCACGACAAGTCTCATAGAAAATTCACATGGCCAAAGATGAGATGGGTCAAATATGTCCTGCTCATTTTTCCTGTATTGTATACTATAGTTGTCCTTAAAAATAATTTCAAGCAAAAAAGAAGTTACCGGAGCGCCTTCATACTCCACTGTATAACGTGAAATAACCATCATCCTCTGGAACATCAGTCAGCTCCAACTTCCGGGATCCTTTGTCACTTTCACTCGTTACACTTGATGTTCTTCGCTTTGGCAGTGGAGGCGGAGAATCATTTGGCAATCGTTCAAAATATGTAACCGTTTTATGACTTGGTATCACTTCGTAGTCGGGAATAGTTGATTCCATATAAGTGTTACGTTTCTTCTTCGACAGATCACTGCAAAAAAAAAAGAGAAGAGAAGAGAAAAAGAGAAATTCGTACATATAATATGGGAAATGTATATCAAGTGCCCTACATTTTCCTCGACGACCTCCTGAAGCTGCTTTCCCTTAAAAACTGATTCACGTTCACGCGTTTCGAGCTCTTTTTCTTCCCAAGTCCATTCACTATGTCTGGATTGTATTTGGCAACAAAAAACATTGTAAGTGCTCCCAACAAACCTGCAACTAGGATACTCATTATTGAAACGACGATCACTGTAGTTTGAAAATCATCGGCATCTTCCTCACTGCAATCCGCTTTGAGAAAGTAAGATCTACAATTTAATGGCGATATATCCATAGCATTGGTTTGGATCAAGCAAAAGGTATAGACTTTATTTGGCGTTAGGCGACGAACAGAATAATTTTGAGTATAAAGCGGTGTCCATCCCAGACATTCCTTTTTCTCATTTACATTAATTTTTCTAATGTCTGCACTGGAATTACTAAACCATACTATTGCTAGACTTTCATCGATTTGCTCGGATTCGAGAGAAATTTTCACAGTTCCAGATGATAGCTTGGTAATACTGAAGTTGGCTAGCTTTTTCTGTACAAGCAAAGTGTCTATGTCGGACGAGCTAGAACATTGGTCACTTTTATGATTGTCATCCCACTTGCAAGTAATTCTCGTTAGAGATGAATCTTCTTCTGGACATGGAGGCTTGGTCGTTGTAGTTGTAGGAAGTTCGCTGGTTGGAGGTGGTGGTGGCGGTAAAATATTTGGCACTAAAGTTTTATTTGCTAGTTCTGGCGGCGAGGCACATTTCACATTGGCACGATCCTCAAATATTTTTGTACTTACTATCATCTGTGCCAGCGGCAGTAGCTCCGAAGTACAATCTAGAGGATTTCCGGATAGTCGAAAATTCGCAATACTCGGATTGGCAATTTCCAGAAGATGTTCAAACAGAATTGCAGAAATAACTTTCAAATTATTATTACGCAAATCCAAATCAAGAAATTTACTGTTAGGCGAAATCAAATCAAAACTGTGAGCAGGCAAAAAATTAATCTGACATCCCATTAAATACAAGCTCCCCGTAAACGCTACGTTTTGAAATGTGAATTCATCAATTGTGTCACCAAAATTATTATTGGACAAATGAACGGAGAAGACTTTTGGCAATGTGACATTACCGATCAAGTCGGTTGGTGACTTTCTTTCGGCAATTCCATTTACTTGCAGAACCTTCAAATTTACCAATTCTGCCAAATAATCCGGTGACAAACTGCCAATTTTTGTTGCTAATTTCAATTCTTTCAGACTTTTCAAGTGACCAAGAAACGATTTCGTTATGTGCGGTATATTTGTTTCGGCACTTGTTATTTTTAGAACTTGAAGCGTTTGGAAATTATCGTCATTGTGAAATGCATCAGCATCGATTGTTTTCAAATTTGCTTGATTGATGAACAATTCATCTATTCGAAAATCAGTGTTGAGCCAATCTTTATTTATTGTTTCCGGAAATTGTATATTGTTCAGAATAACGGTGTTCGTTCTACAAGACTGAAATATATTATAATAATTTATTATTAGAAAATTTTTTTTTTTGCTAATACCTTGTACTTAAATATTTTTTTTACTCACGGTTTGATTTTGTAGAAAGCCGGAGACTTCAGCAATATCTGTATTGATGCATGTAAATGTACACAGTCCTATACTACTACTTGCGTTACAAGAATTACTCCGGTCACTGGTCCTAGAGTATGGACTGAAAAAAGCAATATATGTATTTATGCTTCAAAATTGAATATGATTTTCTAATAAATATATTTTTTTTTTAACGACTTCGCGTTTAATATTTGGATTCGAATCCATTTAATCACTCGATTTTGAAAATTTGGTACCTTAGCGCCTGTGGCTGTTGCTATTGATATTGTTGTAAATGCGGTTCCGATTTACCGAATTCTGATTGAACTGTTAAAAGTTGAAAATAACTAAGGCCGTGTTTCTTACATCGGGGGCAGGTTTGCTAACCCAGACGCGCAAAAAAAAACTATCGAGGGTAGCATCCAGGTTAAATTTCAAATTGTCACGTAGGCATTGCCATTAATTTCAAAACATTGCTCAAAAATATTAAAGCCCCTTTTCTACTTTACAAACGCAAAAGTTAAAATGTAATTTTTTTAATGAAAACATATTGTTATGTAGGAATCATAATTTTGATAGAATAAGAATGCGACGAACAACATTCTTAACATGAATTTACGAACAAAAACTATATTTTCTGCACATACTTGTGTGTTGCATGTAAACTATACCTTAGAGCTTTTCATTTCAAAATTTAATTTTTGCTAGTCATTGGAAAACGTACTAGAAAATAATTGGGATTGCATACATTTAGGCGAGTTTTGGAAAGCTCATTAAATCTGGATAGCAATATAATTTCTAACCTGAATAAAGTCACAGGTTAGCGTTTGTATGAAAATTACCCCGGATAGTGTAGGTTAGCTAATTAAAAAACACGGCCTAAGTATATTTTAGAAAATAACTAAGTATTTTTTAGTCTGACGAAAATTTTTCAAAAAAAGATCTAAGAAGCGCCACAGAACTTCCGATCGATTGGGGAGATTTTTTGATTGCGAGATAAATCGGAAGGTGTATGTGACCATCGGATCACACATATGTTTTCGTCATTAGAATTCGTCATTTACTTTTGACGTTTGTGTAAATAATGAAAATGTCCCTAAAAACAAACAGCGTACGTACAATTGTTTTTCGGTCATATGACGCGTACATACAAACAAATATCCATGCTGTTTGTTTTTGTAAAAGCTTGATTGTACGGTCGTTTCGTACAGTCTTAAATGGCCCATTGAATAATTATTAGCAGCGCACGCGTGAATCACCAACCATTATGTACATTGCATTGCGCCCGTTCATACTTCCTTCATGTATCTGCTCATCATATCACCATCATCATCTCAACCCAGCCAGCATCGGCGTAATGTACCGTGAAAATAGCCACAAATAAGCTTTACTTCATGAATCACGAATCGGCATTATGTATCGATAGGACGCATTGAAAATTAGATACATGATGGTCAGCTGAAGGAATGTCGACGGATCATGCATATGGGAAATATAATGGTTTTCTCCTCAAGTGTGATTTTTGTTGCTGGGGTGAATAGAATCGCGAATAAAAGATGATCATTCATATAGTCTGGCTGGAGCAGTGGTTAGGGCGCGCACCTTCGGTGCATAGGGTTATGAGTTCAAGACTCTCCGTCGCCCGTTTTTTTTTTAATTATTCATTGATGCATTGAATATATATGATACTTTACTATTACATAATGTTTACGAATAACGATTTTATAATGATTATCCGTAATAAGGCGCAAATCGTATATACATGAAATAGGGGGACATCGTCATATACTGCTTGTATGAAAACGTGATGAATGAATAAGCGATATTTGCTTACGCGTGTTGCATGAAATAATGATTACAAATGTGTTAAATGCTGGCTGGGAACCTAGGGCAGAAAGTCATTCTGCCCACATGTACCATGAAACTATTCTATAGCTATTCCATAGCACATAGAGACACGATGAATGCTCTTATACGGTCAACGCATGCGTATTGAAAGCACATATCTGAACTTCACTTATGGGCTTGCCCAGTACAGTAATAGGTATACCTATCCACGCACTTGTGCAACGTTCGCGAGCGCGTGGGCCCGTTGTTCTAGTAGTTAGATACTCGTAGCATAGTGCTGTAGTGTATGGATGCAATAATAAGGCCGTTGCACATTTAAAATTTGCATGGTGCACTGTAGAGTATTTAATTTGTGCGTGTATTTTGGTCGGATTTTCTTCCTTTTTTTAAATAGTTTGGAGGTGTTATACTCGTACTCGTAGCAGTAGTGCATGATTACGTTAACAACGGCCGTTTTTTATTTTTTATTTGTCGCGTATGTTTTTAGAAAACACTAATCGCTTTTCTCTGATTCCCTACATTCCAGTGTTATTAACCCTTTCCCAATAGTGTAATACCTAGTTGATTTTTTCCAGCGTGAAATTTTTGGTTTTGGGATGTTATTTTTATTGAAATTTTAGAGAAGGTTTGACGATGTCGTGAAGCCGAAAAACTGATTTATCCATTTCCCCATATTTCCCGATAATAATCATGTTATGCAAATCATTTTAATGGTTTTATTTTGTAAAGAGGTTGTTGTAAGAGAAAATCAAAAGATTTTTCAATTTTTTTTTAGGAAAACCCTATAAAGTGGTTTTGCATGAGCATGATGCCATATGGTATCATTGGGCGTGAAAGGCAAATCAGCAAGTCCCCTATTCATATAAATGCTAGTTGCTTGCTGAATCGAAGGCACCCTTAGTTTTTACCCGAATGAGCTAATTTTTGGTGGGTGGGGTGATTATAAGCTCCAATCGCAATAAACCAAAACTTAGCACTCTGCTCTAATTTTGGGGGGAGTTATGGACATGTCCTTTCGCCAAATTCAAATGGGGGGGGGGGGGGGTAATGTGGGTCTTTGAATTATAGCGACTCAATGTTTCTCCCAAAACAATATTGAACTTACACACGGAATTTGCTAAGTGCCCTTTCAGTCCCAATGATGCCATATGGCATCATGCTCTAATTTGTTAACTATAGCGCTTAAAATTTTTTTTTTTATAGGAATTGTCTTTGATAAATTATTTATTCGGGAAGATTTGTAGGTATGTCCTGTTCTTGTGCGAAAGAATGTTGGCATTGCTTTAAAAAAATAATTTGAAATAATATCATTAAAATTAATCATATATTAGGTGATCCGTTTGGGTTGCCTTTTCTTTCCTCAAAAAAAGAAAGAGGTGTCCAAATTTGATTTACCGTTTAAAAGAAGGAGTGCTTAATATTTACTTATTGTATATGTATAATGTTATTGAAATATTGTCGCGACTATTACTGGTCCCTTTGAAAGGCATATACTGGATTATTTTTCCACATTGCGACCGTTCTCTGTCAAAATAATCGATGTAGTAATATAGGCTTCCGAATTGTAGCTATCTGTATGTATTTTCAGGTGCGTAGATAAGGGGGGGGGGTCAAGGGGATCAATCCCGCCTCCCTTCGGTCACCCATTTTTTTTTTATTATTTTAGGTACGTAAAACAAAGCAAAAGTAAACATTTTGCTGAAATTATTCAACCTGTGCAGTGTTTCATAAAAGTGAAACAATTTTCAGAACTGCAAGCCCTACTAAAGTAATCTAGAATGCTGCTAGAAAATTAAATGTAAGCACGGATTGAAAATTTTTTGCCGGCAAATCTTAATGTTCGGTTCAAAAATTTAAAAATAATGTAGAACACGGAGTGCTTTTCCGCAGAGGCGCAATTTCCATTGGGAAAATATACAGTACGAAAGATTATAAAGATTTCTTCTGGAGAGTGGAAAACTAATCCGAATGCTTCCAATTTTTGAGCATCCTTTTTTGTTTGAGTTTATCAACATTCTTTTTCTTTTTTTTAAGTTAAAATTTGATCGTATAAAGGAGGTCAAAGCAAGTGCCTTGACTTTGTCTAGCTGTTCGCAATTTTATTGAATTTAAAACGAAGAACTCTCAAAGCAAACAAACAAATTAACAAAATAAACAAACGGAGTCCCGCGGTACCCTAGGGTTCCGCGAAGATCTCTCAGGGATTTCGTGAAGATATCCAAAAATAGGAAAAAAGTGGAGAGTTTTTGACCACAAAAAGCAAACATACGAAAAAATGTGTGTAAGTTTTAAAATTTCGTAGCTTGGTCTACTACACTTTACTGGAAATCAACTTAATTGTAAAATATTTGACCAGCATCAGAGACTCGACCGATTTTCTTTTACAACTTTCTACTACAGTAGAACCCCGATTATCCGAGTACCGATTAACCGAGATCTCGATTAACCGAGATTAAATTAAGATCGGATATCTTTCAATTAACCGATGCTTTGGCATTGGTTAATTTTGAATTATCCGAGTTGAAGGCGTAAAAGTTAAAAAAATGCATGCACAAATATTATTTTGACGCATACATATGTATATATATACGGAAAATGTAACAAAAATTGCAACGAATATGCACACCTTCCTTTCGCACTTCGGAGTTGGCTACAAATGGGGAAATGATCGCCATACATTTGTTGAGACTTTCAATTATACATATACCAAAATTATCTTAAAAAATGTGGTTTATTGGTGTGCTGAAGTTTGGGATGCCGTCCAGTGTTCAACCCTTAAAAAATCGTATTTCGATTATCCGAGGAAACCGATTATCCGAGGGGGGTCCAACCCAATTCACTTCGGATAATCGAGGTTCTACTGTATATGAAATTAAAAAGGAAGTTGTATGTACCAGAAAATAAAGCATGGCCACAGTGTTTGTGACGAGGTTTTTGGGATTTAAATTGAGGCGTAAATAAATTAGAGGATTAAATTTGTGTTAATCAAAGCTTTTCTGCAATTTTTTTACACGACTGTTGAACAGTCCAAATTTTAAGTTCTAATCACACTTATGGTATCCTTTTCAAACAATTATCTTCTTATCTTCTTAGAGAAAATTTTTCAAACAATTGGCTCATAGCTAGGGCTTCGACATTTATTTAATAATATAAATATAAAGCTGCTACCGTGTCCTACAAGTTTGAATATTCAAGAAATATTTACTCACGAATTTCGAGTTATCGGAAAATTTCGATTTAAAAACACAAAAGCTATACTTTACACACCACATACTGGGCACATACTGGGCATTCCTGACGAGCTCTCGTCTTCACTGTTTCCGTTTTCTGGACATATAACTATAACTTTATTTTAATTCCTGGTTTTAGGTGTCCCGGCTAGAAAAGCGGCGAAGCTAGGTGTTCCATGACTCCGAAAAGAGTGATCTAACACAATATAAAGCTCTGATACTCCAATCACAGTAGCGAAAATTTGTACGAAAATCTATCTACGCCACTGTGTATTTTCATGGTGCGATTTAGCATAACTGATTTCTAAAAAAAAACCCTAAACTCTAAATGGACTGACTAACAACGAGCACAATTTTAACGCATTAAGAAACTGTAGATATGCATCTATAGTATTCTTTCCTATGATGGTAAATCTGCCCACCCGTCTCTGTACTTCACGAGCCGCCACTGCCCTTTCGTATGGCTGCAGATCGTCATAATCATGGGATTATATCCAGCACTTCTGCCGTATTTTTCACAATTCAGCAACATTTGACTTTGTATTGCGTGAAGATAAATACACGAATCATACGACAGTATTTTTCTTAGTGATTTTCATGGTTGGTTCAGTGTAAGATCAGTGTCATAGTGAAGATAGGGAATTTAAAATTTTGTCACTGCCTAGGTCCTTTGAAACTTTATCATAACGAAAACAACTCAACATGTGAAATCCAATTTTGGACCTTACGACCAGAGCCGTCGCTGAGAAGGGGAGGTGAGTGACCGCTTCTAGGCACCCCAGGGGATTTGAACAGTTTTAATTCAATAATCTAACCCTTGGATAATAAAAAAAAACTGAAATAGAGAAATAAATTTTGCTCAAGGCGACTGATTCCACAATAATGAATTTTTGTTTGGATAAGTCTGAAAAAATTATGGAAATTTTCTATAGCTCGAATATTAAACTCTGGAGTGTTCTATCTTAAAATTATTAATTAGGCTTTCACGTTTTGGACAAATGGAAATGAAGATGCCAAATCAGTCGAATGGGGTAGAATCATCGAACCTAGTATATCATTAAAACAACTTTCCTATTAGACCAACATGTACCTACATTGAGCGAAGGCTGGACTTAAATAACCTTATGCTGTCAAAACAGTTCAGTTTAGTAATTGCATACTGTGGCTGTGGCATTTCGATATTGGAGAGTGTTAGTGTGTCGTACACACTTACACTTTACCGAATGCAATTCAACTATGTAAATTCGCGGTAACGGTAGTGGGTAAAACCTCTAACGGCTAAGTCAAATCATCTGATGCGACATTTGGAAGAAGCACCGCTGCGCCTGAGTGCTGTATTTACATCTGCAGCGTCTCAGGTTACTCAACGTGATAGGTGACAGAAAAAGTTTAACTCAACCAAACCACTAAAGCAGCATCTTCGAGGCATGCCCATGATGACCTTTACTCAACGATTAAACCCTATCATGGTTTAGCGATGTGCCGACAACTCATCCTAAGAAAAACTTCAAGTCAAGAAACCTGAAACAAAAGCCTCGGATTGGACGGATACAAAACAACGACGACCCCGCAAACGAACAACTTATTACTCTTTCGGATCCTGGAATGTACGCTCCCTGAATAGACCGGGGGCCTTAAGGGCCCTCCTGAATCAGGTACATCAATACAACAATAAAAAAAGAAAAGAATATTTTATTAAATGAACAATTTGAATTTAGAAGCCAACACAGTACATCACTCGTATCGCTCGTATTAAAAAAAATTGTGCAAACAAATTTTGATCTTAAAAAGTCGACTGGTATGTTAACACTCGATATAGAAAAGGCATTTGATAGTGTCTGGCACGACGGGCTGATTAGTAAAATGCACAAATATGGGTTTCCAATTTATCTTACTAAGCTTATTCAAGACTTCGTATCAAATCGCACTTTCCAAGTGAATATCAATGCTTCTAAATAAAAGCCATTCTCATTGCCAGCTCGCGTTCCACAGGGGTCGGCACTGAGCCCAACGCTATACAATATATTTACAAGTGATATGCCAGGGCCAACCAACTGCCAACCAACTGCCAGCTATGTTTATTCGCCGACGACACGGCGTTACTTTGCAGCGACGAGTCTCCAGACTATATAACGAACTTTCTATCAACTGGGTTTGAAACTTTAGAAAAATATTTTTCAAAGTGGAAAATAAAAATAAACTCTAACAAAACAATTTTCTTTTCTAGAAAACGGAAAGAAACCCTTTTACCCAGCCAGCCATTACAATTAGACAGTACCTCAATAAATTGGAAACCGTTATATCTTAAATATTTAGGAGTTTTTCTTGATAAAAAATTGACCTTTAAACCAAACACCGACGCTATATTAACAAAATCAGATACTTATATCAAATCTTTGTACCCCCTAATCCACCGAAAGTCTCCTCTAGCTGCAAAAAATAAATTATTAATTTTTAAAACTATTTTCCAACCAGCTATGCTATCTTCTTCCTCAGCTTGGGGAACCTGTGCCGAATCACACAAAAAGAACATTCAAATCAAGCAGAACAAAATCTTGAAATTGATGCTCAACTTACCTCGCTTCTATTCAACAGCAAGCCTACATTCAATTAGTAAAATTCGAAACATTCGGTCTAAAATAACCCATTACCTCATCAATTTTCATTTATCCTGTGCTAAGGCAACAAATCCTCTATTCAAAAATTTATAATAGTACATTCAACCATGTCTTGGTTATATAGTTTTCAAGACACTTTATAGATGTTTAAGTATGTAGTTTAAGTTAAATTTAAGTTATAGTTAAGGTTTTAATTCACTACTATAGAATGAGAGGTTTTTCACGCCGTTTCCCTCTTACTTAAGCCTCCTTTAGATATCTCATAACTATTATACTGTTTGTCATTGCCCTAACTATTTTGAAAGTTGTAAGAGTTTAAACTCAATCACTTACTGTTAATAAAAATTTTGTTATTATGTATAAACTTATAATAATTTTGGCGAAATGAAATGAAATGAAATGAAAAATGCATACTTACTGTCGTGGAATATGTCACAAACGGTGAGGAATTCCATAAGCTACAATCCGAGACCGGTTGCATAATTCTCCTCTGCCATTTTATGTATTATTTTACGATTCCCCGGTCATTTGACATTTCACGATGAAATAACCGGGGAATCGGGAAAAATACATCAAATGGCCGAAAAAATTTATGGAACTGTTTTCGGATTGCAGCTTACGGAATTCCCCAGCATTCCCCACATATACCACGAAAGTAAGAATACATTTTTATTGAAAAAATCGCAGCGGACAAAAATGTCACTCTCGATGTCAGTACTAGCCTTTATGGGTAAATTTCGTTTCGAGGACAGAAGAATTCTTCTCGAGAAGAATTCATAATTTCATCACTAACTGTTTAATGACCACACTGCAAAGTCGTTCATAATAAATTTTCACATTTTTATCATTATTGTGTAGCACATCTTGTTAAGCAAGGTATTTTTCGTAACTTACTTGTGCAATGATTCATCATCGGGTGGTATATTTGCAATTATGAACCAAGCTATAAATCCCGCCATACCCAGCAATATTGAAAATTTAAATAAATACCGTCCCGGGCTGCTGCCCCTAAAATAAGAAAAAAATATTGTATTTTACGTATATTTTTTACACTTTTTTTTTGTCAAATACCTTAGCTTTGCCATCTTTCTTTTTCTCTTTTCCAACACAAACGATTTTGATTTGAACATTTCGATGGTGTTACTACTCTACGATAACTGCCATACACTCAGTTTCCGATCAAATGTGGAAACATTCTGTGGTATGAATCATGACCATTGAACTTGATTTGATTTGGCAGTGCAATAAAAGCAACACTTTCACAGGAAATTATTCATCCGTCAAAAGTAGGTAAATCCATATGACAAGGCGAGTGCGGGGCGTCGTCCCAGGAGACGCAGAGAATGCGAGCCGAAAAAATGGATAAAATTCTTGTTCAAAAAGTTTTTTAGAACTTGTATCCGAAAATAAATTTCGTTAAAGAACTAAAGAAATCCTATAATGCCGGCCCCACACTGTCCGGGGTTTGCCACACCGTACGGTACAAAAGATGTATTTTGGAAGTCTAATGCCATTTAATTTAAACACCATGAATCGTATGTGACAAATATGAGTACATACTTTGCTATTATCTGTTAAAATATACGTGCCTAATTTTGACAGGCTTCAAGTACTTTTTGGGGGATTTCAAAATCATCTCGATTTTTTTAGTATTCCTAGCTTTCATCCCTTCTACGCTAAAACTTTTCAATTTCACACTCATTTCCTTGAAAAATGTTGTTTCTAAGGATTTACATTTATACGTAAAGTTTCCAAAACACTAATGCATTTAAAATGAATTGTGTTTGTGGTTTCTTCGGCAGCATTCAATGCGTCTAATATGTTTCAAGCATAATACTACAAAGTCCCTATGCACGACATGTAAAAGTTATTGACGAATCCTTGCTGTATCGATTGGATAGAAACAAGCCTTCGAAGGGAAAATTTTACGTAACTCCCTAAATCGTTAAACCCCAAAATTACGCGTTCGTTAATTCTGAAAATTTCATATTCGTTAACATGTGAGAGATTTAAGGCGTGCCACATTTCTTCTTCGCTGGATAATAAACACATTCCTAGGAACATATGTATACAGTCGAATCTCAATAATTTCAAATTCGATAAATTGAACTTATCTTGACAAATTCTCGATAAAATCCCAGGGTTCATTTTCGTATTTTTAATAAATATTTTCTGAGCTGCGAAGCTTTTAAAACTTGAAGTGAACTTTCTTTATTTTTTGTGTTTCTTTTTTTTTTGTAAAAACGGTAAATCAATCATGTAAGCGGAACAATTGTCTAGTGTAATTAATAACAAATATGAAAAATAAACTTACTTACAAAACTGTCCGAATTTTTCTTCACCAAATGTTGAACTATCGATTATGTACTTTAATTATTATCCTTGTCTCTAGCTAATTCGATTTATACAGACGCAAAGTGGTCGTCGATTTTATCTTTTACCACATTTAGATAAAAATAATTGTCAACTGTCATATACTTATTGCGATTGTGATTGACAACAAAACTTGCATAACGTGAATAGTTTTCGCCGATAAGAAGGATTACTGCTTCTGCCAAAATAGTTTTACCACTGAGTATTATTTACACTTGTACTATGCTGGATTTACCCACTAAAGTAATAAAAGCGGCACTATGAATGCGTATCGATTTTAACGAAGGCACATTCTTGTGTGTACTTATATACATCTTCCATATTGATGTAAAACAATTATCCAAGGAGTTTTTTATTTAAAAAATTTTCCGAATTTCTATAATTTTCAAAATTTTTTGGGTTTTTAGAATTTCAGTATTTGTAATTTTAATAACGCGTACTTTAGGTTACACGAACCATCCGTCAAGACATAAGTTCGGATAATCGACGCTCTAATATATGCCTTCATTTAGAAGACACAACTTCGTACATTTTTCTCACAAATTATTATTAAATTATGTTTCTTTTTTGCGATAAGGCTTTATTATTTTCAGATTTCATTTGGAAATATTTCGAAGCAATAAAGTATAAAAACTAATTTAGTTAATCCAAATGTGTACTCAAGAAAATCTAATGATTCAACTGTCGCAAACTATAAAATCAAGGATGGATTTAAAAACATAAAAGTGCATTTGGACTGGGGATATCAAAAATCGGAAGAACGAAACGAAAACCGGAACTTTCAGAATTTACAACCGAGATATTTTCGGTTTTTTATCTTTCGATTTTTAAGCCGTATGTTGTTAAATTTTTCGGTTTTAAGCTCAATAGGAATTTTCTTTCAAATTTACAAGAAATTCAAATTTTACTCTTGTCTCCTATAAAAAAAATCATTGTGAGAATAGACGGTTCTTGGAGTCGGCCAGGATTAATTTCCAGAAAAAAACCTGTATATCACCTGTAAAAATGTTTCCATTGTTGGAATCGGATATAGTAAATGGTAGATCAAATTTGTACTGTTAATTTACGTATAATCTAAGTCAAATTTGAATGGTAGAAAAATCCTGAAGCGACATATTATGGGGATTATACCTGTTCTTCTGTAAGTCTCACGACTAAACGTCTCTTCTTAAATATGGCCCATTTCGGTGATTAAGTGCGACACTACAGGGTGGCCCATTAAAAGTGAACTAGTGTAAACCATGAATAACTTTTTTATTTCTGAACCGATTTTTTTGAAATTTGTACATAAAAAAATAGACACTTGGGAGATATGTTTACACTATGTTAAAAAAATTATATCCTGTAGATGACCGCCCCGGGCGGCTTCGCAAAAAACGGGATCGTTCTACGGTTCCATTACCTTTCGCAATATTTCTGGCTGCAATCCTCGGATCTCCGCTTTAATATTTTGCTTCAATTCCTGGAATTGTACTTGGTTTATCATTGCAGACTCTCTCCTTAAGGTATCCCCGCAGAAAAAAATCTAGTGGAGTTAAGTCTGGAGATCTAGCCGGCCAGTTAATTGCAGATCCGCTGGAAATGACTCTTTCGCTGAAAACGTCCGTTAATATCTCCATTGTGGCTGCAGCGGTATGGCAATGTGCTCCATCTTGCTGAAACCACATATCTAGTCGGTTTTGGACAAAAGGAGGAATAACATTGTTGAGCATCTCACGATATCCCCAATTGAAACGACCTTCTTCGGGTTTATGTTCTTGCATCTGATTCGACCCGCTAAATGATTTCGTCCGTCCTCGCACGTCGTCTCCGGGGTTTTCGAGGGCTATTAACGGTTCCTAATTATAGTGATGGTAATAAAACCAAATATGTTTCCGCTAAAAATAAGTTCAAAAGCCTTTGCAAATTAAAAAAGCTGGAGTATTACAACAAAAATATTGAACTTCTGAGTCAGGTTAATTCGAGTAGCGCCTGGTGGAAGTTGACTAATTCCTTTAAATCGCGCTCTTATGCAACTCCTAGTCCTCTGAATGCAAACGATTTTTTTGGACATTTCAAGGAATTATTACTTTGTACAACAGACTCCCCTAATGTAAGCTGGTGCTTGCCACACTTTCTTGACCCAATACTTGATGCTCCGTTCGAAATATGGGAGCTTAGGTCTGTTCTAAATAATTTAAAAACCGGCAAAGCTCCAGGATAAGATGGAATAGGCTACGAATTTTATAAATTCGCGCCTCCTAACTTTTCGGATGAGTTGCTGTGCATTTTCAACAAAATATTTTTATATGAATCCATACCAACTAACTTTCGCTCTTCGGTTCTACTGCCCCTTTTCAAAAAAGGGGACCCTTTGTTGCCAGCAAACTACCGGGGTCTCTCCCTGATAGACTGCATATGCAAAATCTTTACTATTCTCTTACTAAACCGATTAACATATTGGGTAAATCATAACAAGGTCTTAAATGAGTTTCAGGCTGGTTTTAGGAAAAACTATTCGTCCATCGACAATCTTTTCAATTTAACAAAAATTGTCGAAATTAAATTGGGAAAGAAAACGTATGCATTTTTTGTGGACTTCTCTTGTGCTTTTGATACAATCCCCCGGAACAGTCTTTTTTACAAACTTTCGCGCTATGGAGTGTCTTCAAAAATTGTAAGAACGTTGCAGCTGCTTTATGATAATACAAACGCTCGGCTCTGGGATGGTTGTCAGTTTTCGGATTCTTTCCCAATTGATGTTGGAGTAAAACAGGGCTGCATTCTAAGCCCACTACTATTTTCCCTTTTTATAAATGATCTTAACGATGTATTACCATTAGGTGTTCAAGTAGCGGGTACAATTATTAACTCATTGCCGGACACAACGCCAAAATTTGACACGATTTGTATGGTCAAATGCTCAAAATTGGACGTCTATAGACGTTGTGTCCGGGAAAGTGTTAAAATCCTACTGTATGCGGATGATATAGTAATCCTGTCTGAGTCTCCTTCAGATCTGCAAGTCATGATCGATGAGTTACACAAATATTGCTCCACGTGGTCTTTAAAAGTTAATCTGGCAAAATCTAAAATAATGATATTCCGTTCTGGTAATAGAACATCTTCCAACCTGCAGTTCATATATGGTAATCACCCAATTGAGATTGTCAACTCTTACACATACCTTGGCATTGATTTGACATTCAATTTGTCCCTTAAAAAGCATTTGGGTAACAAGTTATCCACCGCCAAGTTAGCTTTGAGTTCCACTTGGTCGACATACATTAATCATCCCCATATTTCAAACGATAACAAGTTGAAGATCTTTAAAGCCGCCAGCAGATCAATTATGTTTTATGCCGCTCAGGTGTGGGGATATAAAAAGTATGACGAGGTGGAAAAACTCTTCCGGTTCTTTATCTATGTGCTTTATTTAGAGACAGGTCTTGATTCACTATTTACAAGCACTCTGAAACTTAAATTCGATTATATTAAAAAAGTATTTTCTATGTCACCTGATAGATTACCCGTCATCCTAGCAGTGGCGGCTCTACAGGTGAAGTAGGTGAAGAGCCCTTTCACTACAAAATGTAATTAAAAATTTCCTCTAATACTATTATTTTAAAAATATTAAAAAGTAGCTTCTAACAATAAACAATTCCTGAATAAATCATCAATGAAAAACCATAATCAAAATGTACATAAAATATCTACATATTTTGTATATCACAAACCGAAATTTTTCTACTTCAAATTTTGTGTCCTTGCACAGCAAAATTTCTCCTATCCATAGAATGATTAACAAGTGAAGAGGTAATCGTGTCACAGCTCCACCTCTTCATAGTCCGAGCCGTGATGGTAAAAAACCGGGGTTTTCGAACTGTCGGAAACTAACCATCTTAAAAGTTGCGTTTAGTTACGGTGATATCGAAACGGTTGGTCAGCCGAAGCAAAACTTGACCAGTATAGCGTAATTAGACGTAATTAGACGCAAAAATTAGAGGTGTTCGGGGGTATGGGTAACTGTCGGATCGAACCTATTTTATTCGATAGAGGACCTCTCCGTGAGTCTAAAAACATTGGTCAGCCGAGCGGCAACCTGACCGAAGGGTTCGGCCAACCAGTTTAAAGGTGCAAATTTTTTAGGTGCGATGGGGTTTTCGGAACTGTCGGATCAAACCTATTCTATTCGATAAAGGACCGCCCCCTGATGCAAAAAATACTGGTCAGCCGAGCGGCAACCTGACCGAAGGGTTCGGCCAACCAGTTCGAAATTACCAATTCTGACGGGTCGATGGGGTTTCAGAACTGTCGGATCAAACCTATTCTATTCGATAGAGGGTCACTCCCTGATGCTAAAAACATTGGTCAGCCGAACCGCAACCTGACCGAAGGGTTCGGCCAACCAGTTCGAAATTACCAATTTTGACGGGTCGATGGGGTTTCAGAACTGTCGGATCAAACCTATTCTATTCGATGGAGGGTCACTCCCTGATGATAAAAACACTGGTCAGCCGAACCGCAACCTGACCGAAGGGTTCGGCCAACCAGTTTGAAAGTAACAATTTTGACGGGTCGATGGGGTTTCAGAACTGTCGAATCAAACCTATTCTATTCGATAGAGGGTCACTCCCTGGTACTAAAAACACTGGTTAGCCGAACCGCAACCTGACCGAAGGGTTCGGCCAACCAGTTCGAAAGTACCAATTTTGACGGGTCGATGGGGTATCAGAACTGTCGGATCAAACCTATTCTATTCGATAGAGGGTCACTCCCTGGTGCTAAAAACACTGGTCAGCCGAACGGCAACCTGACCCAAAGGTTCGGCCAACCAGCTTGAAAGTACCAATTTTGACGGGTCGATGGGGTATCAGAACTGTCGGATCGAACCTATTCTATTCGATAAAGGAACGCCCCCTGATGCTAAACACACTGGTCAGCCGAACCACAACCTGACCGAAGGGCTCGGCCAACCAGTTTAAAGGTGCTAATTAAGTAAGTGCGTTCGGGGTTTCAGAACTGTCGGATCAAACCTATTCTATTCGATAGAGGGTCACTCCCTGGTGCTAAAAACACTGGTCAGCCGAACCGCAACCTGACCGAAGGGTTCGGCCAACTAGTTTGAAAGTACCAATTTTGACGGGTCGATGGGGTATCGGAACTGTCGGATCGAACCTATTCTATTCGATAAAGGACCGCCCCCTGATGCTAAAAACACTGGTCAGCCGAACCGCAACTTGACCGAAGGGTTCGGCCAACCAGTTTGAAAGTACCAATTTTGACGGGTCGAGGGGGTTTCAGAACTGTCGGATCGAACCTATTCTATTCGATAGAGGGTCACTCCCTGATGATAAAAACACTGGTCAGCCGAACCGCAACCTGACCGAAGAGCTCGGCCAACCAGTTTTAAGGTGCTCATTTTCAGGTCCAATACATATTTTCATATAGCTTATAGTGTCGTTACTACGTGATTTCAGATTGCAAAGTGTGGTGGAGAAAATTTGTTTATTTCTTATTTTTTTAGGGTGCTGAGCTCGAAACAAGAGCTTCTCACCAAAATTTCATTGCGGAACAGGGTCAAAACCCAAAACACATAATATACAAGAAAAATGCAACTTTTGCGAGCAAAAATGCAAAACCGTTCATAATATGGAGCTACGTTAAAAATGGCAAATTTAAATATCAATTGTAGTAATATCGCTCAACGGATTTATAATATTTATGTCTCTTTGGACGTGCAATTATGTGCTCTCTAACATATTTATGGAAAGTTTTTCATAGAAATAAATAGTTTCAGAGTTATGAGCCAAATAACGGAAAACAGCAAACATTTCAGGGTTTTTCGTGATTTTGACCCTGTTCCGCGCAACGAAAATTTGGTGGCAAGCTCCGGATTCGCGCTCCGTACCCTAAAAAAACATAAGAAACAAAAAACTGTCTCCAACACATTTTGCAATCTGATGTACTAGGTTTATCACGTAGAAAATACACTATTAGTAAAATTTTAAATATAAATAGAATGGAAGCAGGAGCGGCCCAATGTATGTATTTTAAATGGACGACAGCAAAGGTTTTTGCTGCCCACATGACGTCACCCATTTAAAATGTATTGTGCTGTTTTCCTCGGTAACATTCATCGCATCCCGTCTGTATCAACCAAATATTTCATGACTTTTCCCCAAACCGGATTCTACTCCCTCTCGTACGTACTACATTGCTACAAGCTCATTCATAAATTGCCACACAGCACACACACAGTCATAATCCTTGCAAACATGCGCACACGCAATCAAAAGTTACAGGCCAAATACACCTGCAACTTGGTTGCCAACCTAAGTTGGCAACACGCAAAAAAAAAACGGAAATTAAGTAATTTGTAGGCATGTTGCAGGTTGCAGTACCAGGTTGCAAGAACGTGAATGGCGTGGTTGCCGGAATGTTGTAAGTGTGTAGTAACGTACCTGCAACCTAGGTTGGCAACCAAGTTGCAGGTGTATTTGGCCTGTAAGAAATATCATCAAAACAAAAAACAAATGTATTTTCTGAAATCGCTCGGTTCATCAATTGAGTCGTTTATGACTCTTTATGACTGTCGCTAAAAGAGGTCAGTTACTCAAAAATATTTATCCTTAATCTAAGCTTAAAGGGCGGCCAAATCATGACGTGGGGCTATCCTGCCACATTGATCACGATGAAGCTTAAATCATTCTTGAAGCGTGGTTGTTCACACTAGCTGTAGAATGCTGTAAGAGAAAACAAAGATAAAATGTATGAGCAATGTACGATGAATCGGCCGCGCCGGTATGCATAAACATTTTTTGTAAAATTTTCACTCTCCTCTCACCCCATAATGCCCGCAACTCTGCCCGTACATCATCGGGGTCATCGCGTCGCCGAGACTGAAAATATATTGCATCGCAAAAGGTGTGAGTAGTGAGTGCGTGTTGATGTATATACTATATGTACATATGTATATTTACTTGTGTGAATAACCCAATTTGTAGAATGAGGAAAATGAAATGCGTTTCTTTTTGTCTCAGACCTCAGGTGCAAATTTGCGCCTTTCCTCGCAATTCTGATACACATTATCGAAAATTACTTGATTGAAAATGTCCCAAAACGATAGTCGGCCTCCTGAAAAGTGGGGCTAAAGGGGTGACAGAAGACTTAAGAGTTGTTGATATAGTTGCAGCATGTTGAAATTGTTCGAAGTTTTTATGGAAAACTTGTAGTGCGTCTACAAAATTAACGCAAGTTCCATTATGCTAAATCATATAGGCGATTCCTTCTGAACGGGATGTCATTCAGAACACCATACTTCAAAAGGAAGACAAAAACCTTGAAAAGGACGGTCAGCAGACGAACCTGAAGTGATGCAAAAAGTGGGATTTTGCGAAAAACAACAATGATTTCTCGTGGCAATTTTGCAAAAAAAAACTGTTTGGCGACAAATTTGTACGATGTTTAATGTGCGCTAATTTGATATACTTCCCGTAGTCTTGCCTTAAATCGGTAAAAAGTTCAAGAGCTTAAACCAAGTTGCCGAATATTATTTCCCACATAAGTATAAAGTCAAATGTTGTGGACAATTGGGAGGGGGTGGCGGTTTTTTATTTCGTGAATTTATAAGAATTGGTTCGGAGGAAAACACACTAAAAGCACGCTGTCGAGGGTTGAGAGCTAACGTGGCGAGAGCGGGTTAAATTGTCGCATTTTTGTGCTTATCAGGTCCATTTCCGCTATATTTTCGAAACCGCGAACTGTACAAAAAAAATGTTTCATATTGAGAACATCAACACAGCATAGTCGGCATATCTATAGATTGGCTTTATGCATGTACGCTATATGGATCATCATCATTGTGGCACGATAGCCCGACGTCGGGCCTTGGCCGCCTGAATCGTTGACCTCTAATTGTCGCGGTTGCGTGACCTTGTCCTCCAGTTTCGGAAGCCCAGCAGCTGGTGGGCGTCTTCACCTACGGAGTTCTTTCAGCGAGCTCTCGGTCGTCCACGCAACCTCGCTCCGTCAATTCGTTGTGCGTTCATCACTTTCTTTGGCATGCGAATATCGTCCATCCGTTGTACATGCCCCGCCCATTGCAGACGTTGAAGCTTCACGATTTTCGATACTTCCAGCTCATCGTACAATTGATACAACTCATGGTTGTACCGGATACGCCATTGTCTCGCTCGCGAACTGCCCCGAAAATTCGCCGAAGGACCTTTCGTTCGAATCGGTCTAGCAAAATTTCGGAGGCTTGGGTGAGGGTCCATGTTTCACAGCCATAACATAGCACGGGTCGGATGATTGTTTTGTACACGCGGAGCTTCGTGTTCCTGTGCGCAAGTTTCGAATTAATAATAGGGAGGACCGAGAAATATGTCTTATTGGCTAGTTGTATCCGTCGCTTAATTTCGTCGGTTTCGTTGGCGTCCTTTGATAAATTACAACCCAGATAGTAGAAGTTGTCTATATACTCGATATTAAGGTCCCCCACTGTGATGCTTGAATTTGCTGGCGTCCTTGTTTTCGATTGCATCATGGCCTTTGTTTTGCTTTCGTTGATATGTAGTCCAACTTCCTTTGCGGCGTTATTGAGGTTATGCAGAAGGCTTTCTGCATCACCCAACCTTCGAGACATGATGTTGATATCGTCGGCATACGCTACTAATTGAGTCGACTTGATAAGTAGCGTTCCGCTGCTGTCCATATTCATGGCTCGAATTACATACTCCAAAGCAAGGTTGAAGGTCGGCGCCAGCCCGTCGCCCTGCTTGAGTCCAGTACGAGTTTCAAATAGGTCAGTGAGTCGGTTCTGCACTCTGACCTGCGAGACGGTATTAGTCATCGTCATCCTTGTGAGATTTTTGTGGATTAGGCAGATTATGCTTTTGCGCCAATCTTCGGGGATTACCTCGTCGTTCCATATTTTCAGCAGTAGCACATGTATAGCGTTGGTCAGGCACGTTCCACCATGCTTCAGCAGTTCTGCTGGGATCTCGTCAGCGCCGGGCGCTTTATTATTTTGAAGCGACTGTATGGCAAAACTTACCTCCTCTACTGTTGGGGGTAGAACGGGAGGGCCTGGTTCGGCTAACTGCTCAAGAGCTGGCTCCGCGGGGATGTTGATGGTGCATTGAGGAGCTCTTCAAAATGCGAGGCCCATCGTTTGTTGACGCTTTCGATGTCGCTGATGATGTTACCATCCTTGTCCTTACATAGGCTTGTCCTGGGTTGATATCCGTTCTTGATATTGTTTATAAGTTTGTACGCCTGTGTATTGTTCTTACTGGCTAATTTTTGGTTTATTTGCTGTAACTGCTCGTCAAAATTTTTGCGTTTCTTACGTCTAATTAATCCATTAGATACTCGCCGAAGTTCGTTGTATCTTTCTTTCTTGGCTCGGGATGCGCGTTGTGTGTATTGGCGATAGGCTTCATTTTTCGCCTCAATCGAGGCCCTGCATTCGTCGTCGAACCATTCGGCTCGTCTGCGCCGGCCTTTATAGCCCACGACCTCTTCTGCGACCCCCTTGATGCTGTCTTTAAGCTAGGGTCTTAGGATTTGAAAAATTACAAATCTTACGTGTTAAGGAGAAAAAACGTGATCCTAAGAAAAAACCAAGGTAAAAGTTTCCTCAAGATTTTTTTTTATTAAAAAAAAAGAAAAAAGAAAGAAAAAGTCAAATTATCAATAATACGAGCTTATACTTCAAGTCCTCGTCATAATGTCCTTCTCCATATCGGCATTTTTTCCACAAAATCGTTGCAAGCCGTTTCAATTGTTTGTAGTTGGTGTTCCCGAGACACTATAGGTTCATCGTAAACTTCATTTTTTAGTCCTATACATGGAAATAAAGCAGCGTTAAATTTGGACTTCTAGCAGGCCATGCGAAACGGCTTGCAACAATTTGCAAGCAAAAAAGAGAAAAGGTGTCTCAGGCAGTCTCTTCTGTAGGTAAAAGGTGTCGATATCGAGGGGAAACTTCGACCAGTACTTGTATTTTAAGTTCTTATTGTTAATAATTTTACTGTTTCGTTCTTTTTTCGTTTTTTATAAATAAAAAATCTTGTTTACTAAACAAAACAATAAAAATTGAGGAAATGTTTACCTTGGTTTTCTCTTAGGATCACGTTTTTTCTCCTTAACACGTAAGGTTTGTAATTTTTCATATCCTAAGACCCTCATTTTAATATGTCGTTCGAAAGCTAACATAATGAGGCAACTTTTGTCAACTTTGCACATTTGTGAGTTCAAAGCACAGTTACGATTTTACAATTAGTATTTTCAACGAAAAACCGATTTTCGAATTTCTTTAAAGTTTGAACGATAGTATCTGGGAAGCTATTTAAATGATTTATTTGAGAGTTATTGAGTTATTTAATGTTGAAGTTTGTGCACTTTCAGAAATTGAAGTCAAATCTCGGATTAAATATTTGAGAGTGTGGCAAAAAGTAATTTTTCTCGTCAAGTCGAGCTTTTTGACACTATTTACAAAAGATGCTAAAATTTTGTAACGGTTAAAAATAGAGAGGTCATCTAGAACATAAATTCTACCTAAATGAGCTGTACTATCATCCATTAGGTATAGTATGTACCATGAGTCGTGTGTGTCTATACAATTTTAAAATTTTAAGTTTTAAGAGTAGCATTATTATAAAGATATAGAAATTTAGGCTATTGTTTATTATTATTCAATCCCTACACGTTTTAATCTCTCATTTCATATATAATTTCACAGAGCATCCATATAGCGTACATGCATAAAGCCAATCTATAGATATGCCGACTATGCTGTGTTGATGTTCTCAATATGAAACTTTTGATTTTTAAATTAGCAATATGTTGATACAAGTTAAGAATTCGACATATGCTTGTAAGATGAGTTTTATAGGAACTTTTGTAAGCTTTCATTTTTGCTCAGACAATTTTTTTTGTACAGTTCGCGGTTTCGAAAATATAGCGGAAATGGACCTGATAAGCACAAAAATGCGACAATTTAACCCGCTCTCGCCACGTTAGCTCTCAACCCTCGACAGCGTGCTTTTAGTGTGTTTTCCTCCGAACCAATTCTTATAAATTCACGAAATAAAAAACCGCCACCCCCTCCCAATTGTCCACAACATTTGACTTTATACTTATGTGGGAAATAATATTCGGCAACTTGGTTTAAGCTCTTGAACTTTTTACCGATTTAAGGCAAGACTACGGGAAGTATATCAAATTAGCGCACATTAAACATCGTACAAATTTGTCGCCAAACAGTTTTTTTTTGCAAAATTGCCACGAGAAATCATTGTTGTTTTTCGCAAAATCCCACTTTTTGCATCACTTCAGGTTCGTCTGCTGACCGTCCTTTTCAAGGTTTTTGTCTTCCTTTTGAAGTATGGTGTTCTGAATGACATCCCGTTCAGAAGGAATCGCCTATATGATTTAGCATAATGGAACTTGCGTTAATTTTGTAGACGCACTACAAGTTTTCCATAAAAACTTCGAACAATTTCAACATGCTGCAACTATATCAACAACTCTTAAGTCTTCTGTCACCCCTTTAGCCCCACTTTTCAGGAGGCCGACTATCGTTTTGGGACATTTTCAATCAAGTAATTTTCGATAATGTGTATCAGAATTGCGAGGAAAGGCGCAAATTTGCACCTGAGGTCTGAGACAAAAAGAAACGCATTTCATTTTCCTCATTCTACAAATTGGGTTATTCACACAAGTAAATATACATATGTACATATAGTATATACATCAACACGCACTCACTACTCACACCTTTTGCGATGCAATATATTTTCAGTCTCGGCGACGCGATGACCCCGATGATGTACGGGCAGAGTTGCGGGCATTATGGGGTGAGAGGAGAGTGAAAATTTTACAAAAAATGTTTATGCATACCGGCGCGGCCGATTCATCGTACATTGCTCATACATTTTATCTTTGTTTTCTCTTACAGCATTCTACAGCTAGTGTGAACAACCACGCTTCAAGAATGATTTAAGCTTCATCGTGATCAATGTGGCAGGATAGCCCCACGTCATGATTTGGCCGCCCTTTAAGCTTAGATTAAGGATAAATATTTTTGAGTAACTGACCTCTTTTAGCGACAGTCATAAAGAGTCATAAACGACTCAATTGATGAACCGAGCGATTTCAGAAAATACATTTGTTTTTTGTTTTGATGATATTTCTTACAGGCCAAATACACCTGCAACTTGGTTGCCAACCTAGGTTGCAGGTACGTTACTACACACTTGCAACATTCCGGCAACCACGCCATTCACGTTCTTGCAACCTGGTACTGCAACCTGCAACATGCCTACAAATTACTTAATTTCCGTTTTTTTTTGCGTGTTGCCAACTTAGGTTGGCAACCAAGTTGCAGGTGTATTTGGCCTGTAACTTTTGATTGCGTGTGCGCATGTTTGCAAGGATTATGACTGTGTGTGTGCTGTGTGGCAATTTATGAATGAGCTTGTAGCAATGTAGTACGTACGAGAGGGAGTAGAATCCGGTTTGGGGAAAAGTCATGAAATATTTGGTTGATACAGACGGGATGCGATGAATGTTACCGAGGAAAACAGCACAATACATTTTAAATGGGTGACGTCATGTGGGCAGCAAAAACCTTTGCTGTCGTCCATTTAAAATACATACATTGGGCCGCTCCTGCTTCCATTCTATTTATATTTAAAATTTTACTAATAGTGTATTTTCTACGTGATAAACCTAGTACATCAGATTGCAAAATGTGTTGGAGACAGTTTTTTGTTTCTTATGTTTTTTTAGGGTACGGAGCGCGAATCCGGAGCTTGCCACCAAATTTTCGTTGCGCGGAACAGGGTCAAAATCACGAAAAACCCTGAAATGTTTGCTGTTTTCCGTTATTTGGCTCATAACTCTGAAACTATTTATTTCTATGAAAAACTTTCCATAAATATGTTAGAGAGCACATAATTGCACGTCCAAAGAGACATAAATATTATAAATCCGTTGAGCGATATTACTACAATTGATATTTAAATTTGCCATTTTTAACGTAGCTCCATATTATGAACGGTTTTGCATTTTTGCTCGCAAAAGTTGCATTTTTCTTGTATATTATGTGTTTTGGGTTTTGACCCTGTTCCGCAATGAAATTTTGGTGAGAAGCTCTTGTTTCGAGCTCAGCACCCTAAAAAAATAAGAAATAAACAAATTTTCTCCACCACACTTTGCAATCTGAAATCACGTAGTAACGACACTATAAGCTATATGAAAATATGTATTGGACCTGAAAATGAGCACCTTAAAACTGGTTGGCCGAGCTCTTCGGTCAGGTTGCGGTTCGGCTGACCAGTGTTTTTATCATCAGGGAGTGACCCTCTATCGAATAGAATAGGTTCGATCCGACAGTTCTGAAACCCCCTCGACCCGTCAAAATTGGTACTTTCAAACTGGTTGGCCGAACCCTTCGGTCAAGTTGCGGTTCGGCTGACCAGTGTTTTTAGCATCAGGGGGCGGTCCTTTATCGAATAGAATAGGTTCGATCCGACAGTTCCGATACCCCATCGACCCGTCAAAATTGGTACTTTCAAACTAGTTGGCCGAACCCTTCGGTCAGGTTGCGGTTCGGCTGACCAGTGTTTTTAGCACCAGGGAGTGACCCTCTATCGAATAGAATAGGTTTGATCCGACAGTTCTGAAACCCCGAACGCACTTACTTAATTAGCACCTTTAAACTGGTTGGCCGAGCCCTTCGGTCAGGTTGTGGTTCGGCTGACCAGTGTTTTTAGCATCAGGGGGCGTTCCTTTATCGAATAGAATAGGTTCGATCCGACAGTTCTGATACCCCATCGACCCGTCAAAATTGGTACTTTCAAGCTGGTTGGCCGAACCTTTGGGTCAGGTTGCCGTTCGGCTGACCAGTGTTTTTAGCACCAGGGAGTGACCCTCTATCGAATAGAATAGGTTTGATCCGACAGTTCTGATACCCCATCGACCCGTCAAAATTGGTACTTTCGAACTGGTTGGCCGAACCCTTCGGTCAGGTTGCGGTTCGGCTAACCAGTGTTTTTTAGTACCAGGGAGTGACCCTCTATCGAATAGAATAGGTTTGATTCGACAGTTCTGAAACCCCATCGACCCGTCAAAATTGTTACTTTCAAACTGGTTGGCCGAACCCTTCGGTCAGGTTGCGGTTCGGCTGACCAGTGTTTTTATCATCAGGGAGTGACCCTCCATCGAATAGAATAGGTTTGATCCGACAGTTCTGAAACCCCATCGACCCGTCAAAATTGGTAATTTCGAACTGGTTGGCCGAACCCTTCGGTCAGGTTGCGGTTCGGCTGACCAATGTTTTTAGCATCAGGGAGTGACCCTCTATCGAATAGAATAGGTTTGATCCGACAGTTCTGAAACCCCATCGACCCGTCAGAATTGGTAATTTCGAACTGGTTGGCCGAACCCTTCGGTCAGGTTGCCGCTCGGCTGACCAGTATTTTTTGCATCAGAGGGCCGTCCTTTATCGAATAGAATAGGTTTGATCCGACAGTTCCGAAAACCCCATCGCACCTAAAAAATTTGCACCTTTAAACTGGTTGGCCGAACCCTTCGGTCAGGTTGCCGCTCGGCTGACCAATGTTTTTAGACTCACGGAGAGGTCCTCTATCGAATAAAATAGGTTCGATCCGACAGTTACCCATACCCCCAAACACCTCTAATTTTTGCGTCTAATTACGTCTAATTACGCTATACTGGTCAAGTTTTGCTTCGGCTGACCAACCGTTTCGATATCACCGTAACTAAACGCAACTTTTAAGATGGTTAATTTCCGACAGTTCGAAAACCCCGGTTTTTTACCATCACGGCTCGGACTATCACTTCAGATACACGATTCTACTGCAACAATGTATTCAGTACGAAATGTGTACACTGGATTTTCTTAGCAAGTGAATAGCTTTTTGGCTGGTATGTACCTCATCTTCACTTCCGTATCGTATGAGGTGATTCTTTGCGATTTCTCTTGTGTTTTTAGTTGATGCAGAATTTTATTTGTGGATAATTTGGAAATTGATAAATTGTTTTGGATGTACAAATTTGTTCGGTTGAGTTATGCAAGTCAATGAAATGACAAAGATAGTATTTTGCCTTTGTTAAACAAAAGGTTTGAGAGTATCATTTACATTATATCGATCCTTGTTTTTAATGGTCACTTCACCTACTTTTGGAGCCACGAGCCGCCACTGCATCCTAGCTGAATATATCATTGAAAATAATATCTCCTGGGCCGCTGAATGGAACAACCTTTTCCAACGTTTACAAATAAATGCAAATAATAGTATTTCTTCAGATACCTCTTGGAATGAAATAGACGGAAAATTAAAGATGAAAGAAAGGGAAGAAAATATCATTCAAGCTCTTAACTCTCAGTCTCATGACTTATACTCCAAACTTAATTACGATGTCATACCTATAATAATCAAAAGCTATGCATCGTGGGCCTCTGGATTAATTATTAAAGCCAGGTGCGGGATGCTTAATTTGAATGCAAGATCATTTTCATCAAATTCCAACGAGTTGTGCTCTTTATGTAACATGGGAGTCCCTGAAAATATAACACATTTCATTGGTTCTTGTCCTATCTACAATCCATTCAGACTAAAATATTTTGCTTGTACTGTATTAGAAGAAAGTGATGTTATAGATATCTTAAACGGCACAAATGGCATTGCTCTATATAAGTATATTGAATCTTGTTTAAATTATCGTAGCTTGATTGTAAATGAACTCCGCTAAATCCGTTATTGCAATGAATTAAGTAACTCTAAAGCCACTTCTGGCACACAACTATAATGTTATGCCATACATAGATATAAGAAATAATATTATAATATATTTTGTATATCTATTAATAAATAAATAAATAATAATAATTAACGGTTCCTTGTCCTCGAAAACGGCGAACAACTCTGCGAATCGTTGATCTCGAGGGAGCAACTCTTACATGGAGCGTTCGTCGATACTCGCGCTGTGTCTCGACAATCGAATTATTATTCGGCGTGTAAATTTGTATTATTTGAACTCGTTGCTCAACCGTATCTTTCCATGATGTTTTTTTTTTGTTTTTTTTTTTTTCAATACTAACGCATATGGATCCTTTCCTTTTATTTTATCAATGTAATTTTATAAAAACTTGATAAATTTGAGCAACGAGACAAGCATTCATTACCATTCATTCATTTTTTGTTATTATTGTGTCATTACCTGACGCATTTTTACGACTTAATTTCTAAATAAATTTACTAATAATGGTAATTTTGGCAGTAATTACCTTTTAAACATTGAGTTAATGAATCGTTAGTAAAATTCCATCAAGTGTGAAAATTATGGAAAACAACGAAGATCTGGACAGCGACCAGCAGTTACTGCAAGAGAAGAAAAGCCATTGAGGAACGAAAATTCGCATCAGAAATCCGGAGCGAAATGAATTTACCTGTAAGTGTGCGTCATGTCCAGCAGATTCTACACTCCCACAAGGACCTCAAATTCATCAAAAAGCAGAAAAATAACCTTTGACCCAATATCATAAGGCGAAGCGTCATCAATGGGGCCAACAACATATGGATTTCGGCTAAAAGTGGAAAAGCGTTATTTTCGGTGACGAAAATAAGTTTAATCTGGATGGCCCCGATGGTGTTCAATATTATTGGCACCATTTAGGACGAGAAAAAGAAGTTGCCATGAGCCGAAACTTTGGTGGTGGCTCTGTGGTGATTTGGGGTGCATTTTCATTTGCAGGGAAATTGCGTTTGGCCTGGGTTAAACCGAAAATGACCGCCAGTGGTTATGTGGAGATATTAGAGACATCGCTCATTGACCATGCCGAGTCAATTAAATTGGACCGGAATTAATTTTCCTTCAGGATAATGCCAGTATTCATCGGGCGCAAACGACAACAGAATGGTTCCAAGAGAAAAACATTACAGTTTTAGATTGGCCCGTAGCCATTGAAAATTTATGGGGAATACTTGTTAGGAAGGGGTACACCCATAGAAAACAATATCAGACAGTATGGAATTCAAAGGAGCGATCCGCCCAGCTTGGGGAGAAATTAACCAAAATATCCTGGAAAACCTAGTACATACAGTCCCAAGAAGAGTTTTCCAGGTAATTAGAAACAATAGAGAACCGACAGGATATTAATTTATATCAAATCGTTTTTTTTTTAATTATAAGCTAAAACAATAATTAAACTAGCAATATTTCGAAATTGATTTATAATTATTTCGCACTAAAGCCTAGTACTGACCTCGAGAGGGAAATTTTTCGCCGCTGCGATTTTTTCAATGAAAATGTATTCTTACTGTCGTGGAATATGTGGGGAATGCTGGGGAATTCCATAAGCTACAATCCGAAAAGAGTTCAATATTTTTTCCGGTCATTTTATATATTTTTTTCCGATTCCCCGGTTATTTCATCGTGAAATGTCACATGACCGGGGAATCGAAAAATAATACATAAAATGTCCGAGGAGAGTTATGCAACCGGGCTCGGATTGTAACTTATGGAATTCCCCACCGTTTGTGACATATTCCACGACAGTACACTCAGAGAAATATTCACTCATATTGAACGAAATATATTTAATTCAAACGATTTGCGCTTTTGATTTGGCTCCACAAGCAAATGCGTTTAATTCTAACGAGTGGCGTTTCTTTCAAAAGCATAATGAGTTGTAAAAAGGCGTTTGAATTAAAAGAATTTGCGTTTACCTGGAAAGAAGGAGCCAGTCGATTTAAACGTATTCTTCATTGAAATAAACACTTATTCTTTGATTGTAAACCGGGTAACGCATTTTGAATAAATGAAAGGCAATTGTATCAAACGTCTTCGTTTTTATATTGAACATTTTTGTTATTTAAATTAAACGAAGCATTCTTTTTAATGAAATGATATGTATTTCGAAAGTAACATATCCCGTTTTCATTTCATAGAAATTACCCTATTCATAATAATTGAGTTTTACATGGAATTAAAAGCAAACTCTGCTGAAATAAAATAATACATTCCGTTTGATTGTCCATTCTCCATTCGATTAGATACTCACTGTTACCTGGGTTGACAAATCAATAAATAATAAAACTTATGAAAACTTCAGGAAAACACTTTCTTTTTTATTTATGTCTAATTTTAATATGATTAATACATAACACTTTTATTTTAACACCCGCTAAACTTAAATTGCACGTGTGGAAGCGTCCATTCCTCCAGATGAATGCAAAAGTACATTCTCGAAAACACTCTTAACATCGACGAAGATTCTAACTAATGACATACACGTTTGTTGTTAGACACTACACATTTGTACACAATGAACATGAACACGTGAGACTCATCGGACCGGCCAGAAGTATTAACTACCTGTTGTGCTACGTTGTAACAAATGATATTTTGGCATCGCGTCCTTTAGGTATGTGTATTTGTTACGTAAAGGAATGCATACACATTACTATGTAATGCGGAATCTTTTGATTTAAACGACCGCCGTTTGGGGCTTAGCTACTCTTTTGTTTTAAAAGAAATTCTTTTAGCGTAAATGAGAACTCGTTCAAATCAAACGAGATTTTTCAAACGAATACTGCGTTCAATTTAAATGTGGAGCTTTTAATATGAATGTGCGTTTTTTTTTCTGAGTGTATATATCCATTTTTATTGATAAAATCCCTGGGCGAAAAATTTCAGTCTCGATTTTAATTCAGCCCTTAAAACGTAAAAAGTTTTCTATTTTCTTTAACTGGATGTAAATTTTTTTTTAAATCTTATAGTAGTCGATCGATTTAATATTTAATTTGTTTTTGTTGATTTTTTAAGCTTTTTTATGGGTGAACTTATAATTATTCCAGTGGCTCTATATGCAACTTTTGGAAAAGTTCCGACATTCTTAAACGCAGCAGTAGAAACACTGTATCGCCAAAATCAACGAGTTTTAACAACGCCGTCTATATATTAAGGCCGCAATGTAGAATCTTAGACGTCAAAATCAGCTCGTAGTTTTTGGTTATATTCGCCAATGTTTCACTGTTTTGTTTTTGCTTTTTAGTAGTTTTGTCCGTGTAAATCCAAAATTTAAGAGCTAAACTATGACGTCGTTGTACAGCTGAGTTGCGGCTATGATATTTCTAGATGGCGTTGGTTTTAAGCCTTTTTTCGATTGAGGACACTTCGTTTTTCTCTCAGTGTACTAAGAAACGTTTTTATTAATAAACAAGCAAATTTGTTGACATTCTACAAAAAGCCAAGAAATACGGTTTTAAAATTGATATGAATGAAAGGTAGGCCATCTTAATAATAGTAATAGTAATAGTTATTAAGAATGAACCTTGATGCTAGAAAATTTAATGTAGAAAAACATCTTTGTCGCATCGCTTTCTCGTAGGTTGGGTGCATTCCAGATTGTGTCGCTGTCAGGCGCAGGCAGCCTGTGAAAACATTTTATGTAAAGCCTAGTACTGACATCGAGAGTGAAATTTTTCGCCGCTGCGATTTTTCAATGAAAATGTATTCTACTGTCGTGGAATATGTGGGGGAATGCTGGGGAATTCCATATGCTACAATCCGAAAAGAGTTCTATAATTTTTCTCGGCCATTTTATGTATTTTTTTCGATTCTTCGGTTATTTCATCGTGAAATCTCAAATGACCGGGGAATCGAAAAATAATACATAAAATGACCGAGGATAATTATGGAAGCGGTCTCGGATTGTAGCTTATGGAGTTCCCCACCGTTTGTGACATATTCCACGACAGTAAGTATCCATTGGTATTGATAAAATCCCTATGGGCGAAAAATTTCACTCTCGATCTTAAGTAAGTAATATCACGGATGAACTGTTTGGCGGTGTGGAAATTTTGATTTAGTTCGGCAAGTCAGACATTTTTACAAAAAATGCTACAAATTACATTGTAACGAGTTCCGTTGTACATTAATTCTCCCCAAATGAGCCACACTACCTACCATTAAAATATTCTTCACGATGAATGGGACACCCTGTATAATGATGATTTCCCGAAAAATTAAATGAAGTTTTGTCAATTGTATATTATACAAGAAATAACGAGACCGAGTTCTAATCGTGCGAATAGCACGATGAGTGTATACCCTATACCCATGTACAGACCTAGAATGCGCGTAAAACCGAAAATATTCACTTTATTTTTTTAAGGGGGAAGGAAGGGGTAGATGGGTCAAATCTCGCACATCTTTTATATCTTATTACGGCATCCAGCAGCTATCATGTGTTATAAATTTCAAGTTTTTGGGGACATTCTATCAAAAGATATGATGCAATATTGCTTTGTAGGGGATGTAGGAGTAGGGGTAGTCGGACCTTCTCCACTTTCCACTAACTTCAAGAATATGTCACAATTGGGCATTGCTGAAAATTTCAGGTCCCTAGCGATATTCTGTCGAAAAATATGGCCGAATTACACTATCACGGAGGGGTTATTTGTATGGGAGGTAGGGGAACGCATGGTCCGATTTGGCCCATTTTCAATACCATCCAAGCTTTTATCAAAACAATCATCTCACCAAAATTTCAAAACGCTAGCTTCATTATTTCGGGAGTTATCGTGCGAACTGACAGACAGACAGACAGACGGACATGGCTTATTCGAATCAGGGACCGACCCTGATCATTTATATATATACTTTGCCATACCTCCGGTGGCTCCTTTGAGGTGTTACATAAATCGTCGTAACAAAAACAATATACCCTATGCCATCTTATGGGTATAGGGTATAATGATTATATCTCTGACTTCCGCCAATTTGTTCACCACTTAATTACATACATACATTGATTTATGTATGTATTACAATTTAAGATGACTTTTTATTTTCTATTACCTCCTACTTTTATTTAGTAAATCATCAGCAACAATGTCATTTAATTCCGTCTGTTTAATTTTCACATACAACCAAACTCAATATCTATACTATACTACACTATTGAAGGACAAACTGAATCCCATCAACTTTGCAATAAATTGCAATTAAACAATCAATTGACGAAATTGCCCGACAATTAAGTAAAATACCAGAATAGAATCCAACAGCCAACAAGTTGTGACGTCGTCTGGCAGGTTCAATATTCTCATGAATGCTAAATATATGTAACTGTTGTGTGTATTTATATGCAAACAACTAAGAAAACTACAAATCACGCTCAGCAACAGTACAGTGTTGCGTATGCGAAATTCACATACAATCCCAAGAAACCACTAAAAAAAATTTTAATTACAGATGAGCTTTTCAGAATAATTCTACCGAAAATGTTTCAACGTTTCAATTTATATGCATTTGTATAATTTTGGTCTGGTTCTGAATAAATTCTATTGCTAGATTTTTTACATTTAAATTACATACAATGTATACGCAACCAGTATCTACGATACGACGAATGAATTAATAGTATTTTTTCTGAAAAAAAAGCTTCCACAACAGGGAAGAAGTTACTATGCAAAGCTGCGAAAGCTCGAATAACTGAAACAATTAGTTGCTGTGTGATATGGTTACGTCATAATACCAGCTACACTACTTGATGAATGATGACTAACTATAAACAGTATGTAGTATTTTGAATGTAGGGATCTACACTGAAAAATACTTTATAAAAGCCACTTTTGGAAATGAATATTGTTTCAGTAGGCGTAGCGATGTACGTAAGGTAAATATGTAAACTTAAATGCTGTATCTACATAATTTGCATAATTCTAATAAAATAAAAAAATTATTGTATCAAATATTTCTCAATTAATAAATTTTTTTAGGTTTATTTCCATTTATTCAAATAATTAGGACAAAATAATGAAGGTGTTTGTTAAAAAAGAAAATCGAACGTAAATAATAAATTACGTTTTTCTGAAAAGAGTTGTTCATCAACCACTGTATCCACTACAACAACTAGTCAACAAAGTCCACTGACATTCAGCTATAATTCAACACATTCTTCAAGTCAATTCAGCGGCCTGCCCACCTTGAAGGTCATCTTCTACGTATAGTTCAGCTCTATCATTTTGTTATTTTTCCGGAATCGTGGATTAGCCGTTGTCTGTTCTGCTCGACATTAGTCAGAGTGACGCGAAAATCAACGCATTCGCCATTCCATCATCCTCGACTTATTTTATTTATAGAAAACCCAAATAATTTTCGAAATAGAATTGGCACACGTTCTGTGATAATAAAGCACGTGTTTATATTAGTTCCGTATTGCTTGCATTTTAAGTGCCTTAGTGAGTAATTCTAAATGAAATTGTGACCTAAAAAATGCATCGACGCTAATATAGTGCATGGTCAGATATGAACAAAAATTGTTGTGGTGAAGTGAAAGAGTGTCTTCAGCTAGAAAAAAAAACAAGGGGGCTTCGCCCCCTGCTCGCTTCGCCCCCTGCTCGCTTCGCCCCCTGCTCGCTTCGCTCGCCAACCCCGGGGCCGAGGCTAATTTCGGGCGCGGCCGAAATTTTGATACCCTTCGCTTGGGCTAAAAGTTTTTTCGGGCGTACCTATGACTTGTATTCAATCCCCCTCCTCATCAGCACCCGCTCTAAGGGGGGGACGAACCGGGCGGTCGCCCGGGGCGCCAAATTTTAGGGGCGGCTATTTGGTCAAAACACGAATAAAAAAAATCGAAAAACCAAAAGTAAGAACTCAATATCAACTTGGATTTAGTGTAAAGGAAACCATGACAACTACAGATGAAGTAAAAAGGGGTGAAACAAAATAAGAAATAAGGCTCTGTTTAAGTAAAGAAGCACAACAATTGCTTCTTTAGGAAACGCGTTACTTTTTAAATTTAGCAACTGTATCATTAATTCTCTTTTGAAGGTTGTGTTTTAAAGATGCAAAGTTCTTGCTAGGCTTTGAAGAGCCCATACAATTGATATACTAAATACTGCAATTAGAATCTTAAAATGTTTAGTGAGATTTGCCTAAATTTTACGTCTGTGATGCTTGCAAAGTTATGTGCTAATTAAGATCTTCTTTAAAAAGAAACTTATTCCAGAATGGTGTGCGGATTTCGTCCTCCAATTGAAAATTAGTTCCTCTTCTTTTCATCAGAATTAAGGATTTGCTTGCATTATCCCTAATTCTTGTCAAAGGGAAGGGCTTCCTGATTTTGAAATGGCTTGGACTGCTATCCATTCTCATAAGGATAACTTTTGTGTTTCTGATATTTTTCGCTACATGTTCGTTAAATGGTGCAAAAAGTGTCGCTAGTGGCGATAAAAAGAAAGAAAAATTCTTCTTTCGAGAGCTGATAGCATAAATATTCCCTCTCAGTTGACCGA
Organism: Microchrysa polita; assembly: GCA_949715475.1. Lineage (NCBI taxonomy): Eukaryota > Metazoa > Arthropoda > Insecta > Diptera > Stratiomyidae > Microchrysa > Microchrysa polita. The sequence continues at coordinate 15,673,487 of OX454415.1, forward strand.
ACCGAAAAAATTACAAAATTGATCTCCCCAAAGTCTCTAACCGTCCCGGCGTGTGTTGTCCACAACTTTAATGTTTTGTTCGCGGTTTTGCAAACCCCGTTCAGTGTGGTTGCGTCCTAATATTTTTATTCAGTCTGTTGCGTCAGATCTCGTCCACTAAGTAAATATTGAACCTCCGGAGAAACCATAAAATTAGAATTAAGTAGTGCATATACGCTCAGCACATAAAAGCGTTAAAAAATTTTCTATTCGAAATTTCTCGCCCAAATGCACCGTTTTCAACACAATATCTTTTCGGATTTGGCAGCAATTCAACTTTAATTCATCAAGAATTGGATGGTCAAAATTAGGACAAGGTAGTTTGGATTTTGGATTCCAGCAAAATGAGAGATGTACACATTGCCAGAGCCGCAATAGCAGTCCTCCCTAATATGTTTCCGGACATGCTAATATCGGGATTTAGCTAGGTTTCGCCGATTTAGCTAGCTCTAACCTTATTCTCTATAACAACTCGCGAAATGATGCCATTATGAAAATAAGCCACCCATGTTTAAACAACTGAAGAAACTCGTCCACGAACAGACCCAGCTAATTTATGTTTATCCGCTCCACCATTTTTTTGGCATACCATTTTCGAGAGCGGAGTTTTCTAAAATGTGTTGTCGTGTTGAGTGTTTTTGAGGAAAACAAATGTTCCCATTAACTTTCAATCTCTTACGTCATTCTAAATTCCGCAAGGTTTGACATCTCTATATTTTTTGCCGGTGGTGAATAGCATGTGCTCGGGAAATTCAATACTTAGCTTTAATTTTGGAACAAACTCTCTAGGCCTTGCTGAACTGAGCTGAATTGCGCTTAAGAGTATGAATGATGGCGGAATAGGTTTCTACTTCATATTATCTGGGCTTTCTCAGTGGGGAGACATTCTATTCTCTGAATTACTATAGCGTTGGTTCGAATCCCACTGTGACTATGAATTTTTATGTCGATATGTGATACTACGGCAGCCATTGTGGAACCGATGTGTTACAACGACCAAGAGCTGCCAAAATCACTCGATTCAAGAATAAAAAGTCTCTTAAATCGCTTCTACAACAACAACGACATAACATGTGCTATCTACTATTAATCTGCCTGGTATTTCACCTAAGGGGCGGCAATTTGTCCTCTTGCCCGGGACGGCGTTAGTGCTAGAGCGGGCGCTGCTCCTCATTCTTTTTTTTTCCGACTTGACGAAAGTTTTGGGCTTGGTTGAAATAAGTGGGCAAAAAAAATATTTACTCGGAAAATTTTATTGGGGTTGCCGGAGCATGACCCCACAGTACGATTACATTGGTTTTGAACATTTTAGTTGCTTTGATAAAGACACATTAATTCAAGGTTTTGTGAAATTGGTGTAAAAAAATGTTTCTTAGAAGAACCAATATAGGGGGTTTGGTTTGTATGGCAGCCCCATGACCCCATGGTCCAATTTGATTCAATCTTACATATGTTTTGTGTCATCAATAGAAATACATTTGTGTGAAATTTTGTTGAAATTGGTGCACAAATAAAAAAGTTTTTCTTAGAAGAACCTAATTTGGGGTGTTGGATTTGTATGGCAGCCCCATGACCACATGGTCCGATTTTATCCATTCTTACATATGTTTTGTGTCAATAATAGAAATACATTTGTGTGAAATTTGGTTGAAATTAGTGCACAAATAAAAAAGTTTTTCTTAGAAGAACCTAACTTAGGGGGTTTAGTTTGTATGGCAGCCCCATGACCCCATGGTCCGATTTGATCCATTCTTGCATATATTTTGTGTTTTCTATAGAAACACATTGGTGTGAAATTTGGTTGAAATTGGTACACAAATAAAAAAGTTTTTCTTAGAAGAACTCAAATTGGGGAGCTAGGTTTGTATGGCAGCCCCATGACCCAGTGATCCAATTTGGGTGAATCAAACATACAAACAGCCTGCAACAATAAGAAGCACGTGTGCAAAATTTCAGCTTGCTAGCTTTAATACCCGCCGAGTAAAACGCGTCGCAACAGACAGACAGACAGACAGACAGACAGACGGACATGCTCCAATCGACTCCCCAAGTCATGCTGATCATATATGTATACTTTTTATATGGCGGAGATGCTTCCTTTAATGCGTTACAAACTTCATGACAAAGTTAATATACCCTTTCACTCTATGAGCGAAGGGTATAAAAATAAGATACAAAAGTGAACGTTTCGCTACTATACTAAGAGTTAATTTAGCCTTGGCTCGATCAGCTGTTGTAATTACCGCTTTGCTTTTTTTTTCACTTAATTTGTGCTGTCCTATTGACTTAATTATTATTTTTCTGCGCTGATATTGGCAAGTGTGATTACTAATATAGGTAGGCTTATAAAACGAATTCTATTGACCTTTACTTTTCACTCGCGGTATACTTGATTTTGATAGTGTGGGAATCTCGTGTATGAAGTATAAGGTCGTCAGAAGGCGCGATTGATAACACATTGTCTATAAATAACAGTGCATAAGTATTTTAGGCGGGAAAATGATAAGAGAATTAAAGATAACCGATTTCATTTACAGTTAAACACGGTTAAGTGCAACACGCTTAAGTGCAAAACTCGGATAAGTGCACAGAATTTTCATGCACTATCCATTCAATGCGATTTTCAATACATTTCAAAACGGATAAGTGCAACACGGATAAACGCACAACACGCTTAAGTGCACACAATTTTTTGGTAGGGTTAACAACATTTGGACACGATTCATGACGGATAAGTGCACATGTGCATTTGAAAAATTTATTAGTGCAGACGTTTCCAACAAGACTGTTTTATACGATTTTATTCCATCCTATAGCCCGAGATATCTAATATTTATTGATTCAATTTATGAAAATGTCGAAGAAATGGAAATTAGGTCTACTGGATAATTTTTGTCTTTAAGTAGAAAAATCTGACAGTTAAAAATTTCTCGTTTTGGGAGCAGCTTAAGGCTAAGATAAAACATTCTCTTGATAAAAAAATATTTAGCAAAAGTGGCAGTCTCTTTCATTCCAGCGTTCATGTTAGCAGTCTCAGTCAGTCTCCTCCTTTAGATCACAGAACACCACTAAGATAGTCGTTAGGTTCTTAGAAAATTTTGGTTTTTCCTTTTTTTGCGAACAAAATTTGTTTGGATGTTGTTTTCCCATTTCTGCAAGCAAGTAATAATTTTGACCAGGGATTTGGAGCGGAGTGGAGCGGAGCAACCTAAAATTTCGGAGCGAAAGAGCGGAGCGTGGAGCGGAGCGTGGAGCGGTTTTTTCGCAAGCTGGAGCGGAGCGATTTTTGCTTTAAAAGTCGCTCCGCTCCGCTCTGCTCCGAAGTAAAAAATCCAAGAAAAAAATTAATTTTTTCGATGAAATTTTTCATTTTTGATGATTTTAGACGATTTAAAGGCGAAGAATTCGTTCATCAATTCATTGGGGTAAAAGAGGTTTTGCGTTTAGTCTTAATCATCACTTTTCATTATTAAGAAATTCAAGATCATCCATGACAGAAAAGTTCTGTCCTGTACTGTACTGATGAATGAAACGCCCTTTTTAATTTGAATTAGCTATCAGGTGCGTCTTATTGAATTGAGTACAGGACAGCGCAGCTTCCACAACAATTTTACATATTTCGTTCTGTACGGGATGTCCGGAAACTATTACATAAAGGCACCCAAATATGATTCCTCGTGATATTTTCAGCAAAAAGGAGTATAAAAATGCTCGAATTATTAACTCTTCAGCTACCACAGACATTTAAAGACTTTTCAAAAATTTAATACTCATAATACCTACATATTTTCTTTCGATCATGGCCAACAGTTTTTCCAAAGAATAAACCCAATAAAAATCGGATCATCACAAACTGCTGTATGAAAAAGGTTCAAAGACAAAATTTGGTGATCTTACTTCGTATAAATTTTTTTTCCAGGTCTTAGTGATAATATTTTTGTAAAATCTTTAAATGCTTTTTGTAGCTAAGGAGTTAAGAATCGGGACATTCCCAGTACACCTATTTTACTGCAAATTACATTAATAATCATATTTCGGCGCGCTTTTGCGATAGTTTAGTTTCGGGACACCCTGCCTGGAAAAACTGAATTGTATGTTGAAATTTGTACGAAATTGGTGCTATCCTGTTTTGTACTTGATCGAATAAAACGCACCTATGAAGTCATATTCTATAAAACGTGAGCAGATATAAGTTGAATTGATGAATTCGCGAAAAATAATAATTATTTACTAAGATTAATGAAATTTTGTTGTATTTTTGTAATGGAGCGGAGCGGAGCGAACAAATTTTAGTCGGAGCGGAGCGGTTTCAAATTGGTCGGAGCGGGAGCGGAGCGGAGCGAAAAAAAGTGGCGCTCCAAATCCCTGATTTTGACATACATAAATTGTTTTTGAAAATGTCAAAAACAAATTATTTAACCCATTAATGCCTGATGTTACATATAAGTAACAGTAAGACATCCTTCGTTTCAAACGGCTGCTAAAGGAATAGGATATCAATTCGGCACTAAAAAGTGTTTTATCCTGTACTGGACACTATTAGCAATGCGTAGAAATCAATTTAGCTGAATTTGATTCACTATTGTGGAAGTTATAGAGGTTCCTTTCTGATGGTTTTTTCGATGTTGACGAAAATCGTCACGATGGCAAAAGTAGTACATGAATTTTATTTTTATATTTAATTGTATGAACAAAATTGGGGAAAAATTAATCGTATGTCATTACATGGTCTTTGTGAAACAATACAAAAAATAAATGAAATAAATATTGTCCGTAGTTTAAGTTTTATAAGTACTTTTATAACACTGTTACATATATGTAACATCCGTCCTGATATGGGGAAAGTGCACTCTTCGTATACGAGGTGTATGAATGTGTACTTTTTAGTGTTTTTTTTTATATTTTATGGATTTTTTACACTATTGACGCGATAGTCCGGATTAATTATAAAAAAAGAAGTCCGGATTCTCAAAAAAATCCGGATAACGCGAAAATTCCGGATTTTAACAAGACATTTTTATCTAGGAAAATAGCATAAATAGTTTTCATAAATGTTAAAATTTAAAAGAAAAAAATGCTATTATTTACGTTTTTCCTTAAAATTAGTCATGTCACATAATTTTCTAGACCCTTGTGTCTTCTTGACTGGCAAATTGAGCGGCCATATTTGGCATAACATACCAAAAATATTGAGAGTCGGAATTAGAATTGCTCTAGAAATCCGGAATATGGATACAATAGTTGTCCTATGTGGATTAAAATAATAGCCGGATTCAAGGGTATCCTAAGCAAGTAGTCAAGGCTTTTTTCATGAGGCCAAGGATTAGTTATTCTATTTAATTCTGCTAATATAATATTCAAAAGGATATATTTTGAGCTACGAAAGAAGAAATGGTTTCTAATGTAGACCAAATTATAGACAAGGAGGAATTATAGGCTCTTTATTTAGTCCTTTTTAGACAAATTGGGCGGATGGACAAATTGACAAAAAAAATTGAAACAATAATTTTATAATTTACTGGCAAATCTTCCATAATCCTCAAAATCTGTATTGTTAACTACTGTAGTCCTATAAACTTTTTTCCTATTCACAAACTGTCAAATCTATTAGTTCTGTGGGTGTTCAAGAAACTTCTCAATAAAACAACAACAACTCCACATGCAAAAACACATATATAATAAAATAAAATAATACAATAGTTCACATAATATTTTTGTAAGGCTGCTCAATTTTCGCACACATTTCGTATTATTTCTACGTTATTGTTGCATTATCTACATTCCAAACTTCATGTAAAATATCGGCTTTCATATATTTTTCGCTTTATTAAAAAAAAATTTACTAAAAAGTTTTCTTTTTGAAAAAAATCAAAAATATACTTTGAATACACTTTCCCCGTATCATGCATGATGTTACATATATGTAACACCCTCGAGTACTTCGAGTGCCTGATGTTACATATATGTAACAGTGCCGGGAGCCTGAACCCGGCATCCGGGGAAAAAAATTTTTTCTACAAAATGTGTTTTTAGCCATTTTAAGCCGACGTGGAAAATTTCAGCTCAATCGGTAAGATTTTAGGGTCTCGTCGTTATTGGGTTAAGGCTACACACAATTTGACGTCCCAAAGCCACAAAAAGCTCGATTCGCAGCATCTTTTTTTTTTTCTACAACGAGAAGCCCAAGTCATCGAGGCGTCCGAAAAACTTCAAGGTCACGAACAAGCAACTACTGTAAGTGCTATTTTCCTTGAAAAATTTACACGTTTAAAACACAAATTTTCGGCGCGAAATCTGCGAAAATTGAAGGAGTACTAGATTATTCCTTTAACAACGATTAATCAAGGATACTAATATTACACAAAAACCGCGGCTCTGACGTGATTCTATTACTGAACACTGCTGTATGTAAACAACCGAATCGATCTGACATTTGACACACACGCCACTATGAGCTCTACACTCCGCACAATATGTAATCAGTTCATAGCGGATAAGAGCGCAATATTAGAATGCTGTCTTTGCAACAAAGAATTCCATTCAATCTGCATGGGATTTAATGAAGCTAATTTCAAAAAACTCTCCAAAGAGAGACGTAAAGCTGTAAAATGTTGCATTTGTAAGCCACAAACTGAAACAATTCAAACTGATATACAAAACATTATAAAAGAAATCAAAGAGCTCAGAGAATTTGTTAAAAGTGAATTACGCGACTACAAAAGCTCCCTCGACTTCTGCTGCGGGAAGATAGACGATTTCAATACACGTATAAACGAACAAGAACAGGTTATAAACAAAGTTTCAAGCACTTGTGAGAAACTAATCAACGAAAATAATGCTCTCAAGAGTAAACTGAATGGAATCTCTTTCCTCGTCAACCAGCTTGAACAAGAGAAACTCGAGAGAGATATCGAAATCATCGGTGTCACCGAAACGGCGAACGAAAACGTCGAAGAAGTTATCGAGCAAATAGCTAAAGTAATCGACATCAATTGGGAAGAACGTAAGCCCATTTCTATGAAGAGACAATTACAGCAACAATCTGATGGCAAAAAGCCTCGTATCATACTCTTAAATTTTGCAACGAAAGATGACAAAGTCTACGGCTATGTGAAGTTAGCCAGTCATGTTTTTGAAATTAGGTCCTTTTGCTCGGTGAACTGTTTGTTCTACAGCGGCTACGTTTGTTCTTGATTGTTAACCAATTAATATCGTTTGTGCTTCTCTAATTATTTAATTATAGCAACTTTAAAATTGTGAGTGTGAACTTAGCCAGTCATTTTTAAATATGGGTCGGAAAGGTATAGGTTTGGTATCAATCGAAAGCCAGACGTTTGTTCATTTTGTAGGGCGTTTGTTCATCCTGGAAACGGAAGGATACAGGAATTATTAAGGAAAAACAGATTAGTTGTGACGTCATCTTCACTCAACCAACGCCATCTACTCAGCTCAGCTGTACGGGCAACCCGTGTCCCGCGAACAATTTATGCAAGATCCACACCATCATCGTACAGCTGAGCTGAGTAGATGACGTTGGTTGAGTGAAGATCACGTCACAACTAATCTCTTTTTACTTAATAATTCCTGTATCCTTCCGTTTCCAGGATGAACAAACGCCCTACAAAATGAACAAACGTCTGGCTTTCGATTGATACCAAACCTATACCTTTCCGACCCATATTTAAAAATGACTGGCTAAGTTCACACTCACAATTTTAAAGTTGCTATAATTAAATAATTAGAGAAGCACAAACGATATTAATTGGTTAACAATCAAGAACAAACGTAGCCGCTGTAGAACAAACGGTTCACCGAGCAAAAGGACCTAATTTCAAAAACGTGACTGGCTAACTTCACACAGCCAAAGTCTACTGGTTGGAAAAAGCTCATTCGAAGAAAAACAGTCTGCGTTGTAATAATATACATGAAAATTTATCAATGTCAAAATTTTATATTAATAGTCGACTAACAAAAACGTCAAAAAAATTGTTGTACCTTACTAAACAGTTTGCAAAAGAAAACCAATTTAAATTTGTCTGGGTTAAAAATAATAATATTCTTCTACGTAAATCCGAACAGTCTAACATATATAAAATTAAATCTGATTTAGATCTGAATAACAATTACTTAAGATAACTTTTACTCCCATTTTAAATTATTAAATCTTTATTCATAGTTCTCCATTAATATGTCGTTTCTTATTCATACAAATAATATATTAAACCTTAGTAAAATTACAACTAACGAAATTAAAACCACTGATCAATGTAAAAACCTCTTAGTCAATTCTGTTGATAATATTGGGATAAGAATTCTTCATTTAAACATAAGGAGTGTTCGGAAAAACTTCGACGAATTACTTATACTATTGCAAAACCTAGACTTAAACGTTGATATTATAGTCCTCACGGAAACTCATCATAACAGCTACTTTATCAATATTGAATCTTTAAAATCTCTTTTCGAAATTCCAAATTTTTCTATGCATTGTACCAATCAATGCAGAAATAAAAATGACGGAGTTATTATTTATATAAAGAACAATCTTAAATTTACTTGTCATGAACTAACCCCTGATGAAATGACAGGCTTCAATATACAATTAAAACTATCTCCAAACGAATTGGCAAATATCTATGCTATGTATAAGTCTCCTACAGTTGATAATGCTGCATTCATTAATAAATTGTATGACTTAACTTCGCCATCTAATAAATCTAAGTTTGATGTATTAATAGGCGATATCAACATAGACATTCTCAGCAACTCACATACAAGCAATGAATATATAGCAACACTCAATAGCTTAGGGTTTATTTCATACATTAATAGTTTTACACGAATAGACAATACAACGCGAACATGTATCGATCACATATTCATCCGCCAAGAACAAACACCAGCAAACATTCACAACGTCATACCTATTATACTGCAAAACACAATAACAGATCATTACACCACTATCATTAAAATTAATACAAAGCACAAAATAAAAAACAAAAAAGAAATCAAAACTATCACAAAGACTAACTATATTGAGCTAAAACAGAAACTTAGAAATGTAGATTGGAATTCTCTTATTGATGATGTACCTGATGTTGCAACAGAAAAACTAGTCCTTAAATTAAAATCATTGATTGATTCCTCAACAACCAAGAAGCAAATTGAAAATAAATTTAGCCCAGTAAAGCCATGGTTGACGGAGGGTATCATAAGATCAATTAGAACTCGCGATCAAATTAAGCGTAGGCTAAATAAAGAGCCATTTAATACAAATCTTAAAATGTATTACAAAAAATATAGGAATGAGATTAACAATTTAAAAAGAATAGCGAAAAAAGATTATTTCCAAAATGAGCTAAAAAATGACACAACCAACAAACAACTTTGGAAAATAGTTAAAAATGTCAATCATAATTATAAAACTTCTTCTGAAATCCCACTCGAAATTATAAAAAACGGTAACCAAACTGAAGAAAACACAAAAGAATCGTTAGCAAACCATTTTAACCGAGTATTCGTTAACATAGGAGCGAATATTTTTAATAATCACCATTTTGAGCAAGAGCACGACACAGAAAACCGAATATACAGGGTGTCCCGCAACCGGTGGTACATAGGATAATGGGAGATAGTACAGCTCATTTGAGGACAATAAATGTTCTACACGACCCCTCTATCTTTAACCGTTAGAAAGTTATAGCATTTTTTGATAAAAGTGTCAGAAACCCCGACTTCCGAGCAAAATCACTATTTGCCACGCTCCCAAATATTGGATCCGAAATTTGACTTCACTTTCTGAAACTGCACAAAATTCTACATAAAATAACGGTTTTGCCAATTAAATTATTTAAAAACCTACCCAGATACAACCACTCAAACTGTAAAGAAATTTGGAAATTGATATTTTCTTGTAAATTCAAATTGCAAAATCGTAACGGTACTTTGAACTGACAAATGTGTAAAGTTTACAAAAGTTGCATCATTATGTCAGCTTTCGAACGACATATAAAAAATAGGGTCTTAAGGACTGAAAAATTGAAAATATTACGTGTAAAAGAAAAAAAAACGCGAAAGTAAAGCAGAACAAATCTAATTAAAATACATACATACTTCAATTATTATTAATGGTTTTCAAAAAATAGTGAAATTAAGGTGTCAACGAACTTTGCCTTGAAGATGTTTCATTCTGGAAAAATGTGAAAATGTACTTGTTGAGAAAACGGTAATATTAACGGTTAATCCTTGTTATTTTAAAGTCATTTGCTTCAGTTCGTTATTCCACCAGTTTAATTCAACTGATTAGCATTGATTATCACACAATTGATCTGTTGCTAGAACGTTAATATTAAAACAGGTATTATTATTAGTAGTATTGTAAGAAAACATTTAATTCAGTAATGAATATTATTTATTTTTTTAATTTCAATTCTTCTTCAATTTGTATTCTTCCGGTCAATCTGAAAAATAATAGAAAACAACACCTGAGCAATGATATAAATATAAACAAATATAATATTTAAAATATATTCATCAAATGATTTTCTTAAATCTCAAAAGCCAGTTTTCCTACCCGGAAAACTGTCGAACAATGGTCTGGATTGAGATGATAACCTCCTCTCAACCACTATGAGGATAACCTCCTCACGACCCCGAAATGGCCAGGGAGTGCACGTCCCTACGAGGTTGTAACCCAACCTCGGACCTCACCCAAGGATAACCTCCTTGGGGATCAGCCATCGCTTCTGAACTTTCAATGATAACCTCCTTGAAGTTCAGTATTTACTATAACAATATCATTTGATAAAATATAATACAAATAGAAATATAAATATCTCAATATGTGCGCATATATAATAGATATATAAAGGAATATTAAATTAATCCTGAAACAAAAAGATTGCTCGTAAGATATACTTACATTATACGTTTTTCCTCCTTGAAGTTTTCCGACTATATAAAAATATTAATTTATATTTTTATATGTCAATCCCATATCAGCCTTCTATACATACATATATAGAAAGCTATGTACAAGTGGAAAAACGTATATGCAAGTGCATGTAAATTGTTAATATAAAGGTAAATTATTTGTATTTCTTATATTTCGGCCATCCGACAATATAACTCGTCCCGAGTTATTTGTGTATAAGTTTTTTTTTCTTCGAAATATTCATTTTAATTATCTTCACTATCAGTACCAGATCGATCCACTTTCATCTGAAATACCTTTCGGCTCACACCATGGCCTCATACGGTCAATGGCGATCACTGGTTTATATCGTCCAGTTCTTTTTGTACGTTGATTTCCCATCATTTGTAGGAATTTCAAGTAAAGCTACTGCTTTCTTTAACTCTCCTTTGTTTTCCTTGGCGCAACTGACACCATTATAATGTTGACCTCGACACTTATGTCAATATGGTAAAATCGAATCACATTTATTCGCATAATGCCCTTTCTTTCCACATTTGTAAGAGAGAATTGTGTTTCGTTCAACCAGAATATTTTCAAGATTCCTTAAAATGTCTTTTCCTTAAAAAAACAAATAGTTATTATTCGACACATTAGACACTAGTGATGCAGAAATATTCATTTGAGTTAAATAATTTAATAATTCTTCTGGTCGTTGATAATCTCAGGCACGAGCTCCTATTTTAATTACATGATCAGTCAACCCTCCTATAATACATGATACAGCCTTTTAGCCGCCGATTTGACAGATATTTAAAAGTGTTAATTTCTCATAACAATAACGCAAATACGATTCTTGTAACCGTTAGTGTCATTGCATCATTGTTTCAAGATGATGAAAGGCTTCCTGAAGTTTGGTTTTCCACTCTTGCCAATCATAGTTTACGGCACCTAAACTTCGGTACCACACTTCAGCTAATCTACTTAATTTTGAAAAAGCTGTATAAATAGTTGCTTCATCCGTCCATAAAAATAATTTAGCATTTCGTCAATTTGTTTTTTTTTTTTTACTACGACTCCGCAGTTTAATTTGCATTATCTGGATCGAATCTCGGTATCGCATCACTGTCAAAAAAAAAAACTGACGCTATAGCATTCGTAAATCTCTTCATCGTTTTCTTCAAAGTCCGCCATTTTTTTTTTTTATCTGATCGTCCCATTATCAATCTAAATAATTATATTTTTTTTTTTGACAAATCTATCAAAAACTAAATAATGAAATTAGAATAATTTTATCTTTTTGTTTGAATTGACCGTCCGAATACAAATTTGTGAGCGATATTGGAATTATCCCACTTCTGATATGTAAGAATAGCTTAAAAATAGCTTAAATCTTTTTTTTTTTCTTTCGTTGTATTCGGCCAACCGATCTGCAAATATAAAGAAGACAGACCTGAGCACTACAATTATAAATAAAATGAAGCATTACAAACATATTGATCAAATGACATTCACTAACAATACAAAAGCCAGTTTTCCTACCCGGAAAACTGTCGATCACAGGTCTGGATTGAGATGATAACCTCCTCCCAACCACTATGAGGATAACCTCCTCACGACCCCGAAATGGCCAATATAAGAAATACAAATAATTTACCTTTATATTAACAATTTACATGCATTTGCATATACGTTTTTCCACTTGTACATAGCTTTCTATATATGTATGTATAGAAGGCTGATATGGGATTGACATATAAAAATATAAATTAATATTTATACCCTTCACTCGTAGAGTAAAGGGTATATTAACTTTGTCATGAAGTTTGTAACGCATTGAAGGAAGCATCTCCGACCATATAAAATATGTATATATATGATCAGCATGATGAGTTGAGTCGATTGGGCGATGTCCGTCTGTCTGTCTGTCCGTCTGTCCGTCTGTTGCTACGCGTTTTACTCGGCCAGTTTAAAAGCTATCGAGCTGAAATTTTGCACACATGTTTCTTTTCATTGCAGGCAGTTTGTATGTTTGAATCGCTAAAATCGGACCGTGGGGTCATGGGGCTGCCATACAAACCTAACCCCCCCAATTTGGTTTTTCTAAGAAAAACTTTTTCATGTGTTTACTAATTTCAACGAAATTTCACACACATGTGTTTCTATTGATAACACAAAACATATGTAAGAATGGATCAAATCGGACCATGGGGTCATGGGGCTGCCATACAAACCTAACCCCCCAAATTAGGTACTTCTAAGAAAAACTTTTTCATTTGTGCACCAATTTGAACCAAATTTTACACAAATGTGTTTCTATTGATGCCACAAAATATATGTAACAATAAATGGAATCAGACTGTGGGGTCATGGGGCTGTCATACAAACCCAGCCCCCAAATTGAGTTTTTCTAAGAAAAACTTTTTTATTTGTCCACCAATTTCAATCAAACCTCATAAAAGTGCATTTCATTTGATGCCACAAAACATGTGTAAAAATGAATGGAATCGGACGAAGGGGTCATGGGGCTATCATACAAAGCCAACCCCCTAAATTGAGTTCTTCTACGAACAAATTTTTTATTTGTGCACCACTTTCAACCAAAACTCGTAAAAGTGCACTTCAATTGATGCCATAAATAATCGGGCTATGGAGTCATGGGGCTACCATACAAGCCCAACCTCCCCATTTTGCATCTTCTAAGAAACATTTTTTCTTCACCAATTTAAAAAACCTCAATGCGTCTTTATCAAAACAAAAAAAAGTAAAACAAATGGAATCGTACTATGGGGCCATGCTCCCGCATCCCCCCAATAAAGTTTTCTGAGATATTTTTTTTTATTTTACCACTTATTCCAACCAAACCTCACACAAATATTGTTTTATCGACGCCACAGAATTTGTCAATATCAAATATTATGCGAAAACAGAAGGAAAAGAATGGGGAAGGATTAAATACAAGTCGTAGGTTTGCCCCAAAAAACTTTTAGCCCGAGGAGAGTGAAGGGTATTCAAATTTCGGCCGCGCCCGAAATTAGCCTCGGTCTCGTTTTATATAGTCGGAAAACTTCAAGGAGGAAAAACGTATAATGTAAGTATATCTTACGAGCAATCTTTTTGTTTCAGGATTAATTTAATATTTCTTTATATATTTATTATATATGCGCACATATTGAGATATTTATATTTCTATTTGTATTATATTTTATCAAATGATATTGTTATAGTAAATACTGAACTTCAAGGAGGTTATCATTGAAAGTTCAGAAGCGATGGCTGATCCCCAAGGAGGTTATCCTTGGGTGAGGTCCGAGGTTGGGTTACAACCTCGTAGGGACGTGCACTCCCTGGCCATTTCGGGGTCGTCAGGAGGTTATCCTCATAGTGGTTGAGAGGAGGTTATCATCTCAATCCAGACCATTGTTCGACAGTTTTCCGGGTAGGAAAACTGGCTTTTGAGATTTAAGAAAATCATTTGATGAATAATTTTAAATATTATATTTGTTTATATCATTGCTCAGGTGTTGTTTTCTATTATTTTTCAGATTGACCGGAAGAATACAAATTGAAGAAGAATTGAAATTAAAAAAATAAATAATATTCATTACTGAATTAAATGTTTTCTTACATATCAGAAGTGGGATTATCCTGAATTCGCCTACAGAGTTGTATTCGGACAGCGCCGATTAAAAAAAAATGCTTGGTTCTTGCTTTATTGTTATATGTACTTATTTTACAATAAGAATATATATAACTTTTCAATTTATTTAATATGTGCGTAAATCTTGATGTTCAATTTGTAATTAAATCGACGATGAAATTATACATTATATATATTACAAATTAATTAAATTATTTGAAATAATTTTCGAATTATTGTGCGTAACACTGAAAAACACAAATTGTTATTGCTGTATGGTATTAACTTAAAAAAAAAATCTATAATGACAATATAATTATATTTTTGCAAAACATATTTCAAGGACTAATGAATAAATATTTTGAAGTTAATAAAATATTGTTATATATTTCTCGTCTATTCAAGATGTTCCAGTGGGTTCGATAGATTTTCGCGTACACGACAATGAATAACACTCGCTTTACTGTAACACTATTTATTACAACCACACGGATATACACGGTTTACAATTACTACTAATTACTTCACTAATTATTGACTCGACATTATTTATTCACGGCTAAAACTAGACTGACTGACTGGCTCTAGTCGACGCCCTTATATACCCATTTTCGATGTTCTGGAAACTTCGGCCAATAGGTTGTCTCGCTAGTGATGCTAACGCCATCTGGTGCCCAGTAGAGCATACAATTTGGGTTGGCGTAGCGCCATCTGTTGCCAATTTGGGTTGACGTATCCTAGACACCCAACATTACCCCCTCCTTAAACCTGTTCGTCCCGAACAGAACACGCTTCGGTTTCTTCCGTATCGTTGCCTCGATAGGGTGCCAATCGATCCACATGTATGATCTTCATTTTCGCTCTCGGCTTCCGATGCTCTCGAATACGATATACGACATCATTAAGACGGGTGATAACTTCGTACGGTCCTTCCCAGTTCTGCTGAAGCTTCGGACATACTCCTTTTCTGCGACGGGGGTTGTATAACCAAACGAGATCTCCTTCGTTGAACCCGGCAGTGTTAGCCCTTAAGTCGTATCTCGTTTTCATACGATCCGCATTCAATCGTAATCGTGTTCGCACCAACTTATGCACATTATCCAAACGTTGCTTTAAGTCGTACACATACTGAGGAACTGATGTCGACTGTTCCGCTGGCGTAATTCCGAATTTTACATCCGCAGGTAGCCGTATTGTCCTTCCAAACAGAACTTTTGATGGGGTTTCTCCTGTTGATGTGTGCTCAGCCGCACGGTATGCCATCAAGAATAGCTGTAGATGTTGATCCCATGTTCGCGGATTGTTCGACACAACTTTGGCTAAGTGCTCGTTCAATGTCTTGTTGAAACGTTCGACCATTCCATCGGACTGAGGGTGTAGAGGCGTAGTCCTAGTTTTCCGTATTCCCAATAGCCGGCACATCTCGCTGAACACTCCAGATTCGAAGTTTCGCCCTTGATCAGAATGTAGCTCACAAGGTACACCATATCGACAGACCCAATTTTCGACGAGCTGATCCGCCACCGTGGTCGCTTCCTGATTGGGTATTGCGTATACTTCCGTCCACTTACTAAAATAATCAGCCACTACCAATGTGTACCGGTTTCCGCGATCGGTTTCTGGAAATGGTCCCGCAATATCCACAGCGACTCTTTCAAACGACGCACCAACGACGTATGTCTTCATAGCTCCTTTCAGTTTTCGCGCTGGTCCTTTAACCGCTGCACAACTCGTACACCTGCGGCACCACTCTTCAACGTCACTTCGAGCATGAACCCAGTAGAATCGTTCACGCACTTTCGCCAAGGTTTTGTTGACGCCAAGATGCCCTCCCGATGTTCCTTCGTGCATCTCTCGCAGCACTTCGTCGACCTTGCTCCGTGGAAGTATCAGCTGCATTATACATGACGTTCCGTCCGCTGATTCCCATTTTCGTTTCAGCATGCCATCCTCAACGCGAAGAGAATTCCACTGAGCCCAATAACTTTTCGTGGTTGACCCAAAGGTTGACACCTCGTTCCAACTGGGCCTTTCTCCGGACTCCTTCCACACGAGAATCGATCCGATATCCTCGTCGTTCAGCTGGGATTTGCGTATTTCCTCCGGACTCCAGCCTTCCATAGGCAACAATGTCAGCCTTCGTGTATTTTCGGCTTCCTTCTCTTCCACTCGAGCGCAGTGTTTGCATCCAAGGGGGCATGGACGGCGTGACAGAGCATCAGCATTATTGTGCACTTTTCCACATCTATGGACCGTATCGAATTCGTATGTCTGCAACCGTTCGATCCATCTAGCAACTTGACCTTCCGGATTTTTGAAGTTTAATAGCCATCTCAACGCAGCATGATCCGTTCGCAGTATAAATTTCTGGCCAAGAAGGTATTTGTGGAAGTGTTTCGTCGCCTCGATAACTGCTAGCAGCTCTCTTCTTGTCACGCAATAGTTTCGCTCACTCTTCGACAACACGCGACTAAAATAGGACACCACTTTCTCTTCGCCGTCAACACTTTGCGATAGTACCGCACCAATTCCGGTGTTGCTCGCGTCCGTGTCAAGAATAAACTTGACTCCAGCTTTCGGATACGCTAACACGGGTGCTTGACAAAGTTCTGCCTTTAATGCCTCAAATGCGTTTTGGCATTCTTGACTCCATATGAACGGACGATTCTTTTCAACCAAAGAGTGAAGGCACGTTGCAATTTTCGCGAAATCCTTGACAAATCGCCGATAATAGGTGGCCAAACCCAGAAAACTGCGCAGCTGATGTTTATCTTTCGGAACTGGCCATTGTCTCACTGCTTCCGTTTTGTCTGGATCTGTTCGTATTCCTTCAGCAGAGACAATGTGTCCCAAATAACCAACTTCATTGCTGAAAAACGTACACTTCTTTGGACTTAGCTTCAAGTTGGATGCACGTAGCCTCGCTAAGACCTCCTTCAGATTGCGCAGGTGTTCTTCGAAGTTCTTTCCGATCACAATTATATCGTCCAGATATACGAGGCATGTCTTCCAGCTTAATCCACGCAGCACATACTCCATCAGACGCTCGAATGTGGCCAGTGCGTTGCACAATCCAAACGGCATCACTACAAATTGCCACAAGCCGGATCCAATAGAAAATGCCGTTTTCTCTCGATCGTTTTTTTCGATTTCCACTTGCCAATAACCACTTTTCAGATCCAATGTCGAAAACCATTTCGCTTCTGCCAATGTGTCCATGATGTCGTCGATCCGGGGTAGTGGATAACTGTCCTTTTTCGTCACGCTGTTGAGCTGCCTGTAGTCAACACAAAATCGTGTGCTGCCGTCCTTCTTCTTAACAAGGACTACAGGCGATGTCCACGGACTATTTGACGGTTCGATGACACCTTGTTTTTTCCATCTCTTGGATCATTTTATGTGCTTCATCGCGTTTGGCCAGTGGTAGTCGCCTGGGAGCCTGTCTGATGGGTTGAGCGCCTTGGGTATCAATACGGTGCGTAACCTTATTAGTTCGGCCTTGATCTTCGTCGTTCGTCGAGAAAACGTCTTCGTACTCGTTGATCAATTTCATAGCGAGCGATCGTTGTTCGGGTGACAAGGTGTTGTTCTTTATAATTGTATCGGCACGAATTCCGCGTTTTCTGATTTCACGGGGCTTAGATTCGTCCGGGACATCTATTGCTGTTACTGACAAAACTGGTTGACAGTTCCCTAATATCGTTCCTTCTTTCACCTTTACATCGCGCTCCGACACATTCATAATTCTTATCGGCACATGCTGCTCCTCATCAATCCTCACCAAACTTCGCGCTACCATCAAGTTCTTGAGCGCTGGTAACTTCGTTGGCTCCACTACATAGAAATGATGGCCTCCAGGACTCCCATCCAGTCTCGCTCGCATTACGCATTCCGAACTCTTCGGTATATCCATATCCTCCGCTACCAATACTCGGAGGGCCGGCGTTTCCATTCGTGGTACTTGTGCGACAATCTCGATGTTGCGCCATCTCAGTGTCCTTCGTCCCAAGTCCAACATGAATCCGTTTGTGTTCAGGAAGTCCATTCCCAGGATGCATTCGTCGGTGATATCGGCAACTAAAAACTTGTGGCTGAACGTAACATCTCCAAGTCGTATTCGTTTGTTAACCTCGCCATGCACACCCATTTCTCCTCCGGTCGCTGTTCGAAGCACGAATTTTCTGTCGTTCACAAGCTTCATTCCTTTCACGATGTCCGGTCTTAAAATTGATTTTGTTGCGCCAGTATCGATGGTGATGATACACTGCTTGTCTCCAATCCAGCCGACTAGACATAGATCGTTTTCGCCTCGGTGAACGCGTGAAACGGAGATGGTAGTTCTGGGGGCACCATTTCCACAAGCCAACCTCTGCCCCTTGAGATTGGCTTTTACATGTTTCCCGCCTCCCTGGCAGCGGGGGCGGTTTGATTCGCGCTTTGCAGACTCGCTTGTCTTGCTTGTTGAGCACACCTTTTGCAGAATGTTTGTGTCTTCCTCGGCTGTTGACAATTCCTTCGCACATGACCCTGTTCACCGCAGTTCCAGCATCGAATTGAGCTGTTGGTATCTTGCCTTGATGCATCCATACGCTGGCAGACACAATCCTCCACTACCTCTCGAACTCGCACACAATTACGGGCAGCTTGCTTCGCAGCTTCAAATGTCAGGCTGTATGCAAGTGCATCCTTGATCGTCCGCTTGTCAGCTAGCCGTAACGCCTGTTGTAGTTCACGATCCAGGAGAGCTGTAGCGAACACATCGACTGCTGTTTCGTTCCGATGTTCTGGCTCAGAGGTCGGGTATGACAAAAGAGCCAGCCGTTCAATATCTTGCGCCAATTGCTGAAGAGTTTCTCCTGGCTTCTGTGTCCGGTTACGAAGCTGTGATCGATAAATTTGCTTCATGTGCTCGTCACCGTATCGCCCATCCAACGCCTTCACAAGCTCCACATAAGATGTCTGTAGTGGAGCAGGAATCGATTGCAGGATTTCAGCAGCAGGTCCTCTCAATGCTAGAACAAGAGCCGTGGCACGCTCACTGTCGGACCAACCATTTACCACCGCAGCAGCCTCAAATTGTGTCTTGTAGATGTTCCAAGACATTTGTCCATCGAAAGTCGGCGCTTTTAGACTTTTAATATTCGAGTCGGTTTTAAATATTTCACTTTTTCTCGATGTTTCGAGGTCGCTATTAGACTTCTGGATATTTCCGACTACTGCTGCATTCTGCGGGTATTGGTGGACATTCGATGTTTTCAAACGTTCCAGATCGTTCTTTAACATCTGGACTTCTTCCGCCACCGACCTGATTTTATCAGAATTTTCTCGCGATTTCTCGTCGATTATATTCAGAACTTCTGCTTTCTGTTTTTCAAATTTTTCTTCGAGGCTGTTCTTTAAATGACTAATCGCTTCTTCCTGTTTTATCGTTGTGGCCTTCAGTTCCGATTTTATCGATTCCTCCATTTTGCTCATTGCCTCCTCAGACTTCACCGACCGCTCATTTTGCTCTGCTGCTCGCTGGTTCAGCTCCGCCATAGCTCTCAGCAACTGCATCATTGGGTCTGTGGTTTCTTCTGCACTTGCCTCACTAGGGTCTTGCTCTTCCCGAAATTCCACCGTGTCGGGATCCTGTCCTTCATCCCTCAGTGCGTCCATCAGCCGAGCAAGCAACGCACTTTTGTTTCCCGAAGTCGACAAATTCCGTTTCGCCAGCTCACGCTTCAATTCGGCCGTGGTTAATTGCGAGATATTACGCGGCATTTCGTTTCTCGACTTATAAACTGTCTACAGTTCAATTTTACATGAATCGAATTTTCTAGAATGTTTTCGAATTCTACACGTTACGGCACTAATTCACTTTCGAGAAGTTTTTCAGTCAACAATAGTCCGACCCGAAGTTCACAAGTTCACTTTCCAGAACTTTCCGTCACGAACTTTCCCGAAAATTCTCGTCGAGTTCTTGAGTGTTCGCAAACACACGCGATTTCACGTTTACCGGATCTCGTCACACTAGTCCGATACGATTGCGTTCACTTTCCAGAATTTTCTGTCGCGAATTTTCCAGAAAATTCTCGTAGAATTCTCGAATATTCCCGAATACACTCGTCACACAGTTTCACGCACTGAATCTGTCCACACTAGTTCAACACGACCGCGTAAGTTCACAATCCAGAACTTTCCAACGCGAACTATACCGATATTTCTCGAAGAGTCCTCGAATATTCACGAGTTCACTCGGCACTCGCAGTTTCACGTCGTATATTCCGCGCACGAGTCACACTTCACCGTACTTGAAAATCCCACTTCTGACACCAATTGTTATATATTTCTCGTCTATTCAAGATGTTCCAGTGGGTTCGATAGATTTTCGCGTACACGACAATGAATAACACTCGCTTTACTGTAACACTATTTATTACAACCACACGGATATACACGGTTTACAATTACTACTAATTACTTCACTAATTATTGACTCGACATTATTTATTCACGGCTAAAACTAGACTGACTGACTGGCTCTAGTCGACGCCCTTATATACCCATTTTCGATGTTCTGGAAACTTCGGCCAATAGGTTGTCTCGCTAGTGATGCTAACGCCATCTGGTGCCCAGTAGAGCATACAATTTGGGTTGGCGTAGCGCCATCTGTTGCCAATTTGGGTTGACGTATCCTAGACACCCAACAATATATTATCTATGTAGACGTTGTTTTCCTACATGCTAAGTTAAAATAAACAAAAAAAAAAATAGTCAGGATGGAAATTGTATTGTATTGGAAAACAAGAAGATTCTTGTATAACATGAGTATTTTTGTTAAGAATTTATTTTAAGAATACTTATTCTTGCTAATGAAAAGTTTCAACATAAGTTAAAAAAAAAAACCGATTTCAAATTCAAAGAAGAAGACATAAGAAATCCAACACAAATATGTGGTTATTATTCTTTTGAACAATGTATTGGATTTTTACTAGTTTTCGAAAATATTGTTAACATATATTTTTTTTAATATTATTAGCTGACTGATGGTTAAATTTGAAAAAAAAAAGGTAAATAATTGGATTGTTCCAATTTTTGTAAAAGAAGATGGATTTATAATATTGAACGAATGATTATTGTGATGTTAACGGTAATTTTGCTGAACTAGACTATTAAAAAAAAAATCTTTTGAAAGTGGATGTTTGAGAATATCAGATTTCTATTTTTGAATTTCATGTTTACGACAATAATACTGTGCTTCCTTTTAATAAAAAAAAATATTGCTGGAAATTAGATTCGATTTCAAATTGTTGATAAATGCAAGCAAATATTAAAAATATAATAACGACGCCTAACGGTAAATTGAAATTAATTTAAAGTATTTGTTGCCAATTGTTTTCAACAACTCGGGACGCGTTGTTTGTCGGATGGCCGAATGTAAGAAATGCATTATGTTTATGCATATAAAATTTTCTACAAGCTGGAATAGAAGGCTTGTAGGAAATTTTGATAGTTCAAAATTAATATTTTCTATTTATAAAATGTGTTTTTTTTATACATAGTTCGTTGATGTTTTTGTTTATATAAAAGTGTTTTTCTTTGTGTGGTAATTTGTGGTGATTTGTGCTTGAAGAAGAATAGTTTCCTGTAATAATTGTAAGTAGACTTACGGGCAAGTGTGGTGTGTTATGATATGTAATTAGTAGTAATAGTAGAAATATTAGTATTGATCAAGTGACAACGTTTAATAAAAGAATAATTTAAAATATTGGACTTCAAGGAGGTTATCCTTGACAGTTCATGTGATAGCGATGGCTGATCCCCAAGGAGGTTATCATTGGGTGAGGTCCGAGGTTGGGTTACAACCTCGTAGGGACGTGCACTCCCTGGCCATTTCGGGGTCGTGAGGAGGTTATCCTCATAGTGGTTGGGAGGAGGTTATCATCTCAATCCAGACCTGTGATCGACAGTTTTCCGGGTAGGAAAACTGGCTTTTGTATTGTTAGTGAATGTCATTTGATCAATATGTTTGTAATGCTTCATTTTATTTATAATTGTAGTGCTCAGGTCTGTCTTCTTTATATTTGCAGATCGGTTGGCCGAATACAACGAAAGAAAAAAAAAATTAATTTAAGCTATTTTTAAGCTATTCTTACAGTATTTATTAAAATCGTTATTAGTGTGATGTTTTATTAGATGGCGACAAAATATTCGGATATCGAGTACGCTGATATGGTGTTGGTGTATGGTATAGCTGGATGTAACGGACGCGAAGCAGTTCGCGAGTATGGTCATCGCTTCCCCCAAAGACAGGTTCCGGACAGCCGAACGTTTGTTAGGGCGTTTAACACTGCGACAAACTGGTAGAACACCGAACCATTACACGTTAGAGCGAAGTCAACGTACTACGGCACGGCTGCAAGAAGAAATTCTTCGTCACTTCAGGACGAACTCGGATTCAAGCACGAGAAGGGCGGCTATTCAAATGGGTGTGCCTCGTATGACAATTCACCGAACACTACAAGTGGATAGTCAATATCCATATCATTTAACGGAAGTGCAAGATCTACTGCCTTCCGACTTTGAAAGAAGAAGGACTTTCTGTAGTTGGTTCATACAAAGATTGGCAGCGGATCGGCACTTCCAAAGAAAAATAATATGGACAGATGAGGCTACTTTTACTCGGAGTGGTGTATTCAATACCCGCAACACCCATTTCTGGTCTCATCAGAACCCCCGCGAAACTCGTACTTCGAGATACCAGCACGAGTTTAGTGCAAATATCTGGATCGGTGTTCTTGGAGATGAACTACTACCTGAAATTATTCTTCCTCAAAGACTCAATTCATCCGCGTTCCACCAGATTCTCGAAACAGAAGGTCGTAGATGCCGAAGGTCGTAGATGAAATTCCATTAGCTAGATTATCAGAAATATGGTGGCAAATGGACGGATGTCCGGCTCACAGCGGAAGAATTGTTACGGAATTTTTGAATAGTGAGTTCCATGAAAAATGGATTGGACGATACGGGCCTGTCGCTTGGCCTCCTAGAAGTCCCGACTTAACGCCGCTTGATTTCCATGTATGGGGTAGACTCAAAAATGAAGTTTACGATGAGCCAATAGTGTCCCGGGAACATCTTTTGCAAAAAATTAAAATGGCTTGCAATAATTTGCGCGAAAAAAGGGAAGAGATGCTTAAGGCGGTCTCTTCTGATGGTAGAAGGTGCCGAATTTGTGTCCGATATGGAGGAGGACACTTTGAACAGCATTTATAATATAAAAGTTCCTATTCTCAATAATCTTTCTTTTTAGTTTTTATAAAAAAAATATTGTTTACTTAATAAAATGTATACTTTGAATTTCTCTTGAGACCATGTTTTTTTCTGTTAAACACGTAATATTTTCAATTTTTCAGTCCTTAAGACCCTATTTTTTATATGTCGTTCGAAAGCTGACATAATGATGCAACTTTTGTAAACTTTGCACATTTGTCAGTTCAAAGTACCGTTACGATTTTGCAATTTGAATTTACAAGAAAATATCAATTTCCAAATTTCTTTAAAGTTTGAGTGGTTGTATCTGGGTAGGTTTTTAAATAATTTAATTGGCAAAACCGTTATTTTATGTAGAATTTTGTGCAGTTTCAGAAAGTGAAGTCAAATTTCGGATCCAATATTTGGGAGCGTGGCAGATAGTGATTTTGCTCGGCAAGTCGGGGTTTCTGACACTTTTATCAAAAAATGCTATAACTTTCTAACGGTTAAAGATAGAGGGGTCGTGTAGAACATTTATTGTCCTCAAATGAGCTGTACTATCTCCCATTATCCTATGTACCACCGGTTGCGGGACACCCTGTACAATCCTGCCGCTAATATGCATTTGACGAAAATTACTGAAGAGGAAATTGCTGAAACAATAAATGCATTAAAAGGAAGCCCATCTTCTGGCTGGGACAACATTAGCTCGTTTCATTTAAAAAATATCCAAGAAGAAATCAAAGCCCCGCTTGCAAAACTATTTTCCAAATGCATACACGAAGGTGTCTTCCCAAAAGCATTCAAAAAAGCTATAGTTATTCCTATTTTTAAAACCGGTAGTAAAACAGACATAAACAATTATCGACCAATTTCATTGCTACCTTGTCTATCAAAAATTTTTGAGAAATGTATTAAAAGAAGACTGCTAAAATTTCTCACAGAAAATAACATACTATCCCCACAGCAATATGGTTTTCGTGCAGGTTTAAGTACGGAAGACGCAGTTTTAAATGTAACAAACTTTTTACACGAGAAGCTTGATAAGGATCAGAAGCCACTGGCCATATTTATGGACCTATCCAAAGCTTTTGACACGATATCATGCCATCTCCTAATCCAAAAATTAAAAAATATAGGTATACAATCTAAGCCTCTACAACTACTAAAATCATATTTAACCCAAAGACAGCAAAGGGTAATCATAGATCAACATAGTAGTGATTGGATGTCAAATAGCAATGTAGGCTTGCCACAAGGAACTGTACTTTCGCCTATACTATATCTTATTTACGTTAATGAATTGTGCAACCTAAAGTTTGAAAATACCACTATAGTAGCTTTCGCGGATGACACAGTGTTATTAAGCTCAGGACCGTCATGGGATCGATGCTTTACCTCAGCTCAATCCGCAATGGGAAGCATCCTAAAATGGCTGTCAAAACATCGTCTCAAACTAAACGTCCAAAAAACCAAGGCTATTACATTTACCATCAACTCACAAACTCAACCCCTATCAGATCAGATTCATTTTCACGACAATATATGTACAAGTTCCACCTCATGTACTGAAAACTGTAAGGTAATTACTATAGTACCTTCCCTGACCTATTTAGGGGTTAAGATTGACCAACACCTTAAGTGGAATTTGCATACAGAGTACATTAACAAAAAAATAAGACAAAGTTTCTTTGTCTTAAATATATTAAAACAAGTCTTGGTTACTGAACAGCTTAAAATTATATACTTTCTCTAATACAATCTGTTTTACAATACTGCATTACTGCCTGGGGAGGAACCTTCAATATTCACTTAGAAAACATAAAAATTACCCAAAAGTTAATATTAAAACATATATTTGCACTTCCGAGAATGTTTCCCACCTCTAATTTATTTGAATTAACTAAAGTATTAAGTCTAAAACAACTTTATATTAAGTCTGCTTTATATTACACGTATAAGACATATATAATAACCCCGATACATTATCGAAATACTCGTTATAACAATAGAAGACTTTACATTCCCTTGCATCATAAGACACACTCTCAAAAATATGTGTCCTTCATAGGTCCGAATAGTTTTAACTTATTACCAATTGAGATACGTAATATCAACGGATTTCATCTATTTAAATATCGCGTGAAAAAATGGCTCCTCAATTTAAAATATGAAGAATTCTACACTATCTTTAATTTTCTGTAAATAAATAAATAAACAATAATGAATGAATAATTGATTGATTGTTGTAACCCAGTCGGGAAATGGACTAGTTCTTTAACTAATTCGGAACCACTTCTCAAAGATGTACAACTAGTTCCGACTTCGATTCCATTTATATGCAAACAACTAGCTACATTAATTAAGCTTTGTCATAGGATGGAGTCAGTGTTGACTCCTCCTGCATTACTAATCAACTAGTAGTGGAAGTAGTTCCAAAATACTAGTTCAAGAACTAGTAAGACTGTTATCAGTAAGAGGATTGGTGCGTTTCGCATTACATTGTAACTGGTACTGAAATGGTTCCAAAAACACTTTTAAAGAACTAGTAGCATTGTTATCATTGGAGAGACTGATTGTTTTCGATTTTACAAGCTGTAAAGTAAAAATTTATATTTTTCAAGATTCAAATATTTTTTTTTAGATAAATCTTTCGACATTTTATTTATTACATTCGAACAACACCCGCACATCGGTCAAGGCGGGATCTAAGATTTTTTGTTTTGATTTGGAAAGGCTTATGGGATACGTCGACTTAATTTCATCAGGGAGAATGTTTTGTTTTACACTTTAAATCTGAATCCGATCCATAAATACATATTTTGTTCCTAAGGTTCGATACGGGAACAGGAGAGAGGCCGAAAAATAAATTACTTTCCTTTCCCAGCTACCACAAAAGGTATGTTAAAATGGACGGAAAAGAGCCAGGCGGTCATGGGGCTGCCCTACAAAACCAACCCCCCTTTTTGGTTCTTCTAAGAAAATGTTTTTTACACCAATTTCACAAAACTTGGTAACCTAAATGCAATCGTACTGCTGGACCATGCTCCCTCCCTGCTTCCCCAATAAAGTCTTCGAAGACGATGGTTTTTATTTGCCCACTTATTCCAACCAAACCTCACAAAAATTTTGTTTTATCGACTCCATGGAACTTATGTGAAAACGAAAGGAAAAGAAGGGGTGGGGGGTTAGCCACAAGTCATAGGTACGCCCGAAAAAAAAAAACAACTTTAAGCCCGAGGAGAGTGTAGGGCCGCGCCCGAAATTAGCCTCGGTTTTGTTTCTTACTTCTATTTCCCAAGCAACAATTCGTTTGCTTTAAAGAAGCACTTCACACTGTAGCAATCATATAGTACCACGAAATTCATTTATCGTGTGACATCTCTTAAAGTAATATTTTGATCCGATAAAACATCCTTAAAGTATTTTCCGGATAGCTTCTATCATCATTATGGAATTTAAAGATGGTGGTATAAAGCTTCAATAAAACTGTCTCTAAACGTTAACCTAAAGATACTCCTTTAAATACTCCACTCTTGTGTTTATTGGATGATACACCACACACTTGCAATAGTCTCTCTAAGTTAACTCACACACATGCATATATTCTTCTATAGCACAGTCGGTGTCATTTTTATAGTGTGACCCCAAGTAACAATTCGTATGCTTTAAAGAAGCACATCATCCTGTAGCAATCATATAGTAACACACAATCAGTTTATCGTGTGACATCGCTTCTATAAGTATTTTGATCAGATAAAAACTCCTTAAAACACTCTTCGGAAAGCTTAAAAAGTTCTTATATAATCAATTCACGACTACATCCAATAAGACTTCGATAACACTTCTCTAAACGTTAACCTAAAAAGATGCTCCATTAAATACTTCTTTCTAGTCTTTATTGAATGACATAAACACACATGACTGAAATCAACATACACACATGCATATAATCTTCTATAGCATTGTCGATTTCATTTTTATAGTGTGACATTCGTGCTATCATCCAATAAATTGTTCAGGGTAGTTTTATAGCAGGATAAACTTTGTGATTTTAAAAAAAATTTACACTATTATGAAGTGTTCTGGAACACCACGTTTCTTGAATTGAATTCATTGAAATATTGCATGAAACCAACATTTCCTCACTCATTCTTAACTTATGAATCAATTAAGATAATGTCACCGCAGAAACTGGCTGCACTTTATTGATGAACATGTGAATTTAATTAGCTTCAACTGATTGACATATAAAGAAGAAGGTGCATTGGGGAGAAGTGTTGAGCATTTCGATAGAAGCAACGAACCACTTGTAGTGTTTACGAGCAATGCTGACAATATGTGAGGTTGGCCGAGTGGTTAAGGCGTCGGACTTGCGTACGACAGTCGCTGGTTCGACGCTGGCTGCGGGAATTTTTTTTCTTTTTTTTTTGCAAACGCGAGAAAATGACAGAAAATAATGACATAACAGAATCATATGATGTATGTCTTTTTCAAAGTGTAATTCACTGCTACAATAAGGTTCAATTGGACCAAAAAACGGCGCCAAATGCCATTCTCTCTCTCGATTACCGTAACTCCTAGTGGAGCGTGGTGCGTTGATGACTACCGTAAGAAACTCGTTTCTCACAGAGTGGCGACCGAACGATCACGGCCACAGAGCACGACGAATGCCATTATTGGACTATTATTCAGTGTTTATACCCTGTAAAGTGCCCCTATTATCGTTTGAAGAAAATATTCTACGAAGAATTATAGGGATGAAATTGTTACTTGGGTTATATACAAATTCTATTACACTTTTTTCATTCCAAAGAAATCGTATAGACAGAAGAAACAAGAAAATTATACCTTAAGACGCTCTAGGAAGCAAACGTCGTAAAATTGCATAATAATAGACACAAAATAGCTGGAATTGGATTTTGAAGAAAAAGTCAACCCAGTCAAACAAAACAAATATCAAAAAATAAGGCCGTGAGATCAATTAATATAACATCCATACATAATTACAAACATTACTTGCATTCTTCCGTTGTCATTCTTTGTCTTCACAATGCACTTTTTCACATTTCTTAAATTAAAACACGCACTACATATTTGGTAAAAAACAATTCCATCACTATAAGTTGACACCATATGTCAAAATGAAACGAATATGAACGACTCACGACGATTCCTAAAAAATGTTGATGGCTAGTCCAAAAAGACACCAAACTGTTCCGATCTGCATTACTTTTGAACTAGTCGCGGAAGTAGTTACTTTGGAAATAGTTTCAAAACTACTTATTTTCCAGACCAGTTGCCATTTTTCCTACAGGGTAATAACAAACTACTCTACCCACACAAGCTTAGCTTTTGGGTAGATTCAAAGCACAAAGAAGAATTTTTGTAACATAGATTTAAGACTGAATTTGTTAATTTTTGTGAATAAATTTATTTGAATTGAATTGAATTGATGTTCTTCCCTCGATGTATATATTTTTTAGTTTATGAGGGTTGTTAATCAGTTCGTTTCGGATAGTGGATGTCGTTGGATCATCATTAGGTGTGTTTTTTTGGTTATCCCGTGCAGGTTTGGGTAACGAAACTTCATATAAAAAAAATGGCAGGTGCGTCAGCTGTCATTTTTTTTATATGGAGTTTCGTTACCCAAACCTGCACGGGATAACCAAAAAAACACACCTATTGTTGACGTTGCTGATGGCTTCAATGCATGCTTTGCTGTCTGAACATATGATGTATTTTCCGGAGTTACCGCTAGCGTAAAGAGTTGCGTTATGCAGTCCTTGCAATTCGGCAGTGAAGACTGAGTTGTAAGATGGTAGTGTCGCTGTTTGAATAATGAGGTTTGAAGTCGTGACCGAAAAAGCGACATTGCTTTCAATTTTAGAGCCGTCCGTGTATAAGAGAGTCCAACCGTTCATTATTAGAGGGTCTGCTATACTTTGAAATAATTGCCTGTATATCATCGGATTCGTTGACGCTTTCGGATATGACATTAGATTGGTGATAATCGAAGAGTTCCGGAGTAGCCAAGGTGGATGGGTTATTTTCTTGCATTTCAGTGGGGCTATTGTGAGTTCAATTTCCTTCGCGAAGTCCAATACTCGAAACAAGCAGGATTTGCCTTTTTGGCAAATGAAAATTATCCCCTTCGTTATAAACAAATACCAATACTTTAAAATTCTGCGACTGGTGAGTTGTAAATATTTCATAAAACTCCTTTTACGTTTAAGGAAAAAAAATTGGAATTGCTGCCACTGTCAGCTAGCTCTTTCTTTCCACGTATTTACTTACTCTGTACATTTTTTAATCTTTTGTCATCATCCTTAAATTACAGCAAATGTTGATTATTTTGTCGAGCTATCGTTGAAAGAAAAATTTAATTGTCTGACTATGCGCTTCAAAATAAATCCCAAAAATGTGGTCATACACACTTTCCTGATCTTTTTTATGTGTTTGGCACATACGTGTCAAAGCTGTAAAAAGTCCGTCAAGGTGTATCAATGCTTTTCCCTCGCCAAACATTGCAAATAGCATCCGAATTTTTTTTACGAAATTCCAACTCCATTTCTGTGGCTTTCATTATTTAAAAATGTTATGCTCATTATCGGTACACATATCGAAGTGCTTGTAGTCTAAGCAGCCTAAGCTTTAGAATTTTAAAACAGCAATTTTTGAAAATATTTGGGCATAAGCATGGCTTGACTTTTCAATCGAAACAAATTTCTATATTTTTCGAACCATGTAATTCCACTGCATTTTTGTTTTTATAGAATAGACTCAGGTTTATCCTGAAGTTTTTGAGGCTCGGACATTTAAACATTTCTGATAAGATGTGAAACATCCAGCTGCAAACACCTCATTTTTTGACAACATATCGCCCAGCGATTCAATTGATTTTACATCAGGTATGCTTTGATTATCTTGTTGCGTGAAGGCCCCTAGAGAGTGGAGCACTTTCTGAGTGGTGGCCCCCGAAAATAAAAGTTTCCATGGTGTGGTGGCCACTTGAAAGTGGTGGTTCCGGGAGACTGGCCAGTTCGTCCACCCCTAGGGCCGGCCCTGATTACAGCGTTACAAAATATAGCCACACAATATCAGTTGTTACCACTAGTTTCCATTTATGCTACGTAAATTAGATAGTTTATATGAAGCACGGATAAGTGCACAACACGCTTAAGTGCACGAAAAAATTGCGCATTATCGATGTGCACTTATCCGTGTTTTACTGTACTAAAACTCATATAAATATGGGTATGACATTGAAGTTGGATTACATTTCATAATTTTGATGGTTATTTGTGTAAAAATGTTTTTTTTTTTGTTTTGATTACATATCACATTAATTTGACGGGTATTTATGTATGTATGTATGTGCATACATATGGATTAGATTTGGATCCTAAAACCCTCTAGTGGTCATTTAGATGTTTTAGTACCTACTATTTTTATTTCCCAATATGGTTCTCAAGAAGCAAAATATGTACACATATGGACAAAAAAATAAGTACACCTCTCATGTACATTTTTATGTGCAACTTCATAGCCTTTTTAAAATTGTAATATGTACTACAAATAGATAGTCATTATAACAAATAGGATACACCAATGGCAACGGACCCGAAAAACTAAATGGCATCCCCCTATTCAATGGCGTATTTAGAAAATTCTCAAAGGGGGCACAGAGTACGGAGCTAATTTGTTAAATAAAGTTTTGGTGTGGGGATACCCGAGAGCAGCTAAATAGGAAAAACATTGGCAAAACTGAGGGATCGTTGATCATTGATTTAAGGCGAAACTCAAGGAGACCTTAAGTTTTCAATAGACTTGAAATATAATATTATCAGTTAAGGTATGTTTATAAATACGGGCCTGAGAGTCCTTTGCATTTCAGGTTTATTAAATCAAAAGTTAGTTTTCCTGACAGATCTTAGAATAACACTCATTAACTGTTTTTGCCTTTTCATGAACCAAAATACGGAGGACCTTAAAAAAGTTTGCGTAGTGTAGTCCGAAAGAGCCTGAAGCCAAAAAAGAATTTTACGAATATGTGGAATTAATGCAATGACCAAAGAGACTGTTTCCATATGACAAAACGGATTCCAGACGGAACACTTTTCTTTGGAAGAGAAATTTCATACATCGTCCGAAATTCTGCCAAATTTCGGCCAAATTCCGCCAAAAAGTGGTTTTGCTTACTTTTGAAAGGAACACAGATGAAAAGCTAATACAACAAATTTTGGCTGACATTGTGGTCTTGAATTCCATGGCAAGTTTAGCGAATTTGAATGCAAAATTAGGAATTACTGAAAAAGAGGCCTTTGTAAGTTTTGTCAAAAATCTAGTAACAGATTCCATAAAATCGTAACAAGTGTCGAATAATATTTTACAAGTACAATCCAGAATACTACACGGTTGTAATTTTGGTGTAAACCAGGAGTAAATTTTATAAATAAAATAGTATAACTCCTATCTATTCCAAAACTTGAATCAAATTTGACCCTTTTCAACTTATAATTTTGGCGGGATTGTATTTATATCAATCCTTTTGGCAGCCGACGACTTTTTCTTTAGCGGAAACCTTTTACAACACAGTTGCACTGTCACGAATTTGTTTGAGAACAATAAATTATAATAATAATAAACCCCTTGCTGACGTTTGTCAAGTTCTTATAGATAAAAGGGATAATACGGCTAGTCAACCTAATCCTACGGAATTGTTTTCCGTACTGAAATAAAAGAAAAATCATTTTAATTTCAATATCTAATAATTAATATGTTCTTTATTTTTTTCGAATCACTTCTTTTTTTACAGCAATTTTTCCCGAACGTACGACTGCTAAATTCAAAACTGTTTTTCTGTATGATTGCACGACAAGTCTCAAATTCACGTGGCCAAAGATGAGATGGGTGAAATATGTCCTGCTCATTTTTCCTGTATTGTATACTATAGTTGTCCTTAAAACTAATTTCAAGCAAAAAAGAAGTTACCGGAGTGCCTTCATACTCCACTGTATAACGTGAAATAACCATCATCCTCTGTAACATCAGTCAGCTCCAACTTCCGGGATCCTTTGTCACTTTCACTCGTTACACTTGATGGTCTTCGCTTTGGCAGCGGAGGCGGAGAATCATTTGGCAATCGTTCAAAATATGTAACCGTTTTATGACTTGGTATCACTTCGTAGTCGGGAATAGTTGATTCCATATAAGTGTTACGTTTCTTCTTCGACAGATCACTGCAAAAAAAGAGAAAAACATATTCGTACATATAATATGGGAAATGTATATCAAGTGCCCTACATTTTCCTCGACGACCTCCTGAAGCTGGTTTCCCTTAAAAACTGATTCACGTTCACGCGTTTTGAGCTCTTTTTCTTCCCAAGTCCATTCACTATATCTGGATTGTATTTGGCAACAAAAAACATTGTAAGTGCTCCCAACAAACCTGCAACGAGGATACTCATTATTGAAACTACGATAACTGTAGTTTGAAAATCATCGGCATCTTCCTCACTGCAATCCGCTTTGAGAAAGTAAGATCTACAATTTAATGGCGATATATCCATAGCATTGGTTTGGATCAAGCAAAAGGTATAGACTTTATTTGGCGTTAGGCGACGAACAGAATAATTTTGAGTATAAAGCGGTGTCCATCCCAGACATTCCTTTTTCTCATTTACTTTAATTTTTCCAATGTCTGCACTCGAATTACTAAACCATACTATCGCTAGATTTTCATCGATTTGCTCGGATTCGAGAGAAATTTTCACAGTTCTAGATGATAGCTTGGTAATACTGAAGTTTGCTAGCTTTTTCTGAACAAGCAAAGTGTCTATGTCGGACGAGCTAGAACATTGGTCACTTTTATGATTGTCATCCCACTTGCAAGTAATTCTCGTTAGAGATGAATCTTCTTCTGGACATGGAGGCTTGGTCGTTGTAGTTGTAGGAAGTTCGCTACTTGTTGGAGGTGGTGGTGGCGGTAAAATATTTGGCACTAAAGTTTTATTTTCTAGTTCTGGCGGCGAGGCACATTTCACATTGGCACGATCCTCAAATATTTTTGTACTTACTATCATCTGTGCCAGCGGCAGTAGCTCCGAAGTACAATCTAGAGGATTTCCGGATAGTTCAAATCTTGCAGAATCCAGATTGGCAATTTCCAGAAGATGTTCAAACAGAATTGCAGAAATAACTTTCAAATTATTATTACGCAAATCCAAATCAAGAAATTTACTATTAGGCGAAATCAAATCAAAACTGTGAGCAGGCAAAAAATTAATCTGACATCCCATTAAATACAAGCTATTCGTAAACGCTACGTTTTGAAATGTAAATTCATCAATTGTGTCACCAAAATTATTATTGGACAAATGAACGGAGAAGACTTTTGGCAATGTGACATTACCGATCAAGTCGGTTGGTGATTTTCTTTCGGCAATTCCATTTACTTGCAGAACCTGTAAATTCACCAATTCTGCCAAATAATCCGGTGACAAACTGCCAATTTTTGTTGCTAATTTCAATTGTCTCAGACTTTTCAAGTGTCCAAGAAACGATTTCGTTATGTGCGGTATATTTGTTTCGGCACTTGTTATTCTCAGAATTTGAAGCGTTTGGAAATTTTCGTCATTGTGAAATGCATCAGCATCGATTGTTTTCAAATTTGCTTGATTGATGATCAATTCATCAATTCGAAAATCAGTGTTGAGCCAATCTTTATTTATTGTTTCCGGGAATTGTATATTGTTCAGATAAACGGTGTTTCTGGTTATACAAGACTGAAATATATTATAATAATTTTATTTATTTATTATTAGAAAATATTTTTTTTTTGCTAATACCTTGCATTTATATATATTTTTTTACTCACCGTTTGATTTTGTAGAAAGTCGGAGACTTCAGCAATATCTGTATTGGTGCATGTAAATATACACACTCCTATACCATCTATGTTATAAGAAACACATCGGTATTTGTCACTGGTCCTAGAGTATGGACTGAAAAAAAGCAATATGTTTCTGCTGCAAAATTGAAAATGATTTTCCAAGAAAAAATTTAATTTTTTTTCCGATTTCGCGTTTAATATTTGGATTCGAATCCATTTAATTGAATTTTTGTTCTGTCTAAATTCAAGAAAGTAGATTCAATCCACGAATTCCGATTTACCGTGGATGTGCTTTGAACTGTTAAAAGTTGAAAATAACTAAGTATATTTTAGTATGACGACAATTTTCCAAAAAAAAATATCTAATAAGCGACACAGAACCTCCGATCGATTGGCGAGATTTTTTGATTACGAGATAAATCATACACCTTCCGATTTATCTCGTAATCAAAAAATCTCGCCAATCGATCGGAGGTTCTGTGGCGCTTATTAGATCTTTTTTTTTTGGAAAATTGTCGTCATACTAAAATATACTTAGTTAGTACTTAGCGACCATTGGATAAAATTTTTTTTGCCATGCAATATTCCGTACAAGTTGTCATGACAATCATGTAGTCTAAGAGAAATGGCATATTTGGTCGGCAAAAATCCTACATCGGAAATTTTTTTGGTTTATGGTTGAGGGGGCATTTTTCGGTTTTTTGCGATTATTTCAAAAACGGTAAGAGATACAGATAAATGGTCTGAGGACGAAAAAAAACTACATAAAATTATATTTGCAATGATATACAACACATTAAAGTTTAATTGAATATTTCAGCGTTAGACTAGAACATAAATTAGAATATTTTCATTTTAGACCTTTTTTAAAAGCTCCATAACTTTTTAAAGAATGCTAGTTCAGCTGTAAAATTTTGTAGAAGTATTCACAATAAGTTCAAGATCATTTTAAGGTAAACATTAAGTCCCTCCGGTGAAGGACACCCATTATCCCCCCATTTAAATTTTTCAAAACGGCATATCCATCACTCCCCCCAAAATTGGAGCAGAGTGCTAAACTTTGGTTTGTTGGGATTGGAGGTCATAGTGACCCCACCCACCAAAAATTGGCTCATTCGGATAAAAACTAAGGGTATCTCCCATACAAAGTGACCCATCAGTAGTTTGTTCTACGTACTACTCATTTTATGAACTGTAGAACAAAGTTGTCTTGGGTCACTTTGTATGGGAGGTACCCTTATTTTTTATCCGAATGAGCTGATCTTTGGTGGGATGGGTGACTATGACCTCCAATCACAACAAACCAAAATTAAGCACTCTGCTCCAATTTGGGGGGGGGGAGTTATGGAGATACCATTTTGACAAATTTAAATGGGGGGATAATGGGGGTCCTTGACCGGAGCCACTCAATATTGATCTTGAACTTTTTGTGAATACTTATACAAAATTTTAAGGCTGAACTAGCATTCTTTCAAAAGTTGTGGAGCTTTTAACAAAGTGTTGTTTTGTGGTTAGTAACGCCGATACAAAAAAGGTGGTAGAATATCCTTCCACCGCACATTATGCACGAGCACTTTGCTGATTTTTTTTATCCTAAGGAAAGCCAATATGAGTAGCAAATACCTAAGGGAAGATGAAATTCGGCATTTACTATTACAAGAAGACGAAGAATACGTCAATATCTCGTCTGATGGCGAGTCCGAGGACATACAAAACTATGATAGTGACTCTGCAGAAGGTTATCTTCCATCAGGACAAAGGGTTGAGCGAATTTATGTGAGTAGTTTTTGAGTATCTTACAAATATGGCATTTGACCAAAAATTATTGTGCATAGGTAACTCCTGACATTTTTGACGAAAGGGATAACATTCCCCTGTCCACTTTGCAAGTCGACGAAATACCAACGTCAGACCCGTTCACTATTATATGGTCAAAAGATTTTTCCGTCGATCCTCCAATTGACTTCAACGGGACAGATCATGGCCCGTCTTCGGTGATTCAGGATTTTCCAACGAAAAATGTAAAGAGTATTTTCAATTCAATACTAACGGAGGATATCATTGATCATATAGTTTTTCAAACAAACTTATATGCAGAGCAATCTCGTGAAGCCAGGCCCGTGCGCAGGAATCATCCAAGGGGGGGGTTTAACTTATATATTCAAATTTTTCATTGAAAGGTATATTTAAAGTTTAAAATATAGGCTATAATAAGGTGACCAGACTCCCAAAAGCCCAATGCTGTACACAAACTAGCGGAATTCGGTTGTCAAGCAAATCCAGAGCCATATATCCAGGCTCCAGGTCCGAGGTCTAACTCGCAAACATGTTGGCTGTTTTTTGAATGCACGACAGACAGAGTGTGAGCGCGCAGAGTATTCTGAGCTACAGGTTATACGGACGAGTCATGGGTTTAAATTGGCTTACCGATCGCCGCGCTTGCACCTCGCCTTATCATTCTTAGCACCATCACTGCGTCGCAAATTTAGGCGAATTCTGAAAAGCGCAAAAGGCATGGCGAGGTCTGGATGAAGCGAAGGGCAAGGCACAGGATTTAGGTAAACTTAAGGACGAGCCAGAGGTCTAAATTTTACGAATTGTCATCCATTGGCTTACCGCTCGCTGGACTTACCTTGTTCCGCAACAGCACTACGTCGCGAATACTAAATAGCGAGACAGATAAAGCGAGGTCTGAGCGGAGTAAAGGGTGAGGTGCAGGATCTGAGTATATGTATGGACGAGTCAGAAATATAAAGCTTACGAATTGCCTGACATTAACTCACCGCTTGTTGCGCTCGCTTCATCCTATTTCCAAGCAGCGCTACGTATCAACTTTTTGGCGAATTGTGAAAAGGGCGACAGACAGTGAGATCTTAGTTAACAGACGAGCTATAGGATTTGAGTAAATGTATGGACGAGCCAGAGATCTAAATCCAACAAATTGCTTTCCATTAGCTCACTGCTCGCTGCGCTTGCACTTCGTCTTATCCTATTTCGCAACAGCACTGCTTCGCAAAAATATTGGCGAATTCTCTAAAGGTACGTGTTCGTAGAGACGACTCATGTGATGATCGCTCAGCGATCGCAGTTAAACCATCGGTTCTGACCACTATACGCGCATATTTTCTATACAGACATGTTCTGGTCGACACGAGGAGAATAAGGATTTCTTCATAGTTACGATACCGATGCCATGTCGTTCCCCTAGGCTTTTACTTACCTTGATTTACCCTAACTCCTAGTGGAGGATGGTGCGTTGACGACTACCGTGTGGCATGTGTCAATCGTCAACGTCACAAAGACAACAAAATTCGGAGTGTGATACGGTTGTCAGCCATACCACTTATTAGTCGCATTGTTAGTTTATTATTCTACAATAAGAATGTTTCTTATCATCTTCTGAATAATAAATTTGCGGCGGGTCATGACGAGTTTAGAAACTCTCTCTCTCTCTCTCTATGAATCTCTATATCACAGAGTAGTGTCCGAACAATCATGGCCACAGAGCACGGCTTGTAACGCCGTTTTAAATGGATTTTAATGAAATTTGAGGAAAAAAAATACCTAAAACCCATGCTGAGTCATTTCATTAGTATGCATTTTCCTATAGAGGTTGATAAAGGAATCGGAATAGAGTACAATGGCTGATTTTTTCATCTTCAAATCTCATCTTTTGACGGATGTAACCTCTAAACCTTGGCAGCTAGAGCCTTGAAATGTCGCAATCAACAACAAATCCCCTGCAATGCCCTACAATAGCTCACCCACTACAATCTACACATGCCGCGCGATTACATTTATCTTTGAATTACAATACGTTGTAGTCTGGCTGGTCTAGCGGTTAGTGCGCGCACCTTCGGTGCACAGGCTCATGAGTTCGAATCTCACCGTGTTCCATGGTGTTTTTCGAACTCACGAGCTTGTGACGGACTATGATCTCACTCAGATGTTAAACGAGTACCCATTTATGGGGATAAATAACACTGCTGAGCGTGATGCTGATCTCATTACCTCAACAAAAAGCAGATAAGATCTTGGAAATAGGATGTCACTAACACATCCTGCGGCCTTAGTCCAATGCTGGATTGTCGCGCCTGTTATTTATTTATAAGGAAAATACCGCTTTTCGGATTGCATATTAACACTTATGAGTTTCTAC
Source organism: Microchrysa polita (assembly GCA_949715475.1). Lineage (NCBI taxonomy): Eukaryota > Metazoa > Arthropoda > Insecta > Diptera > Stratiomyidae > Microchrysa > Microchrysa polita. Next base: position 15,712,371 of record OX454415.1, read on the forward strand.
CACGAATGTGCTGGAACTGTCCGGAACTGGATGGTGTCTAGCGGCGAGAGAAAATTCTTTTGGCAAGGTATAAATTAACAACGCCAGTTTACATTTTTATGAAGTTAAATTTTTGCCTTATGAGAACAATAATATTTAATAAGAAATTCTGGCAACATTTGCCAATGGGGGGGGGTTTCAACCCCCAAAACCCCCCCCTGCGCACGGGCCTGCGTGAACCATATACTGCACCAAACAATCAGGAAATCCGCGTGTTTATTGGAATGAATTATCTCATGGGAATCAAACGACAGGCCAGTTATAGGGACTACTGGTCGACTCGTCCGAAGTTGCATGATTCCTTCATTGCTAATTTGATGCCAGTGAAAAGATTTAGCTTGCTTTTGAATAATATTCATTTGAATGATGCGTCTATCATGCCCACAAAAGTGGCTACCAATTACAATAAACTGTACAAAGTCCAGCCGTTTTTGGACATGGTTTCAAGCTTGCTTCAACATTGGTGAATACGTGACGATCGACGAATCGATGGTGAAGTTCAAAGGAAGAAGTTCGCTAAAACAATATATACCAAAGAAGCCTATAAAGCGAGGATATGAAATTTGGATGCTATGTGACCAAAGTGGTTACATATATAACTTCGATCTATACACCGGAAAAAAAGAAAATACCATCACAAAAAACCTGGGAGAACGAGTTGTTTTAGATCTTTCTTCGCTCATAGCCCATCAAAACCACAAGATATATTTCGATAATTACTTTACTTCCCACAACCTTCTCGTCCAATTGAAAAAAAATGGAATTTATGCTTGCGGAGCAGTACAAGCTAAAAGGAAACACCTACCTGTTGATTTGAAATCAGATAAATGTTTAGCCCGCGGTGATTACGATTAGAAAATAAGCAATACTGGACTTCTTTATTTGAAGTGGATGGACAAGAAGTCAGTAAATATACTGTCAAATTTCCACGATCCTCTCAATATGACAGAGGTTCAGAGAGGGTACCCCCCTATGAAACTCTTGCCAAAATTGCATTGTAGCTGAAAATAATTATCTGCAGGAAAGTTAAGAATAGATTGTAGTTTTGTTTAGATAACTTAGCGTGTCCTAAACATTCACTGAATTATTGCCGTTGGCATGAAGAAGCCAGGCATTCAGTCACTGCTGAGAGACTTTCGATGGACGAATAAAAGAAAACGATGACGATAAAAGGAACGCTGAGGAGGAGAGTGGCAATGAAAATTTTTGTCATGGAATCTTACTATCGTCGATACTTTGAAAACAAAAAAAAAACATGCATTCCTCAAGAAATAAAACTGTCGAACTGTTGAACGTTATTGTAAACGCTTTTTGGATTCGACGAGGAGGTACCATCTGTTCGTATGTTCCGAAGAAGAAATAAGCGGTGATTCTTCTCAGTACGATATTGCCGGTACCACGTACGTTACTAACTATGAAAACAATGATATGCTAATGATAGGAGAGCGATTTTCTATCCAGCAAGTCATGCGAAATCATGACACGAAAATCACAATCGAAAGGTACAAAGGAATGCCAGTAATAGAAGTGGTAACTAACACCAACGATCAAAGAAACGCTAGAGGTAGAAAAGTCGATCAAATCAGGGAGATTCGAGAAGGTTTTGGACAATCTTTTTTGGAAGAAAAATTATTTAGCAAAACGTATCAAGATGGGTACCCGGGTGGCAACACAAGGGTTAAAGGGTAAATCGCAGGCTAATTGCGTGTAATTAAGAGGTAAAGGCTAAACACGTGCATCGTTCAAATGCAACAGAGGTCATTCTCAATTGTCATTTAAAATATGGTTTTAAAATGTGTAACATCTTTAATAACAAAATGGAACTGCATTACAGCAAGGAAGGAGCAAATTGTATGATTGAGGGTTTGCCTAAAAGCCGAATTCCGTAGTGTGTACAGCATTGGGCCTTCGAGAGTCTGGTCACCTTACCATAAGGTATATCAGGTACATCAATGCAAATTTTATGCAGTTTTTAGGCCGCACACACACGGGTAAACCATGGAATGCAATCGAAATGAATCCCCCCCCCCCCTTCGCATGGGTGTAGATCGTCATAATCATGGGACTATATTCAGCAATTCTGCCGTATTTTTCTTAAACAATTCAGCAACATTTGATTTTGTTTTTTTCTATGAAAATAAATAAAGAGTATCATACGACAGTATTTGCCTCAGTTATTGTCACGGCTGGTTCAGTGTAAGATCAGTGTCATAGTATATTATATATATGTATGATGGGAAATTTTTTCCATTGCCTAGGCCCTTGGAAACTAGATCAAAGCCAAAATAAATCAAAATGTGAAATCGAATTTTGGGCCTTACGGCCCGAGCCGTCGCTGAGAAGGGGAGGTGAGTCACGCTTCTAGGCACCCCGGGGGATTTTAACAGTTTTAATTAAATAATCTTCTAACCCTTGGATAATAAAAATATACTGAAATAGAGAAATAAATTTTGCTCAGGGGGTCTGATTCCACAATAATGAATTTTTGTTTTGATAAGTCTAATTTACAGTCTCCGTCTCAAAAATAATGAAAATTTTTCATAGCTCGGCTTTAAAAACAGTAAAAACTTTTACGTTTTGGACAAATGGAAATGAAGATACCAAATCAGTCTAATGGGGTAAAATTATCGATCCAAGTATATCGTTAAAGCTATTTTTCTATTAGATTAGACCAACATGTTTAATCGAAGTCGAAGGTTGGACAAATTACCTTATGCTGTCAAAACAGTTCAGTTTAATTGCATACTGTGGCTGTGGCATTCCGATATTGGAAAGCGGTAGTGTGTCATTGTCATACACTACCGAATGCCACTAGGTATGTATATTCGCGAGCGTACCGTAAGTGTAATCAAATATCAAATTTTCTTTTCTACAATCGCGACACAAGAGTCTCAACTATTTAACGTACGTCAAATACACTACTTTCGACAAACAAAATTGTGTTGAATTTTTCATTCAGATTTCAAAGACGTGTAGACGTGGCTTCTCTATTTTTTAAACAGTCCTTCTGTCAATGGCAATAACTTTAGAAAATATAAGTTTTAAAATTTCTGATAGTAAGCCTGTTTATAGGGTAGCAGACACTTTTCTACCTAAATTTTTAATTACTAAATTAAAAAATGCTGACACCAGTGATTATACGCATATGCATGTGCACGTTGTCACGCTATGTGGCTCACTTGGTTGATTCGCACTCTACGATGCTAGTAATGTAGAGGTCTGGAGATCGAATCTGGACGTGGCCGAGGAATTATATAGTGCTTGCAACATTATATACACTCCTCTATATACAATGCAACGTTGTCTCGAAGTAGCCTATAAACGGCTGAGTGAACGCACCATGCCCCAAAAGGGGTTACAGGGGGTACAGAGGCCAATGATTTTTTCTATAGACGTAGACGTATTCAATTTTCTACGACTTGTTCTCTATTAAAATATTTCTCGCTGGCGTACCCAAGATAACCATATATATGGTGTATTTTGCCTAATTTAACCCGTATATGCCCAAATCATTATACCCGTCACTATGTGAAAGGGTATATTAACTTTGTCAGGAAGTTTGCAACGCACAGAAGGAAGCACCTCCGACTACTATATAAAGTATATATGTATATTATTGATCAGTGTGACGAAAGAAATCGATTGAGCCCTGTCCGTCTGTCTGTCCGTCTGTTGCAACGCAAACTAATCCCTCAGTTTTGAAGCTATCGGGCTGAAATTTGGTATACAAGTTCCTTTTGAATGTACTCTGTATATATGTCAAAAGGAATGAAATTACCCATGAGGTCATGGTGGTGCCCCTGAAAATTATGTTCTTCTAAGAAAAACTTTTTTATTTATGTACCAATCTGAACCAAACTTCACCCAAGTGTGTTCCTAGTAAAGCCTCAAAAGGTTTCTAGGAACGGATGGAATCGGAACATTACCTCATAGGGCTGCCGTACAAACGAATAACTGAAAATTAAGTTCTTCTAAGAAAAACTTTTTCCTTTTTAATCCGACCTTAACCAAACTTCACCCAAATGTGTTCCTAGTAAAGCCTCAAAACATATCTAGGAACGGATGGAATCGGAACATTATGTCACAGGGCTGTCATACAAACCAACCCCCAAATATTAAGTTCTTGTAAGAAAAACTTTTTTCTTTTTGAATCTTAACCAAAATTCATCCAAGTTTGTTCCTGGATTGGCTGAATTCAAATTGTAAGAAAACGACCGGACGGGTAAACTTGCACGACAAGAACCATCGTATGATCATTTCACACTATCCGATCAAAACACGGACCGGCGAACAATAATCACACAGCAAGTATGTATAAATGTTGCCATGCACGCTCCAAAGTTAGTGTACAATGAAGTGACGAGTCGACAAGATTAAAATGCAAGTAAAACACGCGCTAATTGTCTTTGCAGAACGCCTGAACTATTGGTAGATGCAATCGTCTTATCGATCGTACGATTCCTACGAAAGAAAAACAATCGTGTCACGTTTTTTTTCTTTCGTAAGACTCGTTCTTATAATTTGAAATGAACAATGCTTGTCTGCTGGCCACTACAAAAGCTCTCTTGTCTTGCAAGTTTACCCGTCCGGTTTCGTCTTATAATCTGAAATCAGCCATTAGCTTCAACGCAATTGTAGAGCATCGCACTGTCGATATTTGAACATTTCCAAGTTTCAAAAGTTGCAGACGTCGAAAGATGCGATTTTAATTTATTTTTCCTATCACAAAACGATGGATACAACTATACTCTCAATCCGATTCCCCTATCAACCTCTATAGGTAAAAGAGAGGACTCTGCCAAGGCTTTTTAGATCAAGTTTTGTTTTTCCACAATATGTCCTTAACCATAAAGAATACCATATATGCCATCCTCCAGAAATATCGCAACCACGAAAAGAAACCCTTCCATCGGTTTGGAGGTTCTCCTCAGACTCCACTCCTATATTTAAAATGTGCCAGGAAAGCTACCATTTTATGTTTATAGTCTTATTTCGAGTACTCTTCCTTCCCTCTTAAAGCTTTTCGTGTTAAAACATTCGTTTGTGCTCCAAATTCGGATTTTTTTGTCAATGAGAACCAGTGGCGTTGATAGCTTTTCAGAGGGAGGGGATCAGTGGTCAGGGTATTTTTTTAGCATTTTTTTAAATTGGGAAGTTCTAAATAAGGAATTTATGGTATAGTCACCACCATATTGTTTCTATGCTTTCCTGTAGAATAAAAATGTCCTTTTAGGTATGTTGACGAGATCGAAAAATGGGCATGGCTTCAAATTTTTAAAAATTGTTTCAATTTTTCTTGTTTAGCTGAAATTCCGAATGAATAGGTTTGGCAGTGTGAAGCATATATTGTACGCCGGACAATGTGGCACTATAGATAATGTTTCATAATCCCCACCTTAATGTTGATATACCCACTTAATTGAAGTTTGACTAGAGACTCCTGAATGATACGCGGGAGCTTGATCCCGTCAGGCGACAAAGCATCTTAGGAAGAACTGAGAAGTGTATAGCATCGCCTGAAATTATCAGAATACTCTAAACTTTTAAAGTTCGATTCTGAACTTAAAGTTGAAGGTTTGTCTGCAAGACCGAGCGCAAATTTTAAGAATCGTTCCCGCACTGGATGCGGTAAAAATAGGCCTCAGTGAGCATACAATAATGTTTTGCAGAACGAGAAAGGCAGCAGGACGTAAAGACACTGAGACCGCCTCTATGAAGTAATACCGAAAGATGTTCCGGCGAACGAGTGATCGAGATGGTTGTGATTTTATTCGAGAAAATTTTTACATAACTGTATACCTGGTAGCATGATTTAGTATTGATCAAGCACGTTAATAAAACATAAACAACAACAACAGCCTTAATGCCGCTCAATAAGAACCCTATTGTATCACTAGATTATCTCACAATACGGATTTTCGCTATAATGTTATCTTATTAAATTCCAGCTGATCTGCTCTCGTGACAGTCGCACTTTCATCCGAAACATGCTTTCTAAAGGTTGTTCGCATATTTCCCCCATGATATATTATTCTTTCTCCATATCGGCGTGAAGGGGAACTCCGCAAGTATGTGTACAGAGTACAGCATTGGGTTTTCTGGAGTCTGGTCAGCTTAACTTAGATACTATGTACATTACATTAGGTATATATTTTTGTCTCAATTGTTGTAATCACGGTGAGGTTCATCTTGAATCGTCTCAGCAAGGCAACCGCCCTTATTGGGGTCAGGTGGCTCTTCTGGGTACAATGAAAGATTGCGACAGGTGAATGTCAAAGGACTTGATAAGAAACATCCCTAATTCCAAGCTTTCAGCACACAGTAAAGGCGAAGAACGCACAACGAGACGTAGCCAGATTGCGTGGACGACCGAGAGCTCGCTGGATGTACTCCGTAGGTGGAGGATGTCCACCAGCTGTTGGGCATCCGTAACTGGAGAAGGTCGCATAGCCGCTATAATTGGAGATCAACAATAAAGACGGCGAAAACCCGGTGTCGGGCTTTCGTGCCACATTGATAATGATGAAAGGTGACAAAGTAGGGATACACAAAATAATTTCGTTAATCCTTGTTTAACACCAATATTTGTATCTAGAGGTTGTCGTTTTCATATGCATTAGAACAGAGATTTAAAACAAATTATTTATTTGAGGCTGGATTGTCAGGAGACTTATATCCATAAGGGATTTTTCGCAGAATCTGTCGGATGAGATTTCTGATACAAAAGCTATATAATTCCAGGAGGGAATACTAGCTTCTACAGCAAAAAAATGGTGTTCAAAATATAAGTGTTTGTTTTGTATTTTTGCGGCTTTCTTTACAATTATTCCGATAAAAATTGATTTTCTGTTAGATTTCAATAAAAAATTATAACAACTATTATTTAATTGGATTCTTGGGTATAATAAATAACGGTAAGCCGATTTAACATAACAATTTCCTTTAGAATGTTTATGTAGCCATAGACGACCAACGCCCCATTTTTGGGTCATCAACAAAATCGATCCATATTCCCGTCAGTTGGTAAAAGATTTCATGTTTAAGAGCTAAATTAAGATCCAGAGTGAAATTCTTCCAGCTGAGATTTTATCAATAAAAATGCATACTGTCGTGGAATATGTCACAAACGGTGGGGAATTCCATAAGCTACAATCCGAGACCAGCTCCATAATTCTCCACGGCCATTTTATGTATTATTTTACGATTCCCCGGTCATTTGACATTTCACGATGAATTAACCGGGGAATCGGGAAAAAATTATGGAACTGTTTTCGAATTGCAGCTTATGGAATTCCCTAGCATTCCCCACATATTCCACGACAGTAAGAAAGAATACATTTTCATTGAAAAAATCGCAGCGGACAAAAATTCCACTCTCGATTTCAGTACTAGGCTTTATAGGTAAATTTCGTTTCTTACATCTCGTTTGAGAATAAAATTGCTAATACTAGATTATTTTTATAACTAGGGGGCTTCGCCCCTGCTCGCTTCGCTCGCCAACCCCCGGGGGCGAAGGCTAATTTCGGACGCGGCCGAAATTTGGATACCCTTCGCTCACCTTGGGCTAAAAGTTTTTTCGGGCGTATATATGACTTGTAGTTAGTCCCCCTCATTCTTTTTCTTCCGCCTTGACAAAAGTTTTGTGCTTGGTTGAATTAAGTGGGCAAATAAAAATATTTACTCGGAAAATTTTATTGGGGTTGCGGGAGCATGACCCCAAAGTACGATTCCATTCGTTTTTAACTTTTTTGTTGCTTTGGTAAACCAACATTAATTCAAGGTTTTGTGAAATTGGTGCAAAAATTTTTCGTAGAAGAACCAAAATGGGCGTTGGGTTTGTATGGCCACCCCATGATCCCATGGTCAGATTTGATCAATTCTTAGATATGTATTGTGTCATCAAGAGAAACACGTTTGTGTGGAATTTGGTTGAAATTGGTACACAAATAAAAAAGTTTTTCTTAGAAGAACCTAATTTGGGGGGTTAGGTTTGTATGGCAGCCCCATGACCCCACTATCCGATTTGATCCATTCTTAGATATGTTTTGTGTCATCGAAAGAAATTTATTTGTGTGGAATTCGGTTGAAATTAATGCACAAATAAAATAGTTTTTCTTAGAAGAACCTAGTTTTGGAGGTTAGGTTTGCATGACAGCCCCATGACCCCATAGTCCGATTTGATCCAATCTTACATATGTTTTGTGTCAATAATAGAAATACATTTGTGTGAAATTTGGTTGGAATTGGTACACAAATAAAAAAGTTTTTCTTAGAAGAACCTAATTTGGTGAGTTGGGTTTGTATGGCAGCCCCATGACCCCATTGTCCGATTTAACCGATTCAAACATACAAACTGCCTGCAGCAAAAAGAAGCATTTGTGCAAAATTTCAGCTTCATAGCTTTTAAATTGGCCGAGTAAAACGCGTCGCAACAGACAGACAGACGGACAGACGGACATCGCCCAATCGACTCCCCAAGTCATGCTGATCATATATGTATACTTTTTATATGGTCAGAGATGCTTCCTTCAGTGCGTTACAAACTTCATGACAAAGTTAATATACCCTTTCACTCTATGAGCGAAGGGTATAAAAATAAGGAACATTACGCTATCAACTCTCGCAAGAATAATTTACTTCTTCTTCTTATCGACACTAGCGATACTTATATTAGAAGAAGAATTCATAATTTCATCACTAACTGTTTAATGACCACACTGCAAAGTCGTTCATAATAAATTTTCACATTTTTATCATTATTGTGTAGCACATCTTGTTAAGCAAGGTATTTTTCATAACTTACTTGTACAATGATTCATCATCGGGTGGTATATTTGCAATTATGAACCAAGCTATAAATCCAGCCATACCCAGCAATATTGAAAATTTAAATAAATACCGTCCCGGGCTGCTACCCCTAAAATGAAAAAAAAAATATTGTTTTTTGCGTATATGTATTTTAAATACTTTTTTTTTTGTTAACTACCTTAGCTTTGCCATCTTCCGTTTTCTCTTTTCCAACACAAACGATTTTGATTTAAACATTTCGATGGTGTTACTACTCTACGATAACTGCCATACACTCAGTTTCCGATCAAATGTGGAAACATTCTGTGGTATGAATCATGAGCATTGAACTTGATTTGATTTGGTAGTGCAATAAAAGCAACACTTTCACAAGAAATTATTCGTTCGTCAAAAGTAGGCAAATGTGAGATGAGGACAAAGAACACTCGCCCGGACGGTGCATTGTTCCAGGAGACGCGGATAATGCGAGCCGAAAAATGGATAAAATTTTTGTTCAAAAAGTTTTTCTCTGTTTTTTTTTTAACTTGTATTCGAAAAAAATGTCGTTAAAAAACTAAAGAAATAGTATAATGTCGTCCCTACACTCTCCGCGGTTTGGCAAAACCTATGGCACAAAAGATCAAAGTTGTGGACAACACAAACAAACAAATATTGTCTGTTGAGTTACCCTATCGCCTCTGCCACAATTGTCTACAGCGTTTATATTTTCTACCGCGCGGCTCGGCAAACGCCGGGCAGTGTGGATGCTGACTGATGCTTGAAACAGATTACGCGCATCAGCAGCAGCATCGGCATCGCGAAACGTCAAGCGCAATGCATTTTACATTGCTGACAAAAATGTTGAGCAGAAGACTTGGCATTCAGCATATTTGTCAGCTATGAAACTCTGCTGATGCGCGTAATCTATTTCAAGCATGAAACGCGAACACGAGTAATTAATGTTAACACGAGTTAACTAATTCTGATTGGTGAGGGGCAGAGTTTGACTAAGATGGCTTATTACGTAATTCAATTTTGTTTTCTAGAATATCTTCCAATGAATTCCTATACCGTTCGGCATAATATTAGATAAATCATTACGATCAGGGACTAGATTTCAGAGAAATGTCTTTGTTGGTACGAATGGCAACAGAATGGCAAAAATATAAGTGAGCATTTTAGCGCAACCTCATGTATATATAGGTAAGTTAAAATATTCAAAGCGTTAAATTGATAACTTACATTTTTATTTGTATTTTTCCGCTTATTTTTTGTTTAACATCAAACGAAAATTCACTCTTGACGAAACAGACCCTGAAAGATATACGACGTATATAAAGTCCTTTAATTTTTCTGAAGAGCTTTCCAGTCGAGAATTGTTTGTATTTTCGAAGTCTGATGCCATTATTAGGGACAAGTGTAACCATTTACACGCCATAGATATGTGACAAATAGGATATGTTGTTGCTTTTATATGTTATCTTATAAGCGCCTAATTTTGATAGCCTTCGAGTATTTTTTTTTTCTTGATGTGATAGTCGAGATTTCCAAGTTTGCGATTTTTTTTTAGCTTCCTAACTTACATCCTTCCTACACTCAAACTTTTCAAGTTTCACATTTAGTTCATAGAAAAGTTTTGTTTACAAGGATTTACATTTTTAGGTAAAATTTTCAAAAGACTAGCGGTACATCTCTTTTTTTAGCGGAAGTTCCACTTTTTTTGGCTCCTCAGCCCCCTTTAAAAAAAAATATTAGGTTTATTTTATCCATGCTAGCTCCTAAAAAAAATTCTTCATGAATACCTTACTAATCCAGAGAATATAACGAATTCTCCAAGCCAGTGGCGGCTCGTGCCCATGGAAATAGGTGAGGCGAAAAAACGGGGCTAATTTCGGGCGCGGCCGAAATTTGGATACCCTTCGCTCTCCTCGGGCTAAAAGTTTTTTTCGGGCGTACCTACGACTTGTATTTAATCCCCCCTCCCAATTTTTATCCTTCCGTCTTCATAAATGTTTTACTGCGTCGACAAAACAATATTTGTGTAGGGTTTGGTTGGAACAAGTGGGCAAATAAAAATATTTACTCAGAAAATTTTATTGGGGAATGCGGGAGCAGTAGTCGTCTAGAGTAGTCTGGCTAGTCTAGCGGTAAGTGCGCGCACCTTCGGTGCCCAGGGTCATGAGTTCGAATCTCACCGTGTTCCATGGTGTTTTTCGAACTCACGAACGGACTATGATCTCACTCAGATGTTAAACGAGTACCCATTTATGGGGATAAATAACACTGCTGAGCGTGATGCTGATCTCATTACCTCAAAAAAAGCAGATAAAATCTTGGAATAGGATGTCACTAATATATCCTGCGGCCTTAGTCCAATGTTGGGTTTTCGCGCTTGCTATTTATTTTTATTTATTTATTTATGCGGGAGCATGGCCTCATAGTACGGTTACATTTGTTTTGACCTTTTTTTTTGCTTTGATAAAGACACATTAATTCAAGGTTTTGTGAAATTAGGAGTAAAAACGTTTCTTAGAAGAACCAAAATGATGGGGTTGGTTTTGTATTGGAGCGCCATGACCCATGGTCGGATTTGATTCATCCTTACATATGTTTTGTGTCATCAATAGAAATAAATTTGTGCGAAATTTAGTTGAAATTGAAGAACCTAATCTGGGGGTTGGGTTTGCATGCCAGCCCCGATTCAACCATGCAAACTGTCTGCAGCAAAAAGAAGCAGTTGTGCAAAATTTCAGCTTTATAGCTTTTATGTAAATTGGCCGAGTAAAACGCGTCGCAACAGACGGACAGACGGGCATCGCCCAATCGATAAAAATCATTCAAAATCAATTTGATAAGTTTGGGCGTAAAAATATTAAAATGAAGTAATGAACAGTGACAAAAACTACACAACTATCGATTTTGCCCTTTTGAAAATTATATGCAACGAGCAACATCACTTAATATTTTCCTTTTTCTATTTTAACCAAAATACAATAGAAAACCGAAACTATGCTCAGTAAGTTCTTATCTCAACTTCATTTTACACAGCTTCATTTCAATGCGCAAAGCATACAACAAAGCGAGAACAAATCGTCGCACTGTTTCGATTCAGATACACACGCTGAGGCGATTTTTGTTTCGCCTCAGTGGTAGTTTTTTTCCCGTACATTCTCCCATAGAGAATCGGGCGAATGTATTGATACGCGTTGAGTTGTTGTTCGGAGTTGTGCGGCGGAAAAATTATCGCCTCACTTGTATGAATTGGCGTACAAAAACTATGTTAACTTGTAAGTGAGTTTAAAGATAACTTTAGGGTTTTTTTATCATATTTGAGGAATTATACTTTGTGATAAATTTAAAATGTATAACTTGACGGAAATGAAGGTGAGGCGCCGCCTCAGTTGCCTCATCTGAGGAGCCGCCACTGCTCCAAGCACTCGCCAGTTTTGAGTTAGTATTAGGGTTGAAATTACTTCGACTTTCTATAATCACATTCGAATGTTCACAACGTCGTTGCTACTATTGGCCTTTGAACCATAAGTGATTACCATAATACTAAAAAGTCCCTATGCAAGATATGTGAAAATGATTGAAATATTTTCTGGGCTTCGAAGGTTTTATAACTTGAAGGGAACTTTCTTTTATTGTTTTTGTAATAACGTTAAATCAATCATGTAAGCGGAACAATTGTCTTGTGTAATTAATAACAAATATGAAAAATAAACTTACTTACAAAACTGTCCAAATTTTTCTTCACCAAATGTTGAACTATCGATTATGTACTTTAATTATTTATCCTTGTCTCTAGCTAATTCGATTTATACAGACGCAAAGTGGTCGCCGATTTTATCTTTAACCACATTTAGATAAAAATAATTGTCAACTGTCATATACTTATTGCGATTGTGATTGACAACAAAACTTGCACAACGTGAATAGTTTTCGCTTTTCGATAAAAAGGATTAACGCTTCAGCCAAAATAGTTTTACCACTGAGTATTTACACTTGTACTACGCTAAGTAATAAAAGCGGCACTATGAATGCGTATCGATTTTAACGAAGGCACATTATTGTATGTACTTATACATCTTCCATATTGATGTCAAACAATTATCCAAGGAGATTTTCTCTAAAAAAAATTTCTGAATTTTAATAATTTTTAAAATTTTTAGGGTTTTTAGAATTTTAGTACATATTTGTAATTTTAATAACACGTACTTTAGGTTACACCAGTGGTTCTTAACCTTTTGCACATGAGGGACCACTTTATCAAACTCGTTAGTTGTTGCGGACCACCAAATTGCAATTGTGATAAGAACGATACAAAACATGAAATCTTGTACCGAAGACTACTTCTTGCGGTGACTGTACTGTACCATGGTAATATCAATAGGGTAACTAATAGAATTAATTCCATTTACCTTTGGAACACAACTTATTGTTATCTTGTTGTTGACGTTTTCGATTAGAAAAATGTGGAAATAACGCCAAAGGGATATTGCTTCTTTTAAGACCATCATCCAGAAAAAGTCGACTGACAGAGATTGTTTTGCAAAGGACTCTGGGTGTGATTTTGCTAAGTCTAAACGAATTTCAAAACCCTCATTAATTTTTGTAAAGGGTGTTATCCAATATTTCGGTTTGTTTCATCCAGAGATGGCTCATAATTTTTAAATCCAGTTTTGTTTATCAGATTATAAAGCCCTTCCTTACAGTTCTTACTGGAAGAACAACAATTTTTACATAAACTCCTATATGGCATTGCTGGTTGATGTTGCACCAACAGAAACCTATTTAGATGTGCCACCGAAGATCAATAATGGCTGAATTATCTTAATTCAGCAATGTAAATTACCATTGTGGTCTGGCCGGAGAAGAATAGATTTTCAAAAATTCATCGCCTTAAACACCTGAACTGTTTACCTACAATTATGACAACCCTCAAGTATATAAAGACACGTAGCTACTGCACATAAAGTGACCATTCCTATCAAGCTCTCGGCCGTCCTCGTTTTCTTGCTCATCGCAATCATCTTGCGTTCGTCATCTAAAAAAGAAGCATATAAAATAAATTTTGACGGTATTTCATTTCATCGTAATAAGCTTACATTAACTAACATTTCTTTTTGCGACCAATACAATACATTACACTTAATATCTTACACAGTGTACAACGGTCAAAATCTCAATGAAAACAGTCCTGCTTAGTCCAAACGGACTCCCATCCGCTTCCAACATTAAAGTTTCTAAAAATGAAAATTGCCTACCGATGTTTGTAGTGTACACAAATACAGAAAAAGAAACGTATGTTCCTCCTTGTAGTAGGAACACACGTTTCTTTTTCCGTATTAATGTTTCTATTATAAAGTTAAGATTGAGCTGCGTGAAATTGGAGAATTGTCGTATCGGATTATGAGGGAACCACAGCAACGGCTTCGCGGACCACCTAGGGTCGCCTCAGGGACCACCAGTGGTCCGCGGACCACCGGTTAAGAACCGTTGGGTTACACGAACCATCCGTCCAGACACAAGTTCGGATAATCGACGCTCTAATATATGCCTTCATTTAGAAGACACAACTTCGCAGATTTTTCTCACAAATTTTATTATTACATTATGTTTCTTTTTTGCGATAAGACTTTATTACTTTAAGATTTCATTTTGGAATATTTCGATGCAAAAGTATAAAAACTAATTTAGTTAATCAAAATGTGTACTCAAGAAAATCTAATGATTCAACTGTCGCAAACTATCAAATCAAGGATGGATTTAAAAACACAAAAGTGCATTTGGACTGGGGATATCAAAAACTGGAAGAACGGAACGAAAACTGGAACTTCGTACAACCGAGATATTTTCGGTTTTTTATCTTTCGATTTTTAAGCCGTAGGTTGTTAAATTTTTCGGTTTTAACCTCAATAGGAATTTTCTTTCAAATTTACAATTCAAATTTTACTCTTGTCTCCTATAAAAAAAATCATTGTGAGAAGAGACGGTTCTTGGAGTCGGCCAGGATTGATTTCCAGAAAAACCCCTGTTGATCCCCTGTAAAAATGATTCCATTGTTGGAATCGAATATAGCAAATGGTAGATCAAATTTGTACTGTGAATTTATAATCAAGTCAAACTTGTATGGTAGAAAAATCCTGAAGCGACATATTACGGGGATCAGGCGCGCACAGAGGATTTACGGGGCCCGGGGCATATAAATAAAAGTGGCCCCTTTGAGAAAAAGAACTCTGGAAACTCTATAAATGTTGTTCCTACTACATGATGCCAGGATGCTGGTACCTGAGAGAGCGGCATTAGGGTAGATGGATAGGGCGCTCGTCTTCGAATCATAGGTTCGCGGGATCGAATCTCATTGTAGGCGCAGGTAATTTTCTATGCTTAAACATCACTAACACCTATAGAGGTCAATGATGCGCTGCGTGAGCATTTTTATCAAAAAAAAAAAAACAATTGATGAAATCATTAATTTAATAAACGTTACAATAAGAACGCTATTCTCAATGTAAGAATGCAAACAGTCAAAGTAGCTCTTAGCAAAGTTATTTTAAGTACGATGTTCTTAATTTTAGTAGAAAACTGTAACGTCAAAATCATGTTTCAAAATACATACTTGGCTTAAGATCGATCCACACTTTTTAGTCATCAGTCGCAGTCACAGTAATTTCTCATACAAATTGAAAGAGTGTCAGTCAATCAATTAACTTGTATGGAAAGTGACTGTGACTGATGACTGAAAAGTGTGGATCGACCTTCAGGAGTGTTTTCGATTGATTTCACTCTACTTTTTTTCTCAGTGTAGGGGGCCCACTCCAAGAGTTGGCGAGAGGGCCCAGAGTGAAGTTGTTCCGTCACTGCTGATGGCATTGCAAAAATCGAAATTCTTGTCTCTTCATAAACGAGTGTGCACTGATCCATAGGAGAACAAAAGTCTAAAACCAAACCAGTAGAAAACGTTGAGAAATTCTGCTAGTTCGAGAGCATAGTTACAGATAAGACTACAATGAGTTAACAACAATCAGAGAGAGACTTGAATAAATATAAGTTTATGGAAACTAAATAAGAAATAGTCATTTAAAGGGGATCCATCGTTTTCAGTTTCTTGGTTAACACTTTCTCTATAAAACACACATAGTTCGAGGACACTCAGATTTTAAGAGAATACCGATTAATTAGATAAATTTCGGCAGAGTGTGCTGTTGATCTCAACACTTAAAATATATCAAGATCAGTGCCAATTTTAGATTTAGCAATTTTAATTGAAAAAAGTAGGTGAAGGGAAATCCTATAAGGTCCCAGAAATGCTTTGAATAACGCAAAACAAGATACATAAATAGATATTTAAATAAAATTTATCTGACATCAATTCGTGTAATAATTTTGCAGACGTACGCGCACTACGAGACCACTGTCCCTGCGGGGCCCTCTCCAACGCGGGGCCCGGGGCAAATTGCCCCTTTTGCCCCACCCTCTGTGCGCGCCTGACGGGGATTATACCTGTTCTTCTGTAAGTCTCACGACTAAACGTCTCTTCTTAAATATGGACCATTTCAGTGATTAATTGCGCGACACTAGTTGGAGCAGGATCAAATCAAATTGTATTTTTGGAAATGTTTTTTTAGTGGTTAATCACCTTGTATTAGAAATGGTTTTTACGATAATCCTTAAGAACTGCACCTATTTCAAGTATTTTTAACTTTATGAAAAAAAAAAATATTTGAATTCTTTGTCTACCGCACCTCCAATCAAAACAACATTGAACGCACCCGGTATGAGAGGCCACCCTTCTATTTAGGTACTTTTTTCATAACATGTTACTTTAAATTTTACATAGTTTTCGGGTGTCCGGAAACTACCGCATCAACGCACCGGATTGTGATTCCTCATATGACTTCCAGCAAAAAAGTTGTACGAAATATACCCTCTTAGCTTAACCCTTTAGCTGCCACAGGCATTTGAAGATTTTTTAAAAAGTCATGTTCTTGTACGACTAAAACTTCAATATCTCAAAAGCTAGACTACCTAGAATAGCAATATAAGATGATTATTACACCCAACAAATTCGCCTGTAAAATAAAACTAACCACACTAAAATCGGATAAGAGGTTTCGTTTTTATAGAGCTTCAAAGTCAAATTTGCGTGATTTGATCCAAAAACAATCTTTTTTTCCATCTCAATTTTCTCCAACTTCTGCCAAGGTGAGGTGCTTGTACGATTCTTTTAAAATTGGCGCATATTCTTACGATCATATCTTTCTTACATCATTTTATTCTAATTCCATTATTTCTAACAGTTTTAGTACCTTAAGTGCAGAAAACTAGGGTTAATTTTGGCTCGATTTCGACATACTTTGAATAGATTTTACGAATTGCAGATCTTAAGAGCAGTGTGAATTGAGTTCCATCTAAAATAAACCCTAGTTTTCTACACTTCTACACGTATAAAAACTGTTAGAAATAACGGAGCTAGAATAAAATTATGTAAGAAAGATATAATCGTAAGACTATGCGTCAATTTTTAAAAGAATCGTACAAGCACCTTTCCTTGGCAGAAGTTGGAGAAAATTGAGATGGAAAAAACGATTGTTTTTGGGTCAAATCACGCAAATTTGACATTGAAGCTCTGTAAAAACGAAACCTCTTATCTCTTATTTTAACTCCGACGTTCTTAAATGCAGTAGAAACTTTGAACAGTATCGCCAAAACCTAAAGTTTTAAGCCTCTTTTCGAGTGATGACACTTTTTTTCTCAGTGGACTAAGAAACCTTTTTATAATCGACAATAGTGTGTGTGGACAGCCGCCATCTCGCAACGTGCGAGATGCTTAGCATGCAGCCGTCCTATTTACCAAGTTGCGGGGAATACGCTATCAAGACAGAAAAAGAAAAAAAATTTCTCCTTTCAAAAATAGTGCATGAAGCACGATTGTTGTCGGTTTTGACTGTCAGAACATGGCACACCGCGTCTCATCAGATGCCACTGCTTCGCGGTGTGTCATGTTCTGCCAGGAGTGGCATGACCGAGAACAATGTCCGGTGGTATACAGATTGTGCCTTATATATTGGCAACAATCGTACCTGGGAGCGGATCATTAGATATCGCAAATTACAACGTATAATTTTGCTGACCCGCTCCAACGTATAATTTGGCTGTCCACACACACTATTGTCGATTATTCTGTTTACAATAGTATAATTACTGCCAAGACATAGTGTATGGTAGGAGCGGGTCAGCAAAATTATACGTTGTAATTTGCGATATCCAATGATCCGCTCCCAGGTACGATTGTTGCCAATATATAAGGCACAATCTGTATACCACCGGACATTGTTCGGGGTCATGCCACTCCTGGCAGAATATGACACACCGCGAAGCAGTGGCATCTGATGAGACGCGGTGTGCCATGTTCTGGCAGTCGAAACCGACAACAATCGTGCTTCATGCACTATTTTTGAAAGGAAAAACAATTTTTTTTTTCTTTTTTTCGTGTCAACCTTTTTATTATTACTCAAGCAAATTTGTTGATTTTCCACAAAGAAACCAAGAAACAAGATTTTAAGGTCCATCCAGACTGATCACCAAATTGGTGCGCGTCCAAAAACTGGCATCACGAACAGCCATTTGGTTGCTACTTAGGATCTACACTAGCAACCGAATGGAAACAGAAAATGACATAACCAAAATTTCATTTTGGTGATTTTTATAAATTTCAATTGTCACTTTGAATTTAACAAGCGGTTGGTTAAGTTGCCATACATATTGAATATCTAAATTGAATGCACACCCAAATGGCGTGGCGATCAGTTTGGATGCAATGACAATAGCCAGTTGGTTGCATGTGCGATCAACCTGGATGGAACTTTAGAATTGAAATGAATGAAAGGTATCACTGCCATCTAGATAGACAGGCCGAACTGCAGAAATTTGTTCGTCTACAAGTGGACAAAGTGCGTTCGTGACCAGTGACAGTTGACATTTGTAAAGCACACAACCTCCAGTGCTTCTGAACCCAAAAGTTTAAATATGCCGAGCGTTTATTACGAAACAAAGGTTATGGTTTGCTTTAATGTGTTTTTGATGTGCAAGTGGTAAAATAGTACATATACATCAACATCGTACTTACCATATTTATCTCAAAAATCAACGCACTGGCATGTGTATACCATAGCAAGTCACACGAAATGACAGGCTGACAGCCACTGATATTTGGATTGTGGACAATTTGTGGATTGTACTGAGCGGTACTTTGGCAGTACTAAGCGCGGACCATGACCAACCATGGCACTACTAGTGTTGCATGACCACTGACAGATCAGCTGATAATCCGGCCTGTCTATCTAGATGGCAGTGAAGGTATGCAATCTTAATTGTTAATATTTACTTGGAATGGACCTTGATGCTAGAAAATTTAAAGTAGAACAACATCTTTGACGCATCGCTTTCTCATAGGTTAGGCACATTCTAGATTGTGTCGCTAATCGCGCAGGCGGCCTACTGTGAAACCAAGGCTCATATCACGCAACTGCCTATAAATGTCTATGGTAGAAGGGAGTAGGCATTGTGTAACATTCTTAAAATTAAACAGGTAACGGAGGCTTATGAGTTAGTGGTCGAGTAGTAACTTTTGCAAATATTCAAAAAAAAAAAACATTCAGTAGAATTTAACTAACGAAAAATTACGAAAGATACAGAAAAAAATTGGTGAGAGGAAAGTAGGGTTTAAAAAACCTCTTAATCAGGTTTTTTAGGAATTTGTCTCCAAATACTACAAACAATTTGCTGCTGGTTATTTGGATTTATAAGACAGCTCATCTTTTATTGTACAGGAAAATACTAAGCCTCCTCATGACACTGTCGAAATACAGTTGATCAAACTTTGGTTAGCTTTACCGAACATGAATTGAGATTTATTTAGAAAAATGGCAAAGCTTAAAAACTACGGAAATCTTGGAATTGGTGACTAAATCACCTTGATGTGAAATTCCAACATAATCATTACAGCCCAAGTGCTGATTTTTAGACATATACTTATCAAGCTGTATTGGTGCATGAGTTTGTTTATAGTCATATTACAAACAAATTTTTGTCTCTTTTAGCGACCTTTCTACTGAAATTAATTTACTATTTACTATATTGCCCTCCAACGGTATTTTGGGCGACCTGGATGAACGGTGCAACAATTGCAAATCATATAATTAACAAAAAGTGGTTACTTGAAGATCAATTTGGCCATATTTTAAAAGCATTATTATGTAATAAGCTTTCGTAATACGATTACATAAAAGTTTTTGAAATTTTCCTCCTGCGGCCCACTCGAACCTGAGGAGAGTTTTATTTGGCCCGGGCCACGTTTTAAGTTTAACACCCCTGCTTTAGGGTATATTAGCAAAGCTTGCGGACCAATAAGCAACCAGGATCGTATTTAACGCAATTTCATAATATTTGAACGGCATAAACTACCATTAGATAACATGACTCGGTTAACCGGAAACCAGGCACTTTTTATTTATTATTTTTATTTTTACTTTTCGCACAGTAAATCTTGATAGTATACTTTTAGAGTCACATACATATAAGATCTTGTCCATATATTTCTAATAAAATTTCTTTCATTGTTGAAATTTGATTTAGTTCGGCAAGTCAGCCATTTTTACAAAAAATGCTACCACATTGTAACGATTAAAAATAGAGGAGTGCAATGAGCCACACTATCTAAAATTAAAATATTCTCCACCATGAATGGGACACCATGTATAATGTAATTGCTAAATTTGACCAGTGTTTGTCATGATTTTCCGAAAAATTAAATGAAGTTTTGTCAATTGTATATTATACAAGAAATAATGATTAAAGATATGTATCTCTGACTTCCGCCAACTTTTCCACCACTTAATTACATACATGAATTTATGTATGTATTACAAAGATGACTATTTATTTTTTATTACCTCCTACTTTTATTAAGTAAATCGTCAACAATGTCATTCAATTCCGTCTGTTTAATTTTTACGTACAACGAAACTCAATATCTACACTATTGTAGGACAAACTGAATCCCATCAAAGTTAAACCCATATTGCAATTAAACAATCAATTGACGAAATTGCCGGCCAATTAAGTCAAATATGTATATACATATATGTACATATGTATATACCAGAATAGAATCCAACAGCCAACAAGTTGTGACGTCTTCTGACAAGTTCAATATTCTCATGAATGCTAAATATATGTAACTGTTGTGTGTATTTATATGCAAACAAATAAGAAAACTACAAATCACACTCAGCAACAGTACAATGTTGCGTATGCGAAAATCACATACAATCCCAAGAAACCACTAAAAAAAATTATAATTACAAATTAGCTTTTTTCAGAATAATTCTACCGAAAATGTTTCAATTGAAATGCATTTGTTTAATTTTGGTCTGGTTCTGAATAAATTCTATTGCTAGATGTTTTACATTTAAATTACATATATGTATACGCAACCAGTATCTACGACGAATGAATTAATAGTATTTTTTCTGAAAAAAAAAACTTCCACAACAGGGAAGAAGTTACTATGCAAAGCTGCGAAAGCTCGAATAACTGAAATTATTACTTGCTGTGTGATATGGTTACGTCATAATACCAGCTACACTACTTGATGAATGATGACTAACTATAAACAGTATGTATGTAGTATTTTGAATGTAGGCATCTACACTGAAAAATACTTTATAAAAGTCACTTTTGGAAATGAATATTGTTTCAGTAGGCGTAGCGATGTACGTAAGGTAAATAAACTTAAATGCTGCATCTAATTTGCATAATTCGAATAAAATTAAAAATTTATTGTATCATCTATGTATGAATGTATTTCTCAATTAATAAATTTTTTTACAGTTTTATTTCCATTCATTCAAATAATTAGGAAAAAATAATAAAGGTGCTTGTTAAAAAAAGAAAATCGAACGTAAATTATAAATTACGTTTTTCTGAAAAGAGTTGTTCATCAACCACTGTATACACTACAACAACTAGTCAACAAAGTCCACTGACATTCAGCTATAATTCAACACATTCTTCAAGTCAATTCAGCGGCCTGCCCACCTTGAAGGTCATCTTCTACGTATAGTTCAGCTCTATCATTTTGTTATTTTTCCGGAATCGTGGATTAGCCGTTGTCTGTTCTGCTCGACCGTTTAAGCTTTTCAGCAAAACTTGTCTTGTCTCTTGTAGTTGTACTGTTCAGTTTTAGTGCTTATCGCGTTGCGTTCGCAGGCCGCAATAGATACCACATCTTGAAAACTTATTAGTCTCAAACCAAACGCTTGTTCTTGTTAGCGCGCCATAGTCAGAGTGACGCGAAAATCAACGCATTCGCCTTCCATCATCCTCGACTTATTTTATTTATAGAAAACCCAAATAATTTTCGAAATAGAATTGGCACGCGTTCTGTGATAATAAAGCACGTGTTTATATTAGTTCCGTATTGCTTGCATTTTAAGTGCCTTAGTGAGTAATTCTAAATGAAATTGTGACCTAAAAAATGCATCGACGCTAATATATGTAGTGCATGGTCAGATATGAACAAAAATTGTTGTGGTGAAGTGAAAGAGTGTCTTCAGCTAGAAAAAAAAGATACAAAAGTGAAAGTTTCGCTACTATACTAAGAGTTAATTTAGCCTTGGCTCGATCAGCTGTTGTAATTACCGCTTTGCTTTTTTTCACTTAATTTGTGCTGTCCTATTGACTTAATTATTATTTTTCTGCGCTGATATTGGCAAGTGTGATTACTGATTACTGATATCGGTAGGCTTATAAAACGAATTCTATTGACCTTTACTTTTCACGCGCGGTACTTGATTTTGATAGTGTGGGAATCTCTTGTATGAAGTATAAGGTCGTCAGAAGGCGCGATTGATAACAAACACATTGTCTATAAATAACAGTGCATAAGTATTTTAGGCGGGAAAATGATAAGAGAATTAGAGATAACCGATTTGTTTTACTATTGGCATACATTTAATAATTCTGATGGTCATTTGTGTAAAGTTCCATCTAGATTAGTCGCCAAATGGCTGCGCGTCCAAAAACTGGCATCGCGTACAGCCATTTGGCTGCTACTTAGCATCCACACTATAGCAGCCAAATGGAGACAGAAAATGACATAACCGAAATTTCATTTTAGTGATTTTTTTTAATTTAATTATCAAAATCGGACTCTGCGCGTTTGAATTATTACACGGTCTTTCAAGAATTATTCAATTTCACGCAAAAGAACGAACAAAAGTTGCAAAATTGTCACTTTGAATTTGACAAGCGGTTGTCAAAGCGGTTGGTTGAGTTGCCATATTGAATATCAAAACTGGACGCACAGCCAAATGGCGACTAGTTTGGATGGAATGACAACAGTCATTTTGCTGCACGTGACGCCATTTGGCGACTAATCTAGATGGACCTTAAAAATGCGTGTTTTTGTTGGTTCTGATTACATATCACATTCATTTGACTGCTATTTATGAACATTATTGGATTAGATTTGGATCCTAAAACCCTCTAGTGGTCATTTCGATGTTTTATTACCTACTGTTTTTATTTCTCAATGTGTTTCCCAAAACATATGGACAAAAAAATAAGTACAAAAAGATAGCCATTAAATGGCATCCCCTTATTATCTTAGTCCCTTCCGAAATAAACTTTGAAGTGGGTATTCAGCTTGGTCAAAATAATAAGTACACCATCGGTTTTTTAATTTTTCGACAA
Source organism: Microchrysa polita (assembly GCA_949715475.1). Lineage (NCBI taxonomy): Eukaryota > Metazoa > Arthropoda > Insecta > Diptera > Stratiomyidae > Microchrysa > Microchrysa polita. The sequence goes on from OX454415.1 coordinate 15,735,957, forward strand.
TAGCTTAGTATTTTCCGTAAGGATTTCTTTTTTTATTCATTTGTGTATGCAACAAGCGTCAAAGTAAAAGCAAACAAAAATAATACTTGTGAAAAACACATGGTATAGGTACGAACAAAGTCGTTTACGTTCAAAAACTTTGAAATGGTGGAAAAAGTATTCGCTAAATAACGGAATAATCCAGCTAAGCATTGCATTTACTGTGTAATTCATTAAAAACTAAATAAAATCAGTCTCAAATGCGTTTAAGTCCTTATGAGGACCTCATGGATAACTGTCGATCATATTATCATTATGGCAAAAAAAAGTTCCCTGGTATAAAATTTTGGAGAGATAGTTCTTCTTGTTCCAGACAGAACAATGAAAACTCACGGAATATTCTGTTTTATTTATGAGATCGTGATAAATTTGATTGGAAACGCTACATCAATTGGCTATTTTCCATGGAGGCGAAAAAAACATGGTCAATGTTTTTTTTTCCATAGTTTATTTTCGTCCAAATACACCTAATAACCGGTGAGAGGCAATTCCAATATAATAAATGTTTTTTAAGAACCCTAGGGTGTTATGCTGCTGAGCCCACACTCTTTAAATGGGGATTTCAGGATATTAACCCTAACCATACCTCACAAGCTGGTTAAGGATCCGCTTTAACCAAATTGAGTGGGTTTTTACTTTCTTACTAGAGTTAAATTGAATCGGGAGTTTTTGGGGAGGGTTGATTCAACATAGTATAAAAAAGTTTGCCACAAAACGTAGTAGTAAGTGGATATATGGTATTATTGGAACATGCCGTAAGAATTATCTCCAGGGGGGGGGGGGGCAACAAAAACTTTTTTTTAAATAATGCTAAATATCAAAGAAATCAAATTCTTGTCGAATCAGAACATAATATTTGAATGAAAACCGGTTTTAATCAAACTAACTGAAATGTGCTTATTATTTTGTCCAGCTTTCTAGTCAGTTCGTACTTTTTCAAGGTAAATGAAAGCTGTCATTTATTATAATGGGCTAATTTACATATTATTTGATTCCTCACCAATTAAGTATTTAAACCGTTACATATGATTTTATTTACTCAAATAACTACAGGTTGATAAAAACAAAATCGTGTGGGTGTACTTACTTTTTTTTGCCATATGTGTATATATAAATATTTGTCTTCACTCGGTAATATGGATCACCTTAAATCCGGATATCAAGCTAATCCGGACTACTAAGTTTCCATAGCGATGGACTACCTCCTTTACGGAACGGTTCGGTCAAATATATGATGCTGACAAATTTCAAGAAAAAAATACATTTAGGGAATTTTGTTACACTTATTTGTTTGCACTGTTATTTTCTCAGATAAAAATTGTTGCGATAATCCAGATACATATTTCGTTCGTCCGGTCTAACACTTGTTATCTTTCATCCGGATGATCGAATCAGGACTGGATGTATGTACATATATATATATATCACCAAATATTTTTACAGACACCCACGACGAAGACAAATTCGGAAACATTTTTCTTATCAGTTTGTCAGATATCTTATTTCTAATGTACATATTTAATTTTTATGGGGGGAAGTAATTTTGCAAGAAACTCCGTTTGAATGGTTCCTATTGCCAATATGTAATTAGCGTTTAAGCACTCTCCGATGTTTTTTTGTTGAGTAGGTATTTACAAATGCCACAAGAAAAACAGGCGGAATATTAAACATGTTGAAACACATGTATGTATCCATTAAATTTAAAAAAATACAAAATTGGTATATTGTTGCATAAAGCTAGAATACTCATACTTTCCGCCACTCTACCACCGTGCAGAAGCTCGTGTTTTCTAGTAGTAAGAGTAAAACTCTACTGTCTACTGTCTACTGTATTGCAACCATTTACAAGAGTGCCGAAAAATTGCCCTCAGTGTCAGTACCTACACATGTGTAAAGTTAAAGCCGAAAAGTTTGTAGCCCGCGATGTGACCATGCGATGATCGCTCAGCAATCGTAGTTCTGCCCCTGATTCTGAGCACTGTTTGGATAGTTTTGAATGTGATGCAAACACATTAATCAATATAACAAAAAGTGATAAGATACGATCGGTGAGTGATAATCGCGCGAGTCGCGTCAAGGAGAACACACCTTAAGGTTTGTGTTTGTTAAGACGACTCATGCGATGATCGCTCAGCGATCGAAGTTAAACAGCCATTTTTGAGCACTATTTGAATTTATTTTAAATACCAACATATTCCCATTAAGCGATACACGATACTAGAAATATGGCCACATTAAAAAAATTTGCAAATAGGGTTCAAAATTTGTTTCTGAACTACGACCGTTAAGCGATCATCGCTTGAGTCGTTTCTAGGAACACAAACCTTTATTCAGGTTTCACAAACTACATCAAATGGAGCAGGGGACCCAACGACCAAATTCGGTATTTAGACGCATCCTTAAATATGTAGCACGACTACTCTTTGTGATGGATATTTTACGCATTTCCTTAGACGTTTTTCTTTTTGTACTATACGTACATTTATGCATTCAAAACAAGGAAGATATCAACTTAATTCCAATATGTTGTATGTAGTGAAATGATTATTCTGCGGCGAATTAAATCATCACTGTGTAACATAGTATATTACAATTACTTCTATCTATACAATTTTGAATTAATTCATGGCAATTTATTATTCCTTTGTATAGATATGTAGATAGTGATCGTTAATTTAATTTGTCGTGGAATGTATGGCGTGTGTATGCCCGTACTGTGCAATTAACTAAACGAGCTTACGTGAAACTAAACAACGATCATGATCAAGTAAATAGCATATGTATAATGGCCCTTCTATACGATACAATGGCACCAAGCAATCTCTGCGCTGTCAATTTCAACCGTGTATGTCAATTGATTGCCAACAATTTAAACCATTGAGTTTGAAATTCTTGCAACGTTGCAAGAATTGATCTAGGAGCATGGATAGTTTGAACATTCCTCTCTGTTCGAGCGTAAAGATTTAAATGTGGGATTGACCACGTTTGTGTCATTGTCATATCATTAGTCTCAACACCTTAGCACAGGCTTATCCAACATACGGCCCGCGCCGCGCCGGCCACAATCCGCACCTGCAAAAGCCTGTTTTTGCGGCCCGCCAGCGACTTCGAAAGTAGTCATAGGACATAGGTAACGATCAATCTTCAGTAGAAACTTTTTAGCTTAAACAAGAGAAATTTAGTATTACGAAAAATTTAGCAAATTTATATTTTAAATGTTTGTGCAAAAATCGGAAAATATAGAATGTTCCCTTTAAATCAGTGGTTCCCTACTCGGAAATGTCAGCGGACCACTTAGCCTGAAAATAGATCTCGACGGACCACCATTCAATAATAATGAAACGAATTAAGGTGTTGATTTTTTTTGTCGAGGTATTCAAAAGCTGACGCACGATCTCCCATCACAAATTGCCCTTATTATTTTTTGTTTGTTTGTTATTTCAATAACCCGTATAGTTTGGTCTTTAGACTCGGATTTGAGACAATGTTTAGAGCGAAAAACCTTTTAAATTTTTGCAATCGATTTCGAATTTTTACAATTAGTTTGAATAATTTCGTAATTGAGCTATAAGCAACGAACCTAAGCAACCCATCACCTTCCCATCACAAACCTATAGTAGCAAAGTATTTACAGGATAATCTGTTACATAAAAATGAGAGCGCGTGTTTAGCATAGAAAATATGTACCTATGTATTTTTTGTAAGAAGTCTCCAGATTCTCCCCGCGGACCACCTACGGGTCTCTCACGGACCACCTGTTGAGAAACAATGCTTTAAATGTTCGGACTGCTTACCTTGGATACTATGTAGTCCATACCACGGCAAAACTGGAAATCATGATCTGTTTTACAATTATAACTTGTCGTTTGCATCCATATTTTTTGATGGCTTTACTTTTTGCCGCATCGTGTCATTAGTCTTTACAGATTTATCACGCTCTAAAATGCATAATAAATATACCTACCTACAGTGGGATTCGATCTCGGGACCTTATGATTTGTAGACGAACGCCCTACCTACTAAGCCAACTAGACTAACTGGTGGAGTTTGTAATTTATACAACATGTGTGGTTTCGCTCTACCACCAAATTCACTCCCATCGGTGGATACACAAAATACCAAAATCGGATGCAATTAGCCCCAGCACATGTTACCGAATTGATCCGATAGGTGTAATACTCTAAATCAAATGGAATATTCTTTGCAATGTGTCCGAAAAAGGTTTTAATTTAGAAGTTTCGTCCGTTTCGGATTCTTTTCTAATAAAACCCCTGATGGCGGTGTTATTTTGAGCGAAGGGTATCCAATTTTTGTCCGCGCCCGAAATTAGCCTCGGTCTCGTTTTTACAAGTATTTTAGCGCAAATATGACTTATTTGGGAAAAATTTATTAGTGCGCTCTTCGCGGAAGATAAATAAATTGAAAAAGTTGTCCGTAAACGCAAAATACCCCGTTGATTTAAGCGACTTTAAATGTGTTCCTTTACTTACTTGAATTTATGAACATTCCTTGAAATGAAGGCAACTTCAATGTGAAGGGAGCCTTGAAATTCCCACAGTCACTCCCAAGTAACAATTTCATCCCTATAATACTTCGTAAAATATTCTCTTCTAACATTAATAGGGGCACTTTACAGGGTATAACCACTGAAAAACAGTCCACTAATGGCATTTGGCGCCGTTTTTTAATCCACTAGAACCTTATTGTAGCACTAAATTATGCTTCAAAAAAGGCGTACGTCATTTGCTTTATATCATCATTTTCTGTCATTAAACAAATTTGCAAAAAAAAAAAATAGAAAAAAATTTCCGCAGCTAGCATCGAACCCGTGTCTGTTGATTGCCCGTCCTACACGCTACCACTCAGCCAACCAGCATTGCTCGCAGACACTAGAAATGGCCTTCCTTTCTTTCCTTTCCTTCCTTTCCCTCCTTTCCTTCCTTTCCTTCCTTTCCTTCCTTTCCTTCCTTTCCTTCCTTTCCTTCCTTTCCTTCCTTTCCTTCCTTTCCTTCCTTTCCTTCCTTTCCTTCCTTCTGCAATGCACCCTAAATCCGTACATTTATCAATAAAATAAAGTCAGTTTCTGCGCAGAGATCACCCTAATTGGTTTCGAAAATAACAATGAGTGCTTACGTGTGGGTTTCATGCAAGATTTCAAGAATTTCTAATGTAGAGATTATGTATGTCAGATCACAAGTGTCAATTCATTAAAAAATCACAAAGTCCATCCTCCTATAAAACTACGGTGAACAATTTATTGGATGACCATACGAATGTCACGCTATAAAAATGAAACCGACTGTGGTATAGAAGAATATCTGCATGTGCGTGAGTTAACTTAGAGAGACTATTGCATGTGTGTGCTGTATCATCCAATAAACACAAGAGTGGAGCATTTAAAGGAGTATCTTTTTAGGTTAGCGTTTAGAGACAGTTTTATCGAAGTTTTATACCAACATCTTTAAATTTATTCCATAATGATGATAGAAGCTTTCCGGAAAATACTTTAAGAATGCATACTCAAATCATTTTTTGAACATGCTACATCCACCGTCCAACAACAATGTTTTTGTTGCCTTGTTTAAACTTTAAGAACGTTTTATTGGAGCGAAATATTACTTTAAGTGATGTCACACGATAAATGAATTTCGTGGTACTATATGATTGCTACAGTGTGTAGTGCTTCTTTAAAGCAAACGAATTGTTGCTTGGGCTCTCACTTGAACTCAAGGTAGCCTGAGCTCTGATTATTATACTCTTCGCTCATAGAGTGAAAGGGTATATTAACTTTGTCATGAAGCTTGTAACGCATTGAAGGAAGCATCTCCGACCATATGAAATATGTACATATATACATATATGATCAGCATGACTTCCGGAGTCGATTGGGCGATGTCCGTCTGTCTGTCTGTCCGTCTGTTAGTCTGTTGCGACGCGTTTTCCTCGGCTAATTTAAAAGCTATGAAGCTGCAATTTTGCACAAATCCTTCTTTTTTCTGCAGGCAGTTTGTATGTTTAAATCGGTCAATGGAGACATGGGGCTGCCATACAAACCTAACCCCCCAAATTATTTGTGCACCAATTTCAACCGAATTTCACACAAATGTAATTCTGTTGATACAAGATATATGTAAGAATAGTTCCAAAGTGACCCATGACAACTTTGTTCTACAGTTTATAAAATGAGTAGTACGTAGAACAAACTCCTGATGGGTCACTTTGTATGGGAGATACCCTTAGTTTTTATCCGAATGAGCTGATTTTTGGTGGGTGGGGTGACTATGACCTCCAATCGCAACAAACCAAAATTTAGCACTCCGCTCCAATTTTGGGGGAGTTATGGATATGCCGTTTTGAAAAAATTAAATGGGGGGATAATGGAGGTCCTTGACCGGAGCGACTCATTGTTTACGTAAAAATTATCTTAAACTTGTTCTGAATACTTATACAAAATTTTACGGCTGAACTAGCGTTCTTTCAAAAGTTATGGAGCTTTTAAAAAAGGTCTAAAATGAAAATATTCTAATTTATGTTCTATTCTAACGCCGAAATATTCAATTAAACTCTAATTACGCCAGGAAATTTGAACAAAAATTTGGCCAAACTTCGGAAAAATTAAGGGAAAGCTGGATTTTTGCATGAGCCTTCCTTTCGAGGTCCTAAACAAGTCCCTAAAAGTCCCCGTCCCTACGAGTGCCGCTAGCGGTGCTACAGAGGGTCAAAGACCCTCGACAACAGGTTTCTCTGAATATTTCGATAACGGTAGCATATACAAAAAAGTGGTGTATGGCAAATTTAAAGCTCTTGTGAATTCTCAATAAACGATGCAAAGACCGAATACTTTCGGGCACTCCTAACGGCGCCAAGAGGTCTAACGGTATTTTTAGCAAGGTTTCATTAAAATCTCTATAACGGTAACTCGTACTAAAAACTTTTGTATGGAAAATTTGTAGCCTATGGGGTTTTGAAGAAAGTGGCCAAATTTCATATCAATATGTATAGCCTTAAGGGCGCTATGGGGGTTCAAACCTTAAAAAAACGTGTTTTTTGAGGTTTTTCGCAAATGGTGCTAAGACGAGGGAGTGCGCTCTAAGGTGTTCTAGGAGAAATTTGTAGCTTCTATGGCTGTTAGTAAGACGGCAAAAGTCCCCAAAGATGGGAGCCCCTCTAACGAAGTTATGAGGGCCCAAACATTAAATTAAGCAGTTTTTGGGGAATATCTCTATAACGGTAACGTGCACCGAAAGCTGTTATAAGGCAATTGTGTAGCTTATATAACGCTTAATTAAATATCTGAATTTCAGATTGATGCGTGCAATACTAAGGGCGCTATGAGGGTATGAACCGTACAATAACGGTATTTTTTCGTTATTTTCGTGGATTTCTTCATAACGGGACCGCATTCGGTTGGGAAGCCTGTAACAATTTGTTGCTTCTATAACGTCAACTTAAAATGCCAAAACAACTTATTTATGCGGGCACCCCTAAGGAAGCTATAAGGGGTCAAAACTAAACAACTAACTAAACAAAAAAACCGTTTCTCGGATTTTTTGATAACGGGAACCTCTAGAGGGAACCCATCTGGAATAAATTTGTAGCTCCTGTTGCTGTTACTAAGACGCCAAAAGTCCCCAAAGATGGGAGCCCCTCTAACGAAGTTATGAGGGTCTAAACATTCATTTAAGCAGTTTTTGGGGAATATCTTTATAACGGTAACGTGCACCGAAAACTGTTATACGGGAAATTTGTAGCTTATATACCGCTTAATTAAATATCTGAATTTCGGATAGATGCGTGAAATGCTAAGGGCGCTATGAGGGTCCGAACCGTACAATAACGGTATTTTTCGTTATTTTCGTGAATTTCTTCATAACGGGAGCGCTTTCGGGAAGGAAGCCTGTAAATATTTGTTGCTTCTGTAACTTCAAATTCAAACGCCAAAACAACTCATCTATACGAACACCCCCAAGGAAGCTATTAGGGGTCAAAATTAAACAAAAAACCGTTTCTCGGAAATTTTTTGATAACGGGAACCTCTAGAGGGAACCCATCTGAGGGAAATTTGTAGCTTGTGTGTCTGTTAGTGTGACATCAAAAGTCCCCAACGATGGGAGCGCCCCTAGGGAAGTTATGAGGGTCCATACATCCAAATAAGCAGTTTTTAGTGAATATCTCTATAACGGTAATGTGCACCGAAAACTGTTATATGGCGAATTTGAAGTTTTTACAACGCCTAACTTAATGTTCAAATTTCAGATCGATACGTGCAGTACTAAGGGCGCTACGAGGTTCCAAAACTTGCGAATTCGGCATTTTTGGTTATTTTCGTGAAAATCTCCTTAACGGTAACGTATACCGGAAGCAGTCTGTAAAAATTTGTTGTTTCTATGTTTCAAATAAAATGCTCCATCGATTTGTATGCACCTGGAGCCACCATACGGGCATTATAACGTTTTAATAAACTAATTTTTAAAGAAGGTATGTGTAGTGTATGTCTTTACGTACGTCCATATGGGCTTAAAAATTAGTTAATTTATACGTTATAATGCACGTATGAAGGCTCCAGGAGCATACAAATCGGTGGAGCCTCTAATTTGGAACCATGGAAACAACAAATTTTTACAGACTGCTTCCGGTATACGTTACCGTTAAGGAGATTTTCACGAAAATAACCAAAAATGCCGAATTTGCAAGTTTTGGAACCTCGTAGCGCCCTTAGTACTGCACGCATCGATCTGAAATTTGAACATTAAGTTAGGCGTTGTAAAAACTTCAAATTCGCCATATAACAGTTTTCGGTGCACATTACCGTTATAGAGATATTCACTAAAAACTGCTTATTTGGATGTTTGGACCCTCATAACTTCCCTAGGGGGGCTCCCATCGTTGGGGACTTTTGATGTCACACTAACAGACACACGAGCTACAAATTTCCCTCAGATGGGTTCCCTCTAGAGGTTCCCGTTATCAAAAAATTTCCGAGAAACGGTTTTTTGTTTAATTTTGACCCCTAATAGCTTCCTTGGGGGTGTTCGTATAGATGAGTTGTTTTGGCGTTTGAATTTGAAGTTACAGAAGCAACAAATATTTACAGGCTTCCTTCCCGAAAGCGCTCCCGTTATGAAGAAATTCACGAAAATAACGAAAAATACCGTTATTGTACGGTTCGGACCCTCATAGCGCCCTTAGCATTTCACGCATCTATCCGAAATTCAGATATTTAATTAAGCGGTATATAAGCTACAAATTTCCCGTATAACAGTTTTCGGTGCACGTTACCGTTATAAAGATATTCACCAAAAACTGCTTAAATGAATGTTTAGACCCTCATAACTTCGTTAGAGGGGCTCCCATCTTTGGGGACTTTTGGCGTCTTAGTAACAGCAACAGGAGCTACAAATTTATTCCAGATGGGTTCCCTCTAGAGGTTCCCGTTATCAAAAAATCCAAAAAAAACGGTTTTTTTGTTTAGTTAGTTGTTTAGTTTTGACCCCTTATAGCTTCCTTAGGGGTGCCCGCATAAATAAGTTGTTTTGGCATTTTAAGTTGACGTTATAGAAGCAACAAATTGTTACAGGCTTCCCAACCGAATGCGGTCCCGTTATGAAGAAATCCACGAAAATAACGAAAAAATACCGTTATTGTACGGTTCATACCCTCATAGCGCCCTTAGTATTGCACGCATCAATCTGAAATTCAGATATTTAATTAAGCGTTATATAAGCTACACATTTGCCTTATAACAGCTTTCGGTGCACGTTACCGTTATAGAGATATTCCCCAAAAACTGCTTAATTTAATGTTTGGGCCCTCATAACTTCGTTAGGGGGGCTCCCATCTTTGGGGACTTTTGCCGTCTTACTAACAGCCATAGAAGCTACAAATTTCTCCTAGAACACCTTAGAGCGCACTCCCTCGTCTTAGCACCATTTACGAAAAACCTCAAAAAACACGTTTTTTTAAGGTTTGAACCCCCATAGCGCCCTTAAGGCTATACATATTGATATGAAATTTGGCCACTTTCTTCAAAACCCCATAGGCTACAAATTTTCCATACAAAAGTTTTTAGTACGAGTTACCGTTATAGAGATTTTAATGAAACCTTGCTAAAAATACCGTTAGACCTCTTAGCGCCGTTAGGAATGCCCGAAAGTATTCGGTCTTTGCATCGTTTATTGAGAATTCACAAGAGCTTTAAATTTGCCATACACCACTTTTTTGTATATGCTACCGTTATCGAAATATTCAGAGAAACCTGTTGTCGAGGGTCTTTGACCCTCTGTAGCACCGCTAGCGGCACTCGTAGGGACGGGGACTTTTAGGGACTTGTTTAGGACCTCGAAAGGAAGGCTCATGCAAAAATCCAGCTTTCCCTTAATTTTTCCGAAGTGAAATGCCAATTTTCCTGGGGTAAATGTGTTATATATCATTGCAAAGATAATTTTATGTAGTTTTTTTCGTTCTCAGACCATTTTTCTGTATCTCTTAGTGTTTTTGAAATAATCGCAAAAAAACGAAAAAAAATCCCCCCTTCCCCCCTATCGGGACCCCCGATAGGTTGGGACTTTTAATGCCATAATCTGGGGACCATTCCCAACCATAATCCCAAAAAATTTCCGATGTAGGATTTTTGCCGACCAAATATGCCATTTTTCTTAGACTAATTCGGCGATAATAGAAAAAGTACAAAAAGTGATTTTTTTTATTTTTTCCTTTTTTCTATTTTTACCTTTTTTATTTTTTATTCTATTGTATCCTTAACTTATTTTTCCCTATTTGAACTTTACCTTTTTACAATTTGCTTCTACTGAGAATTGAACTGGGGACCTATCGTTTAGTAGTCCTTCGTCTTACACCTAAGGGCGCTATTACACAGTCATATATCGGTAATATATACTGCGTTTCACTTGAATAGCACACTCTATACGCTAAATTAATTTTCTCAATATCTTTAAAAAAAATGAAGTCAACAGATATTTTGTATTTTTTATTTGTCATTTGATTAATTAGCTTTAATTTGAAATAAAAAGAATTCGAATTTTTCCAACATGTAATCTTAGAAAGAAAAAACTGTAAAACACCAATGAAAAAAAACATAAATTCTGTTTCACTTGAATAGCACACTTTTTTAAAACTTATTTTAATTAACTTTTTATGCAGTGAGGATAACTTATTTTTGTTCAGAATACAAGTTGAGATCAATTTGAATTAAAATCAGCAATTTTAGTAATGGGTTGAGCCTCCCCCGTTTGAAATAACCTCCTAGATCCTATTAGGCAAAGAATCGTACAAAGTTTTGATGTAAGCAAGGGATATTGTAGCCCATGATTGCTGAATGGCTTCAATTAGTTCAGTCTTTGTTGAAAACTGTTTACCAGACTCATAAACTTTTCTGACCAGCCATCCCCAAACATTTTCTATTATGTTTAGATCCCGCGAGTATGGTGGCCAGTTCAAAAGAGTAACATTTTTGGACTCGATAAACTGCTTTACGGCACGGGCAGTGTGTATTGGTGCATTCTGGTGTTGTAAAGTTCACGGCAATGGTCCAAAGAGACTTTCGAATGTCGCGAAAGCCTTTTCTAAAACACCTTGATACGACTTAGCATTCATAGTGGTGTCTAATAATTAGAGTTCACAAGTGCCGTAGTAGGATATGGCTCCCCAAACCATAACGCCGCCAACTCGACTGTGCAAACGATCCAACTGGTGAGTCTCCTTCCTTAAATCATAAAAATAACAGTTATACCCGTCGGGCCCTTCCAAATTAAATTTCTTCTCATCAGAAAAAACAACGCGATACCACTCTTTGGTCCATGACATGTTGGTACGACAAAAAGTCAACCGAGCTTGTTTACGTGCGGGGTTAAGTGGTGTTTTTTTTTAATTTTAGACGCTTAAGGTTTTTAGCTTTTTAATTATCACGCCATACAGTTGTTTTACTCGCACTGAGACCAACTTTTAACCGAATTTTGTCCACCGAATCATGTAAATTCGATGCTTCACGCAAAATAGATCGCTTATCTGCATTAGAGAGTACACTGCTTCCTCGACCTTTCATATTTTTCATAATTTTCACCATTTTTTTTCGATATTTTAGTCACTGAAAGGTCACAATCCCTGTAGGTTTTTATTTTAACTTGTTCTTCGCTTGTTAAGGCTTTACCACGACCAAAAATTTTTTTAAATCAACGAATCGTATAAACCCAACTGTGCTATTCTAGTGAAACAAAAAATCTGCTATCTTTTGAAGCAAATTGGTGAAAAAAGATAACGGTAACTGACTCGATTAATTTAGTGGTTTTAGTAAATCCTGTCCATAATGTGAATGATTAAGTTATGCAAATAAATTAGTCGTTTTATTTTTTTACAGTTTCATAATTATTACGCGCTCTTGTTAATTTCATGTACGAAATAATGAAAACTATTACACCATGCAATAATAATTATTACAGGCTGTGGTGAAAATTACCTCAAACGCAATAAATGTTACTATCCATACAAATATCATGCAATGATTTTTGTCATTACACTGCAATCATTTTTACAATAGGCCAACACCAGTACAAACAACTACATTGTAATCAATTTTACTACATTTTAAAAACTTTCACTAAAAATTTAGTGAAATTGTATGTTGTGAATTTCATTGTATGATTTTGTTGAATTCATTGCACATTTTTCTCTCCGTGTAGGTAGAATTTTTCTAATATGTATGTACCTAGATATTTCCATATTTGCACTGCACTCGCATTTCCATAGACGCAGACGCTCATTGAATAGTTTTTAAGCTACAACTGACGCAGTTGTCAGAATTGCGAGAATCAATTTTTTTAGTAATTTCGTAATTTCGATTATACCGTATATCCACGGAAGCATTTCCATGCGCTACTGGAAGTGGTTTGTTAATGGGTAAGAACATGTTTTGCTTATTTTATAAAAGTTCAAAAGAATATTTGGAATATTTATTTTTGTCATAATAATTTGCATTTTTAATGCCACCCGGGAAGGTTAGTTAACATTAACAGTTGGAGAGAAATGAAACCCCGAACTCTGCTGGCCATTTCGGATTTTATAGAAATATTTGTATTTTCATTATACTCAAAACTATGTGTGTACTTACATAGTTATTAACCATACACTTCAACTTTGACCAATCCAAACCCAAGTCAAGTCAGCCCAGTGTGTGTTATTAATATTGATAAGATAAGCCCGCCAAGTTATAATAATTTTCAGATAACTTTTCTAGCCGCGCCGTCAGATTTAATCATTACTTTCCTTATCGTTCAAGAGCATTTTATCTTCAACAAGATGATGTGAATTTCAGCTTCATTCTATGCATAACTGGAGCATAGTAGTTTAAAGGTTTGTGGGGTTAACGTATTCGTGTGCCATACAGCTGTTTCTACGAATTGTATTTATATTTATTTAAATATACATAATTGAAAAATTGAATTTGGGAGCAAAATCATGCCGTGTCAAAGTAATGTATCACAGAAAAATTCATATCACCTTTTTTTAAGATTTAGTCTTGCTTCTCTTAGAGTATTTTATTACAATAAAGTGCGCTTCGTTTCTCTTAAATTCCAAATCACATTTGCCAATATATTTGCAACTTATTTTCTATAGCATCTACTACTAATATTCTAACTATATCCTCGTATAAATTTTGTATACTTCAAACATGTTAGAAATTATTGAATCTTTTCACCCAATTTGTCAGGCTCTAAGCAAATATTTTGTAAATTTTTGCTGTATTGTGATAGAAAACATCATGCAGAAGTTTCGAACGAAAGCAAGTAAGCACTAGAGTAATACTTTCTCCTCTGATTAAATATGTAATTTCAATATTTTCATTAAAAAGAAAAACTATCCATGATGTTGATTGATTGGACCAAACTAATTTTTTTTCTAGGGTCAATGTTTACCAAAAAGCAGGCTGTGAATACGTTTATATTTTACTACGGGTAAGTAAGAATTTAGTACTAAAAACTAAGATCAAATTGCTAATAGTTCGTTCTCTTAACTAAATTTATATGGCAGACCGTCACCCGAAGAGAATGAAACTTATCAAATAGCCGAAGCGAATTTAATTTTACAACATCCCAAATTTGATAATGCCAAGAAAACGACATTGTACATACACGGGTACTTGGAAAGTCCGACTGTTGAAAGTGTTAAAGTGATTGTTGATGCCTACTTGCAGCGCAAGGATCATAACATCATTATTCTGGATTGGGCCGAAGATGCTGCAGGAAGTTATCTGTTGAGTGCTATCAAGAAAATGAGACAGGTGAGTTTAAAAAAGTGAATAACAAATACATAATGGATTTTAAAAATCACTATAAATTCTGTTTTGTGATTCAGTCGACCAAATATCGTTTGAATGGATTTCAATAGTTATGAAAAATGCAAACATATTCACTATTCTATGACATGGCAATCATTCAGTTTTATGGATAACTTTTCTTTTTCTTTATACGAATTTTACTTCACTTCCAAATCAAAGCAAGATTGTACTAGGTATGTACATACATAGGCATTTGTGTTATTATAATAGAAAATCGATAGGCTCATAATTTTGCATCATGACTGTAAACAAAAAACCACTACCATTTAAAGCGGGATAATAATACATTTTTGATTTTGAGACTATGACCATTTCACTAAATGGTCTCCTACATACAATTTTTTAGTTGAAAATTTACAAATTTTGATTGATTTGATATAAAACATGTATTTTCCTTTTAAGATCCATTTACACACTACATTCACCCGGATTTCTACTAAATACAAACTTTATGACTGTATGACTAACTATGTGTATGCAAACTCTCGCTGACTGCGGTTGATGATTGAAATGTGTGTGACCATTATTCCAAATACCTAATCTAAAAAATATATTTTCACATTTCAGTTAGGAGCTGCAGTCGCGACCAATATAATTACCATGGTAGACAATGGTTTCAACATCAACAATTTACATGTGGTTGGACATTCGTTGGGCGGACAAATGGCAGGTGTAATTGGTCGCGAAGTAAAAGCCAGATCTGGTGGAAGCCTTACGATCAAAAGGTACAAAAATATATCCACTAAATTTTTTCGGAGTCAAAAGTCACCCCATTATTTTTCGTTTTAGAGTTTCAGCTCTTGATCCAGCTTTTCCAGGATTCTATCCAGCCAAAGTGTCAGTGGTTAAACCTATTAGCAAAGATGATGCCGAATTTGTCGATGTTATACATACTGATGCTTGGTTGTACGGTGCACCAAGTACGACTGGAACAGCTGATTTTTGGCCAAATGGTGGGAAAACACTGCAGCCGGGTTGTCCAAGACGAAATTTCCGGCCTTTGAGTGATAATGGTTAGTTGTGTTATAAGGTTTCTTTAAATAGCTGCTTTTCTCACCTCCCAAAACTGGACAGAAGCACCTAATTTTGTGTTTTGTGTCGGAAAATCTTCTTCCCAATTTGTATATTCTAGAGTCAACGAAACGCAGCTATGAAGCAAAAGTAATTTTTACTCATTTTCATAAATTATTCCAGACCTCTCCAGTCACCGACGATCGTGGTGGTTTTGGGCCGAAAGTGTCATAGATAAACACCCGCAAAAATTCCGATCAACCAGAGCGAAAAATTGGAGTGATTTCAAAGCTGGAAAAATCATACATTCGGAACAACCTGTTGTGATGGGATTAAATTGCCCAACAAAGTAAGTGAATTCATATTGCCATGGTTTGGATTAGATTTTAATAGATACATTTATTTGTTACATTTTAGTATAACTGGTGATTATTATCTACAAACTAATGGTGCCATGCCATATGCACGAGGCCTCGAAGGCATATCTTATTGCAGTCGAAGAACGCTGGAATCCACTAATAGGACATAGGAGCATTTTGTATTTTTGTAGAGTAGATTTTGTAAATAAAAAGAATTTAACTGTACAATAATTTATTTATAAAAGAATTGAAAGGGCAACCTGTCACTTAGTAATTCGAAAAGGGCAAACCAACTGAGGGGCTCAATTGATTACAAAGCATCTCCACTTTAAGGTCGATCCATACTTTTCAGTCATCAGTCACAGATTTTAAATCAATCAATTAACTGTCGTTCTTTCAACTTGTATGGAAAATGACTGTGACTGACGACTGAAAAGTGTGGATCGACCGTTATATGACAATATGTATATATATGTTTTTCTTTCATATTAAGTTGGTTTTATAACGCGTAGCTTTTCTGCAATTTCTGGACAATGTCTCTATCCGAAATTAAGTTAATGGCTGGGACAACACTTCAAGCACAACCAAGGACAAGGGATATTCAAGATATCAATTTACCCAACGATCTTTCAATCTGAGGAGAATTTAGTCGTTTAGTGACTAAAATTTAATGTCTTGCTATACATCGATGGACAATATTTCTCTTTCGGCCCTCATAAATGTAGCTTTCATTGCAAATTCACTAGGATCGCACATTTTTTATCAACCCGTCAATTTATCGCGCATTTTCACAATTTTAACTCAGCCTGTCAATAGAAGAATTAGTATTTCGGTTAAATGCTTTTTAATACTCTCTCCCTGTGTCAATTACAACCCTAGCAATTAGGGATGACAAAAACCGCCCTGTCACTCGATTGCCGTTTTTTCCGGTCCATCCGGCTTAAAACCTGATAGTACTTTAAGCTGAGCGCAATTATGAAATTATGGTTTATTGATTCTCATTTTTTCTTTTAATAGACCCAAAAGTATGAAGAAATGGCAATATCAGAGATAGCTTAAGTTTTTTTTTCATTTTGCAAAAAGTCAAAAATACAATTCTGCTCGGATAAGTGACGAAATTGTTCACTGAAAAGGTCAATATTTGACAAATCCTCTCAATTCAGGTATTTGCGATTAAATTAGATTTAAAATTTATAGTTTATGCTTACGGCTTATTGCAGGCATGTCGAACTCGCGGCCCATCTCTTTGTTTTGTGCGTATGTGTATCAGCACATTGTGGAAAAATTAAGAATGCAAATGTTTGTGAAAATAAAAAAATTGAAGTGTTGAACTAGAGTCTGAGAAATTGATTGAAACTCATCATGAAGTTGGTAGGTTATGCAAGCTTAAATTATGTATTTTAAAATCCTCCTCTCTGTTGTACGAACAATTTCCTAGCGGTTATTCACAGTACGTTTGTGCAGAAAAATATAAAGCCCCATCGTGAAATTGTTTTGTCTCGAAATTAAGTTAAGAAAGAAGTATTTGGCTTTGCCTGATAGTTATTAGCCACAGTTGCATTATAATTCGTGTTCGTATTTTTCAGGTTATGGGACAAGAACGTCTTGGATTGAGATTTATTTGAAACGAAGGCCAAACTATAAAGACCTAGAAGCTAGAAATGCTGTATTTGGTGAAAAGATAGCTTGAATATAATCTTTCGTAAACTTAACAATTTCTGCCCATTAGTGGAGTTTTTGCTTTTCAGTTTATTAAGCTTTACTGCATGCTTTTCTTCCACACCGCATCAAAGAATTTTTACCATTTTTTCTGGAGAACAATACGAAATCTCCAATCACAAAATCCCCAAACGTAGAAAAATTCCCAAAATCAAAATCCCCATAATTATATTACCCATATACAAAATCCCCAATCATAAAATCCCCAAACACCCGAAATATGCTGGTAAATGGTAAAAAATGGTAGATGGTAAATGATTGATAGATGGAAGATGGTAAATGATTGATGGTAGATGGTAAATGGCATTAGGAGGGTCGTAGGTCGATACAAATTTATTTATTTTTTTAATTGACACAAACATAATTTTCGGTTTGCATATAGATAGATAGATAGATAGATAAGTGTTTTATTTGTAAAGCTGTGTTTTCTATACAATGATAACAATTCAATAATTCAATTCATCACTAACAATAACCGCAATAAAATTATTAAAAACAATAAGGGCATGGCATAGCCGTCAGCCCGATTAAGTTGACTTTTTCATTATAAATTTAATTAATTTACATTTAACTTTTATATTTTATTATGTATTAGGTTATAAAATTGTTATAAGTCTTCTTTTATTCCCGTTTTGTATGTAAATATATTATATAGCTTTGCATCGAAATTATTATTTTTTTTTTATTAATTGCACGTGATATTCAGCATTATTGCTCTTTTCCTTTTACTGGTTGCCTGATTATAGTTGTGTTTAAATATCTGTGGTTTGATGAGTGTACTGGGCGATGAAGTTCACACAACTCCAGATTCTGCATGTTCATCTACCCAGCACACTCGACCACAAGTTTTAATTTAAAAATTTTCGTTAAATATCCGCTGTCGATATCGCAATGCGATTTTGCAAAATTCGTACAAGCCATTCCAGTCTAGTCCATTTAATAATGCCTTCACTTCCATGGTATTCAAGTTACACTTTCCAAAAAGAGACCTCCTTATCTCCCTTAATACGGGGCAGATGCCAATAAAGTGTTGAGTATCTTCCTTTGCTCGCAGATTGCATAAACTACATAACATGGGCAAATCTCTTCGATGGGGAATGTAATTCAGAGGAAGCAACTCCCCTCTTGCTCCAAAAATTATCGAAATTTTTCGGTTTGCATATATATCGTCCTAAACTGCCTGTATATTATCTGCTACTGATCTGAGTTATTTAAATGAGTTTGCCGTTAATTAGCATATATCAGTCCACGTCATTGATTTTTTTTATTGCATGGTAGAACTATTACAATTACAATAGTCTAAAGAAAATCCTCATTTACCATACATTTGCCATTTACAATCTACCATTTACCATCTGCCATCCATCTGTCATTTACCATCTACCATTTACAATCTTCAAGTCTAAAGAAAATCTCCATTCCCCATTTGAGGTGTGATTTTAGAAAGCGCGCGAGTTCTTAGATCACACCTCCAATGGGGAATGGGGATTTTCGTCTGGGGATTTTGATTTTGGGTATTTTGATATCGGGGATTTTGTTTTTGGGGATTTTGAATTAGGGATTGTGGTTTGGGGATTTTGAGACTGAGGATATCGTATCCAATCCTTTTTTCTCGCCACCTTTCTGTCGAAACTAACAATTTTGGCTGGATGACCGGTTCGGATCAGATGTTTACAATTTGGAGACAATTAATTCACAAATATTGGTTGCTGATCGATCGACCAAATTTCGGCGTTTAAACTTCTTGTCTAAAGTTTCCTAATTTGTTTGAAAAACATTTTTTAAATATGGCATTTCTAAAGGATATAATCCCGAGGTCGATAGTGACTCGGACTGAAATTTCGAATAGAAAGTATATAGGTGTTTTCATAATTTTTATATTGCGCCCCGCTCAATCCTAAAGACAGTGACTTTTGGCCCAGGTCAGGTTTTGAGTTTGACACCCCTGGCTTATTCCATAACGCACGTGTATGTATGTAGATTGTGAACCAACGACATAGCTTTCGGTTTGATCTCCCATTTTACTGGCATACTTAGTTTTAACAGTTCATGAGACTTTAAATGTTAACTTTGAGATTAACTTGAGGTGATCCATCTAGAGTTGATCTTTCTTACCCAGAGCAACACTTTGATGCAGTATTTTATTGTTAGTCAGATCAGAAGTTGTATATGGCGAGACACCTAATCTCCTCTGTCTAATAAATGACGTAATAATGATACCTCCTCATTGGTCCCGATCCCGATAATTTAAGCTGTATATATTGATCAAAAATTAGATATCCATAATGTGAATTGAATTAATTGTTTTGCAAATTGATTGAAATCATTTTCGGGTGACTCAAGACCCCATTCCATTATCTCAATCATACAAATTTTTGTTGAAAATATAATATAAGGACGACGAAACAACCGGAAATGATAGACCCTGTACCAGTTTTCGGTCTAACCGTCCGGCTTTTGACATCCCTACTATCTAGCAAATAATTTTTTTCCTCAAACGAAATTCCGTGACAAAATGAGTTACTGACAAACCGCATTAAGCAAATGTTTTCCGAACAAAGAATGTTTGTATAGGTAGTACCTATTTAGCAGAATTTAGGACCTTGTTTTCGCTTCAACAAATCGCCGACTTCTTTCTAACTTTTAGTTAAAATAGTATAGCTAAGTTAAGAATTCAGCTTAAAGCCATACCGAAATACGAAATGCAATACCCTCCCTCTTTTTTTCTTTATATGTATTTACAATGATACAATAAACCTTTCACATAAAAAGCAAGAAACCGTTAAAAAAAGTTGTTAATCATAATTTAGTTCAGACTTAGCTCCGAAATCTTCCAAATCTCAGGAGTAGGGACGATATGTGAATGAAAAAGTCCAATACTGATTTAAAATCCTTTGTTTTGTACCTACTCCTTTTACGGCAAAGTATTTTATTTCCACGGAATTCGGAAAAAATATTTAGGTGAAGCGAACAAAGCATTGCGCATATTCCGTTAAGGAATTGGACAAAATGCGCGAACATTTGAAATTACTTGATGCAACTCCATGTTGCATTTTTTGTAAGTGCATACATTTATTTGAACTTGAAGACGATGGAAGGAGTTTGATCTCTTTGTTACAGAAGCGTCAAATTTCTCACAAAACCCAAAAAGTTATTAGTTGTCTTGGGCTACAGGTTATAGACCATTTTGCGGTTAGAGATATACTTACGTCAGTTCACGTGGAATTCATGCAAATACTGTCAAAATTTTTATGTTAATAAAATCGGATTCGTTTCACACCTTCACACGAAAATATTCACACCAGTTTTTGACATTTTTAAGCCATTGTACTTAATTTCACAGGGAAAAGTTGTAATTTAGTATTTATGTTTTAAATTGCTTGAAGAGCACGCTATGTAATAGAACACGCTGCAAATAGGAATTATAATTTTGTATCATTGTTATCATAATAATTTTCTTACTATTATTTGTTTATGTTTGATTATATAGCTACGGTTAATTCCACGCAACAAATATATTCATTTTAATCGTGGTATTGTCAGCAAACAATTCTCAATGCAAATAGAAACCTAAAGGCAGTAAATCCCTGCTAATCAAAGAGATGAGACATATTTTGCTGAAATTTTTATTCATTTTTTGTAATAAATAATTTAAACAAAACAACCGAACCAAATTATATCTTCTTTTCCAAGTAGACAAGTTTCATCATATAGCCGGGCTCAATTTCCGCAATGATGTGCGGTCAGTAAAATTTATTTTTCATCATGGGTACCTATTCCGTCGCAAATACCTTTTTTTAACCTTATTATTTAAATTTCTCAATTGAATTTTAGTCCAAATTTTCGTGACAGTCAACGCTATGATTTAAACGGCACAACTAAAATTCTGGATCATCCAAAATTTGACAAATCCCGTCCGACCGTATTGTACATGCACGGCTACACCGAAGGATCCGAAGTACAAAGTGTTCACGTCACAATTGAGTCATATTTGAAACGTGGCGATCATAACGTTATCCTTTTGGAATGGAGTGAACTAGCATCGGGAAATTATTTTGTTGATGGTGTACCCAATGCTAATCTTGTATCGTATCTGTGATTTTATAAATTTATTGTTTTTCTACTATAACCAATTTTTACTAATAGGTTGGTACACTTGCTGCAGATAGTTTGTTGAAGATGTTCAATAGTGGATTAGATTATCGAAAATTTCACCTTGTTGGACATTCAGTGGGTGCTCAAGCCGTTGGAAAAATTGGCAGAGATATCATGAGCCTTTCAAGAGGAAAGGTGCGATTACCTAGGTAAGTTTTGGAATGTAACTGAAAAGCGGCAGGTAAGCAATTAATATCAAGTGATAATAAAAACGATTATAGTGCATTGCATCTCTTGTTCCATTGTATTGATATAATAACAAAATAGCATTTGAATTATAATGTGTTGTTGTCCTTTAAAAAAAATTAGATGCAAAATAGTTTTGATTTTTTCTTCTACAGAATAACATCATTAGATCCTGCATTTCCTAAGTATTATCGCGATCTTCGCATTCAACCAATTAGTTATCGTGACGCCGAATTTGTCGATATAATACACACGGACTCGTGGCTCTATGGAAGTCCTTTGACTGCTGGTACTGTCGATTTTTGGCCAAATGGAGGCAAATCATTGCAACCAGGTTGTCCCCGCCGACAGTATAAACAGCTTACTCAAAATGGTAGAAAACTATTTATTTTAATAATTATAAAATTAAAATATTAACCCGATTGTCTACAGACCTCTGTTCGCATCGACGTTCGTGGATATATTGGTCTGAATCACTTCTAAATGAAAATACCGAAAAGTTCTTGGCAGTTAAGGCGAAATCGTGGAATTCTTTTAAAGCTGGCAACACCGAACCACTAAACTTGTTTGCAGTAATGGGTTTTTATTGTCCCAGGAAGTAAGTAAGATGTTTGTAGAGTAGTATTACTTAAAAAAAATTGTTGTAAAGTTTGACAGGAAATTATTATCTGCAAACTAATGATGTAATGCCTTTTGCACGGGGTGAGTCCGGTACCAAATACAAAAGAGTTGAACCGAAACCAGCAAACTGGTACTAAATATTCAATTGAAATATAACTAAGCAAACGCAGTTTAATTGAAAAAGCAACGGCACAACAACAGTTAATTCAACAATTACTACAAATAAAATATTTATTAACATGCCAATAAATACTGATTTATTTAATTTTTATGTTATTTAGAAGCCCTAATATTTGCTCCTTCGTATTTTTAACTTTTCTTCAACTCTTCCTCAATCCACTCAACGGCAGCACTAAAATTTTCCACTACTGCTGTTGGCGGAGGATCCACTACGACATTTGGTAAATATTTTCCAGTTTTTACCAGCAGTCCTTTGATACCGATACTCATAGCTCCCACGACATCATCGTAGGCATCCTGAAATTAAAGAAATAGTTTTAACAACCTATTTGAGTAATTTAATTTATATGCTTACATCTCCTATCATGACACATTCATCGGGACGTACACCAGTTGGAATTGCGCTTTCAAAGAAATACTTATTAGGCTTGCCAATTACAGTTGCTGTAGTCGATGCGGCATATTCCAGGCCTTTGACAAAACATCCGGGCCCTAGGGCGAGACCATCACTACGTTTGTAGTATTTTCCCTGATGAATTGCAATTAGTGGATGCTTTTTGAGAAGGATACTAAAATAAATAAATTTTCATCAAAAAATAGTAATTATTGTTTTATAGTGGAATGGCAGACAAAGTTATCAGTGATAGCATACAATCCGTTTATTGTAAGGCATGCACTATTGAGCACTCCTTTGAAAGTGTACTGTTTAATAGCACTGGTCTCACTGACCACCACAACTTGAAGTCATCTACAAAAGTCTTACTTGAACGCTAAATTCAAACACTCATAGTTAAATGCATTCGGGGCCAGTCCAACAGCAACTGCATTGTACGTATCCGGATCGCCTTCGGGAAAATCCCTCCTTGCATCATCCGAAAGAAGATAATAAGGATTTAAATTGTTTTCCTTGATATAAACAGCCGCTGCACTCAGCGAGCTAAATATTTCGCTTTTATCCAATTTAAAGCCAATTTTGACCAGACGTTGATACAGTGTCTCTCCAGATTCTTTTGTAGTATTCGTGACAAATTTAATATGTATTCCTGTTTTGCGTAATCTATAAAATAGGAAAAAATAACAAATATTCTAACAAAGTTTTGAACCAAAATATAATAACAGTATGTATACCTCTCCAGTGATTCAACTGCACCGGGTGTTGGATCACTTTCAACATGCAGTGTGCCACTTAAATCAATGAGAGCCGCTTTCAGTGGCATTTTAGCAAGTTGATATGAAACTGATGTCAAAATACGCATATGGATGGCCGATAGTTGTCAAACTCGGAATTAAAACAGCAAATTATATACTCCACTGTATCCCTCGTATCGGACGCTAGTATAAACGGGCAAGTACGCCTAGAGGACAATAGATGGAGCAAGTGACGATTTTCGTTCGTAACCCACTGTAGAACGGAATGTGGAAATGGACTGATACTGACAACCTAATAACGGAAGATGTGTCTCGCTTGACTTGGGTCATGCTTTGTATCAAGGCATCGAAATGGTTCGCTACTAGTGTGTAGTATCCTTTTGGTTCTGGTCAAAACGAATGGGCAGAGCTATTTCCTTGCTTTGTCAAGAAGTAAGATCTGTGTTTTTTTATACAACGCATATGTAGAACAAATGAACCCTGTATGGAATTCAGAGTTTTTCTTTATAAGTTCCGATAGGATATGTCTTATCAGCCCGATTTGCTTATAATTCGGGTGAAGTCCTATTCTGTACATAAAGATGAGAAAAATGAAGTAATAGAAAACCGACAAACTACGACCAAGAAAATATTCCGAAACAACAATCGTCATCGGAAATGAACGCATTAAAAATATTACAAGAAACGTTTATTTGATCTAATTACACCAAAAGTACACATAAGCGGCATCCAATCGCACAAATAAAACTGTTAATACATATATAAAACAAACACGCAGATATTGTAATTAAATTTGAATTATACGTATACATAATACTTTCTATTTTCTTAATGTATATTATATTAAAAATTATGAAATTGTTAAACAATGCAAAGAATGAATGCAAAAATCAATTGGACAGAAACAGTCATAATTGAATTATGTGTGTACATATTATTCAATTTATTTTTTTTCGCGGACAGCATGATGATTGGCTCAGCCGCGTAAATGCTAATTATTCGTATTAAGATTAAATTTTTCATGTGCAATCTTATGCGAATTGATTTCGAGGTGAATTTGATTTTTATTTTTTATATTTTTCTTTTATATCAAGTTATCATATTATATACATGATGCAGTTGTAACATCTAGCATTTATGCAGATATACAATCGCGATTTTGCAACTGAATTTGGATAGAGAGGATTAGGTGACCGATATAGACAATATTATGGCGATCATTTTGCTGAAAATTTCGGAGAACCTGATTAGGTTCCGCAGATTACGTAATCTGGCATAAGTGTGAAAACCTTCTTAATCTCCTTAATATTATAACGAAAAATTATTGTACCCTATACTTATAAGATGGTATAGGGCAGGAGTGTCAAACACAAAGCGTGGTCTGGGCCGAATAACACTATCTCCAAGTTTAGATGGCTGCCAGTATGAAATGTAAATTCCCTTGTTTTTCCGTTGAGGAGCAAGATTCGTGTGTAATCTTCAACGTTTCAACGACAACTGACGTTGGAGAGTGATACGGTTGTCAGCCATACCACTTCCTAATCGCTTTTTGTTTTTGTTTTGCTTAATCATATAATTAGAAAATTTCTTATGTTCTTCTGAACAATAAACATGCGACGGGCAATGCCGAGTATTGAAACTTGTTTCTCTATGATTCTCTAGATCACAGAGTAGCGACCGGCATGGGCGTAGCCATGGGGGGGCAGGGGGGGGCGACCGCCCCTCCCTGGCTGGTGAAACTTTTTTTTATTGAATTGAATATTAATAATACTGAAAGAAAAAAAAATATTTCAGGGATAATTTTTTTCAGATTCACTTTTACGCATTTTCGTTTGCAGTTTCCATGCTCCGAAAACCACAAAAATATTTCCATATCAATTTATTACAAGCCGTTCTTCTTCCTTACATAGTCATCTACATAGATACATATGGACATACCTAATTCTATTCTATTTCGTCCAGATTTACAGCAATCCTGAGCGCTATGGATAGCTCTTTTCATGTCTATACAGTAGACTCGGGTAAACGTGTACTTCGCCAAACGTGAAGGTGAACAATTTTATGTGAGCTACTACTCTGAAACGTGAACAAGTCTTGAAAGCCCTAAAACATGAACATTAAGGGAGGAATTCATAGTCCTCACTTAAGGAATAATTATAAAGGAATGCTTATTGGGACAAAACGTCACTTTTAAATGCATTACCTCATTCAATAAAATAATTTAATTCGGAAGCCTAATTAAAGTAACTGACAAATAAAATATAAAGAAGTATCTAGTAGCTGCAAAATTTAAATTTATTTTTCAAATACGAGCGACTATGAACTGTAAAATTTATAAGGATTCCCTTATAGGCCAGTCAATTTATGATTTTAGGTCGCAAAAAATAGCTCGGCTCTGTTTTTTTGGGATACTGTTAGGGTAGATACCAGAAGTGTACCACCAAGTTTGCAACTTCGAAAACCTATCCTAACCCCGTGCACTCAAAAAACCTAAAAATTTTCGAAGGTTTTTCATATTTTGGTTTGTGATTTCCAAAAGTCGTCTGCTTGATTCTCAAAGCTAATAAAACCTTCTTTAATTTGAGTCCAGCTTTGTAGGTGCAAAGGATCTCAAAATACTCGTACAGCACTTTAAACATTGTTTTTTTTTATAAAAAAGTTCGAAATGCTGTATCTTGGGATCCTTTGTACCTACAAAGCTGGCGTTGCACTCAAACTAAAGAAAATTTTGTTAGCTTTAAAAGTGCAGTGGACGACTTTCTTGTGCCTTACAGGCCTTCTACATCTGCAACTTCGTTGCCAACCTAGGTTGCAGGTACCTAACTACACACTTGCAACATTCACGTTCTTGCAACCTGGTACTGCAACCTGCACCATGCCTACAAATCACTTATTTTCCGGTTTTTTTTTTGCGTGTTACCAACTTAGGTGTAGGTGTATAAGGGCTGGAAACCACTTGTGGAAAATAGAGAATCGACTGCACTTACGTCCCATAACGTATACCGTTTCTCGCAATGCCTCCTAATTTGACCACAGTTTTTCAGTCGAACTCTATGCATTCAGAGAACTAGCGTGAAATTTTGTCGGCCTGTTTGCATCGACCAGTAATGTAGGTACGCTCTCCAAGTACTGCTCCCTTTCAACAGCTTTGGTTTTTACAATTTGGTTTGCAAAATTTTTGACAAGAACTTGACTGTGGAATGCTCTTGATACCGCCATCCGCGGCAATGATATTGTCTAAATAGATGAATTAATATTTATGGGGGAGTTAAATTCCCTTTCAGACTAAAGGTACGTTGTCCTCGACGCGGCCGCACGACAGCGACTCGCTCATGAAAATTCGTTTTTAAAATGAGAGAGAAACGAGTTTTTATGGAATGAGCGAGGCGCTGTCGTGCGGCCGCGTCGAGGACAACGTACGTAAGCTGGACTCAAATTTAGCACTTTGGTCTTGTTTAATTTTTTCTTTGGAGCTTGGGCTCCTATTTTAAGGAAGTGGAAAAGCATGTACCCCTAAATGTCTCCAGCCGACTGTCGGATAATGTTTTTTTCTATGGATGCTGTGGATGTGAGATAAGAGGCTTCTCGGTATGTTTCAGCAGGAGATGCGATCCTGTAGAACCAAGCAAAGCCAGATCTCAAAACGGACATTGATGTCGCAAGTGGAATATGCTGCCCAAAAGCCAAAAATAGCACTGAATATAAACGAGTTACGTTTTAAAAAGCAGAAACGGAGGCCAGTTGGATGTAATCAGAATACCCAGTAAAAGTCTAAACACTTTCAGGGGCAATTTTTCTTTAAATGGTCTTGAAAATCATTCTCGACTGTCCTTTCCTAAAATTAAAAAAAAAACAATCATGAATGGGTTCTCGTTTAACATCTTGAGTGAGTTCATAGCTCGTCAAAAGGGGCGTGAGTTCGAAAAACAAATTATCTGAATTCGTTCACGGTGAGTCTCGAACGCGTGTGCAAAGAAGGTGCGGCCACTAACCATTACACCAGCTAAAATACTCTAAATTTTGCCTAACAATATTTTCGAGACCAACGATTTCAAATCCTAAGAAAATCTTGATATTGAAAAAATTTCGGGCTTGCCCCCCCCCCCCTGACCGAAATCCTGGCTACGCCCATGGCGACCGGACGTTCACGGCCACAGAGGACAGCGTGCGCAGAGCACATAAATGTCAATTTACTTTATTAAATTTGCCAAAGAACTATATTCTTGAAAGAGTTCAAAGTCTTTTAATACGTTTACAAAAAAATTGAGAAAACTTCGAAACCTTTAGAGCTCCAACGTAATATCATCAGATTTCGTTTAATAAGCCTACTTGATTTATTCGGTTTAAATCTTTATACGTAGACTGAATGAAATTAAGTAGTCTTAACGATATGGTAATTATCAACATATATGTATAGCATCGTCTAATGGAGGCCTTAGGGAAATGAAAACGCAGACATCTGATTGATCGATCAGAATCACCACTAAATGTGAATTAACTATCGCTAAATTCTGGACAGAGCACAACCATATGACCAGCGTCATTGAGCAACATCTAGGACACCCAAAAAAATATTCACAGTCTAAATTGTTAGACTAAACGTACGTTTTCGTAGAGCCGACTTATGTGATGATCGCTCATAGCGATCGTAGTTTTGCATCCAATTCTGAGCCATATTTGCGTATTTTTTGAATTGGGCTTTTTTCTTTGTGTCGACTATGAACTAAAGGAATATGTCTGTATAGAAAATATAAGCATATAGTGCACAGAACTGGTGGTTTAACTGCGATCGCTGAGCGATCATCACATGAGTCGTCTCTACGAACACAAACCTTAAAAACATAAATTTACTTCGGACAGAAATATGTATGCATGAGACTTCAGTTTAAAGGGGAAAATTGGTCACTAGGGATGAAATTGTTGTTTCCGAACTTTCACAGCTAAATCCATGAATAGCAGAGTTTTCAAGCTTGGCCTTAATTCTAAATAAATACAAAACGTTCTCATCCCATAAGCGGAAAGGCGTATTTTAACTCACTATTCCCAGCATAAAAAAGATGAGCCTCCACCCTTTCGCTCCCAATGATGCCATATGGCATCATGAAATTTAATGATTTTTCATAGAAAATGTAAGAAATAAATTTTAACTTTTTGTGTGATATTCGACTCTCCCAGTAGTGTAATACCTAGTTGATTTTTTCCAGCGTGAAATTTT
Organism: Microchrysa polita; assembly: GCA_949715475.1. Lineage (NCBI taxonomy): Eukaryota > Metazoa > Arthropoda > Insecta > Diptera > Stratiomyidae > Microchrysa > Microchrysa polita. The sequence continues at coordinate 15,764,941 of OX454415.1, forward strand.
TGGTTTTGGGATGTTATTTTTAATGAAATTTTAGAGAAGGTTTGACGATTGTCGTAAAGCCGAAAAACTGAATTATCCATTTCCCCATATTACCCGATAATAATCATTTTATGCAAATCATTTTAATGTTTTTATTTTGTAAAGAGGTTGTTGCAAGAGAAAATGAAAAGATTTTTCGATTTTTTTTAGGAAAACCCTATAAAGTGGTTTTGCCATATGGCATCATTGGGCGTGAAAGGCAAATCAGCAAGTCCCCTATTCATAATAAATGCTAGTTGCTTGCTGTATGAAAGGCACCCTTAGTTTTTATCCGAATGAGCTAAGTTTTGGTGGGTGGGGTGATTATGAGTTCCAATCGCAATAAACCAAAATTTAGCACTCTGCTCTAATTTTGGGGGGAGTTATGGACATGTCCTTTTGCGAAATTCAAATGGGGGGATAATGGGGGTCGTTGATCGGAGCGACTCAATGTTTCTCCCAAAATAATACTGAACTTATTGTGAATACTTGTACGAAATTTTACGGCTGAACTAACATTCTTTCAAGAGTTATGGGGCTTTTAAGAAAGGTATAAAATTAAAAAGTTCTAATTTATTTTTAAGCTAGCGCCGAATCATTGAATAGATCTCTAATGTGTTATATATAATTGCAAAGATAATTTTATGTAGTTTTTTTTCGTTCTCAGGCTATTTTTCTATATCTTTTGTCGTTTTTGAAATACTCGCAAAAAACCGAAAAATGACCCCAATATCCCCCTTTCTCCCTTTTTTAAGGTTGCGGACCCCGAATCGGTTGGGACTTTTTTTCCCATAATCTGGGGGCCGTCACCAACCATTCTGCAAAAAAAACCGATGTAGGATGTTTGCCGACCAAATATCTCATTTTTCACATGGAATTTGCTAAGTGCCCTTTCAGTCCCAATGATGCCATATGGCATCATGCTCTATTTTGTTAACTATATCGCTTAAATTTTTTTTTTTAAGAAAATATCATAAAAGATGCCTACTGGACGACATAATGTTGTTTAAAAAATTCTCCGCTTAAAATCCATAATTTGGGCATGAAAGGGTTAAACAAATGTCGATAAAATAGCCATTAGAAAATTGTTTGTAGTATTTGGCAAAAAAATATTCTTAAACGACTTATTTTAAGATTGACAAGATGTGACAAGACTTCTTATCGAGTTTTAGTGTTTTTTAGACTTGAGGTCATCTTATCCAATTTTTCGCCGCACGAATGTATTGTGTTGTGTTTCTTTGACATGGCCGCGGGCCGCACAAATTTGCGAGGTGAGCCGCATGGGGCCCGCGGCCTACTTGCTTGCCTCATGATTGAAATACATTTCCCGCGTCAGCATCAGCATCGGCATCAGCAGAAAAATTTCAATTTAGAACACACGCTTTTGCCTTTGATGACCCACATTGACAGCAGAAGCAGAAACAATGCTTCTGCCGCCGCTGAAATTTTTCTGCTGATGCCGATGCCTCTGCCGATGCCGTTGCTGACGCGGGAAATGTATTTCAACCATTATTCTTAACACACACATTGGTTTTAAACCGTTTTTTCCAACAATAACATGTCTTCTACTACCTGCGCAGTACCGTTTTTCTTCAGGTTTTTAGTACATTTTTAGTACTTAGTCAATATCGTGTTTCAAGTTTTCATACCAAAATCCCCCCAAATTGGAGCAGAGTGCTAAATTTTGGTTTGTTGCGATTGGAAGTCATAGTCACCCCAGCCACTAAAAATCAGCTCATTCGAATAAAAACTAAGGGTACCTCCCATACAAAGTGACCCATGACAACTTTGTTCTACAGTTTATCAAATGAATAGTGCGTAGAACAAACTCCTGATGGGTCACTTTGTATGGGAGATACCCTTAGTTTTTATCCGAGTGAGCTGATTTTTGGTGGGTGGGGTCACTATGACCTCCAATCGCAACTAACCAAAATTTAGCACTCTGCTCCAATTTTGGGGAGAGTTATGGATATGCCGTTTTGAAAAATTTAAATGGGGGGATAATGGAGGTCCTTGACCGGAGCGACTCAATGTTTACGTTAAAATTATCTTAAACTTGTTGTGAATACTTCTACAAAATTTTACGGTTGAACTAACATTCTTTCACAAGTTATGGAGCTTTTACAAAAGGTCTAAAATGAAAATATTCTAATTTATGTTCTATTTTAACGCCGAAATATTCATTGAAACTCTAATGTGTTATATATCATTGCGGCAATCGATTATTCTGTGTGATTACTGATTTAGAGGTACGGAAATTTCGTTTTTACGAAATAGATGCGAATTTCAGCGAAATTGCGAATTGATGCGAAATATTCGAGCTTGTACTTGTCCACAAAAAGTTAATTTTTCTCCAAAAAATAATCAATTATGGAGGATAGTTTTTCATCTGAGATTGATTTCTAATTTCATTGTCAAAAAATCCCATTAATAAGAATAGAGAAAAACGCAAGAGTTCGCAGACGAGCACGATGGCTTGCCAAACACCGAGTAAGGTGTTTAATCGGAGGTTGGATGAGTAAAGTTAATTTATTTCTGCATCGGAATTTTTGAATGTAAACCTTTTCTCGTGGTTCTACGAGCCCCAAAATTGAAATGAACTGTACATGAAAAAGCGAAACAGTATACGCAGGTTCTGCCTCAGAAGTTTCTCTTTTTACCGTAACTTCTTCTTCCAAATATACAGGGTGTCCGGAAACTGCCGCATAAACGCACCGGATTATGATTCCTCAGTTGATTTCCAGCAAAAAAGTTGTACGGAACATACCCCTCAGCTTAACCCTTTAGCTGCCGCAGGCATTTAAAGACTTTTGAAAGAATAATTTTCCAGCATGACTTAAAGCCGAATATCTCCAAAGCTAGACCAGCTAGAATAGTGAAATGGAATGATTATTACAGCCAACAAATTTGCCTATAAAATAAAAATAACCACACTAAAATCGGATAAGAAGTTTGGTTTTTACAGAGCTTCAAAGTCAAATTTGCGTGATTTGACCCAAAAATAAACTTTTTTTCCATCTCAATTTTCTAAAACTTCTGCCAAGGTGAGGTGCTTGTACGATTCTTTTAAAAATTGGCGCATAGTCTTACGATCATATCTTTCTTACATCATTTTAATCTAGCTCAATTATTTCTAACAGTTTTAGTACCTTAAGTGCAGAAAACTAGGGTTAATTTTGGCTCGATTTCGACATACTTTGAATAGATTTTACCAATATTGCAGATCTTTAGGGGCAGTGTGAATTGAATTGTATTGAATTCGAGCTAAAATTAACCCTAGTTTTCTACACTCAACGTATAAAAACTGTTAGAAGTAATGGAGCTAGATTAAAATGATGTAAAAAAGATATGATTGTAAGACTATGCGCCAATTTTTAAAAGAATCGTACAAGCACCTCACCTTGGCAGAAGTTGGAGAAAATTGAGATGGAAAAAAAGATTGTTTTTGGATCAAATCACGCAAATTTGACTTTGAAGCTCTGTAAAAACCAAACCTCTTAGCCGATTTTAGTGTGGTTACTTTTATTTTATAGGTAAATTTGTTGGCTGTAATAATCAGTCTATTCCACTATTCTAGCTGGTCTAGCTTTGGAGATATTAGGCTTTAAGTCGTACAAGAAAATTATTTTTTCAAAAATCTTTAAATGCCGGTGGCAACTAAAGGGTTAAGCTGAGGGGGTATGTTCCGTACAACTTTTTTGCTGGAAATCACATGAGAAATCACAATCCGGTGCGTTTATGCGGCAGTTTCCGGACACCCTGTATTTCTCGACAACTGAACTCGTAGTATGATTCAGTTGTCAGCCACACTACTTCCTAGTCGATTTTTTGCTTATTATAATTAAAAAATTCAGAATGAAACATGATCGTGTATTTTTTTAATATTCGTTTCATTGTGATTCTCAAGAACTTCTAGTTTAATAAATTTTAACAGCAACAAAATGTACAAAATTATGTTTTTATGCGAATTTCAGCGAAATTTCTAATTTTCAAAATTAGTTTATGCGAAATTCCTGTTTTTTATTTGCGAAATTTCCGTACCTTTACTGATCATGTTATGATTTTGTGAACACCATCCACATTAACGGCTTAATTTGTTACCACAACTTCAATCGATTTACTTTACTTCACTGAAATTTATATACAATTAAAAGAACAACATTCCTGTTAAATTTTACCAAATTCCATACAACCGTTCTCGTTCCATACATACACTGCAAAAACAGGTGCCCTGAAACAATGAAATTGTTCATTAAAGTAATGAATATTTACACCGATATCCCACCGAAGACGGATTTCATCAGTCCAATGAATCTGATTTTATCGAAACAACGAACAAAAATTTCATTAAAATTATGAACAAATTCATAAAATTAACAACTTGTTTATTGATATAATTACTAAGTTCATCAATTAAAAAAAAAAACTGGCGCAGGCCGGCATCCAGCTTCATAAGTGTTGACGACATTTATTTTACCTCTGCTCTGAATAATCATCAAAAATTACCTACCTACCTACAGTGGAAATCGATCCCGGGACCCTATGATTTGAAGACATGCGCCCTACCTAAATACACCATACAGACTATACGTTACGAAGGTTTATAAAATACACTTAAAGCGATAATGACATCGTTCATAGTAGTACATATTACTATGAACGTTGTCATGTAATTAATGAACAATAACATCAAATTTACTTACTAGCGGGGATAATGTAAGAAGTTCATTGTGTTCATGATCGCTTTCCATTAAGTTAAAATTTTGTTTTCGTACTAATACTAACGACCGATGTTTCGTAAAATAGATGAACTCTGTATTATTTTAAGGAAGAGAAGGTTTATTTACTATGAAATAATTCATCATGGTAATGAAAAAAGTCTATGCTCCCTGTTCATTAATATTATGATGATTTTTTTTTCAGTGTAAAAACCTTATCGTCACGAATATAGTTTACCAATGAGACGAATGTTCGGTACAGTGGTACCTGTCAACAAATCAAATATTAGACGTACAGCCACAACACATCCTCTCCAATATTTGCTATTCATATGCATTTGCTCTGAAACAAAACGAAAGACTTAAGACAGTACCCATCCATTTAATGTTAATCAATATAAAAACTGAAATCTGATTAAAAAACATAGTGTAAAAGCAAGTCAAATATCCAATTAACAATTTCGTTAATTACGGTAAAACAAAAACATAATTATTAACATTAAATTTGGTGAGTACTGTTAACCGTACGCTATTCATTATTAATCAAAGATATTACGGAAATGTCAATGTGAAACTTTGTAACTCAATGCAATAACAAACTCCGTCGAGTGCAACTTATCACTGAAAGCATGCATTATGAAAAACTTTCGAATAAGATCGAGTTTAACTGAATTATGAATACCAAGTTGAGCTAAATACATTTCACCTAATATGTATAATCAAATAACTGCTGCCATCATATCACACATCTACAGTACCTATTACCATAACATACCTGCATCTTAAACTATACATATAGGTAGACAAAATCATTAAAATGCAAATTTCTGTAACGCGAAAAGAAAAATGAAAGAAAAATGCATTATTATCTATGCTCACGTGTGTATCCGATGCGATAAACATAAATTATGTCCATTGTACAGCAAAATAAAAATCGGGCTAAAAGACAGTAGTAAATATTGACCGACAAGAGCTTATGCAATAAATAGTTTTATGTATTTTAAAATAAAAATAGAACATCAGTCATTTCTTTGGCTGTTTATGGTACTTGAATCATTGTAGAGTCATCTGGTGCGGCACTTATTATTACCTAAATGAAAGTTTATTACCGAAAAATAAAACAAGTTGTTGTGATGTGACTGTTTAACGACGCCCAAATGAATGTTGTAATGTTTGTGTAGCTTATCAGGCATTCGACAAGTTATCACACACAACACGTTCGTTCGTTGAATTTAAAATGCATAAGACCAATTTGTCTACAACTACTTTTTTTATTGTTATGCAGATAAAATTGCATTATTATCATCATCGGGCGCTGTTTTGCATTTTCTCCAAGAATGCTGCACAACAGTAACTCTATAAATGTTTGTCTTTTTATTTTCTGCTTCTAGTTTACTTTCATTCAAGGTAAAGTGTCATGTAACTGGATGAATGAGCGGGTTGGCGGAATCTCTTGAGTCGATTAAGTGGCCGCAAATGTGTGGAGAATAACATAAAAATGTATGCACGGTCGTGAAAAAAGTGGGTAAACATTGAAAGTGAACGCAACTATAAAGTTGAGGTTGGTAATGGACAAAGATTGTCCAGGTGAACGGTTACCGTGATATTTTGATTCATTAGATGGCAATCAAATTGTTTAAATAACATTCTTACAGATGTCGTGTGAAATTATTACATTAATTAGATCGTTGTTATCCATTGTTGATGTAATCAAGAGACACGAGAGCGTCTCGCCTGCCAGAGAAAAAAAACGAGACCGAGGCTAATTTCGGGCGCGGCCGAAATTTGGATACCCTTCGCTCCCCTCGGGCTAAAATTTTTTTCGGGCGTACCTATGAATTGTATTTAATCCCCCCCCCCCATTCTTTTCCTTCTGTCTTCACAAAAGTTCCGATGCGTCGGCAAAACAATAGTTTAGTTGGAATAAGTGGGCAAATAAAAACATTCACTCAGAAAATTTTACTGGGGGATGCGGTAGCATTCCATTTGTTCGATTCCACTTGTTTTCACCTTTTTAGTTGCTTTGGTAAAGACACATTAATTCAAGGTTTTGTGAAATTGGTGCAAAAAATGTTTCTTAGAAGATCCAAAATGGGGGTTGGGTTTGTATGGCCACCCCATGACCCCATGGACAGATTTGATCAATTCTTAGATATGTTTTGTGTCAATAATAGAAATACATTTGTGTGAAATTTGGTTGAAATTGGTGCACAAATAAAAAAGTTTTTCTTAGAAGAACCTAATTTGGGGGATTAAATTTGTATGGCAGCCCCATGACCCCATGGTCCGATTTGATCCATTCTTGCATATATTTTGTGTCATTAATAGAAATACATTTGTGTGAAATTTGGTTGAAATTGGTAGACAAATAAAAAAGTTTTTCTTAGAAGAACTCAAATATGGCAGCCCCATGACCCAGTGATCCAATTTGGGTGAATCAAACATACAAACAGCCTGCAACAATAAGAAGCACGTGTGCAAAATTTCACCTTGCTAGCTTCAATACCCGCTGAGTAAAACGTGTCGCAACAGACAGACAGACAGACGGACATGCTCCAATCGACTCCCCAAGTCATGCTGATCATATATGTATACTTTTTATATGGTCGGAGATGCTTCCTTTGATGCGTTACAAACTTCATGACAAAGTTAATATACCCTTTCACTCTATGAGCGAAGGGTATAATTAGACGATAGCAAGTAAGACTACCGGACGAAACATGGTTTACAGAACAGGGCTTAACGGCAAGTTTCTGAAAAAAAAAATTACCAAAATATTCAACATATCAAAATCTAGTAGGTACATGCCGTAGCTTCCTGAGTTGGGATATTTTTTTTCAAATTTAATAAGCATGATCCTGATGGTCGTATTAAAGAATACGAAATCGCAGTTTAGACTAGGGATGTCAAAAACCGGCCCATAACCCGGTTTTCGGTTTTTTCAGTTTTTTGTAAAGTCGGTTAGACCGTCTGGTTTTAACCGGTTTCAAAGTACCGGTTTTCCGGTTAACCGAGTCTTTTCATTGATTTGCTTAGAATTCTAGTAAAAACATGCATACACACTCGTATTGCTATGGTTCGTATCGCATGCAAAATTAAATTAAATATACAAGGAGAAGTAATTTGACGAAGCGATGGTTCTACGAGTAATAGCAATAAGAAGAGTGTTCCAAAATATGTTTTAAGGGATGGAATTTGGAAACGAAATTTTTCATAGGGGACATGTGATAGAATTGCATACGGAAAAATTAAGAAAATAAAAAAAAATGTATAAATTTGAACGGTTTTAACCGGATAGACAAACAACCGTCCGGGTTAAAACCGGGAGGAGGAAAAAAATTAATTTTTGTCTATAACTATAAACTACCATGAAATTAGTATCGGCTGCCATACAATCGACAAATTATCAAAAAAAAAAACCAGACCGAGGCTAATTTCGGGCGCGGCCTAAATTTGGATACCCTTCGCTCTCCTCAGGCTAAAAGTTTTATCGGGCGTACCTACGGCTTGTATTTAACTCCCCCCCCCCCCCTATTGGGTCATAGGGCTGCCATACAAACCCTACTCCCCAAATTAGGTTCTTCTAAGAAAAACTTTTTTATTTGTGTACCAATTTCAACCAAATTTCACACAAATGTGTTTCTATTGATAACACAAAACATATGTAGGAATGGATCAAATCGGACCTTGGGGTCATGGGGCTGCCATACAAACCTAAACCCCCAAATTAGGTTCTTCTAAAAAAAACTTTTTTATTTATGCACGAAAATCAATCAAATTTCACACAAATGTATTTCTATTGATGACACACGTAAGTTTTTAAGTCCGCCGATAATATATTCACCGTGCAACGAGAGACCTGATACCATAACAACAAAATTTAGCTGGATCAATCAATAGTCCATCAATATTGTACAATTTCTATTCAGAGCCCCTTTAGGCCATTACGTAAAATTCCTTCTAAATTGCTTTGAACAGTGCGTTCTTGTGAAAAAAAACTCGACAGGGTAAATGTTCACAGCAATCCCTCAACCACTAAACACTACCTTCACGGAGCGATATTAATCTCACATTGTCCAGAAGAAGGAATGTTTTCAATAAATTAATCATGATGCATTCCAGCAATGAAAAAAATTTGAAGGTGATTGTTATTCTGGAAATCAATCCTGCTCAACTCCAAGACCCATCTCACCATACGCATGATTTTTTTCTAAGAGAGACAAATCAGTTTTCTTGTAAATATAAAATGAAATTCCTATTACGGTTAAAACTGAAAAACTGAACAACCGTCCCACTTACAAACTGAAAGATTAAAAAACCGAAAATAGCCCGGTTTCGGTACATTTTTGACATCTCTACAGGGACGTAGCCAGTGGAGCGGTCCTTGGGCTCCGGACCCCTCCCGAAATGCTTTCATTGGGATCTAAAAATTAACGTGATTAAAGCAAAATAAAAACTGAAAACTGTAATATGTAGTGCACACCAGTGGCGTAGATAGCTTTTCGGGGAGGAGGGGGATCATTTTGCAAGATTATTTATACTTTAACGGTTATCAAATGTTGAATTTCAGAATAACAATTTCTGCATTTATTACACTTCAACTTAGCAGTTTTTTCAAGCAAAATAGATAGAAGTTTTTCCATACGAAAAAAAAACTAAGTCCTGAAAATGTTCGTTTTCTTGCAGTGATTTGTAATTAAAGAAAAAATAAAAAAACCGGCGTACAGAGGGCTACGCCCGCAATACGAGGGTTTTTTAGAATTTTAATTCATAGTGAATATTTTTTGTACATATATTTTATAAGCAATAAATAAGTATTGTGCACAACATTAATGAAATGTTTCCTGTAAATCTATTTTTGGATTGGTCTAAATAAACGCGTTCCAGAATGAAAGGGTAGCGCCTTTAATTCTGCTCCAACTTTAATTAGACCAATACAAAAATAGATTTACTATTTACCCAGTCTGTATAAAAGTACTCCAAGGCAAATCTACAGGATTTTTTCGATTTCCGATTTCTAATGGTCTTTGAGCAAAAAGAAACTCAGGCAAACGTAAGGATGGCTTGGCATTATATATGAACTGAATTATTAGCTGTAAATCTACTGTTAATGTTTTTTAAATCAAGGAAAACCAACTTATATGAAATGATTCCATTGTTTCCCCTGACATATGTAAGAGCCCACGCAAGCTTTCCTATGAGTATTGAACAAGTATACTTTTGCAGTTTTTCCGGGACACCCTGTTAACTTGGTCCTACAAACTTCAAAAATATTTGTTGCAAACACTATTACCATTCTAGGCATTTCCACCAAATTGCATGTACATTGTTTCATCAAGTTAAAAGATATGCATTGAAAGAATGTTTAAGAGGCTTCCCTTGTATTGTGAAAGGCCCTTACAAAATACTTACTTGGCTATATTTCCGGTTTGGATACAGTTATTCGAATGAAAATTCGTAGACATTCCCTGTGTAATTTTCTAAAAACCCTTAGCAGAATTTTCATATTTGGAAACCTAAGACGGGCTACACACGAACAAATTTAAATTTTACAAATTTACTGTTATTTACTTTTCCTTAGCAAAAGTCAACAGTCTTAATATTTAACGTATATAAGGCCATACTGACCAATCTTTGTGCAAAGTTTCATATCGATCCCTATAACGGTTTAGAAAAACGGAGCTCGAAAAGGAAGTTTAACTTTAAACGCCAATAACTTTTTTACCGTTACTCGAGACTGGAAAATTTTAACTGATATGAGATGTACTTGTCTATATCTTTGATTTAAATACCCATACGTTAATCTCTGATAAAAACTAAAAAAGTCGACTTTTTTCAAACGTTCGGGACACCCTGTTATCTTTTTCCTACCAACTTCTAAGGTATTTGTGCCAAAGACTGTAACCATTCTACACATTCATACCGAGTTTCATGACAATCGGTTTAGCCGTTCGCGAGTTATTTAGTGAACAGACGGACGGACGGACGGACGGACAAAATCGATTTCATAAGGGTTTTTTGAAAAAAATTCTAAAAAAACCTAAAAACCCAGACATTGCTGTTATTTTTCATCCACTGTAACTGCAAATCTTAATATTTCTCAAATGTTCTTTTGTCGCTGCAACAGCAACAAAATGGTCTATTACCTACACCACAACCCCAAAAAATAACTGTTTTGTTTTGTTTTAAGTTCAAATAACTGTACCGGAAGGTCCCGATGCATTTGTTTTTAACAAATGCATCGGGACCTTCCTCCAAAAAATTTTAAAATTTGGCGCATTGTCTCTAGTTTGCATAACGGTATGACGTTTGCCTCATTATTCCCGATTGGAGCCAGAATATTTTTTCAAAGATCTGAAACCATGCCATTTTTGCCCAAAAATTGCAGCACTCAAAATTTCAAAAGACTTCTGGAGGCATATAAAGTTAAATTTTGAATGGGAATCGACGGTATTTGACTCATCCTTAACTTTACAGGCCTCCAGAGGTCATTTGAGTGTTGCAATTTTTGGGTAAAAAATGACATGGTTTCAGGCCTTTGGAAAAATATTCTGACTCCATATCTCTCAATTTTGGAAATTTCCAGAAATTTTTTTCTTTAAAGATTTAGTTAAAAGAATCCTGGTTATAGTTTTATGAGGTTTTAGTATTAAAAACAATAAAGTTGCGAACAACTGGAGAAAGTCAATACTCCCTACTATATACGATATAACCTTTTGTCAAATTTTAATTAATTTGAGAAACAAAAAGAAAACACAATGTTGAAAAATTCAAACAATAGAGGACGCTCAAAAATTGGATGCAGTTTCACAGTGTTTTCTCTTCATTTACATTATTTTTCCACTCTGCTGAAGAAATCTTTATAATCTTAAGTACCTACTGTATATTTCCCTATTGGAAATTGCGCTTCTTCTGCAATATTTTTAAATTTGTAAAACGAATATTAAGACTTTCCGACATCAAATTTTCAATCAGTGCTTAAATTTAATTTTTCTAGCAGCACTTCTAGATTACTTCAGTAGTGCTTGCCTGAGCGAATTTCAAATCCAATATGAAAAAGTATATTAACGTAAGCTGTAGTGTTTCTATTTTATCTAAACGCTTCTATTACATATACAATTTAAATTTGAGGAAGTGCTAAATTTTCTCTTGCAGTTCTGAAAATGCTTTCACGTTTTTATGTAACACTACACACGTTGAATAATTCCACCAAAAACTACCTACCTACCTAAAAGAATAATACAAAATGCGAAACCGAAAGGAGGGGGGATTGATCCCCTTAATCCCCCCCTTATCTACGCCACTGGTGCACACCCATTTCATTTGGCACGACATTTTCTTAAGACTGTGCCAGGACATCATTACATACATTCGTCTGAATGGCAGTTGTGATTGCGATGATGAGAATTGAATCACTTGATCTGAATAATAATATGGTAGAGCCGATTTTCTTCCTAGTTCCTAACCAAATATTTTTCATAAAAAAAAATTTTGTGCAGTAGGTAGAAGTAAGCATAAAAGAAATCTAAAATACAAAAAAAAATTCAACGCAGATTTGTTGGCTGTTTTTGGAATCTTTATAGGCTGTACTCATTACAATAAATTCATTTTAGTTAGCCAGATCTATTCAAGGGAGGATTCCTTCAATTGTCCCATCGTTTGTGGTTTATTTCCATAAATTCGTACCAGCTTTGGACCCCTCCCGAAACCAAATCATGGCTCCGTCCCTGCATCTCTAGTTCAAAGTTATCAAAATCATGCCTTCCCATTGGGTCTCCTGACTCTTTAGATATTCACGGTAGTAGTTTATTTATGGCTACAGTAAAATAGAAGTGACCTATCACATAATATATCTTCTCAGTACCGTATAGCCCCCTGGTGGGGCCATGGTGCGTTAACTTAGCCCTTTATAGGCAATTTCGAGTCTATCATTTTGGAGTGTTATATAATGTTGCCAGCACTATATATTTCCTATCTGCACATGTACGGAGATTTTGGACCACGCCGAGATTCGATCTCCGGAGCTCTAGATTACTAGCATCGTAGAGTGCGACTCAACCAAGTGAGCAACAGAGCGGGTTAATTACGTAATATATGGTGAAAACCAAATGTCCTTTTTGTTTTTAGTGTTTAGAAGGACATTTTCCTTGGTAAAAAATATTTATGGACAAGATGGGTGTTATTCGAAGGAAGATAATTTGGATAATATTCGGAAGGGCCTTGTTTATTTAAAAGAAAAATGGTGGGTGGAAAATTGGAAATGCATTCAGCCTTGTCCTGCAGGCAGGCCTCAAGTGGTCTTTTGATATTCTGAGTGTTGCAATTTTTGGGGTAAAAAATGCCATGGTTTCAGGTCTTTGAAAAAATATCTCCAATCGGGAATAATGAAGCAAACGTCATACCGTTATGAAAACCGTTGCAGCGCTAAATGAAAACTTGAGAAATACATATTAAGATTTGCAGTTTTATTACAGCTAGATCTGCGTTTTTTCGATTTCTCTTCAATTAAAAATAACTGTAAAAAAACGAGCCTGACTTTTGTTTAATATTTTTACCGTAACGGACTCTCCGGTTACCGGATTATCGTTTTGGTTTGAAACACCCTGTATGTACAATCTGTCAAGTGGACGCTACCTTCTTGAAAGTATGTAATACATGCTATCTTCCATCAACCATAATTGATTCTACTCCGTGAAAGAAAACATTGCACTCCTTCCTGTATTATGAGATCGCGTCAAAATTGTTACGATTTATTTCCTATTTCCATAATTCCATGGTTATAAATCATTGAACTAGCTAATCGGGCAAGTCGTTTGATGCAACAAGCTGGCATTCATGAACTTGACCATTGAAATATTTGGCTGCCTATATGTTTACCTATACGCACATGGCTCTTGGCTACACTATATTACCTCTAGGTGTACGACGTACGAGTATACATAGATAGATCTAACCACGACTAATTCCCCATAACGAGATATTATTATCAATTGGCGACCACCTTTCTCCGTTTATCTGCATTTGTCGCCGGTTTAAAATACACAATACGTTACTATTCCAATCAATGCTCTTCGGCATATCTGCAAGATGCATTTCTCCCCGTTTCACGGTAGCGGTAGCTACTCTTCCATTTATGCAAACGGCTAAGTCAAGCGACATTAAAGTCGTTGGCTAGTCTGCAAGAGTAAAATAGCACTATGATTTCCTCGCTTCCAATATCGCTCTGCACAACCGCTGTGAAATGCATTGCGGGGAGAAAATAGCTTATCTTACATACGACCAATGAATATTGGTGATTCTGCGATGATAGCTTCCCAGCCTAGCCTTGTATAGTGGTTGTTGCAGAAGACGGGGCACCACAAGTCTGGCTGGCGTATATGTGCAGCACAAAACATTTTCCATATGGAGGGAAAATCTATGCCAGGTGCAACTTAACATCGATCCAGTTTATTTGTGTGACCATTTGTATCGGACCAACTTTGATGATATTTCTTAGTTGCGCTGGGACGGATATACGGAGTGGTGCGTGGACGTTGGATGAAAATCCGAATAAGGAATATAACTGCATAAATGGTTTTTAATAAGATTTCGTGAAAATTTAAAAAATGTGGAAATTATTTTTTTGTGTATAAAATTTTTCTGTTTTAACAAGTTAAATTTTAAGAAAAAATACTCTAAATCCTTGCCCTTTAAGTGAATTGCATAACAAAATGAAAATTCTCTCAGTGACTATTCTCCTGTTAGTTTTCCTAAAATGTGAAGGTAATAAACTTGCGATTAAGGATACGTATGCCGTGCAATCAACTAAAAATTAAATTAAATCTGCATCCAACTTTCTATAGATGTCGGTGGATTTTTCGGAAAGGAATTACAAGCGTTTGTGCGATCTCGCGTATGGGATGTGAATCCTTTGCGGTGTAATATAAAACGGAGCAACGTATGCCCGCATCCGGATATATCGTTAAGAATGTATACGACGTAAGTACGAGAGTATATTCTAATAATTTTATTATATGTACAAGAAAATTGGGTTAGCTAGTTGATTGGAAATAATAATCGGAAATGCATACCAGGAATGAGGTTAGCTGTGGTGAACAGGTTTTCTTACACGCATTTATGAAAGTTGCAGTATCATCGCAAAATATCACAGGAAACTTGTATAGCTAAGAAGCCCACTTCGATTAGATGAGAACACTTTAATGTGGAAAATAAATGTGTGATTTATAATCGTTTTAGACATGACTTGTAAATTTCTCTTCCGCGATAGCTATACAACATTTTCCCCTTTTCTAAATTCAAAAGTAGATTCGGCAATAAAAATGTGCTAATGGCAATTTTTTTCTTTAAATTCATTGTTACCAAAGGTGTTTCGTGCGTTGAATTAATGGTCAATATAGATTTACATTGCTACGGCCATTTGCGACTGACAATGGTAATAGTTAGATAATGTACAAAAGTATGCTAACATACGTATCACATTATTTAAATGATACGAGCTGTACTGGTAACAGCTTACGGCATTGGCTGCATTCCATTCAGTGATTGAGATTTGCGAATTTATCAGACACATATTTGCTAACGTCCGTTTTTCTTTCAATTGTAATGTCAAAAGGATTGTTGAAGACATTGTCAATATTTTATTGAAAATGTGTTTGCAATTTGAGATGTTAACATTGCCTAATCGGACTGATATGCCTTTGTGTGTGCATACAGTATAGTCCATAAACGCAACCATGGGATGACTGCGGATTTGTGTGTGTATTAATGATTTTGGTTTTTAAGTACATATAGGGGGATTGGGGAATGGAATAAAAATGCTAAAATGCAAGTCATTACTGTATACGAGTTCTATATAAATTTGCATAGGTAGTTAGGTAGGTAAAAGTGGTTGCTTAGGCCAGATACGGCCCAAAGCACAATTAGCGCAAGAGGCGCCGTTTTGATACCACAAAAAAAAAAAAAAAAGAAAAAAGTTGATCGATTTAGAGAATGGAGGTTACAAAAAGTTTAATTGCAAGAGTAGAGGGTCGCCTAAACCCACGCAGTACAATTCAGGAAGTGAAGTAGCTCCCCTATTTTTGCCTTCGACGCATCCTCTAGGATACCAAAAAACGCACTACCAAACGTGCGATACCGGGATCTTGCGAGACCTGGGCATTTGCAGAGGAAATGAGTTACAGTTTCCCTCTCATCTGCAGCATCGCAGCTGCGACAGTGCGAGTTGTGGGGGATACCCAATCTGGCTGCATGGTCTCCAGTGTTGCCAATTTAGCCGTTTTCCGGCCAAATTTAGCCGCAAATCGTGCTGTTTAGTCGGAAGAAATTTCTAATTCCGGCCGGCC
Organism: Microchrysa polita; assembly: GCA_949715475.1. Lineage (NCBI taxonomy): Eukaryota > Metazoa > Arthropoda > Insecta > Diptera > Stratiomyidae > Microchrysa > Microchrysa polita. Next base: position 15,781,019 of record OX454415.1, read on the forward strand.
GGATTTTTAGCCGGAATTGATTTTCTTCGGCCGTTTTTTGGGCTAAAATTATTTTATGATTTTTATATGAAAAACTTTTTTATTTATGAACCAATCTTAACGAAACTTCGCATGAAATGATCCCTACGAATGTCACAAAAAATATGTGAAAATGGATGGAAACAAACGATGGGGTTATGGGGCTGCCATACAAACCTAACCCCCCAAATTAGGTTCTTCTAAGAAACACTTTTTATTTGGCACCGATGTGAACCAAACTTCACGGAAACATACGTAACAATAAGTGGAATCCAATAATGGGGCAATGGTGCTGCCATACATACCCAAACCCTCAAATTTGGTTTTTCTAAGAAATTTTTTTTTAATTTGGACACCAATTTACACCAAACCTCATGAAAATATATTTGTATTGATGTTACAAAACAAATGCAAAAATGAATGACATCGAACCATGGGGTCATGGGGCTGCCATAAGAACCCAACCCCCATAAATTAAGTTCTTCAAAGAATTTTTTTTTTATTTGTTCACCAATTTCAACCAAACTTCATACAAATTTATTTCTATTGATGGCAAAACACAAACGTAAATATTAATGGAAAGGTTCCATGGGATCAAGAGGCTGCCGTAGAAACCCTCCCCCGCATGTTGGTTCTTCTAAGAAACATTCCACCAAATCTTTTATTAATGTGTCGTTATCGAAACAAGAAAAATTGTAAAAGCGAGTGGAATTTTACTAAGGGACCATATCCCCTGCTGCCCCCCAATAAAGTTGTCTAAGAGAATTTAGCCTCGGTCTCGTTTTTTTTGAAACTAGAATAAATTTTTCGATATTCACAACCAAAATAATTAATCGCCGTGAAATTATTTCTACATACACTTATTGTCGTGTATTAGGGTAAGTAGGTACCTACTATGTCCACCAAGAGGAAAACTTACATTTATGTCTCCTGGAAAAAATGTGCCGTGGAGACTTGCCTTTTTTCAACAAATTTAGGATAATGGGTTTCACGTAAGCTGACGATTAGTACCTAGTCTAAGCATGTAATTTACTAACCACCAATATGCTGAATAATTTGCAAAATTGAAGACACTTTCTTAAATAAAATTCTTTGCTAAGCAAGTCTTGGAGCGTGCACAAAAGCTAAGTGCTGAAGAAGGGGGTAAGTTACCCCTGAAATATATAAACACCTAAATTTAATTGTTGTGGTTTACTGGGTAAACTAGGCTTGACTCACGCTAATCCGGACTACTAAATGTTTCTACTATGTATTCTATAGTCCGGATTTCGGCAGCAATTCTGTCTCTGTAATCCGGATATTTGAGATTTTCAGGGTGAAATAGTAGATTTGGTCTCGTACTTTATTACGGGACGGTTTGGCAAATGACACAATGCTGACTAATTTCAAATAAATAATACATTTATCGCCTTTTGCTCCTCTTGTTTATTTAAAAAAAAAGTGATTGCGCTAATCCGGATGTTCCGATAGTCCAGATTACCCATTGCAATAATTGATCCGGATTATCGAGTCAAGACTGTACCTGCACAACGTCAGATGATTCATAGAACCTACGCATTTATCTATACCATTTCCCGCCCAAGCTCATAATTTTGGAACTTCAATTTCGTGCCTTTGGAGCATCAAGTTTGTAATTACGGATCATCAACAATGCCCTTGCCCATAGTTACGCATTGGACGCTCCTTTTAAGAATTTTATGTTCCACAATTTCGAACCTATTGTGGTTATGAACTTGACCGAGAAATTGTACCTGTATACAACAATTTTGACTAGTTGAGCTATCTAACTCCGAACAAAGTAAATTTTGACTGTAATGGCAGCGATTGGAGCATATACGTAATAAAACTAAAAAATCAGTCTATCTAAAGCATAGTTTACGGGTAGTACTCCAGAAAAGAAATCAATTTATTAAAATCAGTTTTTCAATATATTTTTTTCGCAATGCGATTGCTTTGTATGATTTAGCCGGTTTTTAGCCGTTTTTCTGTCTGAAATCGATTTAGCCGGATTTTTAGCCGTTTTTGAAAAAAATATAGCCGGTTTTCCGGCTAAATTTAGCCGTTTTCTAAATTCCACTGGCAATTCCAGTTGGCAACACTGATGGTCTCCTATTGGCCAATGGCCCGTAATAACCGATATAAGTCTAGCGATATCTTTCCGTGGCCTACTCAGAACCTCAGATGTCCTATTCAAGTCATATGACGGCCATAGCTTCCTTGATATGTCACAGGTTTTTATGTTCCGCCAATAGCCAGTTGCAATCGTGAGATAATGAAGGGAAATTTGTCTCTTGACAACTGCCATCGGAGTGAATACGCGCTCCACTTGGGAGTTGTCCAAAACGGCCCTCATTTTGGCCAACTCATCTGCCAGTTAATTTCCCTTTATATTCCTATGTCCCGGCACCCAAGTTAGGGTGATTGAGTGCTTCCTTCCAAGGTTGTTCAGCGTCTCCTCGCAACACTTGACAAGTTTGGAGGATATCTCAACAGAGTTCAATGCCTTGATAGCTGCCTGGCTATCTGAGCAGATGGCTATGTTTTGGCTGCCACGAAGATTTCCGAGTGCGTTGCAGGCCTTCGTGATTGCAAGTAGTTCGGCCTGGAATATACTGGCATGGTCAGGGAGACGGTATAATTCAGAGATTTTTAGTGATTCACAGAAGATCCCCGCACCTACTCCACAGTCCATCTTAGATCCATCTGTGAAAAACGAGATATCGTAATCTCCTACTATTTAACACCCTCTCCATTCACACCTGGTCGGAAATCTTACAGTAAAGTTTTTCCCAAAGCTTAGTGTAGTCACTGCAAAGTCTGTTGCAGCATTGATCCCAGCCAGTGGCAGCTGGTTGAGAATATTAGAGTGGCCATACGGCTTAGAAGTCCAGCAACCGGACTCTTTAAGCCTGACCGCACTACATGCCGCAAGTTGATTGATAAAAATGTCGATAGGTAAGAGGTGCAAGATTACATTCAACGCATCCCTCGGGCATGTTCGCATACCCCCTGTGATACCAAGACATGCCGATCTTTGCACTCTACCCAGTTTTGTTATATTGTACGCCCTACTGAGCGCCGGCCATTAGACTAGTGCCCCATACGTCAGGATTGGGCGTACGATTGCTGTATAAAGCCAAAGTATCACCTTCGGCTTAAGACCCCACCTTCTATTGAGAACTGTCTTACATGCGTAGAAAACTACACAGGCTTTCTATACGCGCTCTTCAATGTTTAGCTTCCAGTTAAGCTTGGGGTCAAGAATTACTCCCAAATACTTTGAACTGGGCGATAGTGTTAGCTGCTGTCCGTTTAGTTTTGGAAGGGAGAAGAGTGGTATCTTGGTTTTTGTAGTGAACAACATCAGTTTTGTTTTACTTGGGTTTACGCCAAGGCCACAACTTGTGGCCCAGTTACTGATCAATCCAAGGGCTCTTCCCATGATCTGACTGATCACCGAGAGACACATTCCTGATACTAAGATCGCTACATCGTCCGCGTAAGCTACCACTTTTATATCCTCTTCGTCGAGTCTAGTTAAAATTTTATTGATAACTACCAGCCACAATAACGGGGAGATGACACCACCCTGAGGTGTCCCTCTGCAGACGTATTTAGTTAGCTGGCTGTATCCTAAGTCCGCATAAATTACTCTACTCCTGAGTAGAGTCACTATCCATTCACCGAGCCCTGCCTCTACTCCCGAATCCGCCAGGGCTCCGTGGATAGCTTCTATTCGGACATTATTGAAAGCCCCCTCTATGTCAAGGAAAGCGGCTAGCGTATATTGTTTATATTGACGACTGTACTCAATGCTTCGCACTACCTCGTGTAAAGCGGTTTCTGTAGATCTACCCTTAACATATGCGTGTTGCGACCTAGAAAGTATTGAGCTTTCCAAGTTTTGTCGGATGTGGATATCGATAATCCGCTCCAGTGTTTTTAAATTTGTTCAAAATCCCTTAAATACTAAATTTTGGTATTCAATGAACGCACCCGATTTCGGGTATTGTCATACGTAGTGAAAATAGGGCTTTCGTTGCCAACCCTCCGTTTTTCGTCTGGAGAGTCCGGATTTCGTAGGGCACCTCTGGGTCTCCGGAATCTGAATTTCCGGGTTTGAACTGACAAATCCAAACGTTTGCTTTGATAATATAATTTTTACCGACCTCTCCATATTACATAGTTGTATGTAATTACAATTGAAATCAATTGGTTCTTTCCGAGATTGAGGCCTGTCAGCTAGGAACATAAGGTTGCCTAATGCCATTAGAACGGTTCGGTTTTGTGTATGCCTAAGTTTCATGTTTTGTTCGTGTTGTGCTATCTACAAATTCTGCTTTGAGCTTGGCCATTTGTTACAATATCACGCTGCCTCCTTTCAGAGACGTAGACAGAGAAGGGGCCCGGGGGTCCAGACCTCTCCCCAAATTGTTCCAATGGGCATTGAAATTTCAGTGATGGACAACATGACGTAATCTCGATGATGGTATAGAATTTTGCGAGTCCCCATGACATAGTAACATGCACAAAGGTCAAAGATTTTCTAGTCACACTCTCAGTAAACTTGTTGCATAGTATTGAACAAGGAAAGTCCATCTTCTGTGGAACAGAGGCTTAACCTTTCCAAACTGTGTACCATAAGGTCACAATGCTGTATAATATAATAAGAAATTTGTCTTGTACAATAAAAAATTGTCGGGAGCTCAAAAAAAAGCTTAAAGCGTAAATTTAATAATCGAAGCCCAAAAGTGGAAATTAAAGTTTCCTTGTGTAATTAAACTCTACCTTCCTTAAAGAATGAAGACAATAAGTATGTCAGCATTTTATTATGCATGGCGTGTTATTCAGAAATAAATATTTGCTACTGAAAAATGACTAGGTTTTTCTAGTTCAAAGTTATAACATATTTTGAACGGTTTTCGGCAGTGGAATTTTGTCTGTTTTTCAGTGAGCAAAAAAGGCAATCTTCCTTGTTACAGACTTGTTCAAACGATGGAAGCATAAATCTTAAAATATTGATAGTCCACGCATTATTTGTAACATCGAGAGTTGGAAGCTTTTTAAACTATTTAATTGGAAAAAGAGTTATTTTATGTAGAATTTTGAGCAGTTTCAGAAAGTGAAGTCAAATCTCGGATGAAATATTTGGGAGTTTGGCAAATAGTGATTTTGCTCGGCAAGTCGAGATTTTTGACACTATTTACAAAAAATGCTAAAATTGTATAACGGTTAAAGATGGAGGCGTAATGTAGAACATTAATTTTACCCAAATGAGCTGTACTATCATCCACTATTGTATGTACCATGAGTATATTTGTATATTTCCGATCCGCACATGTACGGAAATGTTTGGACCACCCACGCCGAGATTCGATCTCCGGACCTCTAGATTACTAGCATTGTAGAGTGCGACTCAACCAAGGGAGCCAAAGAGTGTGATAACTTTATTTTTATGATTTCAAAAAAAAAAACACACAACCTTAAAATAACAACGCGAGAGCACTTAATTATCATGCTGAATGACTATGAAACCTAATTCATACATTATGTAGTTCGTAATCCATTCGTAAATGATTAATTTCTTACGCAAAACAATTTGTTTTTGAACTCGTGAATGATTCATGTGGCATACGTGAATGGACCCTAGATTACGAATCTTAGACGAATTGTGTTTTCGAATAATTTGCGAATATTTTTTGTGAATTTTCTACGAATATGATCTTTGAAAATTTTATTGCTTCGGTTTTCTGAACTGAAAATGTATAAAAAAAAAAAATATATTTTTTTTTACTCGCAACAAACGAATCGGAAACGAATTGCGTTCAAATGTAGTTCATTTTTTGGTTTGCTGGGATGTATAATATCCACTATACTTTTACTAATTTTTCTAGGGCAAAGATTATTACAGAAATTTTTATTATTATTGTTCCTTTACTATTTCACGAATATTGGAGCGTGTGATCTAGGCAAAAACAGTCTGCATCAGTGCATCTGAAGACGTATACAACAAACTGCATATTACACAATAATTAAAAAAGCGACAGAATACAATGTACGATAGTATCATTGTGAACGTAACTACCGTCTCAAGAAGTGTGCAAATTCGCGAATATAATAGCTACGAGGTTAAGTAGTTAATTAGTATGCAAATTATTCATTTAAATTTAAAATTGTTTTCTGTGGTCACCTTTATTACATTAACAGATGTTCCAAAGAGTAAATTTAACGTATTTTTGTGGTGGTAGCGTATTATTTGAGTTAATTATTCGGAACATTGCTGCACTGCAGTTGAATAATAAACTAATATTTCATTAATTTAATAGTCAACAATAAACATTTTGTCAAGAATTAATCGGTTTGTGATAGGGCAAATCTTAAATTGAAAAAATTGTGCACACTTATCGTCCTTGTTCATTATTCTGTTAAATCATCCTTTTTAAAATCAGCTTGAAACCTGAAATTGTAAACCAAATACATTTTATTATCATTTGTCAATTTAAGCTCGTCGGGATCACTCAACAAAATATATATCTGTTACAGATATAATCGACGGAGATATAATATTTATCCATAGCAGATATATCAAATCAGATGATGATACAGACATGATACAGCTAAGGCTATATAATTTAGCTTGGCCACCAACAATTTATAATGAAGGATAATTTTTAGTGGTTTGAGAATAGTCCAAGCTCCGATAACAATAACTTTATTGTGTGAGCTGCTTTTAATTTCATATAGCCGTATGTGTTATATTTTAGCTGTTTTAGAAAACATATTTCCATAGCAGAATTATTTGGCTGAAATAGCATTTTAATATTTATTTAGCTACATTTTCTACTACAGTATTTGCGATCTAAGTTTTTTTTGTGTGTGATTTTGAGTAAATGCCTGTACAGATTACCCAGCCATTCGAGTCACCTCTGTTTTCAGTAACTAAATATATGACACGGGTATAGGTACTGGGTACGTTACTGGTGCTGGGTACTGCCAAGTATTATTGCGATTTATTTGAAACATGTAAAAATACCAATTGAGTTCTCTGCAAAAACAAAGACGCTTTACCTTCATCCCCATTCTTCCCTATACTACAATTCTTCACTTATACTGTTAATGGAATGTATTATATGCAGATGGAAAATCATGTCTAAATTCAATCCAATTTTATTAACCGAAAAATATGATATAACGTTCAGATAGGAAGTTATTTAGTTCTTAGGCAATTGTATCTTCCTACGAAGAAAATTACCCTATAAGGATCTTTAAAGACAAGAAGTGTGTATCGTGGTGGAACAATAATCTTGCTCGCCTCCGAAAAAACGTGAGGAAACTATTTAATCGGGCCAAGCGCAACGGCGACTGGGACGTGTATCGTTCCACCCTGACAGAATATAATAATAGACGTTTAGGGAAGAGAAACGGCGCAGCTGGATGACCTTCTGCAACAATGTTAACAGCACCACAAAAGCGGCTAGGCTGCATAAGGTGCTGGCGAAAAATGGGGCTAATGCGATCAGCACACGCAAAAGGCCGAATGGCACAATCACTGTAAATTCGAGTGAAACAGGTATACTGCTCTTGGAAACTCATTTCCCAGGATACAGATTAAATCAGACCGCTTTCCCACACTGCTGTACTTTCAATAGGTCCAACCGGTCCGATTGTAGGGCAGCACGGGCTATATTTACCTATGATAAGGTTAGATGGGCGATTGGGACCTTTGATCCCTTCAAATCGCCTAGCATGGATGGTATCTTTCCAGCGCTATTACAAAAGGCGCAAGAAGAGTTGATCCCATTTCTAGTCAATATACATATATAGAAGTAGTTACGCGTTGGGTTATATCCCAACAGCTTGGAGATCAGTGAGGGTGGTCTTCATTCCCAAAGTGGGAAAAAGGTCGACAGACGATCCGAAATCGTATCGACCAATCAGTCTAACCTCGTTCCTCATGAAAGCAATGGAGAAGATATTGGACGCACACATAAGGAGTACGCTCCTTAAGACGAGTCCGCTGCACCCCAGACAATTCGCCTACCAACCGGGCAGATCGACTGAATCTGCACTGCACACCCTAGTGGACGAAATCGAAGTGGCCATATCAAAGAAGGAGATGACACTTTGTGCATTCCTGGATATAGAAGGGGCCTTTGACAATACGTCCTTCGAGTCCATCGGTACGGCGCTAAGAACAAAAGGGGCAGATGTGACAATGATTACCTGGGTGCAACGCATGCTTTCATTGAGGAACATTTATACCAGCATCGGAGGGTCCGATGCCACTCGTGGCTGCCCACAAGGAGGGGTACTGTCCCCCCTTCTGTGGTGTTTAGTTGTAGATGGACTGTTGTGGAAACTAACCTTAGAGTGGCTTTCCACCCAAGGATACGCAGACGATCTGGTTATCATGGTTAAGGGCAAATTTGAGGAAGTCTTACCCCATGTGCTCCACACCGCCCTGCGAATAGTTCAAGATTGGTGCACGGAGAGTGTTCTACGGGTCAACCCGTCCAAGACCACGGTGGTTCCTTTCAGTAGAAGCAGGACAACAAGAACCCTGAGTTGTCCTACTATGTACAACTCCCAAATTAAAATGGCAAACCAAGTTAAATATTTGGGAGTCACTCTTGACAGCAAATTATTCCGGGATGACCACCTGAAATCGGTCACGGAGAAGGCGATCAAGGCACTATGGACCTGCAGAGGTTATGTGGGTAAGACCTGGTGAATTGAACCACATTTAATTCTGTGGATTTACAAGACAGTTTTTAGACCTATAGTGGAGTATGGGGCGGTGGTGTGGTGGAAAAGGGCTTCAACAAGCACTGGTAAGTCGGATCTAGGTAAGGTCCAGAGGCTTGCCTGTCTAATTATCACTGGAGCTATTGTTTCAGGCCCCACCGCTGCCCTGGAGGTTCTTCTTAACCTCACTCCACTACATATTCACATTGAAGCGTTGGCGAGGCTGGCTGTTGATAGGCTCAGGGCCTCCAGCACGACAGTCACTTTTAGCCATGATCAACTAGGATGGTTACAAGGTAGCAATACCCTTTGCCTACCTTCGGACTACCTAGTCAAGACATTACGCTTCAACGCGTCTTTTAAATCAGCAATCTGGACGAGGCAAAGAGGGACGGATATTTTCAGGTCCCTTCACCCCAACACTATCAGCTTTTACACAGATGGATCCAAAACTGACACAGGATCTGAAGCGGGCATCAGTGGTCCAGGTGTAAGCTACTCAGTACCTATGGGGAAATAAGCGTCTGTGTTTGAGGCGGAAGTACATGCAATAAAAATTTGCGCTAGAGAATGTCAGAACAAAGGATATGTCAACAGAAAGATAGCGATCTTTACCGACAGTCAGGCGGCTATCAAAGCTCTTACAAAACATACCTTTACTTCAAAACTAGTGTGGCTATGACAGGAAATACTCTCCAATCTGTAGGATCTCGCAATGATCTTACACTCCTTTGAGTTCCCGGACACTCTGGAATAGAAGGGAATGAGCTCGCCGACGAACTCGCTAGGGTAGCCTCTGCTAGCCCCTTCTGCGGCCCGGAACCCTTCTGCGGTATACCACTGTGTCTATGCAGAAACGAAATCACTGAGTGGGAAAAGGCGACAGCCACCGCATGCTGGGAGGCCCTTCCAGGACGAAGGCCGTCTGAACGGGCATTTAAGAACCATCCGCTTTCGATGACGAAACATCCACTCACATACTTTGCGAGTGTGAAAGACTGGCGATGCGACGGGAGGAATGCGTCGGCATAACTTTCCCTCTTACAGAGGACATCGCCTCCCTTAGTATGGGATAAATTAATCGATTTATCGACAGATGTCGGTTACATAAATTTATCTAACCTGTAGCGTGGGCAAAGGCACAATAGACAACCGGTCGCAGTGCTTATGGCAAATCTGCCGATGCCCTCATTTAATCTACTCTTTTTTTATTATTATTATTATTTATATTACAAAAAAAATCTGAATAAAAATAAAATCTACCGCGACGTGCACATCAAGCTTTGCAGATATACACCGTTACATATAGGTATATTTACAAATAGAGGGTTACACGCTTAACACTTTCGATTTTCGTTCGCCGGTAAACGTACGTATTGTACGAGTATACTGTTCTAAGCGCTTTCTTATTTTTTTTTCTTTTAAATGAGCGAAAAATATATATTGATAGAGAGCTAAGATATTTTTAGTTAGAATGATTTTTCGACTCAAGTAACGCATTTATAACATAATATTATGAGAAACAAATTCCCAAATTTGGTTACAACTGAGCAATTTATTCTTAAATTATAATTATTAAGCTGGCCCCAGACCGACCGGAGTGTGGCACACACCGCACAAAAAATCGGTTCAAGAATGATACCTTTGAGTCGCCCAACCACACTGCTGCACTGCTGTGCACGATTTTCGTATGAATCTTTTGTGCGGTGTTTGCCACACTCCGGTCGGTGTGGGGCCGGCCTTACATTACTATTGTGGATTACCGAGAAGCTAATCGCGCCTATTTTCTACGACTGGATGAAATATGCAAACTTGTGCCGATTAAAAGCATGTGTTGTAGCAATTTATTGAAAAAGCAGTTTGTACGCTTTTTCATATATGTAATTTTACGGTTAATAGGAATGCTGAAGTAGATACTCTTACGATAGTAAACAAATGTGTGTGAAAGGTGACCTATTAAAATACTTTTAGCGTAGTACATTTAGAAGGAATCTGAGCTGAACAAGTTGAACGGATAGTATGGTTTTCGGGTTATGATAAGAAAACATTTACAATAGTTTTGATCCAAAATTTGGCTAAATTGTTACTAGTGAGAATTTAAATTGATTCGTAAATAGTTGTTCAAACCAAAATTAATTTCCGTTAACTTTACTAAAACGAAATCAAATAAGAACTCATACACTCGTACAATATATTTTTTTGCGTTTGCTCATGCTGATACAGTAAAATCGGCAGCTGATGGTTGTTTCACATTGCTTCTCATTCGTATGAAAAAATTACGCAACTGTCTTGACCCTTAAAGCGCGATATGTTATGTAGGCATGAAAGAATTAAAAGTGAAGTGAAAATTACAAAACCTGAACGTGATTTTAAAACAATCCAATGTAAATAATTACACTAATTGCAGTTTGGTTCAACGAAAAATTAAGATGCACCGAAATTTACGAGTAGTGTGATAGCCAACCGCTTTATCATTAATATAAAACAGAATGTCGATAAGCAGGTTTTCTCAAGACCCATTTCAACTGTGCTACTATACTAATAAGCGGCCAATTATAATACGTCTGCATAGTATAAAATGAGTGTGCATCATAGGTGAAATGATAAAATGCATTGAGTATTTATATAAACAAGTTAAAGGGTCTAGCGGTAATACAGTTGCTATTATATGTCTTGTTTGACTTCTTTGAAAAGAAAGCAGCATCGTGCAGCTCTAGCAGAATGAAATTAAGATGTTAGTTGATTTCTGTTAAATATATTGACCACTTTACAATTAGGTAGGCCGTTAAAATAGAAAGCAAGGAAATTTAGACTTTATAGAGCTTGACGATATGAATAGATTAAATGAATGTAAAATGAAACAATAGAAAGAAATCGGCATGTGTGTAGTGTGTTTAATGTTATCTTATAGAAATAAGCTGTATATTTAAAATTTAGCTAAATTAATTCAGCTCTGGCGTCTACATAACCAAGTCAACACAACAACTTTGTACCAGACAGTAGTTGACGATGTACAATGCAGTCATTTGAATTTATTCAGAATGAGAATCCAAAAAGGTATTGGTCTATCGGTTTGATGAGACTTTCTTCTGACGCCAGGTGATTTTTTGGATAAATTTGATAATTCTCCGGTATTTCCCAACTGCACCTAGCACATCAGCAGAGTCACGACCAATTGCGTTGAGTCTAGGTTCCGTGGGCGTCTGTTAAGATGCAGAGAAATTATCCGAACACGTCTTCACTCATCATATCAAATTAACAACAAACCTTTTTCTTCATTAATTGTAAGGCTGCATTCAGAGTACTTGGATTCAAATTTAACACTAAGATTAAAAAAACTGCCAAAAATTGTTCCAGATGGACTTTATTCGGACAATTGCATCTTCAGAGATACGAGGAACTTTGTTCTAAATAGTATCGTTATTTGAAATTGTATGTGTCTACCTCGCTTGATTGAATCACGGATGATGTTAATCATTCGGTAATTGTGATCATTTTTCAAAAACCTCAAAATTTTAATGCATTTCACTTAAACTGAACTCGGTTATTGTCAGTGGTGCTGAAAATATTTCGGGAGGACTTATAGAAAAGATGTTAACGGTACCTTGGAATTTTCAGCGCAAATAAATATTTTTAACACAACGAAATCACTGAGGTTCTGTTGCTCAGGTAAATAAGTTAAATTATTCTAATATTATAAAATGATCTGTCATCCAACTGAATGAGTGGTTAAGTCACACTCTGTCCAAAATGGAGTTAGTCCACTTGTAAACCACCTTTAAGAAGCTTATAGATCATCAAATCGTTGAATCTTCAAAAACCTTTCTCCACCTTCTTGTTTGTAAGTGGAAAATTTTGACCCGTTCTTTTAAAAAATATTTGTCTTGATTTCCGAATTAAGTTTAGAATCAATTTCTTTGCGTTGCGATATTTTGAAATTATAATAAGTATTGAATTCATTTTTTTTTTATTCAATTTTTCTTGTATTTTTTATTGTTTGCTTCTCAAGCATCACCACGGCTCATACTATTATACTATTGCATTAAATTAAAATCGGTCAAAAACATAATAGTGCTTTGTTTATCTCTATGCAGCTTGAGGTCAATATTAAGGCTCCGAAATACCGAAAGACTTAACATAAATTTAACTGTGTATTTCAATCTCAATCTGATTCTAGTGGGAGAATAGTAATAGTAATTATTGAGATCTATCATTCACCTAAGAGCACCTTCGTACCTTCAGGAGATTGGTAGGTCCGCCACCGATTATTGGTATCAAAGCGTAGGTTAATGTTAAAATGTTTGGACTTGGTAAAAATTACATTTTCCTTTTTTAAATCCACCGCATTTTTACACCCAATCAACCTCAAATTTTATTGGTAAGCCTCTCCGTTCTGATTTGCTATCGAGCTGCGCAGAAAATATACTTCCGTCGAGATACTTTTTGTAAAACACAAATGCTGAAAAGCTCGGCAGCAGTGTTTGGGCAATTACCAGCGCTGGTTAGGAAATTGTGCTTTACGATGGTGTTTCGTCGTATCATGTCGGGGTACCTACATAATCCCGAGAAACAATATCATGTCCTTTCATATTCCGCCTTTCCATTATCCCTACAAATACCGACAACAATTTGTTTCACTGTAAACAAAGAAATGAGTTCATAGTATTATGATCAAGAGACGCGAGAGCGTCTCGCCCGCCAAAGGAAAAAGAAAAACTAAAGCGAACAAGTCTATGATTACCGGAGACAACTTGCTTTTTTGTTTGACCAGGCTACAGCCTTCCAGGCAACAGCCCCCAAAAATTTTTTTTTACCAAACTATTCCACATATCCTGTTCTAGTGCCTTTCCAAATAAAATCTTCGATCAGCACAATAACGGGTAAGATATATGCAATAAACGGTGAAATTTTCACCCGCACAGACTTAAGCGAGTAACCCAATTTCAGAATGAAGTCTACAGTTGCAGAAAGACTTGCTTCTACTGTCTCTCTTCGTGATGGGATTTTTATGAAATTTGGAACGAATGATCCTCTGGTGGCCCTTCTAAAGAATCAATGTTTTCCATTTAGATAAGTGGATGGAATAACGGTAAATTAAAAGGTAAAGTTAACAAAAGATTTCCAACAATTGCGTCTATCGGCTCATCGCATTGACCATTTTTAAAACACACTGCGGCATTTGGACATTTGGATATTGGGACACCGGGACACTGGGAGACTAGGATCTTGGGGTAGTGGGATATTAGGAAATTGGGACATGAGGGTCTTGGGACATTAGGACATTGGGGCATTAGGCACAATGGGGAAACAGGGACGTGGGGACATCGGGATATTGGGGCATTGGGACATCAGGATATTGGGACAATGGGACATTAAGACACTGGGAGACTGGGACATTAGGACACTGGGATATTAGGACAATGGGACATTATGACCTTGGGACAATCGGACATTGGGACACTGGTACATAGGGGCATTGGACCACTGAGACATCGGAATGTTGTGACATTGGGACATCGGGATATTCGCACATAGCACTGGGATATAAGAACATGTGAACATTAGGGTCTTGGGTCATTAGGACATTGGGATATTAGGACATCAATACATTAGGACATTGGGACATTAGGTACACTGGGGAAACTGGGACGTGGGAACATTGGGGCACTGGGACATCGGGATATTAGAACATTGGGACATTGTAACATTGGGATATTGGCACATTGGCATATTGGAACATTGGGATACTGGGACATTAGGCACTGAGATACAGGGACATTGGAGCACTGGGATATTAGGTCATTAGGCTATTGGGACCTTGGGACACTTGGTATACTGCGACATTGGGACACTGACCACTGGTACATTAGGACATTGGGCCATTGGGATATTATCACATTAGTATACTGGGACATTTGGGACATTGGGGTACTGGGATATTAGGAAATTGGGGCATTAGGACCTTGGGACATTAGGACAGTTAGACATTGGGATATAAGGACATTAGGTGGGAGACTGGGACATTGGGATATTCCGATACTGGGACATTGGGACACTAGGGTAGTGGGACATTCGGACATTAAACCATTAGGGCACTGTGATATTTGCACATTGGGACAATAGGACCTAAATGGGAACACTGGGACATCAGGATATTGGGACATTGGCACATTAGGATATTAGGACATTGGGACACTGGGATATTAGAACATTGGGACATGAGGACACTGTGACAATGGACCTTAGGGCATTAGGGCATTACGACATTGGAACATTGGGACACTGTGACATTGGGACAATGTGACATTGGGACAATGTGACATTGGGACAATGTGACATTGGGACAATGTGACATTGGGACAATGTGACATTAGGACACTGGGTGCCCCCCTGACAGATCAGTAACAGAACGTTAACAAAGCGTTGGCAAGGCAACAACAGAGCGTTAGCAGATCGTTAACAGAGTGTTAACAGAAAATTAACAGAGCCTTAACAGAACGATAACAGAACGTAAATCGAGTAATAAAAGAAAGGTAACATACCGTTTACAGAGCGTTAGCCGAATGATTAAAGAGAATTAAGAGAACATTAACAGAACGTTAACAGAGCATTAACGAAAAGATAATAGAGTGTTAAGAGAACGTTAATAGAGCATTAACAGAGTTAACAAAAAATTAACAGATTACTAACAGAATGTTAGCAGAGCCATAACACAAAGATAACACAAATCTATTTTGCACAAAATACATATTAATAAACTATACCCATTTCATCCCAAAATTATTTTTAAAAAAGCTCAGCAACAGCCATTTGTGGCGTATTTGCAATTGCGTTTGCTGTATCTATTTATTTTAAAGAAGACCCTGTGAATATAACTTATGATATTAAATTTATGGAATATGCTGAACAAAAACCTATTGAAACTTTTCCCAAAACAAAAATATTAGTTGGCTATTTAAGTATGCAAAAATATATGATATCTGACCAAAAACAACAAAGTTGTAAAAGTTACCCCGCCAAAGAAAAATTCATCTGCCGCAAAAAGAATACATATCATTCCAATCCGCTGCTCATATCTAATTTTGTTTGCTGGATGTACTTTTGTTTTAGGTGTAAATGCTGGAGAAGTTTAAATGTACAGGACTACTTCTTAAAGTAATTTGGAGGGAGCCGTCAAAGTGGCACTGAATAAAATGTTAAAGCTCCCACCAAATTACTTTAAGAAGTAGTCCTGTACATTGTGTTAGCCTGTATTGCTCTACATAATTTCATAAATATTAATGATGTAGAACGGAAATACATCACACCAACATCAACCGACTGGGAGGACGAAAACCATGTGATTCACGGAGGAGATTGGAGACAGCAAACAGAAAACTTAGATTCTATACGGTTTGGGCCAAACAATTCACCTACAACAGCAATTAGTATCAGGGATACATTAAAGGATTATCTTTGTAATGAAGGTGCGGTGTCCTTTCAGTATAACAGGAGAAAAAAACCTAGAAATTAAGACAAAAAGTTTCATGGTAAATTTCCTTACATAAGAGTTTTAAAACAATGATAAAATAATTATTACATATGTTCCTGTTCGCACCAATAAATAATACGCCACATATGGTTATGACTAATATTTTTATTAGCATTGTTAAAATAAATTTAATGTTCAATGTACTATGTATTTAAATTCTACAGAAAAAAATCAACACAGTTGGATTCAAAACAAAATTAAAAATTACAATGGTATAACAGTTATTTCGTCTTCGAGGCCCGCGGTGTACTCGGCACTCCTTTGTACGGCGTTCTCCGCACTTGTCAGTATGTCAATTTTAAAATTTTTTTTTTCTTGGTTGGTCATTTTCTTTATCTGACAAGCGATGGATTTTAGGAAATATTCATCTTCATCATTTGAATTCGGTGAAATTTTTTGCAACTTCGTAGAAAACGCTTTAAGGGTGTCGAGAAATGCATTCTCGAAACCATTTGTTCGGGATGGCTTCCGTTTTCTTGTTGCAAAGCTATCAGAAGCAAATTCTGACTCTGTGGAAAGGATTTCGTAATTGGTTTCCTCTAATTGCTCCACATGGAATTCTAGTAAGAGAATATTTATTTTCAGTCGTTCTGAAATGTAAGTTAAACTTAAAATCGTCCAATGATTTGGTACATACTTACTTTCTAGTTTTAATATGGCTATCTAGAAAGCTCAAAATGGGAAACAAACTCCAGCCTCGCTGTAAAATCGCAGCGGATCCCGACGGTAGGTCCTTTTTCTTTTTTTCCCTGAGATATTTGTCTCTTAATGATGTCCACTTGGCTTTGGCTATGAAGAATTGAAAGTCAGAATGAGGATGTTGTACATTTTGAAGTTAACTTACCATTTACGTTGAATCGCTGATCTAATTCTTTCCATATTTTAAATTTTTTCTTCGTGTCCATATAAAATTTATTTTTCTGGTCGTAGAGCTCTTCGTGGCAACGCACAGCCTCAATGAAAACTTCATCCTCGTGGATTTCACTCATTTTATACTTTTAAATGCCAAACGGTTTAATTAAATTGAATAATTTAAACAACACACTCACTTGGATTCCGTGGGATTTGACATTTCGAATAGTTTTTCAAAAGCTTCCGTTCCGTTACGTGCGTTCTGTGCAGTTCCATACAAACTCCATTGAATCATCTTTGACAAGTGTTCGGCACGTAACGTAACGTAAGCGTTCTGTTTTGCACTTAAGGCTCCGGGGTAGCATTTGTATGAGAACTACCTCGTGTAGTGCAGGTTAGCTGTTTAAAAAACATGGCCTGTGTATATACACTGTAAAAACAAGGTTGAATTTTACATCGAAAATTCGTTGAATTTTACACCTTTTTTCTCGCATAATTACAGTAAACGTTTATTTTTCAACCAAATTTCTAGTAAACCCACAAAATAGTGTAATATTACACAGATTTTTTTAATATTTCTCTATTTTGGTGTAATTTTACACCACATTTGGTGTGAAGATGTGTCATTACTTTATTTTTGTGTAATTTTCATGTAATATTGCGATTTCGGTGTGAAAATTACACCTACATTTGTGTAAAACTGAGTGTGCTACATTACTTTTGTGAATTATTGCATTTTCCTGTATCTGCCAAGTGGCTTGTTCTGTGTGCAGTTAGTCTGTTCCGTCCGAAGTGCGTTCGTGTGAGCATCATATTATTGTTGTTGTTATAGCGTTTTTTGATGTTGAACCGAAGGGGGTGTGCCAGCTCTTGGCCGTTGGAATAACGACTAGCTCCAGGACGATTAAAATCGAAGAACCGGCTGCCGTAAATATTATTAATTAATTACATAAACCCAGATGTAAATTTACATTTTCGCCGGTGTAAATTTACATTTGTTTCAGTGAAAATTTGCTTATTTCTGATTTAAATTTACATAATTATAAGAGTAAGTTTACTTATTTATGTAAGTAATTTTGTAGTAAATATTTACACCGTAAAGTGTAAAATTACTCTCGCTCATATCATGGTGTAAATTTACTACTATAATAGAAGGAAAAAAAGTTTCCTCCTATTGTTTGAGTAAATTTTTTTAGAGTGTACATACAAGGAAATTAAGAAAATATATTTGCATATGGAAGCCAAAGGCCTTCGTCGCAAAATAAATCGATTTTCGTCGATTTTTGTCTGAAAATGTTTGAAGGAAAACTCCGGGACATTCTATCTAGCCACTTACAATGGCACACTTGAATACACTATATGAACTTCCTAGCATTAAAGTAACTAACTATAACGCCGGAATATCGGCGAATGTATAATCGCTCTCTGAACATGCTGCGACGCGCGAGCGTATGAGACGAACGAGTGTTGAGATTGGGAGGGTGGAAAATTGAGTTATTAAATACTTAGGAAAAAATTGCCTACTCTGGGAGTTCGGATAATGGAGGGTTCGGATGATGGAGGTTCGGATAATGGAGGTTCGGATAATAGAGGTTCTACTGTAATACAAATTAGACCCGTATACGGAAAGAGCGTTTGTATGAAGATAACTGTTCAAATTCTACTTATTTCAATTAGGCAACCCATGTTTTCTTTATAGACGATTAGCCACCTAGTGTGAACCTGAACCCCTCTTTTTATTATAGAGTTTGTTTCAAATTTCTTCAATTATTGACCGCCAACACAATTTACCGACATTTGCAGCCCTCTTCTCGTTGGTAAGAATCGCACTCGGTCGACATTTGCACTATTGAATAGTTTACTTTAATTTTACTACTAAGAGTCGACATATACACTGTCCAATCAATTGTTCAATCTTTTTTATCGTCAGATCTATTTTTCCATTGGCCGTGTGGATGATTGTCAAAACGTCAATCGTTCAGTTGTTAATTTTTTCATATAAACCGGTGGTAATTCTTCATGCTCTGGCTGGGCTGTAGCGGTCATTCTTCATCGAAAATATATTATTTTCTTTGTGTTGTGTAGTGCGGATCGTCAAACTGTCATTTCAAATCGTACGTTAAATTGTATAGTGTATGTACTGTAAGGGCCTCGGATATTTTCCTGGCAATCGATCGTCAGATCGATTGGACAGTGTAAGAGGCGACTCTCAAAAGGACAGTGTAAGGTAAGATGGAAAAAAAATTTTCCCAACTACAATTTTAATTTTTGTGTCTAAATCTCACGAAAAATTTAGATATACGCACATCATTGTTAATCATTTACAAAATTTGTATAACTCAATAAAAGGCAATGTATGCACTCACATGATCGGTTCACCAAATTGTGAGTTCATAATGACATGCGTAATGTTATGTATATGTCCAAATGTCTAAAATAAGCTTAAAACTATGAGAAAATCATTTATTGTTTTTGCCCATAATTTTGCCTTTTAATGGACAATACAATGCCATATAACATACATATGTATGTAAATCGTTTCACTATCCGTTGGTGTGAATTTCTTATGCCTATGAAATTGCTCCAAATTAATTAGACGCATACTCTTTTACTCAAGTGTTTTATTTCACAACCATAATGTATTTGACTCCGAGGTACATTTAAATGCATTCTCGTGATATTTTTCCACATATTCACCTGCGGAGGAGATTTGATTGGAGAGTGATTACGTCCATTGTGCGATCGTATTTTTAATTGCCACAAAATTGTTGTATAATGGTATTGATTTTTTTCTATTTCTAATATTATGCTGTTTCTATTGTAAATGCTCTGTATACCATCATAATAATGTCTGTCTGTTTTTTTTTGTAATTGATTGCTAGTGAATTATTTAACAATAAATCTGTAACGGTTTTTAGTTGTATGTGTATGTTTTTCAATGTGGTTTCTGCATTTGGATATACATACATATTTTAGCAATTTATCTAATACTTCATCACAAAATATTTTGGTCCATTAAATTACCTCATCTAAATATTATTTACGTTTGCGTTACTACAATGGAGAGTTATAAGATATAGTAATAAATTTATAAATAAATTATAATAAATTGATTTGTCTTGGGTCGCATCTTAGAACGGCTGTATGTTCTGAACGGAGGCGGCTGGGACTGTGAAATTCTCATTAACCCATTAACGACGAGACCCTAAAATCTTACCGATTGAGCTGAAACTTTCCACGTCGGCTAAAAATGGCTAAAAACACATTTTGTTTCAGGCTCCCGGCACTGTTACATATATGTAACATCAGGCACTCGAGGTACTCGAGGGTGTTACATATATGTAACATCAGGCATGATACGGGGAAAGTGTGTTCAAGGTATATTTTTAATTTTTATTCAAAAAGAAAACTTTTTAGTAAATTTTTTTTAATAAAGTGATAAATATATGAAAGCCGATATTTTACATGAAGTTTGAAATGTAGATAAGGCAACAATAACGTAGAAATAATACGAAATGTGTGCGAAAAATGAACAGCCTTACAAAAATATTATGTCATATATTGTATTATTTTATTTTATTATATATGTGTTTTTGAATGTGGAGTTGTTGTTGTTTTATTGAGAAGTTTCTAGAGCACCCACAGAACTAATAGATTTTACAGTTTGTGAATAGGATAAAAGTTTATAGAAGTACAGTAGTTAACAATACAGATTTTGAGGATTATGGAAGATTTGCCAGTAAATTATAAAATTATTGTTTCAATTTTTTGTCAATTTGTCCATCCGCCCAATTTGTCTAAAAAGGACTAAATATAGAGCCTATAATTCCTCCTTGTCTATAATTTGGTCTACATTAGAAACCATTTCTTCTTTCGTAGCTCAAAATATATCCTTTTAAATATTATATTAGCAAAATTGAATAGAATAACTAATCCTTGGCCTCATGAAAATAAAGCCTTGACTCCTTGCTTCGGATACCCTTGAATCCGGCTATGATTTTAATCCACATAGGACAACTATTGTATCCATATTCCGGATTTCTAGAGCAATTCTAATTCCGACTCTCAATATTTTTGGTTTGTTTTGCCAAATATGGCCGCTCAATTTGCCAGTCAAAAAGACACAAGTGTCTAGAAAATCATGTGACATGACTAATTTTAAGGAAAACCCTAAATAATAGAATTTTTTTTATTAAATTTTAACATTTATGAAGACTATGCTATCTTCCTAGTCTTGTTAAAATCCGAAAATTTTCGTTAATCCGGATTTTTTGGGAATCCGGACTTCTTTTTCATATAATTAATCCGGATTACCGCGTCAAGAGTGTAAAAAAATCCATAAAATAAAAAAAAACACTAAAAAAGTGCATACTCATATACCTCTTATACGAGGAGTGCATTTTCCCCATATCAGGACGGATGTTACATATATGTAACAGTGTTATAAAAGTACTTATAAAACGTAAACTACGGACACTATTTTTTTCATTTATTTTTTGTATTGTTTCAAAAAGACCATGTAATAACATACTATTAATTTTTTCCCGATTTTTTTCATACAATTAAATATAAAAATAAAATTCCTCTACTACTTTTGCCATCGTGACGATTTTCGTCAACATCGAAAAAACCATCAGAAAGAAACCTCTATAACTTCCACAATAGTAAATCAAATTGAGCTAATTTGATTTCTACGTATTGCTAATATTGTCTAGTACAGGATAAAACACTTTTTAGTGCCGAATTGATATCCTATTCCTTTAGCAGCCGTTTGAAATGAAGGATGTCTTACTGTTACATATATGTAACATCAGGCATTAATGGGTTAAAATGATCTCTGCGACCTAATCTACCACCCCCCATCAATTTTGGGTAAAAAAAATAATTTTAAAAATTTTGGAAAATATGACCCCGTTTGCCCTTACTACCTCTTTGCTTTGCAGTTTGTCTTGGGTCGCATCTTAGAACGGCTGTATCTTCTGAACGGAGGCGGCTGGGACTGTGAAATTTTCATTTAAATGACCTCCGCGACGATGGGACGCATCTTAGAACGGCTGTACCTTCTGAACGGAGGCGGCTGGGACTGTTAAATTTTCATTCAAATGACCTCGCGACCTAATCTACTAACCCCCATCAATTTTTGGTCAAAAAAATAATTTAAAATTTTTTTGAAAATACGACCCCGTTGCCCTTATTCCCCTCTTCGCATTGCAGTTTGTCTTGGGTCGCATCTTAGAACGGCTGTATCTTCTGAGCGGAGGCGTCTGGGACTGTGAAATTCATTAAAATGATCTCCGCGACCTAATCTACCACCCCCCATCGATTTTTGGTAAAAAAAATAATTTTAAACATTTTGGAGAATATGACCCCGTCTGCCCTTACTCCCCTCTTTGCATTGCAGTTTGTCTTGGGTCGCATCTTAGAACGGCTGTATCTTCTGAACGGGCTGGGACTGTGAAATTTTTATTAAAATGATCTCCGCGACCTAATCTACCACCCCCATCGATTTTGGGTCAAAAAAATAATTTTAAAAATTTAGGAAAATATGACCCCGTTTGCCCTTACTCCCCTCTTTGCATTGCAGTTTGTCTTGGGTCACATCTTAGAACGGCTGTATCTTCTGAACGGCCTGGAACTGTGAAATTTTTATTAAAATGATCTCCGCGACCTGATCTACCACCCCCCATCAATTTTTGGTAAAAAAAATAATTTTAAAAATTTTGGAAAATATGACCTTGTTTGCCCTTACTCCCCCCTCTTTGCATTGTAGTTTGTCTTGGGTCGCATTTTAAAACGGCTGTATCTTCTAAACGGAGGCGGCTGGGACTGTGAAATTTTCATTAAAATTACCTCCGCGACCTAATCTACCACCTCCATCGATTTTTGGTCAACAAAATAATTTTAAAAATTTTGGAAAATATGACCCCGTTTGCCCTTACTTCCCCTCTTTGCATTGCAGTTTGTCTTGGATCGCATCTTAGAACGGCTGTATCTTCTAAACGGAGGCGGCTGGGACTGTTAAATTTTCATTAAAATGACCTCCGCGACCTAATCTACCACCCCCCATCAATTTTTGGTAAAAAAAAATAATTTTAAAAATTTTGGAAAATATGACCCCGTTGCCTTTACTACCCTCTTTACATTGCAGTTTGTCTTGGGTCTTAGAACGGCTCTATCTTCTGAACGGAGGCGGCTGGTACTATAAAATTTTCATTAAAATTACCTCTACGACTTAATCTACCACCCCCATCGATTTTTGGTAAAAAAAATAATTTTAAAATTTTTGGAAAATACGACCCCGTTTGCCCTTACTCTCTTCTTTGTATTGCAGTTTGTCTTTAGTCGCATCTTAGAAATTTTAATAAATTTATTCAATTTTAATTTACATTTTTAAGAGTATTCATTTTATTATTCTGCTGAAAAGATAACGTTTCGTTTATATTGTAACAAATCGCAAAACAAATAGAATCTAGGGGTGCCAATTCAACAGATACATATTAATTCAAACTCATCTACTTCAATACAAAAAAAAAAAACAAAAAAGACTGTATATAGTTTTTAGATACATAAATATGTCAAAAAAAGACAAAAATTGTAAGTCTATTCAGTTCAGTACAAAACAAACCTCCTCAGGAGGAGGTTACTGGCTTAACACTTTCGTTTTTCCACAAATGGAGGAAGCGTCTAGGTTACATAGAATATCGCGCGTATTAGTATTTATCAGGCAACTTCTATTAGTTCTCTCAGATTAGGTAAATTTGGTGGAATGTTTGTGTGAAATGAAATTTGGTGCAAAATTTTTTACAAATGTTGCACATAGTCTAAGGCCCGTATTTATGAACATTCCTTAACTCAAGGAGATCTTGCCGAAATTCAATAAATTAAATGTCATTTTCCATACTTTTTCATAGAAACTTATATTCACGAGTTGATTTAAGGAGAAACTCAAGGAGACCTTAAAATTTTCTATAGTCAACCTCACTTGAAGTCAAGGTACCCACCTTCCTTGAAATATAATATTTCAAGTCTATTGAAAACTTAAGGTCTCCTTAAGTTTCGCCTTAAATCAAGGAAGCATTGACTCCTTATAAACGATTTCTATGAAAAAGTATGGGAAATTACATTTAATTTATTGAATTTCGGCATCCTTGACTAAAGGTCTCCTTGAGATAAGGAATGTTCATAAATACGGGCCTAAATGGATGTTGGGAAAAAACAATTTTTTTTTTATTCTTTAATATGCTGTTGTCAATTTATATTTCTGTACAAAAGGACAATTTAAAAAAAAATGTCCAAGTCAGAAACTCCTATAAATTTGAATGGAGATTTTTGTGCACTTTTTGAAGACAAATTTGTGTACATTCTGCTAATGTGAGGCTTGCTTTAGACATGTTTTTGTGCAAAGTTTAAGATGTACTTTACGTTAGTGAATACGTATATATTTTTACAGTGAAGAGTAACACCTAACATTTGATAAAAACTCGTTGTTCCTCCTAAACGTGCAATATAAACTTTTCTTTCAGAACAAATCGCTTTGGCACTCGCATGGATGTACCCAACCCGATGTTTCTCTACATGGCCGGTTTCAATAAACATCAAGAAACCGTTTTCCTGGTTCACGGATTTAATGGTACGGAACGTGACACTCATATCATGTATCTGAGAGACGGTAAGTTATCTGCTAGATTTATCAATTTGTTTTGTAATTTGCCAAAGAATGCATTTTATATTATATTATAAATCATTTTCGTTTTCCATGTAATTGTTAATTGGCGGGCGTGTTTATTGAAGCCTATCTCTCTCGAGACTACAATGTCATAACGGTGGACTGGAAATCACTGACTCAATATCCATGCTATCTGACGGCATTGCAAAACTTGAAATTGGCGGCACAGTGTAGTGCACAGGTGAGTCTATATAAGATAATCATTTCATCAGTTTGATTTGACTGGATAGATGTGGTTTATTGCTTAGGTTTGGGAAATATTAAAGGAAAATATGTTACATGTTTTAATTTTTTATCGGGATGCATCTTAAATCTTCTGATAAACATTAATTATAATAAAAATTTGCTTCCTTATCCAAATTTGATAAAATAAAAATTATTGGGCCTGATGATCAGGACACACGTTTTCCTTGTATAGCAGGAAGTTTCCTCCCTTGACGTTGATTTCTTTCTTGGACTAGACACTTACATGTAACGCATTAGTATATTTCCTAAACTAAGCAAGGTAACTAAACACTTAAAAATGCACAAAAACCGTTCAATTGGAAACAATTAAATACTTTTTTCCGAGAAATGCATTTTCCGGCCACTCGTCACGGAATGCATCATTGGTAACCACTACTACCTGTTTACATTATTCCGGAAATTTTAAAATTTCATTAATTTACGTTCAATATAAAAAATAACCTAATTATAAGAAAGTATTAACGTGTAAGTACTACTCTAGCTACATACATTAGCATGTTACTCTTAATGTAAGTACAATAAAATCATACGTATTTTCCGACACTTTATCTGCATTATACTCGTCTATCTACAAGAGTGTGCTTTGCTGTGCTATCTTAAGCGTGCCAAAACACTTGAGGTCAGATTGGACGATTGTGCGCTTATGATGATGAATGGGATTAGCCACTACTTTACTTACTTCATACTGCGAGTATTATTTACTGAGTCGCTCGTTCCACTGCTGTTTACGGTAAGATGATCGTGAAATTATTCATGATCGTGATATGCCTACTTGAACTCTTACTTTCGTTCATCATAGGAAATGCATTACCGCTTGAGGTATTATGCAATTTGTTGTTTGTGCCTACAACTGTGTACATACATATGCACATACTCTGCAATAATGAGGCGAATGAAAATTTGTATTATGGAGTGTAAACAAGGCATTGTGTCAATAACGGGCAATAGCATAGAGTTCAAGTTTAAGTGCACTGCACTTTAGAGGTGGAGTTCATTAATGATATCACAAGAAATGGTTGTAAAATAGATTTTTTGATTTAAGTACATTTACGTGTAGTATATTAGTTGGTGTTGTTATTTAATTCAAAATACACATGTAATTATCTACCAAAAGGAAAAAAAGAACAGATGAACAGATGACACGATATATAATTGCTCTGTTTGATGGACTTGTGGGTGGCATTGGCCAATAAATCGGGTCGTTTGCTTGGCTTTTGCTCAAGTTCTCTTACTATACTCATATACAAGTGTTAAAGCACATGCAGTCAAACCATTGATCCGAATTTCTCAGATATAGCACTTTAAAAAAGGTAAATGGCCTTCAGTCCAATTCATTTGAATATGTAACTAGCTTTCCAAAAATTGGAGCACCCTGTATTTCCAAAAACCAACTCGTACTCCATTATCGAACAAAATGTACTTATTACGTTATAAGTATTAGACGAAACATTTTATTTAATACGTTTTTCCTTATACGAATATACGTAAACTAATTGGAAGTTACTGCCTTGACTCTTTCGTTTCAGCTTACATTGAGAAAGTGATCGACAAAGTCAAAGTGTAAGCATATTCAAACATGAGATAATTTTAACGAAATAATATCACCACAATTTGCTGAACCTATATAAAATATCACTTTCACTGTCTATTAGTCATATGTGCACACAGCGTTCCTCCCAGTTCCCGTCTATGGGTCACATGTGACTCATGAAATATTATAATGTCGACGAAAAAGGTCAAAGAGTGAATTTTTTGACACCCCTGATATATTCTTCGTTCTTCGGATGCTACAGTTGTGCCCTGATGTGTGCAAACTATCGGGCGCTAATCTCGAAGAACATGCTTGCCACATTTAAATAATGGCAGAATGGCAGACGACATTTTGATGATGTTTTAAAAAATTTGCATTTTGATAGATTCATACTAGAATTTACCGTTACTGCCAAAATGGAAACTCATAGTCATCTATACACAAACGAAAGAATTAAGACAGTAACTCACAGTTTATTTACAAGAAACCAACATATTTAATGAAATGTTTCGTCAATATATTCGTAAAATGACACTTTTTGTTCTATTTTTGCGCACCTGTTGGGTACTTTTCGGGTAGGCGGAAGGGCAAATGCCACTTTCAAATGCAATCATTCTAATTCTAATGGAAGTACACGTGTTTGAACTAAACTCTTAGAGGCGGCACTTCTCAACCCTTCGTATTGTCTAGTTTTTATAGTTTCGCAAAATTTGAGCTGTTGCGTTTAAAAATAACAAAATTAGTTTCAGTAAAGCTCATCGCACATACAGAGATTGAATTCAAATTCCTAAAATAATTATAAAGCTTATAAATTTGTAGATATATTCATATTTAACATTCAATGGAGCATCCACTAAAATGATCACATGTGTTGGACACTCACTTGGAGCACACATTTGCGGAATGGTATCAAATCATTTGACAAGACGACAACATCGGATCATTGGTAACAATTTATCAAAACCATTTTTAAATCCTTTTCATTAAGACGTTCAATACCTTTACAGGCTTAGATCCAGCTCGACCCCTAATTGAAAGAATCAAATCCAAAGCATATCGACTTACAAGGGAAGATGCAAACCATGTTCAAATTATTCATACAAACGCTGGGTATCTGGGACAAATGGATAATCCGGGACATTTAAATTATTGTATAAACGGTGGAAGATATCAACCGTATTGTAAAGGACATGCCATAAGTAAGTATTCCTAAAAAATGATTATGAATAGAATAAGTTATAAATCATTATTTTCATACTTCATTTTAGAGCGATCGCGATGCAGTCATTTCTTAAGCGTATGCTATCTGGCCAATGCGATTTTCAAACATAAAAAATTCCTGGGCATACCATGTCCGGGAGGCTGCGTGGGCTTGGATGGACCGAATAAACTTCCTGTTACTTATGTTGATCGTTCATATGCCGCGCATCGATATAAGGGATTTTTGCGGGAGTTCAAAATGGGCGACGATGCTCCGATAGAGTAAGTATTTGTCGCCAATTTGTTAACATTTTTATCTACATATGTATTTATTTAAATTACTTTGCAGTCTTCACGGCGTTTACTGTCTACAAGTTGATTACGCGAAACATTGTCCATTTACGGACAACGTTGGTAGCTAATATGAGTACTTTCTCTAATTTAATAGTTAGAACGATAAATGAAATAGTATATAAGGTAATAGGTTAATGGTAATTAAGTAATTAAGTATGTATGTATTTAAAACATTTTATCGTAATTCAGTTTTAAGACATAATTTAAATGGAACGAGATATGTTTCAACTCTCAAGTGAATTTTACATTTGGTAGTTCCGTACGATACTCCCAAAGATATGATATTCACACATGTATTATTTAAATAGCATGCTTATAGGCGAATTCATTTATTATTTCATAGTTCATTCATTGAATTGTATTTTTAATAAGAGGTACCGCCTTTAGAAATCACATCATGAAAAATAAAATTTCATTCAAGTTCAAATATGTGTGTATGTACTTAATAAAAGTAAAAATTAAATAATAAAATGAAATATTTTTATAAATAAAAAGAAGCATAGCAGAATGTTGTCAAATTACATGTTTTCATTCAGGCAAGTGTACCTGTTAGTATTTTTAAGCGCATTTAAACTAACCTATACTCAAATTAGAGTTTTAGTTTAGTTTCGCTTCGTAATAGTTCTGAGTATTTTTTCATCCCGATAAGGTGCAACATTATGTACCCCAAATTTTTTAAAATCGTATATAGAAGCAAATAGATTTGGGTTCTGTAGTTATGTTCGTTATTTTTGCCATTTACTTATCTAACTTTAAGCTCTTGGCTCCTAAAATCGTTTGAAATTTTATGTTTTTTTTTTATTATAGAAAATTCCTACACAATACACAATCGGAATTTTCAATTAAAAATCATATTCACTATCTTGGAATATGTCGAAAACTCTGAGGAATTCCTTAAACTAAAATCCGAAAATGATTTCACAATTTTGTTCTGTGATTTTGTGTATTAGCTTTCGACTCTACAGTCAATAGATAATTTCCACGATGAGAGTTCATCGTGAAAATCAAGGAATCGAAAGTTAATACATAGAAGGTCAGAAACAAATTACCAAACTAATTTTGTATTCCAGCTTCTAGATTTCAGACATATTCCATGTAACAGTAAGTATGCATTTATAGCGAAAAAATTGCAGCGGAAAATATTTCCTTTTTGCTTTCGCTCAGGCTTTCACAAAGTATGTAATAATATTCATACTTTCAAACGAAACAGTTTTAATTTTAAAATGTGAACTACGGACGGTTTTTTAGGGTTTTGTAGAACATAATATAATTTTCTTCGTCCTTTGTCCGTCTGTTCACTAAATATTTCGTCAGCGACTCAAGCGATCGGCATGAATTTTGATTAGAAATGCATAGAATGTAAATGGTATATTTGACACGCCTACTTTTGAAGTTTATAGGGCCAAGACCCTGATTGTTGATTTTTGTATTATTCACCAAAGAGGACTGTGTGGATACTCATTACAAACGGCTCGACAAAGACATTTCATTTCACTTGTCTTGTTATATTCATTCTTCTTAAATGTGTTGTTTTTGTGAGGCTTCACTGTTTGTTAACATTTCATTGTAATATTTTTTACTGACTTTTTTGCAGTTGACATGTCGCACAATTCACCATTTTTATACAACAGCCTGAGGATTAACCTAGCGGCTTGGAATATATAGGTTCCTGCAGAAAAATATTGCATTTTTACTATACCTCTAATCAAATATTAACTAGAGATTCTGGCAATACAAAATCAGACTGAGTTCCAGCTTGACATACAGTAAATTAAAAAAAAATCGTAGGAACCGATTCAAATTAGTTAGTTATATGTATGTTCGACAATTCGAGGCTTTGCAGAGCATCCAAGGAGGACCGTTTTCGTCAGCGGTAATATTCGCTATCGAACGCGGATGTAGCTCAGCAAGCGACATAAGGTATAAGAATGTCTGATCCTTCAGTTCGTGCTATTGTCCCAAATAAATGTGTTTCACAAAACTCCAACCAGATGATTGCTAATAATGTGCTAATGGGCACTGATTTGACTGGAAATTTGATTTCAACGTTCCCATGTTCAATGCAATGAATGCCGATAGTACGCCAAAGACCGGCTATCATCTTGTGCAACTTCGATAAACGCCGTCTAGATATCCACAGGGTCGGATTTACCCTCTTAGCGCCCCTGGGCAGTACCTAACCTGCCGCCCTCCGGCATACTAACTAAACTTGGAATTAGATCAGTCGCCTTCACACGGACTTAGTTTAGTTTTAGAATGGAATAGTATGACTACAATGAACGCTATAAGCTCCTATACGGGTTTAAACATTTTAAAAAAATTGTTAAAAAAACATTTTTTAAGAACCTGGCAAATAAAAAGAAAGCATTCAAGAATACAAAATCAGGGATTTGGAGCGACACATTTTTTCGCTCCGCTCCGCTCCCGCTCAGACCAATTTGAAACCGCTCCGCTCCGACTAAAATTTTTTCGCTCCGCTCCGCTCCATTACAAAAATACAACAAAACTTCATTGTTCTTAGTAAATATTTATTATTTTCAGCGAATTATTCAATTTAACGTATATCTACTCACGTATTATAGAATATGACTTAACAGGTGCGTTTTATTCGATCAAGTACAGAACAGGGTAGCACCAATTTCGTAATCCGTATCAATTATTGCAAGGGGTAATCCGGATCATTGGAACATCCGGATTAGTGCAATCACTTTTTTCTAGGAAAAACAATCCAAACAAATAAAAAGGCGGAACAAAAGTCGATAAGTGTTTTATTTGCTAGAAATTAGCCAGCATCATGTCAATTGCTAAACAGTCCCGTAAAAAAGTACGAGACCAAATCTACAATTTCACACTGAAAATCTCAAATATCCGGATTTTAAAGTCAACATTGCTGCCGAAATCCGGACTATAGAAGACATAGTGGAAATATTTAGTCGTCCGGATTAAAGGAGATCCGGATTACCGAGTCAAGACTGATTATTAATATCATTTCCAGCAAAATAGGTGCTGAATTCTTAATTCCTTAGCATTTAAAGATTTTCCAAAAATGCTACCACTAACACCTCCGTGGGAAAAAAAATGTATATGCAGTAAGATCACAAAATTTTGTCTTTGAAGCTGTGTAAAACTGTAAAAACTAAACTGCTTATCCAATTTTTATGGGGTTTATTCTTAGGAAAAATTGTTGGGCCCAACCGAAAGAAAATATGTATATGTAAAATGTTAAATTTTTGAAAAATCTTTAAATGTCTGTGGAAGCTGAAGAGTTAATAATTTTTTTATACTCCTTTTTGGTGAAAATATCACGAGGAATCATATTTGGGTGCTTTTATGCGATAGTTTCCGGACATCCCGTATAGAACGAGATCTCTCAAATGGTTATGGAAGCTGCGCTGTCCTGTACTCCATCCAATAAAACGCACCTAATAACTAATTTAAATTAAAAAGGGCGTTTCATTTATCGAGTACAGGACAGGACTTTTCTGTCCTGGATGATCTTGAATCTCTTAATAATGAAGAGTGATGATTATGACTAAACGCAAAACCTCTTTTATCACAATGAATTTCACAATAATACGAAATTTTGGAAGTCTCTCAGCGAATACTTCGCCTTTAAATAGCCCAAAATCATCAATTCGTTCCATAAAATGAAAAATTTCGTCGAAAAAAATCCTTTTTTTCTCGGAATTTTTTGATTTTTTACATCGGAGCGGAGCGATCTTCAAAGCAAAATTCGCTCCGCTCCAGCCAGCAAAAAATCGCTCCACGCTCCGCTCTTTCGCTCCGAAATTTAAGGTCGCTCCGCTCCAAATCCCTGTACAAAATAAATGTTGCATTTATCGTCCTTCTTTGTCAAATCCATACGATCGAAGATACTCATTTTCGATTAGATATTAGGATTTTTATCTTAAAATTTTTTATTCATTCAAATTAAACCGCGCGCCGACTGAGCTCGCATATTGCACTATAAAAATAGGGCAAATTTAGTATTTGGAATCATATTTTATGTTGTTGTTGTTGCGGCGCAAGTAAGGGGGGGAACTAGTGTCATTCGTAAATAAAAGTATGATCGGGCGGTATGATTCTCCTAAGGAGTGTTGTTTGCCAGGTTTGGGTATAGGAATAATGCGGCCTCTCTTCCAAATCTCTGGTATGATGAATGTTCTAAGTGAAAGGTTCATCGTGCCAGTGATATACTCTAGGGCCGGTGTGTCGAGGTGTTTGAGCATTATCATTGCTATACCGTCCGGTCCAAGCGCCTTTGAGTTTTTGGCGTTTTTTTATGGCATTGGCTACTTCAGTGGTGGAGGTTTGAAGATATTCGTCTACCTTGGTGTTACGGATGGCTCGTGTAATTTGCGCTTGAGTCTATCCTTGGGTGGGTGTTCGACGAACTGTTTGTTAAACAGATTGGCGCATTTTTTGTCGTCGCTCACGGTAGAATTTCCAAACTTGATAGCGACCCTCCCTTGAGTTTTGGTGGGATTAGATAAGTTTCTTACGGTGCTCCATAGTTTGCTCACACCTGTGGTGGTATTCAGTTTTCGAATGTGTGAGTGCCATATATTTCTCCTGGGGTCTGCACTTCTTAGTTGATCCCTCGTTTTAGCTAATTTAGCCGCTGATGTTGGAAAATTAGGTTTTAGGCTGGGAATGCGGCCGGCTGGAATGAATCTCTTAGCTGCAGTGAGAATTATCCGTCTGAGTTGTTTTTCGGCCATACGTACATTACTTGGGGGGGTAAGACTAGCAAAAGCTTCGCTTGTGTACCTTTTAAAGCCATCCATCCCAGTTAGCTTTTTTAAAGTTTGTGTACGTTTTCTTGTCGGGTGGACGAGTTTCGACGGCATATCTAGCGTTAGTATGATTGGAAAGTGATCAGAGTACATCGTGAGAATTGGCTCCCATGTGATGTCGTTGATAAGTCCAGGGCTAGCGATGGAAATATCTGGTGAGCTTGTGCAGGATCCAGCGATACGAGTCGGTTTGTCGTCGTTTATTGGACAGAAATCTGATGCGAATGGTTGTAGTTTAGTTTGGTTTCTTGTACCGCAGCAATCTGTATATGGTGTCTGTCCATGAAATCAGTAAGTTCGACGATTTTATGTTGGAGTCCATTACAGTTTAGTTGGACGATTTTAGTGTTGGTGTAGTTAACATCGATGGTACGTGGAGCTGCGGTCAAATTAGGCGTAGGTTGAACTGTGCGTACAGGGTTTGCCGGTGTGGAAGGTGTTGATGGTTGGGAACCTTGGTAGGGCGGCAGCTGGTTGGATGAAGAGCGTCGCCCACGATTTCTGCATCGACTCGCTGTGTAGGTTGGACCTCGTTGATTGTAATGGGTAAGTCCTGAGCAGTTCTTTAGGTGAACCCATTCTCCACAGCATGTACATTCGACCGACGTTTGAACATTGGTCCAAATCCTGTTACCGCACACAGAGCACATCCATGGACCTGGATTTGATTCAATGCCGGCACGTATCAGTAGTGTTCGGAGCAGCTGGGCCGGCCAGGACTGCTCCCCGAGGGAAAAAATGGTGTTGAATGAATGAAACGAAGTTTCCATCCCCTTCTTGCGTCGAAGGTGGTCGTTGCGACTCTTGGCCATCCTGAAGCATGGGTCGTTCCGGTTCGTAGACCTGGTCGCAGTATGAACACTAGTGCCTACTTTTGGGCACTAGTGTTACTAGTGTCAAATTATTCAAAAAAATCAAAATATCACCATAGATCCATGGTCTGGTGACCCCTTTGTGACGATAGATGAAATGTGTAGTGAAAACGTAATATCGCATTGGCGTCCGAACGATCACTTTTGTCTTTACTGTCTCTCTCTGTCACAAGCAATTGTCGATGGATGCCTATCGTACTGATACCGCAGAAGTTTGCTAGAACGTTCCGTAACGCTTTTTTAGCATCCTAGAAAACTAGTGTCGCAGAATAATAGAGCACTCTATAGATACTGCAGTACTAGTTTTCAAATTCAGACAATTAAAAACCTAAAAATATGGGCACCAGGGGTTTTACTAGACGGTCCACTCAAGAAGCTCGCGAGAGTGTCGAAATTGGGTAATACCCAAGCAACAATTCGTTTGCTTTAAAGAAGCACTCCATACTGTAGCAATCATATATAGTACCACGAAATTCATTTATCGTGTGACATCGCTTAAAGTAATATTTTGATCCGATGAAACATCCTTAAAGTATTTTCCGGAAAGCTTATATCATCATTATGGAATAAATTTAAAGATGGTGGTATAAAACTTCGATAAAACTGTCTCTAAACGTTAACCTAAAAACGTACTCCTTTAAATACTCCACTCTTGTGTTTATTGGATGATACAGCACACACATGCAATGGTCTCTCTAAGTTAACTCACACACATGCATTATATTCTTCTATAGAACAGTCGATGTCATTTTTATAGTGTGACATTCGTATGGTCATCCAATAAATTGTTCACAGTAGTTTTATAGAAGGATGGACTTTGTGATTTACTGAATTGACACTTATAAAGTGCTCTGGAATACCACGTTTATTGATTTTAATTCATTGAAATATTGCTTGAAACCAACATTTCCTCACTCCTTGTTAGCTTATGAATCAATTAAGATAATCTCAGCGCAGAAAATGTCTGCATTTTATTGATGAATGTGTGGATTTATTCAACTTCAACTGATTGACATATAAAGAAGAAGGTGCAATGGAGAAGAGTCGATAAAGAAGTGTTGAGCACTTGTAGTGTTTACGAGCAATGTTAACTATATGTGAGGTTGGCCGAGTGGTTAGGGCGTCGGACTGGCGTACGACAGTCGCTGGTTCGACGCTGGCTGGGGGAATTATTTTTCTTTTTTTCACAAGAAAATGACAGAAAATGATGACATAACACATGATGTATGTCTTTTTCAAAGCTTAGTTCAGTGATACAATAAGGTGCAATTGGATCAAAAAACCGCGCCAAACGCCATTATTGGACTATTATCCAGAGTTTATACCCTGTAAAGTGCCCCTATTGTCGTGCTCTGTGGCCGTGATCGCTCGGTCGCCACTCTGTGATATAGAGACTCATAGAGAAACGAGTTTCCAAACTCGGCACGACTCGTCGCAAGTTTATTATTCAGAACAAGATGATAAGAGATATTCTTATCATAGAATAATAAACTAATAATGCGACTAGGAAGTGGTACGGCTGACAACCGAATCACACTCCGAATTCAGGAGTGGAACTACGTATCTCGAATCGAGTCACTCGTTTCGACTTAATTTGAACTCGATTCGAGTTTGTCCCGATATCACCAATCTCGATCGAGTTTAAAATTTACGAATACTAGATGAAAGTAAAAATATACTAGATTTTCTGTGTCGATTGCATTCCTGCAAACGTCACCGAACAAAAATTTGCTTAGTTTTGTCTTAATTTGTGAACATTAAAATGTTATTTATGGAAAGTAGCAGCGACGAGGAAGAGTTGTACGAAATGAAGATTGTTCGTCGGTCGCTGAGGGGCAAAAGTAGTCCTCTGTCTTTGCGGGAAAAAGAGTATGTAGAAACTATATTGATTGTAATTGTCGATTTATTTAATGTGTATTGTTTATTTTTAGATTCCAAAAACATTTTCGGTTCAACGGCGACAGGATAAGTTTCTGCATTTCCGATAAAACATCCATAAGGTTTAGTCGACGGAATCCCTTCAACAGCAGCCTCTAAACCAGCCGATTTGACGACGCTTTCTTCAAAAATATCTAAACATTTTTCATGGAAAGGTCCTCCACCAGTTTTCCTCTCTTTGTTAAATTTTAGTTTAGTTTTAACTTTGTATTTGTAGTCTGCCCACACCTAATTACAAAAAGTTAATTCAACATTAACACCATTCAAAAGTTATGTGTATACTTTTTTCCATTCGACTACAGACCGCACTGGCGGCCCATTTTCGTTAAGTGAAGTTTTCAAGGACGTCCATAAATTTGATGATGTTTTCTTTGCGTTAACAGCCTTCAAATGTCCTTTTGCCAAGCCCTCATGCAGTGCCATGAAATTCGTTAATATTTCGACTTGCTTATGCCTTGACTTATTTTTATACCCTTCGCTCATAGAGTGAAAGGGTATATTGTTTTTGTAACGCCGATATTATGTAACACCTCAAAGGAGCCACCGGAGGTATGGCAAAGTATATATATAAATGATCAGGGTCGGTCCCTGAATCGAATAAGCCATGTCTGTCTGTCTGTCTGTCTGTCCGTGTGTCTGTCTGTTAGCACGATAACTCCCGAAATAATGAAGCTAGCGGTTTGAAATTTTGGTCAAATGTTTGTTTTGCTAAAATCTTGGACGGTATTGAAAATGGGCCAAATCGGACCACGGGTTCCCCTACCTCCCATACAAACTACCCCTCCTTGATATTTTAATTCGGTCATAACTTTCGGTAGAATATCGCTATCGACTTGAAATTTTGATCAATGTCTCATTCTGACATATACCTTGAGTTGATGGAAAGTGGATTAGGTCCGACTACCCCTACCCCTACTTCCCCTACAAAGTTATATTCAGTCATATCTTTTGATAGAATGTCACGAAAAACTTCAAATTAATATCAAATGGTAGCCGTTGGATGTCTTGACAAGGTAATAAAGATGTGTCAGGTCCGACCCATCTACCCCTCCCTCCCCAACAAAAAATATGAAATTGAATATTTTGGGTTTTGCGTGCCTTCTAGGTCTGTACATGGGTATAGGGTATACACTCATCGTGCTATTCGCACGATTAGAACTCGGTCTCGTAACTTTGTCATTAAGTTCATTAAGCATCTCCGACCATACAAAAAGTATACATCATATATGATCAGCATGACTTGGGGAGTCGATTGGAGCATATCCGTCTGTCTGTCTGACTGTTGCGACGCGTTTTACTCGGCGGGTATTGAAGCTAGCAAGCTGAAATTTTGCACACGTGCTTCTTATCGTTGCAGGCTGTTTGTATGTTTGATTCACTCAAATTGGATCACTGGGTCATGGGGCTGCCATACAAACCTAGCTCCCCAATTTGAGTTCTTCTAAGAAAAACTTTTTTATTTGTGTACCAATTTCAACCAAATTTCACACAAATATGTTTCTATAGATAACACAAAATATATGCAAGAATGGATCAAATCGGACCATGGGGTCATGGGGCTGCCATACAAACTTAACCCCGCAAATTAGGTTATTCTAAGAAAAACTTTTTTATTTGTACACCAATTTCAACCAAATTTCACACAAATGTATTTCTATTGATGACACAAAACATATGTAAGATTGAATCAAATCGGACCATGGGGTCATGGGGCTGCCATACAAACCAGACCCCCCATATTGGTTCTTCTAAGAAACATTTTTTAAACCAATTTCACAAAACCTTGAATCAATGTGTCTTTAGCAAAGCAACTAAAAAGTTCAAAACGAATGGAATCGTACTGTGGGGTCATGCTCCGGCAACCCCAATAAAATTTTCCGAGTAAATATTTTTATTTGGCCACTAATTTCAACCAAGCCCAAAACTTTTGTCAAGACGGAAGAAAAAGAATGAGGAGGGGGATTAAATGCAAGTCATAGGTACGCCCGAAAGAACTTTTAGCCCAAGCGAAGGGTATCCAAATTTCGGCCGCGCCCGAAATTAGCCTCGGCCCCGGGGTTGGCGAGCGAAGCGAGCAGGGGGCGAAGCCCCCTAGTTGAATCTTCCATTGCCCTAATTAACAGAATTTTAATTAATTTGAGAGAGTTTATAAAAAGATGCTATGTAAATATACTTTAAATAATACAATAATACTTTCTTTTCCTGGGAAACACGCCGCAAATATCCTACTCGAATACTTAATTGCTTTCGACCACTATTCACTTTTTTCGACTGTCAAAATGTGATGATATCGAGATACGTAGTACGGGGTTATGTCGAAACTAGTACATTCCTATATTTCGAGCTCGATATCGATATTGATGATACCAATTTTGCTCGAAACTCGAAAAAGTTTCGTGATTCGAGATACATAATTCCACCCCAGTTGTCTTTGTAACGTTGACGATTACACACGGTAGTCGTCAGCGCACCATGCTCCACTAGGAGTTAGGGTAATAAAATAAAGTGCCCCTATTATCGTTAGAAGAAAATATTCTATGAAATATTATAGGGATGAAATTGTTACTTGGGTAGTCTGATTGTAGAAATAAGGGAGAGCAACTTGTAGAGTACTCATATACAGGGTGTCCGGAAACTGCCGCATAAACGCACCGGATTATGATTCCTCAGTTGATTTCCAGGAAAAAAGTTGTACTGAACATACCCCCTATTCTTAACCCTATAGCTGCCACAGGCATTTCAAGAATTTTGGAAAAAATATTTTCTTGCTCGACCTTAAGCTCAATATCTCCAAAGCTAGACCAGCTAGAACAGTGGCACAAGATGATTATTACAGCCAACAAATGTACCCAAAAAATAAAACTAGCGACACCAAAATCGGATAAGAGGTTTGGCTTTTACAAAGCTTCAAAGTCAAATTTGTGTATTTTGACCCAAAAACAATCTATTTTTCCATCCATCTTTCCATCCTAGGGGACAAGTCATAGAATTGCTGACTGAAATTCAAGAAAATATAAAAAATTGTATGAATTTTGAAAGAATTTTTCCCCGGTTTTAACCGGATGTACAAACAACCGTCCGGGTTAAAACCGGGAGGAGGAAAAAACATAAAATAACCCGGTTAACCGTTCTGAAAGTACCGGTTTTCGGACTAACCGTCCGGTTTTTGGCATCCCTACTCTAAACACATCATTAGGTGAACAGAAACTATTTAAATACATTTTTAGATTTCTGATATAATTGTGCCTATATTTAAAAACGATTTGTAAAATAAATATATTTGCTTAAAATAAAATTTATTAACTTCAATGAATCAACAGTGGGGCATATTCCCCATCGTCATCATCATCATCGTCACCATCGTTGCTAAAATTGATTGTGCGCTTTTTGTTGCAGTGATGTTTTGTTACACAATTGGATGCATCGGCCATATTATAAGTATCAAACTCCTCCTTGTTTCGACCTCCACGCTTTCTCGGTGGCAAATAACGACCAGTGTTTCGGCAATTGGACTCTCTCATATTAAAAGCTTGATTATTGCGTTCATCTATGCAAATGATCGGCGAAGATGGAGATTGGACAATATTCGAATCATTTTGACTACAAGACTGAAAATAAATTATATTATTAAAAGGATCAATCATATATTTTTCTACTGAAGGCAATGATCAGTTTTTTTCTCTATGACCCATCGGGTTTAAGCTTTTGGAAATATTTTTCATAAGGAAGACAATTTCTTAAATTCAAGCTTATTACCACAATGAAAGTTGTTTGTGCTTCAGAATCGACTTTCTTCAGCGGAGAGCAAATACTGCTATGAATGTAAATAGCCCGCATAATAAAAACTATTAAAACCTAAAGAAAAAAAAACGTAAAAATATGAGTAAGTTCTTTAAATCATTTTTTAGGCTTATGTCTTACTTCGAATAGAAACACTAAAATTGAAATGACCAATGACGTGTATAAAGCCAAATTGTATTGATTTTCTATTATCGGCAAACATCCAAATTGGTTGATTGAGGATAAATTACAAGTCGGTAGATTCTGCAATAACGCCAGGGAAGACTTTTGGTTCAAGTACCTTTCTAAGCATCCTCCATCTTTTTTGCAGCAGCTGTATGGCGTTAGTGAAAGTACCTTGGCGCCAGATGGCCTAAAGACCAATAAAACGTTTTTTTCAATTACCATTTTATCGTAATGAATGTGTACACTTACTCCTTGTTAACAATAGCACCATTATCATCGTATTCGTACTCTACCCACGAGGTCTTCTCCCAATCCTTATAGTTTTCAACACCACAACATTCATAGTTAAACTGCATATTGTCCCAAATTATCCGCCACTCGGGATTTGCGAAATACAAATCAATTCCACGTAATAACGTCAATTCAACAGATTCCATCACGCTATTTGCTGATTTGAATAACAACCATGTTGCGACAAATCCATCCAGTGATAACACAAATATCACAACATGCCACACTTTCAGA
Organism: Microchrysa polita; assembly: GCA_949715475.1. NCBI lineage: Eukaryota > Metazoa > Arthropoda > Insecta > Diptera > Stratiomyidae > Microchrysa > Microchrysa polita. The sequence continues at coordinate 15,821,319 of OX454415.1, forward strand.
AGCATTAGCAAATGGGTCGTGTATGGTTCTTTTCGAAACTTCTTCGCTATAAAAAATCCACATACGTAGAGCACAATCAAATGATAACCAGTCATTTCCATTATGGAGAGACGCATTCCAATTTCATCAGCCTCGCTACGGCCAATTTGTTTGATCACTGATTTCTTGAAATATTCACTCAGGACTATAACCAATGTGCCACAACAGATAACGAGCCCGATAAAAATATACAGAAATATAAAATAAACTCTTTCTGTGTTTTTGCCAAAATTGTTTGGCATTTAAACATTTCGGAAAGCGAGTTTTCGGAAAATATGTTTTAAAAACAATTATCTTGTAAACGAGGTTCTTTGTTTGGAACGTTTCTGACATGAAGGACTAGAGAAAGTATAGATTACTGAATAGACATGAACTGATTTCGCTTTAATTTTTTGAAAGCTACTTCAAAGCTAAAATGTCAAAAAAAAATATTATCATTATGTCATTTTCTGTCGCATTGTGGCAATATTATAGGAATGCTCGATCTTAAATCAGAAAGAGAGTACATCCTCTTACATACTGCATAGAAGCAAATGACAAGGTAGGTTTCAGAATTTAAACCATTTTTTTTTTATTTTTATTAAAAAAGTCGCAATATTCCCTTAAAAATAAATAAATGGAATTATAAATACATATACATAATACCTATGATAAGATGTACAAAAATGCGCAATGGTAACAAATCATAAATGCAATAAACAATGACTATAACTACATAATTTTTGATTTCTTGAAAATATGCAAATTAACTTATTCGTTAGGAGTCTTATTCAGACAGCATCTGGGATCTCCAATTGAATCTGGCGAAGATGGGCAGAATGGCGGTGTATTGTCCTTCAGACAAAATGATCCCAATGCACTGAAAAGCATAAATTACAAATTTGAGTATTCACAAATTGCCCCAGAATATCACTAAGGGGGTTTTCACACTTAATGCCAGATTACGTAATCTGTGCATGCAAATTACTTAATCGGAGCTGTCAAATTCCATATATTCTTAAATTCACCACACCGCAGATTACGTAATCTGGCCAGATTAAGTACAAGTGTGAAAACCCTCTAAGGTAGGACAATATAATTACTTGACAGGAGTATGCTGTCCCATGGGTATTGCATTTCGAACGGTGTATCTAGCTAAACTTCGATCTCGACGGAAAATTGCACTTTTGGACTTGCCTCCTATTCCCGATGGACATCGACGAGCACATGGTTCGGCATGAGGCTCGTGCTCTGCGAAAATACTTTGTGCCAGGTAACATATTGACCAAATGTGGCTGCATAGGTTTTCGTCTGCGAAAAATCAAATAAAAAATATTAAACAAAATCGGTTTCATTTAAATGGAAACAACTAGGTCAGCATCACAAGCGTAATACGAATACATAATTTCATTTTGCATATACTTACTACTAGTCGTTGCACAGTATGGCTGTCGTTTACCACCATTTACACAAAAATCCACATGTCCTACTCTTCCATTTTCTCCATAATATCCGGCATTAGTATGAATAACATGAACTGCCTTTGCATCGCCACTATCCAAACGATTTGCATTGCCCGGTTTCATTAGTGGTCGGGCAGGGTCAAGAGCTGTAGGAAAATTATTAAACAAAGAAAATTGGCTTAAATTTAGAACACTATAGTACTATCACCGTTCATAGTATTTTTGTTTTTCATTGCTCTACGTGTACATGCAGAGCGTATGTGAAATGCATACCAATAATCCTTTCCACGCGAAAACTCAAGTAGTTGGAAATTAACCCACAAATATGGGCACCAAGTGAATGACCCACACATATTGTTTTCTCCACTTTAAGACCGGCATCACGTAGAAATGTGAAGCTTTCAGCTAGACAGCGTGCAACTGATTTCAGGTTGTGAACTGCCGACACATAGCATGGTGGCTTAGCCAATGCACCCCAATCTACCATGAAAACATTGTAGCCGCCGTGCTTCAGGTAAGCTGCAAATAGTTTGGTTAGTATTATTCCTGCGCGTCAGAGTATAATCACAATCAATAATGTATGAATTGTCACTTGCCATCTCGTAGTACAACTATCGGTAGTGAATTGTCACTTCCTGCATATCCATGAATGGCGATGATATTGTCTTTTTGAGGATCCCATTTGCTGTTGCGCAGCCAGTCTTTTTGTGCTATGTCCAACTGGAAAAGATTGTAAATTTGTAATGTGATTATAGCATCTCTACAAGTTAAGTTGTTTCTTCTTGCATTTAAACTTTATTTTTATCATCGATAAACCAAAAATGAAATACATAATAGATTTTATAATGGATATATCCACTACAAGTCTGAAATTTCAGGGTAAAGGTATGTACTGAGACTGAGTTCACCGGGTGAAAAACTTGCATATTGAGCCGTTCTATTTGAAAGTGGTACAAGTGCATTTAGTAATATTTTGAGATATTGAAGGGTTTGCGTTTTGATCAAATATAAAGTCATAGTAGAAATTCATTAACGAAATTGTGTTTCAAACATGAGAAAACACTTTGAATTTTGTCTATATAAATTTGTTTGTGATAATAGTTTGCCAGGGAGTATAGGGGAGAAGGGGAAACAGGCCTATTTTGCATTTCTTGAATTATTTTGCAAACGATAAAAGCTACAGCAAAATCATGTAAGGGTGAATTAAAGCACAGATAATTTCCTTTATTATGGTGCATAACACCCATGCAAAATTATACCCTAGACCGAGAAAAAAAAACATTTTTAGGAAGTTTTCAATTTTCATCTTTTGGGCTGCAAAAATGGCAATAACGTAACTAATTTACGTAAAAATAGTATTTAGAGAGTTTTAGCAAGCGGTTTTGGTGTAGGAATTGACCTTCTACGTCTCGGAATAGGTAGTGATAAGGTTATGATTAGAGGTACGGAAATTTCGATTTAGTAATAGATGCGAATTTCGGCAAAAATTGATCATTTTTGAGAATAGAGCAAAATGTTCTGTCCTTTTTCGCGAAAAGTTAATTTTTCTCCAAAATAATTCAATTCTGGAAGATATTTGTCATCTGAGATTATTGAGAATAGATATATTCCTAAATGCAGGGAGTTCGCAGAACCACGAGCACGATTTCTTAACAAACATCGAGCAAGGTGTTTAGTCGGAGGTTTGATGAAATAACTTTGTTTTCTGCATTACGATTTTTTTAGCAAAAGATTTTATCGTTGTTTGGTGAGCCCCGGAGTTTAAATGAAAAATACGTAACAAAAAACGAAAAAAAACGCAACAATAATTGCGTTTCTCTTTTTATTGCAAATCCTTGAGAAGTGTTGTTGTGTTGTCACTCCCTAGTTGATTCTTTGCTTATTATAATCGTAATTTTTTTTTGTAGTTTTGAATACTCGTTCCACTGCGAATAAGCAGATTTTGTTTAGTAAAAGAAAGTAAAACAACACTGTAACGTAAAAAAAATACGTTTATGCGCGAATTTTAGCGAAATTTTTAATGTTTAAAATTAGTTTATGCGAATTTCTTATTTTTTATCTGCGAAATTTCCGTACCTTACCTTATTATTTATTATTAGATCGATTTCTTTTGCCTTAAATAGACCTTGGATACGCCGCCAAACAATTACGTATTTCGATTTGCATTTAGCGCTTTTATGGCTTGCTAAAACTCTGTCCTAATTAAAGGCCTGAATAGAGATCGGGCGGAATGAAAATGAAATTTTTGTCCGCGGCGATTTTCTCAATGAAAATGCATACTTACTGTCGTGGAATATGTGGTAAATGATGGGGTATTCCATAAACTAAAATCCGAGAATGGTTTCACAATTTGTCTCTGCCATTTTATGTGTTTTTTTTCGATTCCCCGGTCATTAGATAATTTCCGCGATGAACTCGTCGTGGACAGTGAATCGATTTGACGTTTGCAAAACTCACCACGCCCGACGGAGAATATGCTACAGAGTCGACTAATTTTCACGTTGAAAATGCATTCGGACAATGGGGAAATTATTTTTTTTAGTTATTTTTAAGATTATGTAGGACGTAAAACGCCTTTGTATCAATTTTCGAAGCTAAAATTTTAAATTCACCACGGTTTTTATGCCGGTTCATTACCGTCACCACGGTTTTTATGCCGGTTCATTACCGTTTCATTTTCATTCCGCTCGAACTCTATCCGGGGCTTAAGATGTAAGTTCTTCCGAAAAGGGATTGCTGCGACGAAGAATAATAACGTTCCCCTACTACTATTCAGAAAAATATCATGCCTAAATTCGATCCCACTTTACAGTAGGTTTACTGTTAAGGCACTATACTCTGCTTTGATATTTAATTCAAGGTTTTCGGAACCCATTATATATTTATTTATATCCGATTGAAATAATTTATATTATCGAGTGTTATGTGGCTGTCAGTTAACGTCAAAGCAACATTTATCTCGTAATGTAAAGTAGGATTAAGTTAATTACAAAAACTCATTCCTCATTTCCCAACACATTTTAGGTAATTTCAGAAAACTACACTTTCGAATCGATATTACCATTTCTTTCTTTTTCTGTAAATAATAAAAGAATGAAAGTAATTTTCGGTATTGAGAAATATATTCTTCCCGAGAGAATTCCTTTCATTCGTTTGTTTTTTCTACAGAAAAAGAAATGAAAACTCAAAAGTGAAGTATTCTGAAATTACATAATACCTATATTTTATCCTAAAGTGTCGGATAATTGGGTATGTGGAAATGTATCTATATACATTTGAAAAGAAAGATCCAAAACTGGAGTAATTCTCAACAAAAGTGTTTAAAAGAAGATAATTCCTAGATAAACGCATAAAATTCATTGGAATCACTACGATTGGTATAGCTTTATCGTTATGTATTGAAAATAAAAAGTAGTCTGGCTGGTCTAGCGGTTAGTGCGCGCACCTTCGGTGCACAGGGTCATGAGTTCGAATCTCACCGTGTTCCATGGTGTTTTTCGAACTCACGAGCTTGTGACGGACTATGATCTCACTCAGATGTTAAACGAGTACCCATTGGGGATAAATAACACTGCTGAGCGTGATGCTGATCTCATTACCTCAACAAAAGCAGATAAGATCTTGGAAATAGGATGTCACTAACACATCCTGCGGCCTTAGTCCAATGCTGGATTGTCGCGCCTGTTATTTATTTTTATCGAAAATAAAAAAGTAGGGGGCATACCCTTTTTTAAATGGACACTACACATTTTCAATCCTGTTGCAACCCACATCGATATGAATTCCAAGAAAATTGGTTTCTAAGTGTCTAAGCTCATACGTTAAATGCAACATGTCCTAGACTGTCAAATAAACAATGCCTTAGAAATTAATGGTTAAAGGTTGATCCACACTTTTCTGTCATCAGTCACAGCCACAGTCATTTTCCATTCAAATTGATAGTTTGTCAGTAATTTTCCATTCAGGTTGATAGTTTGTCAGTTAATTAATTACCTGATAAACTTTCAACTTGTATGGGAAATGACTGACTCAAAAGTGTGGATCGGCCTTAAAGAGTAGGTCAAATGTAATCTCGGCAATTTCATATTGCATAACATATCTCCGAATTCAGAGGATCGATGTTTTATTTTATCATAATTTGGTTTGTTAGGGACACAGACAATTTCTAATTTCGAGGTATATCCCTCATTTCTCGGTATAATTTATGCTGTTGCTGCAAAGGGAAAAGCGCTACGACATTCTTCTTCTTCCTTGCCTCGTTCTTTATACCTCTCCATGGTTCCGCGTTGCTCGACCTGCGGTGTAGGCACATCGCCCGTTTTGGCGACAATTTCTCAGCGCTACGACATTCTTGGCAAATAAAACATAAAAAATATTTTTCCCTATCCAGGAGATGTACCGGACAAATAAACGGACCCCATAAATAAAATTTGAACCCTAAATTAGGAAGCGATCGCCAAAACTAAATAATATTAAATGTTAGCTAAACTTAAAAATATTCCTTCCAAAATGACAATACAATACAATGGTAAATTAAATCGTAAAAAAAAAACAAATAGCGACCGTTTTCTAGTGTTTTTATCGAAAGTGGACTTGTACCATTTTCAAATAAAACATATGAGCAATTAGATTTTTCAGAAAACTTGCACTCATTATTTCGGCGTGTTATTCCACATAGATTGGTATGATATTTTAGTTATAGTTAGTGCATATTAAGATATAAAATGGCATTAACTCATTTTCGTCACAAATGGACTTGTACCACTTTCAAATAAATCGGCTCAATGTCTCCCGTGAAAACTGTGCCGTGGAGACTTGCTTTTTATTCACTCAATGTAAGATAAATGTACACTCGCGTTTTGATTGATTGTCGATTACATCTTTTCACTGTGAAATAAAGTGCAACTGCATTATTTTCGCTTGCGAAATGTCAAAAACCGGTGTAGAGTGAGTACCACCAAGCGAATTCGATTTCACGATCATCCAAATTTTGACAGTATTTGCATGGATTTCACGTGAACTGACGATGTTAGTACATACCTACTCTAATTAATAAAATAATAAAACTCTTTCATCTATTACCGTCTCTAGCCTACTAAGAGAGATAGACGAAAATGGCGCCATTATCAAAAGGATTGTTGAGGCTGGTGCGAGAGTTGAGGAAGGAAAATCATTATTCAGATTTTGATTTTCAGATTATGTATTTTAAAAAAGTTAGAATTTAGAGCAAAATCTTAGGAGGAATAAAAGGTCGTATGAATAAAAAATTGCTTTGCCTATTATGTACCAAGCCATTAGGCAAAAGCATTTTTCTAATCATACCACCTAATATACTTCATAAAGTTTGCTTTGCATTGATGGAAATATAGGTAAATTATACGCTAGGTCACTAGAACTAGACAAACAAATAAAATAGAATTGTTCTATTTTTTATGCATACAATAAATTTACTCCATAGCTTTTATCAAATGCATTGACATACTATTTTATGTATGCCTTAGAAAAAGCATAGTAACCCATGCCATGCGTTAGTCCAGAATGGCTATGTGATCACACAACCCATATGTGTTTGACTCCAAATTTATTACACTACACTCCACGAAATAATTCAAACGTCAAAATATTGTCGATGCAATTATTAACCCTTCTGTCGTCGCCTACGAGCTATTATGCCTAAGGTGTAGCCAGGCCTGTAGAGAGGGTGGGGGGAACGGGGTGATTCCCCCCGGGCCCGGGATTCCAAAGGGGGCCCGGAATTGGACACAGAAGTTGTGCTTTAGTGTTTTTTTTACATACAAATTTCTATTTTGAGGTCCTTAACTAAGAAACCTTATTAGAACTACTGTATCTAGCATTTAGTATTACACATTCTGCACTAGGCTTGTGGCGCCAAGTCTAATATTGAATTGTTAGGACTGGGGCCCGAATCATCATATTCAATCAACAAATCAACATGATCGTTTCGTTACTAAATGTCTAAATTCAATCTGCCCTCGCATTTTGAAAGTGCATGTAGAACTTTTTATGTAAATAAATTAGAAAATTCGACTTATTCATCCATTAACGTAACGTTTTTCAAAAAATGTGTGTTCAAAGTAAAAATAGGAGTGACATTTTTTCTAGAAGGACTTTTCGGGGCGATCATTTTGTGTACGTACTGCGCTGCTGCTAAATTCTTTTCAAGGTACCAACACCGAGATTTTGGTCACTTAAATTCAGCGTCCCCTCTAAAAGGGGGCAAGCCGGGCGATCGCCCAGGGCGCCACATATTAGGTGCTGCATTTAGAATGGATAAAAGGCTAAGTAAGATCTGCGTAAATTTTAAGTCTGTGATTCTAGCACCCGCCCTACTTTCAGAAAACAAAGCGCGACAATTTGCTGTTATGTGCTAATTCAGTTATTCTTTAAAAAAAAAGACACTAATTTGAGAATTACTCGTATCTCGTATGTACTAATTTCGTCCTCCAATTGAAAATTTAGTTCCTCTTTCTTTTCACCAGAATAAAGGACATTGCATGATCTCCAATTTTTGCCGAGGGGAGGGCTACCTGATTTTCGAATAGAGGACGAAATTATACAATTTTATTGTCTCATTTAAATGCGATTTCATTTCCGGGAGATCCGATCTAAAGTTTATGTTTAGTCTGTTGTGTTACAGGAGTAACTCCCGAGGAAATTCGTATGAAATAAGAAATAGGGAGTCGCATAAATGCTGACCACATAAAGGCGTTTAAAACACACTCTTCTGATAGAATAATCATTAATTTTTTGGAGTCATTTTCCTTTATTTTCATAGACCTTCGCAGCATAATTTCACTTAAATTCGCCAAACCTTCGCGTGGATGGATTTCTTCAGTTGATTGCATTGATTCATCTAGCATTCATTTCAGCAAGGTGAGGAATCAAACCACACATAACACATTGTCAGAGCTCCTAATTTGTGTTCGGGAATGCTAATATCGGAATTTGGCTACGTCTCCTCGATTTAACTAGGTCTAACCTTATTGCATTTATGAAAATAAGCCATGCACGAAATCCGGCTAATTGAAGTTTTTTTTTGGCTGTGTAGTTTCCAAGGAATTTATGGAAGGCAAATTGCAGGAAATTGGTAATGAATGCGAGCACCATTTTCTGAAACAATATTTTTGAGAGCAGAGTTTTCTAAAAATGTGTTGAGTGTTTCAGTGGAAAACAAAATTTCCCATTTATTTTCGATTACATTAAGCTTTACAAGATTTAACTTTGAAATTCCAAACAAACTCTATAAGGTTTTGCTGAGCTGTGGTGAATTGCGCTTCATAGTATAAATGATAGCTAGACGTTGGTTTGAACCCCATTGTGACCATGAATTTGTGTATTGTCTCTATAAAAATGTTCCTACGTCAGCTGGTTTCACTCATCATTTCGGAGTGTATATAATTTTGCAAGCACTATATATTTCATATCCGCACATGTACGGAAAATTTGGACCACGCCAAAATTCCATCTCCGAATCCCTAGATTACTATAGCATCGTAGAGTGCGACTCAACCAAGTGAGCCCCTGAGCGCCACTGATTAAGAATAATAAGATACCCTACAATTCAATACAAAAAGAGGACGGGAACGAAATCGAAAATTTCTTCAACGAAATTCCAGAGCTCTGGAGATGATTTAATATGAATACATCATCAATATACGATGTCATACATCATTATCCGAAAAATATGCGGCAATTAGAATTTATTATTGTGCAATTCTTGGAGACAACAGTTTACGTAAACTCAGCTAACTTTCTGGAGCAAGTTAAGGCTGTTTTTCGCAAGATATTTTTAATTTGAAAATTGGAACGTCCAGTGATTTGTCTGATAAATTTTCAAAAGTTTTAGGACAGAATTAATTTTCTCAGTGTACTGAACGCTTATGTAGAGGAGATGGTCAAAGAGGGACAATAAAATAAGCATAATGTATACCTACACTTTGGAAAGTGTATCTCTTCTTGTCTACAAAAAAAATCTTAATTTCCAGAAAACTGTTTTTCATAGACGCGATTTATTCATGGTTCAATAAATCTTTCTTACGTCTTATGAACCCCTAAACCTCGAAGACCAACAGTAGGCTCAGGAGAGTTATTTATCTCCATAAATAGGTACTCGTTTAACATCTGTGTGAGATCATAGTCCGTCCACATAAGTGACTTATAAGGTAAAAAATATAAATATACAATTTTTTAAGAAACGAAATGTAAAAAAGAAATGTTCTTCGATTTATAGTTTTTTATCGTATGGAAGGGGAGGGCCCGGAATCATTGTCCCCCGGGTCCGAATTTTCTATCCACGGCCCTGGGTGTAGCTGAATTTTCTGTGAAATCAATCTTAATTTTTGAAGAGGTTTAATTTTGGATCTTAAAACAGTTTACATACTATGTCTTACGATGATGCGCCGTTTCTTCGTTTCTTTAGACAAAGTTAACACTTCGCCGAACGTTTGATCATCGCATTTGTGGCCGTCGGTTCCTTTGAAATATAATATGGAAAGGAATTCAAGAAAATTCAGAAAAAAACACCGTTAGACGCAAAGAGAAAAAGCCATCCCCTAGGTTTTTTTTTTCGCAGGAATATGTCATGGCGGCAAGGGTGGAACAGGGTAATTTTTTCCGGATGAAAAGAAAGTCAACCTGGATGGCCGAGATGGGTTCCATTTCTATTTCCACGATCTACGTAAAAACGAACGGTTTCTGTCAAGGCATCATAGCAGAGAAGGTAGTGTCATGGTTTGGGGAGCTGTCTCTGATTTTTTTCTGAGTTTTCTTTCGTTTTAGGTGTGAGGAATTCCTTATTATTACACGTTGTACTGTTGATAAACTAGCTTTAACGCCGACTTTAGCTCCAATTCTAGCCGCTGATAGTGCAAAATTAGAGGCGGCTCGCAGAATGGCCTTTTCCTCTTTGGCGGTTTGGGCACCTCGCGTACGTCCTTTTATGTTTCGTCCATATCCACTTTTATTTTTTAAATAGTTAAACAAAACCGAGTTAGTTTTTTTTTCACTATTTTCGAAATTTCGCGTAATCTGTGTTGTTCATTTCTCAAAACATCGATTTGACCCATTTGCGCGGTATTTAATGCTTTTTCCTCTACCCATGATTACCGAAACTTACAAAAATTAAAGTCAAAACACAATCTGAGTGGATTAAAACAAAAACAGTTAGGATATGATACTAGCACTTTCGAAATAACGACCGAATCGAAACTGTCCCTATTCAAATGACCCAATTTTGAACATAGAATTTATTAGTGCATCAGCATAATGTTGATGAAACATAACTGTTGTTATTAAATGTTTCATTTTTTTTCTCGCCAACTATGAGCAACATAATAGGCTTTTTAAACAAATACTGAGTTATCCTCTCCGCTGAAAGGAAAATGATATTTTGAGATAAACAACTCTCGAAAAGTTTGTCCCTATTCAAGTGACTGGGAGTGTATTACTAAATCCCACCATAATAAAATCCCGCCACCTCAAAATCCCGCTCTAGTGAATAGTGAAATAATCCCGTTAAAATAACGCAAAAAATGGAAGACCTGCCTTTTTGTCAAATTAAGTAATCTGGCCCTTGGGTCTCCGCGACTTAAGTTTACCCGTGTGAGGAGAAGGATACCCATTATTTTATTCGACCAATACCCAAGAGCCAGGTGACTTAATTTTGAAAAATGGTGGTCTGGTCTTTCGGGGGTCGAGACTTAAGTATCACCTTTATGACAGAATACTCTGACGGATTTGTGCTAATTAAAGTAATGCATTAACTGCTGGGAATTACATAAAATAACTATTGACTTGTTTGTTAATAATCAAAATAATTTTTGGCGGTTTTTAGTGGGCGGGATTTTGCAATATCAGGATAATGTAAGGAGGTTTTCACACTTGTATTTAATCTGGGCAGATTACGTAATCTGCGGTGTGGTGAGTTTAAAAATGTATGGAATTTGACAGTTCAAATTAAGTAATTTTCACAGATTACGTAATCTGGCCGTAAGTGTGAAAACTCACACTCATTTTTGTACAACAAAAACGTTCTATTGTTTGGACCAAAATTTCAATGATCTGGACTAGAACTTGCCTCGGGTTTAAGCTTTCAATCCGCAACAATTTATAAATTTTCGCTATCAGAATCCCAGTGACGGATTTACCAGCAGACTGAGTAGGCTAAATCATTTAAGCGCACAATTTTTGGGGCGGGATTTTAAGTGTATTTAAGTCGCCTCCAGTTTAGACGTGACTACTTCGCTCCCCCAAAGAGTCAGGCGACCAGTCCTAGGGTATTCAGGGTATTCCGATTGGTAGCAGTTTTCTGTGAGGGGCCCAGGAGACTAATCACCTAGAATAGGATTCGTGCGGGTTGTGGTTTACAATGGAGTGGACTTGTCCATCTACCTGGGAGCAGGGATCCACAGAACGACAGAGGTCGGCCTCGCACCCAGCAATATGAAACGCCAAGGCTTCACACTTGGTATAAGACTACTGCCTCTATACTATCTGACTACTGACTCCTGCCTCTACGCAGAGGGTTTGCGTAGGCTTAACGTCAATGCCCGCCCAGTGGACGGCTCTGAAAAGAAGCAACGGATAAATTTTGTAACGTTAATCAGCGCTTGTCTAACAGTGTCAGTGTGTGTATATGTCAGTGTCTCTCTTGATCAGAGCGAACATTTCAAAGATCAGCTGATCAGAAAATTTTCCGATTTAAGATGTGTTAGCTGAGTTTAAAGTTTCTAAGCCAGCCATATTGACGTACGAAGAAAAATATTTCAAAAGCGGTCTTAGGCAAGAGTCATACGTTACATTGGCCAGATACACCAGTGCAAAGGATATACTACACTTGCTAAAGATTACCAAATCGTTGGTTCGCAATTTGCTTTGGTTACTATAATACAGGTCACAGATTTCCGATTTTCTCGAAATTGCAACAGAATGCTTTTTCACAAAGTCAAATGTTTTTATGTCAATTTCAATTGAAAGTTTCAGTCTCCGGTTGAATGAAAACTATAGTCTCAAGCCGATCTATGGAGTTCAAGGCTACTATGTTTAGGCCCCTTCTCCTCTATAATTATACAGACTTACAGCTTAAAGACAAATTAGCTCATGATCTTAGTGTCAATCTGAATATGATAGAAAAATTGCGAAACAATTGAAATTTGATTTTACCTGTTTCAGTTGCCCTACTATCGAGAGAGACATAAACTTACACTCAATCTTTTTCCGATGATGAAAGTTGGGTTAAAATTTATAATTTCCAGAATTGTTTTATGGCTTCACTACAGCACTCGGAAGATGCTGAGTCGTTTGTGCGTTGTCAATCGAATTGCTTCATAGAATCTTTGTATGACGGCTGTAAAGTTTCGGAGGGGGTTTGAATCCAGTTATTTACTAACTATTCTTTACCACAAGTTTGATATTATTATTTTTCCTCATAAAAAAATAGGGATAAGAAAGTTAAAATATTTTTTTATAGGTTTAACACCAGATATAATTTATGAGAATAATAAACTAATACTTGTTATAAGACCTGGCTCACAGTGTTAAGCCTATACTATACTGAAACAAAAATCGTTTGTTTTTAATACATAGTAGTGACTTAGATTATTTGTAACTCAAAAACACCCGATAGAGAATCCCTTTTGCGTCTTAACTAAATCAACGCATCAACAAAAAATAAGGAACCTAAAACTTATAGAAGTTGGTAGGGCATACATTTTGCTAAGCCTACTGTTGGCAAATAGGTAAATCTGCCGCTGACCAAAGCGAATGTCTTGGCAGTGTTTAATTTAAATTTTCGCCCATCGAAATTTGGCGCTCCGAGCAATTCCCTAGGGGAAATTTGAAAGGTTTCCGCCAAAGAAAAATTCATAAGCTCCAAAAAAAAGAGTTGATATCACTTCGACTCGCCCCTCATCCAGGAATCGCATTTAGTATTGATACAATGGATCATTCGTCCTGTACACAGCAAATGAAGCCTCGATACACAATCAATTTGTCATCGCTTTTAAATGATTTCGAAACACTTAATTTCCGTTTGAGACGAAAAAAATTGACACGAAACTCGGGCCACAATCAAAAGGGAAAAGGGGCCTCCTATGCCACATGACCATATTATGTTCCTAGGACTAGAATCCTGACATGAAAAATCATAGTAAAGGAAATTGAAGGGCTACTGTAACTATTGGGTTTTAGAATCGATGAGATTTGACACCTTAGGAGGTTTTGACACTTACAGATTACGTAATCTGTGCAAATTACTTAATTTTAACTGTCAAATTCCATAAAATTTCAACCTCACCACACCTCAGATTAAGTAATTTGGCCAGATTAAGTACAAGTGTGAATAGATTCCATTCGGTCTACGTATAAAAATGTTGACCGAATAAATCAAGTAGGCTTATTGATATGATGGGATACATAAACCCGAAAAAGAACATCCCGCTTGTTTAAAATCCCGGTTTAAGAAAAATCCCGTTTAACATTGTCCTGACATTACTAAATTCCGCCACTTTAAAATACCGCCATTATAAAATCCGGCCACATCAAAATCCCGCCACATCAAAATCCCGCCCTTTTAAAATCCCACCAAAAATTATTTTCATTGCTATCAAAAAAATCATAAATCAATACTTTCTCTTAGCATAAATCCTTTATTATTATTTGTTTGTTACTTCAATAAAGATGACAATTTAGCCCATACAGAACAAAACTGTTATACAGGGGATACTTAAGTCTCGACTACTGAAAGACCAGACCAGCTATTTTTCAAATTAAGTCACCTGGTCATATTCGAGAATTAAAAGCGGGATATTGAAAAACAGGTTATTGAAATAGCGGGATATTCAATTGGCGGGATTTCAAACTGACGGGATATTCAAATGGCGGGATAATGAAGTTCGGGATTTCGGATAACGGGAATATGATGGGCGGGATATCGTTGTCAACCCGATACATATATGATGATCTTATGTAGTGTAATCAATAAGAAAGCATAGCCAGGTGTAAATGAATAAATTAGATTAATGAAAATAAACAAACTTATGAAATTGACATAAATTTAGCAAATGGACAATTGCAAATAAGAAAATTCAATGCAAATTGGCATGGTCCTTGAACAATATCTTCGTCTATTTTAAATATTTATTCTAAATATATCCAAAAAGGATGCTGTTACTCGATCTGATAAAAAAAAAGGAGATAGTTTGTCGGAATTCCGGAAAATATTGAAAACAGTCCGAAAATTATTGAAATTTTCATTTAATGGCTTCACCCATTAACAAACGTTTCTAATACGAAAGTTAAGTTCCCCTAACAAACCTTCACAATAGTCAACTAAATCATTTAAATTAGTAAATCCATAATGCTATTGTGATTCTGATGCAAACCTGAATCGGATTTTTACAACACCTTTTGCAATAAAAGTGGATTCTATATGATACAAATTTATGTTAAAATAGGCCTCGAAACGAGTCGATGCCGATTTTTGGAATCTCAATTAAATCCGCTGTACCTAATTTTGGCTAATATTTGGTAAATTTAGTTGCAGATTTTTTTTTTAATATTAAGATTCGACCAAATCTTCTACTTTCTGAAGAACCTACATCTGGAAAAATAGTGTATGATTTCAAACACAAGATTTTTTTAAAAACGTTGTGGCCCTATTTTTTATCACTATTAATATTTTTTAATGAATATCTAAACATTATCTAAATTTGGGCGATATCAATATTGCAGGTGTGGTTAGTTTTTAAAAGCATTTTTGGTAAGTAGCACCAGTGGCGTAGATAAGGGGAGGATCAAGGGGATCAATCCCCCCCCCCCCCGGTCAGACATTTTTTTATTATTACTTTAGGTACGTAAAACAAAGTAAAAGTAAACGTTTTGCTGGAATTATTCAGTGTAGTGTTTCATAAAAACGTGAAACCATTTTCAGAACTGCAATAGAAAATTTAGCACTTCCTGAAATTTCAATAGTAGTGTAATAGAAGCGTATCGATAGAATAGAAACACTACAGCACAGGGCTTTACGTCCATTTACTTTTCCACATTGAGCTTCGCACTAGGCATGTTCGATTAATCGATTAATCGAACTGTAATCGATTATTTTCAATAATCGATTAATCGATTATTTTTGTTTCGATTATACGATTAATCGATTATTAAAATAATCGAGAAATAATCGAAAAATAATCGAAAAAACGATTAATCGAGAAATAATCGAAAAATAATCGAAAATACGATTAATCGAAAATACGATTAATCGAAAAATAATCGAAAATACGATTAATCGAAAAATAATCGAAAATACGATTAATCGAAAATACGATTAATCGAAAATACGATTAATCGAAAATACAATTAATCGAAAATACGATTAATCGAAAATACAATTATTGGAAAAAAAACCGTTTTCGCCGCTTGGCGGAAGATGTCTGCCTGGCAGCAGACCGAAATTAAAACTCACGTCACCCCCGTTTTCCCGCTGCAGCTCCACAAAGTGGTTGTTTCGCTGCTTGGCGGGTGACGTCTGGCAGTAGACGAAAATTCCAATTTGCATATCACCGAACGAAATTGGTGGCAAATGAATGGTCTCGATTCTCTATCGACGATCCCGAAGTCAATTTTCGCTAGTCACCCCCGTTCTCCCGCTGCAGCTCCATAAAGTGGTTGTTTCGCTGCTTGGAGGATGACGTCTGGCAGTAGACGAAAATGGCAATTTCATGTCGCCGAACGAAATTGGTGGCAAATGAAAGGTTTCGACTCCCTATTAACGATTCGGCAGTCATTTCTCCCTAGTCACTCCCGTTCTCCCGCTGCAGCTCCCCAAAGTGGTTGACAATCGTCAATAGGAAGTCGAGACCTTTCGATTGCCACAAATTTTGTTCGGTGACACGAAAATTGTCATTTCCGTCTCCTGCCAGACGTCACCCGACAAGCAGCGAAACAACCACTTTATGGAACTGCAGCGGGAGAACGGGGATGACAAGGGAGAAATTACTTCGGAATCGCCAATAGGGAGTCGAGACTTTTCATTTGCCACCAATTTCGTTCGGCGACATGCAAATTGTCATTTCCGTCAACTGCCAGACATTTCCCGAAAGCAGCGAAACAACCACTTTGGGGAGCTGCAGCGGGAGAACGGGAGTGACTAGGAAGAAATGACTGCGGAATCGTTAATAGGGAGTCGAGACCTTTCATTTGCCACCAATTTCGTTCGGCGACATGAAAATTGCCATTTCCGTCTACTGCCAGACGTCATCCTCCAAGCAGCGAAACAACCACTTTATGGAGCTGCAGCGGGAGAACGGGGGTGACTAGCGAAAATTGACTTCGGGATCGTCAATAGAGAGTCGAGACCCTTAATTTGCCACCAATTTCGTTGGACGACATGAAAATTGTCATTTCCGTCTACTGCCAGACGTCACCCTCCAAGCAGCGAAACAACCACTTTATGGAGCTGCAGCGGGAGAACGGGAGTGACTAGGGAGAAATTACTGCGGAATCGTTAATAGGGAGTCGAAACCTTTCATTTGCCACCAATTTCGTTCGGCGACATGAAAATTGTCATTTCCGTCTACTGCCAGACGTCACCCGCCAAGCAGCGAAACAACCACTTTGTGGAGCTACAGCGGGAGAACGGGAGTGACTAGGTTGAAATGACTGCGGAATCGTTAATAGGGAGTCGAGACCTTTCATTTGCCACCAATTGCCACGGCGACATGGAAATTGTCATTTTCGTCTACTGCCAGACTTCACCCGCCAAGCAGCGAAACAACCACTTTGGGGAGCTGCAGCGCGAGAACGGGGGTGAATAGGGAGAAATTACTTCGGAATCGTCAATAGGGAGTCGAGACCTTTCATTTGCCACCAATTTCGTTCGGCGACATGAAAATTGTCATTTTCGTCTACTGCCCGACGTCAGCCGCCACGAAAATTGTCATTTCCGTCTACTGCCAGACATTTCCCGCAAACAGCGAAACAACCACTTTGTGGAGCTGCAGCGGGAGAACGGGGGTGACTAGCGAAAAATGACTTCGGGATCGTCAATAGAGAGTCGAGACCATTCATTTGCCGCCACTTGTGGATTGGAGGGGGAGAACGGGGGTTACTAGGGAAAAATGACTCCGGAATCGTTAATAGGGAGTGGACGATTTTCATTTGCCACCAATTTCGTTCGGTGAGACTAAGATTTTCATTTTCCTCTACAGCCGGACATTTCCCGAAAGCAGCGAAACAACCACTTTGCGGATCAGCAGCGGGAGAACGAGGGTGGCTAGGGAAAAATGGCTCAAGAATCGTTAATAGGGCGTCGAGACCTTTCATTTGCCACCAATTTCGTTCGGCGACATGAAAATTGTCATTTCCGTTTACTGCCAGACGTCACTCAGCAAGCAGTGAAACCACTTTGTGGAGCTGCAGCGGGAGAACGGGGGTGACTAGGGAAAAATGAAACGAAATCTTCCGCTAAGCAGCGAATAGCGTGTTTTCCGATTAATCGTATTTTCGATTTTTTGTAGTTTCGATTAATCGAATTTTCGATTATTTGTAGTTTCGATTAATCGTATGTTCGATTAATCGTATTTTCGATTAATCGTATTTTCGATTATTTGTAGTTTCGATTAATTGTATTATCGATTAATCGTATTTTCGATTAATCGTATTTTCGATTAATCGTATTTTCGATTATTTGTAGTTTCGATTAATCGTATTTTAGATTAATCGTATTTTCGATTATTTGTAGTTTCGATTAATCGTATTATCGATTAATCGATAATTTGTTTCGATTAATCGTATCATCGATTAATCGTATAATCGATAATTTCTAATAATCGATTATAATCGATTATTTTCAATAATCGAACATGCCTACTTCGCACAGGCAAGCCCTACTGAAGTAATCTACAAGTGCTGCTAGAAAAATTAAATGTGAGCATTGATTTATAATTTGTTGCAGGAAAATCTTAATGTTCGGTTTAAAAATTAAAAGATAATGTGAAACACAGTGAGCTCTTCCACAAAAGCGCAATTTCCAATATAAGTCCACATAAGATTATAAAGGTTTCTTCAGGAGAGTGGAAAACTAATTCAATTTTTGTGCATCCTTTATTGTTTGAGTTTATCAACATTCTTTTCTTCGCCAATTTATTGAAATTAATACAACAAACTCTCAAAGCTATAATCATGATTACTTTTTTAAATAAATTTTCTATAACAAATTGAAGAAATTTCCAAAATTGTAAGATAACACATTATATGCAGGCAGTAATTTGAAAACAAATTAACAAACAAACGGAGTCCGCGGTACCATAGGGTCCCGTGAAGTTTTCTCATGGGTTTCTCGAAGATATTGCAAAATAGGGAAAATGTAGAAAGAGCTTTTGACAACAAAAAGCAAACAATCCTTACGAAAAAATGTTTGTAAGTTTTAAAATTCCAAAGGATAGTCTACTGCAGCACTATACACTATACCGGAAAACAACTTAACTGTAAAATATTTTATTTATTTTTTACACTATTTATTTTTAAACGAATGTTTAAATAGTCCAAGTGTTAAGTTCGACTCACATTTTTGGTATCCTTTTCAAACAATTGGCTGCTAGCTAGGGCCTCAAAATTTATAGCAAATATAGATAGCTGCTACGGTGTCCTACAAGTTCGAAAATTTTAGAAATATCTAATCCCGAATTTCTGAGTTAGCGGAAAATCTCCATTAAAAAACACAAAAGCTGTACTTTATCCACATTTGCTGGGCATTCCCAAAGAGCTCTCGTTTACACAATTTCCCTTTTCTGGAATATAACTATAAGAGTGGCATCAATTATTCAATGAATTGAACAATCAAAGCATTTCTGTGTAGAAAGCTATATTTTTACGTTCCACTACCGAATTCGCTAAAGAAAATGAGCTATCTCCACAAAAAATGTGCTTTCTCCACAGAAGTGAGCTTTGATTGTCCAATTAATCGCACCTATATGATTTATTTAAATCCCTGTTTTGAGGTGTTTCGGCCAGAAAAGCGGCGATACTAGGTATTCCATGAATCCGAATTAGGGAAGGACTAATCTAACCCAATATAAAGCTCTGATACTTCAATCACAGTAGCCAAAATTTGTACGAAAATTGAAATACTCACCATAGTAAAAAAAAGCAAAATTTATAGAAGCAATATTTTAAGAACTCAGTTTTGTTTCGTACGGCAAAATTGATATCTAGTATTTTGCAGCAAAATTTGCTCAAAAAACTGTTAATTTGAAGTGTAATAAATACACGCTCTGTGGCTCACTTGTTTGAGTCGCACTCTATGATGCTAGTAATCTAGAGGTCCGGAGATCGAATCTCGGCGTGGTCCTGAAAATATATGGTGCTAGCAACATTACGAGTATATACACTCCTCTATATGCAATGTAACGTTGACTCGAAGTAGCCTATAAACGGCTGAGTGAAGGCACCATGCCCCACAAGGGGTTACGGTACAGAATAGAAGTAATAAATACAGAAATTGTTATTCTTAAATTCAACATTTGATAACCGTATAAGTATAAGTAATTTTGCAAAATGATCCCCCCCCCCTCTCCGAAAAGCTATCTACGCCACTGAGTAGAACCTATTAATGCCTTTCAGACGGAACTTTCAACCTCAAATCTAAAGATTATGTCAGGTCAGGTTTATGAGTTTGACAACCCTGGTCTAGATTATAAATCATTTATTATAACTATGAATGTATGTACAAATTTAAATTGAAAAAAAAAACACTAATCTATCAGTTTCTTGAATGAATTAACCAATTTTAATGTAAAGTTTAGATACATTAGTCGGATACGTATGTACATTATCATCACTGTAAGACACGTTTGTTGGCATAATATCCGTAAAAAAGTATATGGAATGTAATTAGAAGCATCAAATATAATTAATAAATTAAGAACAAAAAAATACTTTCACTATTTGTACCATAAGATTCAATTGGAGACGAAAGCAAATGTTTTCTTAAAGGTCAGATTTGTTACACTATTCATTAATGAAAATTACCCGAAATAATTAACTATTTATACGAAAGCAATTCACTTAAATTATGACGGAATAGTTAGAAAGAAACTGAGGCCCAACCCATATATGTATACTAAGAAAAATCCTTAGCAGTTACCCTACATTTTTTTGATGTTTCTTTTTTTTTATATATATAAATTTTTAATCATAAGACAGCAAAATTATAAATATTGCATAAAGGACAACTGTCCGTTGAATTATTAATAAATTAATTTACCACGCATACATACTTACTTTTTCCTTTGTTCCGTTTACATCCGTGTACAAATACAAGTTGATATCAGGATCCGGACACTTATCATAGATCTCAAGACCTCGCTTCCAAACACAATCATCGCGCGTTGTATTGAAATTAGACGAATCACCAAAAAACAAGGCTTGCTGAATAATTCCTTGCGAAATTACACCTAAGCATATAAAAACACATCAATCACACACTACTCCTTATCAGAAAATGATTTAATAAAATCTTACATTTTATTCTAAATAGAGCAGAACAAATTGCTAAAAATGTCACCAATTTTGTTAACATAGCGTCGATAATATGCAAAACAAATATTTATCACTTTTCACTTTTATAATAAAAGAAATGCCTTTATATGCTGCTGCTTATTAGCACCACGCGTATTTATGCACTTGTACGGATCTCGCGGTGTTAATATTTCACCAGTAACTTTACGCGACTATAGATAGATAAAAATTTCCTGCATTGACTCGATGCCGTTGACCAATTACAACCTTCAGGCAAAATGGTACGTTTTTAAGTACGCGAGTATTTTTTTCTACTCACAGTCAGTACCTACTAATCCGAGTATCTAATGACTGCTGCAGCTGGAATGATAGTTACATGAAATCGTGACATAATAGGTGAACAGTAGTATATACTAGTCAACACACAACGGATAGTACAATTCCCCATCATATCGTTTCGAGTGTTGGTATATCTAAATAACCAACTTAAACTCCACCATATTCGCACTACGTAGACATAGTTTACAATACATACTCGTAAGTGTAAAGTTTATTAAACTTAATGCGTCCAATACGCGTTGTCTTTAACAACCGTGGATGTGGATGAATACCCCCATTTCAGAATACCGATAAACTACCGTGGTTGCATGTGACATAAAATCATATTACATTTTGCTTTTTTGCTATTTCTTATTGTGGGAGAGGTTTATATGGTGGTTTTATTCTATGGAAAAAATTGAGCGAAGGATTCTCCTCTTCATATACCCCTAAAATTCAGGACGTGTCATTTATCTGAGCGAAGAAAGCACATCATATTTTTTTGTTAGCGTAAATTTAGTATGCACGATACAAGTTGTTTCCGCTTAAAAAAAAATATTTAAGAAAGCACTACGACCTCTACATGTGTGTAGAAAATTGTTTGTTTGTTCGAAATATTATGTTGATTAGGATAACCCTCACGTACAAACATCATGCACATACAGCAATGGATAGATAAATTACAAGAAATGTGTCAACAAGTGGAAGTTGGCAAGAACCAGTGAAAATGGCTTTTGATGGCGATCGACCATGACATGAACTAGGACTGTTTTATTTCGCAGAATGAGGTCTGAGTGGATTTTCGCACAAAAAGTGCATACAAATTTTAGTTTTTAGTAAATTTTATGCAAAATTTTTAAGACGAAAATTTAAACGAAATGTTGCTTACTTATGCTTACTTTGCTGGGAAAATGCACACAATCAGTAATAATCCCATTATGTCTCTCTCTGTTTCCTGTTAATTACTTGTATGGGACATAGGACATTAACATAAACTACGCCAATTTTCCACCTCGTCCTGTTCTGCGCCAACACAGATAGCTCCGTCCATGCTGTGTTTAATGTTGCAACTTCCCTATCAACCGATCTTCTGCACGTGTTTCTTGGTCCTTGCGGATTCCAATTGAGGGCCGTTTTTAGCAATGTTATTGGGTCTTGGGAAGTTTTACCAATCCATTGCCATTTTCATCTTTGGATGGAGGTGTCTATGTTTGCCTGGTGAGTAATGGTGAGAAGGTCTTCGTAAGAAATAACCTCCATCCAACGAATGTGCAAGATGCGCCGTAAAAATTTAAATACGAAAATTTGCAACTTAGTGGTCATTTTGTGAGTCCACGTTGAGCAGACATATCGTGGCACAAATTTTACACTGGAATCAAAGATTCGGGGTTTAGTGCGTCTGAAAATATTGTCATTATCCCAGAAAAGAGTCGATTTCAAGAAAACTGCCCTAACCTTCTTCCTCCGTGAAATGTTTCTCAATCAGCTAGTAATAACTCCTAGTCTAACATCCAAATCTGAATGAATAGTGCCGTGCTATTAAATCAATGGATACCCGTAAAGCACCAAGAATTTTTTAAATTTCAGTAGAATTTTTGAAAGGGGATGCTACATTTGCAGGCCCAAAGGTGTTGTTTATTGATTTATAGTGATATATAGTGATTTATTCATTTCCACAACTGTTTTTCTTAAGTAACATGTAGAGACACTTCTTTACCTTTCACAGGTGGTTCTGTTCTGTATGGGATTTGCCCAGTGGCGTAACGAACGCCCCCCCCCCCCTTAAAGCCACAGGGGCCCCCAAATCCGAAAATATTCTTTTAGAGAAAAGTTCTTTTAAAGACTTTTGTTATTTGTTTAACAATACGCAAACCAGCTGCAGAATCTAACATAGAGACAAAACTTTCCAAAGATACGAATTTTGTGTACAGGGAAGCTTGAACTTCGTAGCATTTAAATGGATACCAGAGAGCTGCAACTTTACAATTTACATAATTTTGCAATAAAACAATCATCAGAGCAATCAATAAATTAGAAAGAAAGTGTCTCCCAGGCTTATTAGGTGAGGATTTTTGGTCACTAAAATATTGAACAGATATAAGGATTCGACTTGCAAAAAGGAGTGCTTCTCTTGAAGGTTCTTGCGTAAAATTGAGCCATTGTGGATGTGCGTTGAGAATTTGAAGGAAAACGGACTGCTGTATCAAGGAAAATAAGTTCACGTGGATCTACTGGCAGAAAGATCGTTCAATAAGTCAAAAAACTGGATGTCGGACGCAACATGACAGCAGATCGTGGAAAGGAAACACATAAAAGTGCGTCTAGCTTTGTCATTAGATGACAATTGTTACACCATTGAGCTGCAATATCGTTTGAAAGCTTGAAAATAAGGAGGTTGTTTAAGGAAGCTGCACGAAACAATAATTTAAACATGTATACTCTCTTAAAAGTAATGGATTTTTGTTCCACCAGGTATCCGTTGGGGACAAGTCTCCTGAGTAAATATGCACAGTTGCGTAGATATTACTGAATCGGTTCACCCGTGGGATTTTTTGAACAACGAAACAGCGCAACAGTTGGCTATGCAGTTACGATTAATAAATAACCTTGCAAAAAATCAGGATTCTGTTTGAGCTTGTTTTGAAGCAAAAAACAAGCCTGTAGCCACTACTCCCTTTGATTACCTGTGAGAAGACATTTGGCTGTAACATTTCACCAAATAAAATCCTCTAAGCTCCACAATCAGTAATCGAACGGAATAGATCATCAATGGTTCAGCTACGCTCATCACGAACGTCAGCATTGATTTTGTTGGCTCAATTCAAAGCGTAGGCGTCGGTCTTTTTTTGACATTTTACTATTAAAACACTTGTAAACTCTTTACTTAGTGTTAAGCATTACTTCCTGACTAATTTCCCTAAGAGAAAGAAACAAATTTCACAGCCGCGCGTTCCTTTCGAAAATCGACCACCATGAAACGGAAAAAGTTGTTTCACAAACAAACACCATACCGGTGAACCGATGCAGTCACAGCAATATAACTTCGCACACTGACTCAGAAAAGGTGTCCCTAACGAATACCAGGCTCCAGCCCAATTCCAGTTACTTTTGGGTCTACAGGACCATCAATGAATGTAATAGGTGTCTTAGTCCCTATTAACTTCGGTGTAAGATAATGAAAGACTATTTATACAAGGCGAATAACAGTTGAGACGGTGGAAAGAACAGTTCACTGTTGTGTTACACTCTATCTGGCAGCAGGCGAACTCTCCTCATATGGTATCCAATAAAATGCACGAATGTAATCACCTACCCCTATTAAAGTTTTCTGGGATCAATGCATTGTCGGTGTCGGTTGTAAGGTCTAGTGCTACTTGGTATTGCTTGGTTCGACAGTATCGCATCTTTTTTCGAAACATACCGCGCAGCACCATATCTAACAGACAAATCCTCCATCCACTAATAGAAAGGCAAAGAAGCTTAATTTCGAGAATGTTTTCAACAACGTGAACCAAGATTTATCAGGGCGGCGTTACACAAGAGGGGTGTCTCATCGAGGCCACCGCATCAATCGAGCTAATTGTTCTTTTCGTGTGTTATCCAAAAATCTATAGTAAAGCAGTTATCTCAGCGTAAAAGCCAAACCTGGCTGGTTCCGCTCTCTGTTTCATCTGAGAAGCAGTTGAAAAGTTGCCGCAACCGCAAAACACCAAATTTTTTCAACCTACAATAAATAGCTACTAAATAAGTTATTTTTCCAGACATTTATGTGTTCATGTTTTAGGGCTTAAGTTTCAGAGTAGTCTAGGAGGTGACCATAAAATTGTTCACATAAGCGGGTGCTCACGCAAAACCATCGTCACTCACAGCCCGGAACTAGAATTTGTTTATGCGCTACTTGGACTCTCGTGACATACAATTTTGCATGAGTACGAAGAGAGCAGTCGAGAAAAGTTAATTGTCTATGTATTAGTGACAATGCTTGCATTAACGGCAATTGTTTGTTATGGCTATTATTTTGCATTAGTTAGAAAGAGAGGCAATGTCCCGAGAGCACAGAATCAGAAGTATACAGAACGTTCAGCTCCATACATCGAAGTGTCCTAAGTAAAATTTCGACCTGGACGCACGGTGGGTCCATAAGAGAAAATATTTAGATGCCTTAAGCGAAGAGAACGTTCCTTCTCAATGTAGATACACTTTTGCTTGTTACTCTTCTTTTCATGCGCTACTTCGATAGATATTGTGTGAACGAAAAAAACTTATGCGTGTACATGAATGTGAATGCGATAGAGATAGCGCGACGACGACGGCCGCGTAAAGATATTCGTATTGAGTAATTAGCGATGGATAAGGATAGATTGGCGGGTGCGGGTGTATGAATTGGCGAGGACGTTGTGTGATGTGTTGATATATGGTGTGGCGATAGTGCCGCGGTGACGGAACATTGACGGGCTCATGAACTCGCATGCATGCATTTCAGATACATATGACCAATATCTACGGCGCGGCGCGCGGCGACGAAGGGGTTAGGATGCTACAATATTGTGTTTGCAGCTAAAAATGAATTGGGATCAACAATAGAATGATTTGTGTACGATATTTTACATTAGATTTTACAAAAATAAATAAAGTAAGAAAAAAAGATCTACAAAAAATGAAAATCAAATTTATGGAAATTGCAATTGGCACATATGTGACTTTAGCAGCGTATACAAGTGATTGATTTTTTCAACAGGTTTTCAGAAATTTTTTGGTGATTTTGGTCTTAAAAATTTACATAGGTTAGTATAATGTATAAATAAATTGTTGTGTCTACAAGAGATATGTTTTCACGTCTATCCAGTTTTCCAATTTTTCAACGTTTATACTTTTTAACAACCACGGGCTATATAAAGAGTTTTGATTATGATACATACATATGTATGCATGTACATATGTTTCCTGGTTTGATTGCAGTTGCGAAAAATGAGCATTAACCATTAAATGAAGAGCTTTATCTTCTATTCAATTACCGCGTGGTTTGAAAAACATCCTTCTCAATTTATAATTTACGCATACGCCACTTTACAAAGTACATATGTATGTACTAACGTCCTTGGAGGAAAAGACTGGATGGCCGAGAAACTTTTTAGCAAACTTTGCAGTTTTCCTTATATAATTGCCGTATTTACTGACTGGAATAGGAAATTCCCAAACGAAACATTATTTACTTTTCATTACATATTTTGAAATATTTGTCCGGTTTTTATAAATTCCAATGAACTAGATTAGCATACAACAGTAATAATACAGGAATAATAATCTGAACTGTGAACAAATGTCGACCAAAATTGTTTACACTATGGACTATGGGAATCAGAATAAAAATTTGTAACGAAATAGAAATATGTGCATACATATCTCCCTTAGTTTACAACGGATCGAAACCAAACTTCGACCATACGTTATTTAAGATGTCTACAACAAGTTGAAGAAAGACTAAGATAGCTATTACAGAACAAACAATAGATTAGTTATTGTGTGAATTTTTCCAAAACAAGATCGGTTACCACTATGTGAAACACTCTGTTTATGAGTGCGATTAGTGGATGCGATGGGTGGAAAACAGATTGAGTAGAGATTCTTACCTCAACTTCGTTAGCCTCCCTCTTCTTGAACAGCATAGCCGAAAAATCAAGGGTAATTAATTATGTAGAATAAAATTTTCCAAAATCTTTACAAAATCATAGTCTGTCTGTTGGGCTACACCTGCCCTAATTCCGTCGAAGACGGTCCCAAGCCCGTTAAAGGAAGAGGGGGGTTTTGATGCTCCTGACTATAAAATAAACTATTTAAAAGCGTGTAGGAGGCTACGTTTAATTAAGTAATATCTGCAAATTTAGTTAAGCTGAAATATCAAATACAATTTTAAACTCCCAATGCCTCAAACACGCAACCGGACCAGATTAAGTCGGTAAAAATGTGAAACCCTTCCATGCATATTGCATGGAAGGGTTTCACATTTTTATTTATTTATTTATATTTCAATTATAAAATGTGAATACTTATACATTTAATACCAATTCAAATTATTATTTTGATCAATCCGTATAAGAAAGTATACAATAAATGTAAATATTTTCTCAGAAATTTGCGCCTTATGGCGCTAATCAATCGCAAAAGAAATGCACATATTAATTAATATTATAATGCAATGGTAAATACGTCAATTATTATAAGGAAAAAATGTAATTTTCAGGTCAGTTTCATAATTCTCCGTGATGGAAAGCTAGTTGACTTACATAATAAATAAAAACCATTTCCGGATAAAATAAATAAATATCCACAACAAGAAAATAATTTTCTGAATTAAATTGATAATTTTCATTGCATATGAACTTGGAGTGTACATAGTGTTGCAAGTACTACTGTTAGAGTTTATTGTGTAAAATCGTAGTTCTCACACAGCCACGATTAAAAATAGAAAGTAAAATATTTATGTACAGGGTGGCCCATTTAAAGTGAACCAGTGTAAACCATGAATAACTTTTTATTTCTGAACCGATTTTTGTGATATTTCCACACAATAAAATAGACACTTGGGAGATATGTTTACACTATATATAAAAAAAATATATCCATCCAATGGCTGCCCCGGCGACTTCGCAAAGAGGGGATAATTTTACGGTATTTTCCATTACCTTTCGCAATATTTATGGCTGCAAACCTCAGATCTACACAACAATATTTTGCTTGAATTCCTGAATTATCCCTGGTTTATTATTGTAGACTCTCTCCTTAAGGTATCCCCACAGAAAAAAATCTAGTGGAGTTAAGTCTGAAGATCTAGCCGGCTAGTTAATTGCAGATCCTTTCGAAATGACTCATTCGCCAAAAACGTCTGTTAAAATCTCCATTGTGGCCGCTGGAACTCAGTGGCATACGCTTCTAGTAATCAGGAAGTTGTAAGTGAATTATGTCGCGTAAGAAAACATGTGGCATTCATATAAGATACGTTGTAATGTTCGTGATTTCCCCAATCGGAAATGACTTTCTTCGGGTTGATGTTGCATCTGATTCGACGCTGGGTTCCATCCATTTATTGATTTCGTCCGTCCTCGAACTTCGTTTTCGGGCTCGTCGAGGACTATTAACGGTTCCTTGTTCCTAAGAATAGCGAAAAATTTTGCAAATCGTTCGTCGAAATTTGCGCTGTGTATCTAATTATTATTTTCCGTGTAAATTGGTACTATTCGAACTCGTTGCTGAACCGTATATCTCTCCATGTTGTTTTCTTGCAATACTAATGCATTTGGATCCTTTCCATTTTATTTCATCAATGTAATTTTATAAAAATTTGACAAATTTAAGTAACGATTCACTCATTCATGCATTTTTTATTATTATTGTGTCGTTACCTGACGCATTTTTACGGACTAATTTCTAAATAAATTGCTTAATAATAGTAATTATTAAACAGTCATTATCTTTTAAACATTGAGTTAAGGAATCGTTAGCAATATTCCATTTTATCTCTAAGCATAAGTACTTTTTGTGAATGAAAATGTTCAAAAATAAACTCCTTTATAAAACCCAGCTAAATCAACCCTTCCTCAGCGCCTATCTACTTGAAAAGTATTGTAAACATATCTTCCATGTGTCTAGTTTATTCTTACGAAATTTCAGAAAAAAATATTAAAAAATAAAAAAGTTATGCATGGTTTACACTAGTTCACTTTAAATGGGCCACCCTGTATGTATTACACGTCAGTCAGGAAATATATCCGTTCAATAAAAGAATGTACATATATTTAGAATAAATTGAGCTGATTCTGTAATTAAAAACAAAAACTACAAATATTTTGTACTTTAAAATATTAAATTTCTCATGTAACAACTAAAAAACTTTTTAAACCTCCTTTGACCTCCGCGGCAATCGAAATAAATAAATTAGTTTAAATTGCATCAGCTATTTTATTTTCCGTGCTTGATTACAAAATGTTATTTTTCTGTTTGCATGTTTATTCTATGTCTTTATTTGGTTAAGATGGTTTCATTTGTTCCGGAAATGATTTTTTATATTCATATTAATTCATTCATATTTTGTTGTCTGAGACATTTACCTATATGCTTAGGAAGGTTATGGACTTGACCGGGAAATTCTATTAATAAAAGATTGATGAAAAACAAACTAAACAAATTGTTCGATCAGTTCAAACATAGATATGGAGAAATTAAGGGGTAACAGATGTGCATTGCCTCATTGCCGGAGATCAAAACGCGAAAACCCAAATATAAGAATGTTTAAATTCCCTGAATGCGATACTCCGCTATTCAAGGAGTGGGAAATAAAGTGTAAATTTGATGAAGAATTCGTCGCAAATTCCTCGCAATTGTACATTTGCGACAAGCATTTCTCGGCTGATTTAATCGGGAAAAGGTATTTAAAACGGGGATCCATTCCGAACCGCTGTCTTCAAACCGGCGAAGAGGTTCATTCGAATTTGGAGTCAGATTGTGACGACTTTGATTTCACCGTTTTGAAATCACCACCACGGAAACGGCCAAGGTCTGAATCTCCAGGCTCACTCTGCAATCACTGCGAAACAAACTTGAAAAATTTACTATTTTACAAAAAAAAAGTTTCATCCATAAAGAAGAGGCTCAATCGCAAAACGACTAAAATATGTAGATAATTTGCAAAAAAGGAATGCAGCTTTGCGAAGAACAACCGTGGATAACCATTACATATATACCACATATTTCTTTAAATTTATTAGTTTTTGTAGAATATAAGCAAGTATGTTATATACATATGTATATAACATACCTATAAAAAATTAATTAGAGCAAAATATTTGTTATTGAAAATACAGGAGAGACTCGCTAGTTTGAACCTTCTATAATTTGAACATCCAATAATTTGAACGCTCATCTAGCAACATTACGTCTCTTATAATTTAAACTTTTCAACGAAATAACTCCCTCTATAATTTGAACAAGCTTTTATTTGTGTTTTTCTAACATATAACTCGGGGAATCACTCGATTAGCAATAAATTAGAACTATCCGAACAGGTAATGATTCTGTAATCATATGAATGACATTTCGTTTAAACATACGAAACGGTTTACACGTTACTACATTTGCGTTGTTTAGCCGTGTCTTAAATTTTTTATTCAAATTTGTAATAGCCCGTAGTGTTTATGTGTTAAAATGAATATTCATAGAAAGTGTCATAAATTTCGAACATTTCATTTCTAACATGGATCTCAAACAAATAAATAAATAAATTTTGCGTAACTTTTTTCGAAAATGTGTAAAACCTTTTAAGTAAATGTGAATTATTTATTCATTTTTGTTTCAATTTGAATCCTATTTTTTATTTTTTTATACTAATATGTAAATAAATACATAAAACCAAATTATGTATGCAAGTTCTTTCATTAACAAAGCTCCCCCACCAATTTGAAACCCTCGATCATTTGAACTCACTTGGTTTTAATTAGTTCAAACTATCGAGTCCCTCCTGTAATATATTTTTTTGTTAAAACCACATAAATGTAAAAAAAAATAATTTCTTCAGTCCCTAAATTTTCAGTGTTTTTTTATGATATAATGATCGTAAGTTTTTTTTTTTAAACAACCACTTGAATACGCTGAGAAAACCTACAGTTTTTAAAATATCGCATTACTATCCCACTGCGGCACTTCTAGCTGAACAACAGCATCTTTTGGACAAATTTGCCGTCCATTCATTATTTTTTCCCAATTCAAGTATGTACTACAGATGCAAACATAACTTACGCATCTGAACTATCCTTCGCCGCCGCGCGTCGTGCCGGAGATATAAGTCATATGTATGTATCTGAATGGGAATTCACACATTTCATTTCATGCACCCATCAATGTTCCGTCACCGCGGCACTATCGCCGCACCATATATCAACACATCACGCAACGTCCTCGCCAATTCATACACCCGCACCCGCCAATCTATCCTTATCCATCGCTAATTACTCAATACGAATATCTTTACGCGGCCGTCGTCGTCGCGCTATCTCTATCGCATTCACATTCATGTACACGCATAAGTTTTTTTCGTTCACACAATATCTATCGAAGTAGCGCATGAAAAGAAGAGTAACAAGCAAAAGTGTATCTACATTGAGAAGGAACGTTCTCTTCGCTTAAGGCATCTAAATATTTTCTCTTATGGACCCACCGTGCGTCCAGGTCGAAATTTTACTTAGGACACTTCGATGTATGGAGCTGAACGTTCTGTATACTTCTGATTCTGTGCCGAGAGTCCAACTAACACATAATAAAATTCTAGTTCCGGGCTGTGAGTAACGATGGTTTTGGTTCACGTTTGACGCAGTTCACGTTTACGCGGCTTCTGTATTTTTTTTATATATTCGTTGCTCTTGCTCATTTGTGGACTTCTGTAAATGAGGGTGCTGTCAATATTTCCTGCTGTTAAAAAATCGTACATAGGGGGGCCCCACTCCAATTTCGAACACACGAAATTCGAAAAAAGTTACGCCACTGGATTTGCCAATTAATAGCGTAATAAATCTGTAAAGGGTTCCACTGTCATTGCATTGCGAAGAGATGCTTACTGTTTTTTTCCCTATAGACATGGAGAATCTTTAAAAGATACTGATTGCTGAGTAGCAAAGACCCACCGGCATGCAATTATATCGGATTATTACCGACTAAACCTAAACATCTCTTTCGTCACCGCCCGACCCTGCAGGACCACCTTTCGGTATTGCATCGCAAGGTCTGAGCGCGTTGATGTAGTTACGCATATCTCGTCTTACAGTCCTTTGCACGCCTTTTTGAAGCGAACGGAATTCGGCTCTTAATTGTTCTCAGCTCCGTAACTCTCTTGCGTGGTGAGATAAAAGACCAAGTAGAGCAGGGGTGTCAAACTCAAAACCTGGCGCGGGCTAAATACCTCAGGTGGGCCGCAGGAAGAAAAATTCAAAATTTTTTATGTAATCGTATTAAGAAAGTTGATTACATAATATTACTTTTAAAATATAGGAGAGAGTTTGGATCACTAGCGGCTTCGGGATTATCCGTGAGAGGTGAGAACTTCCTCCTATCAAAAATGTACTTCAAGAAAATTAAAAAATTAAGACAAAGAAACGAAAACGTGAAAATATGATTGATCTTCAAGTAACCACAATTACATGATTTGTGCCAAATTTTGGACAGATGATCAAAAAATGTTTAGCACCAGTCATCCGAGGTCGCCCAAAATAACATTGGGAGGCAAAATAGTCAGAATAAATTAATTTCAGAAGAAAAGTGGCTAAAAGAGACAAAACGTTGTTTGTGATATGGTTTTAAACAAACTCATGCACCAATACAGCTTGATAAGTATAGGTCTAAAAATTGGGCACTTGGGCTCTAATTGTTTTGGAATTTTACATCTAGGTGATTTAGTCACCAATTCCAAGATTTCCGTAGTTTTTAAAGCTTTGCCATTTTTCTAAATTAATCTCAATTCATGTTAGGTGAAGCCAACCAATTTTTTAATAACTGCATTTCGAGACAGACTTCAGTTTAATGAAAAGACTTAGTATTGTCCTGTACAAAAAAAATGAGCTATCTTATAAAATCAAAAAAACAGCCTCAAATTGCTAGTTGTATTTGGAGAAAAACTCCTTAGATAATCGTGCAGCCACTGACGAGTTTTAGCAACTTTTGTAGACTTGAGTTCAACTTCTGAATTTGTTCACCTTACCAATTTCACCGTTTTTGTGTTGATACAGATTGTGTTGCTTCGACATGGTCGCGGGCCGCACAGAACTGCGAAGAGGGCCTCGAGTTTGACACGTCTGAAGTAGAGTCACCTATGAATGGTCTCCCACCCCGGTCCAATCGGCAAACAACTTCTTCACCACACGCAATGAATTAATCCTTAACAACGTTCCAATCTGTTTTCTAGGACACTGAAAATGGGTTTTCTGAGAAAAGAGGGGGAAAAGCACGTTTTTGGGAAGGAAACTTGAATCTTTGCACACTAACCGTCGCATAATAGTTGAATTCTTGGAACGTGGGATAGCATTTTTGCAAATACAAGATGGTAGTCACTTTCAATATCAGTGCCACGTTGAGCTTTGACATCTAAAAGACCGTTTATCCATGTCTTAGAACCAGAAACAGAAATATGGTCAACCTGTTTCTCAATTCTGCCATTCGAAGAAGTCCAGGTTGTTAAGTGGAAAGGCTTATGCTTGAACAGAGAGTTCCGCATATTACCTTTATACTTTACTTACTTTACTTTAAATTCATTGACTTGACAGTGACTATGTATCTTTTTTCAATAATTATATTAATAACTTAATCCAATATTGTATAAGTTAAATCTAAGATATCAAACTATAGCAATGATCTAAAATAATGGATGGTATCATTAAACGTTGTTTCGCCTGCTGATCTCAAAAACTGAAAAGCACCATAGAACTCAGGTGTCGGATACATAGCATCTTTGATAATCTTTTTCGCTCCATTCCGCCCCAGTGCATAGGGCCGCTTACTATTAGTTCGCAGTATAACAATACCGCGGGATCTGTATAGAATTAAATCGTGAAAAATAAATTTAAATAAAAATTATTGTTATCATTAATTATCTCGACAAATACCTTGTACTGCAACTTTCTCCCATCAGCACTTGATCTTGATCCTTAATAGGCGTACTAGTTTCACACTGACCAAAAAGAAACTGAAACAGACTAGGGCATTGTATTCCCCAAAATCCCGATACAGAATAAACGGATTCAGCAAAGTATTGAGTAGACATCATATGACTGCATAACGGGCCATCTGCAAAATACCAATAAAATGTATTCTGATATAAAAGTTTCAGAGCAGTTAAAATTTACTTCGATGTGAGTCGCATGCCGGTTGTGAATAACCTCCATTTATATAGAAATCAACATGACCACTTGGCTCCATCTTTCCAAAGACTCCCATATTGGTATGAAAGACATCAACAAATTTTGCATCAGTCGAATCTAATTTCATGTCAATATTTGGATTGGCAAAAAGTGGTAGAGCTGCATCGAGACCTTGAATAAAATTATTAATGAATCATTTTAACCATATTTTGTTAAAATTTTATAATAAGTGAATAAATTCATGAATATTTGCGTTCTTGCTTATAAATTTTCTGAACCGATTCTTACCAGTTATCCTATGAATTGATTGCTTAGTTTTAGCTCTGATATCATATCCAGCAAACCCAGCCACGTGTGCTCCCAGACTCAGGCCGATTAGGTGAACATCATGAATTTTGAATACCGAATGTGCTTGCGCTATTTTATAGAGAAAATTTGATAAACATTCTCCGGCTTGTTTAGTGTTTATGACTGCTGTAGGGTAGCACGGTAAAAGAGCCAGCTTTCCCCAATCGACAGTGAGGATATTGGTGTTGTTTCGTCTGAGATAGGCTGCGGTGGGAAAAATATAACATAACTTACTCTGAAAACCAAATCCACCACTTACCATTCTCAATC
This sequence comes from Microchrysa polita, assembly GCA_949715475.1. Classification (NCBI taxonomy): domain Eukaryota; kingdom Metazoa; phylum Arthropoda; class Insecta; order Diptera; family Stratiomyidae; genus Microchrysa; species Microchrysa polita. The sequence goes on from OX454415.1 coordinate 15,856,165, forward strand.
GCTTTCATTTGATTCTTTCGTATACCACCGGCATAGCCATGAATTAAAATTTTAAAATCTCCTGCAGGCGATACCCATTGCGGAAGTTGTGGTTTATGATAGTCCAAAACAATCGCTTCTGAATTCGGTCGCATACTTGACGATAGGTAGAATCTGATAAATTCACTATTACACATTTCATTCACTTGCACTAAACACGAACCAACACTTATATTGACGGCATGCAAATTTGGTACCAGCACTAGAAACACAATTACGAGTCGTAGGCATTCCCGAACGATTGGCTGAGGAGAAAGTGAACCCAGATACACGACACCAGTAGTCATGACGACAATGCTAGTAATGACAAGAATGGATGCGGCCCAAAAGTTGTACTCGTATAGTACAAATCCGTTAATCGTGTAGTAAAGCCAAGAAGCATAGAATCTAATTGGCAGGTGCAAAAGCTACTAAGCTATTGGCGTACCAATAGCTTCTTCAGCCAGCCAATGGACTAGGAATGCTGCCAAGCCGTGTCAGTCAAAATGATTTTAATATTGACGACAAATTGTTAAGGAAGCACTATACGAGTACATCTAGAACGTGGATGGAATATCGAAAATCATGTGCTATTGACGAGTGTAATGAATACGACAGGTTCTAGTGTTGATCATACATTTTTTATATCGCCATCATATGCGTAATATGCCGGTACTGTTCTTATTATTTAGAATATGTATTTCATTGCTTATCAATATCACGAACAATCATTGATCATAGTAAATATTCAAATTGGAAATCATTTTTAAAATTACAACAAAGAAGATAAAGCGCCCAAGGTGACAATTTGCTAGCCAGGTAATTTGGAGGTGATAATTTTAATAGTAGTCGTCATTAATAAAAAACAATACGGGCATTTTGAATAAGGGCAATTAAAATATTTATTTTTCATTTTTAAGATGATATATGAAGAGACACAGTAACTTCTTACCCTCCAAAGAAAAAAAAAAACGAGTCCGAGATCTACTCGTGCGAGAAGCAAGATGAGTGTATATTCTATACCCATGTAAGACCTATAGAAGTCACCCAAAACCTAAAATATTCAATTTGAAGTTTTTTTTGTAGAGGAGGAAGCGGTATATGTGTCGGATCTGGTGCGCGTTTTTAAATTTAAAAGGACACCCAAAAGGTACCATTTGACAAAAAATTGAAATTTTTCGCGACGCACGTTCTATCAAAAGATATGACTAAATGTAGCATTGTAGGGGAGCTAGAGGTAGTAAGACCTATTCCACTTTCCATCAACTCAAATAAGGCATTGATCAAAATTTGAGGTCGCTAGCGATATTTTGTCGTTATGGCCGAATTACAATATCAAGGAGGCATAGGGGAACCATTAGCCCGATTTGGCCCAATACCGTCCCAGATTTTATCGAACAAACATTTGACCAAAATTGCAAACCGCTAGCTTCAAAACGTGGTTTACCGATTGACGGGGCTAAATTAGATTAGATTAGATTAGATTGTGGGGGGCGCGAACCCGATGGGGGTTCGTAGCACTGAAGCCGAAGGGCCTATTGTACTATCGCCCTGGTCATCTGTGGGCAGGACTAGTCCTGACGATCGAGCTTGATCGTGCTAAGAAATGAGCTGAGTTTGCTGATTGACGTCGACGCTATGTCGTCCGTGTCTGGATAGGCCACTCCAAATTGTGTCCTGCGGCGTTGGGCCAGAGCATCACATTCGCATAGGAGGTGGGTCGAGGTCTCGTCATCCTCTTCGCAGAATCGGCAGCTCGCGTCTTGTACGAGCCTCATTGTGCGCAGATGTGATCTTAGGCAGGAGTGGCCTGTAAGAATTCCACATATGATACGTACTCTATTTCTGGTTAGCTGAAGTAGCTCAGCCGTTCTTTTATGGGAGTATCCTGCTATGAACAATTTGGATTGCCTGAGCCCGGGTAGATTATCCCAGCGCTCAGATGCTTTAATTTGTTCCTGGTCCTTGATTAGTCTTTTTACTATACGCATGTAGAGATGCTACTAAAGGGTTCTGGGCCGCATAAATGGGTTGCTGCGGCTGTGCGTGCTTCGTGCTAGCTCATCCGCCTGTTCATTCCCCGTGATGCCTATGTGACCTGGGACCCAGAAGAGTGTTAATCTATTGTTTGCGCCTAGTTTGTTCAGTGCATTCAGACAACACTGAACCAGCCTTGACGTAACGGTGTACTTGGTGAGTGACTTGATAGCGGCTTGGCTGTCTGAGAAGATCGCTATTCGTTTATTTACATAGTTAGCACGCAAACATAGATCGGCGCAGGTTGCAATTGGATGCACTTCCGCTTGAAAGACAGTAGTGTGTTGTCCCATAGGTATAGAAACCGTGTGAGCTGGACCCACCACACCTGCTCCTGAACCTTCGGTTGTTTTGGAACCGTCAGTAAACCACTTTATGGTCTGTGGGTGCAGCTTAGCGAAATTAGACTGCCACTCCTCTCTGCTCCATGTTTCAGCCTGGAAACGGCGACCACATGAGATCTCCTTTGGAAGGTGATCGGAAGGCATGTTCGCAATAGTTACGTTGTTGAGAGATTTAAGCTGCCCTTTGGTAAGCTCCAAATTGGCATCGCTCGCGATGAGTCGTGCCAATGCCAGTTTTGCCTCAGTTTCGAGGTGTATGTCAACTGGGTGTAGGCACAGAATCAGAAGTAAACAGAAGTTTCAGCTCCATACATCGAAGTGTCCTAAGTAAAATTTCGACCTGGACGCACGGTGGGTCCATAAGAGAAAATATTTAGATGCCTTAAGCGAAGAGAACGTTCCTTCTCAATGTAGATACACTTTTGCTTGTTACTCTTCTTTTCATGCGCTACTTCGATAGATATTGTGTGAACGAAAAAAACTTATGCGTGTACATGAATGTGAATGCGATAGAGATAGCGCGACGACGACGGCCGCGTCGATATTCGTATTGTGTAATTAGCGATGGATAAGGATAGATTGGCGGGTGCGGGTGTATGAATTGGCGAGGACGATACGTGATGTGTTGATATATGGTGCGGCGATAGTGCCGCGGTGACGGAACATTGATGGGTGCATGAAATGAAATGTGTGAATTCCCATTCAGATACATACATATGACCCATATCTCCGGCGCGACGCGCGGCGGCGAAGGATAGTTAAGATGCATAAGTTATGTTTGCATATGAATTGGGAAAAAATAATGAATAGGCGGCAAATTTGTCCAAAAGATGCTGTTGTTCAGCTAGAAGTGCCGCAGTGGGATAGTAATGCGATATTTTAAAAACTGTAGGTTTTCTCAGCGTATTCAAGTGGTTGTTTAAAAAAAAACTTACGATCATTATATCATAAAAAAACACTGAAAATTTAGGGACTGAAGAAATTATTTTTTTTTTACATTTATGTGGTTTTAACAAAAAAATATTTATTTTTGCTCTAATTAATTTTTTATAGGTATGTTATATACATATGTACATTTGCATATATTATACAAAAACTAATAAATTTATAGAAATATGTGGTATATATGTAATGGTTATCCACGGTTAGAAGTTGCAAAAAGAAAGATATAAAAAAATCATATGAGCGTTATACGAAATTCAAGAGTGCCAGTGAATCTAATACCTTTTTTTTATAAATATTACACCTTCTTACTGGACAAAATTCTTCTATCATAACTTCATAACATAAGTAGTGAATGAATTTTTTATACGAAAAGCAAACAATAAATATTTTACTATCATCTACGTACCATTCGAAAATTATTATAAAACAGGATCCATTTCTTAAGAATTGAACCAGATATGTAGGAACGTGCGCTGAGCTAATACATATAAAAATCATACGGGATTTATATTTATACATGAGACTCGTGGATTTATTTTTTTACATAATTTATTGAGTGAATATGTAGATTAAAAAATTTGAAAAAGTTATTTACTAAGGTCAACGTCAAGGTGCACAATATGGTTGTGATAAAAAAATTAACAAATATTTACATGCTTTTTATAAATAGGCTGCTATTTAATTATAGTCAAATGAAAAACGAATTACATATTATATATGTATGCAAAAATTATTTAGCTTTTATGTGATTTCTTCAGACAGTGCTTTAAGAATTATACATGAAAATATTAGCTATTTACATATCCACAAAAATTATAATAAATAAATGAAATTCATACCTAGATTTGGAATAGCACATTCAAACTTAAAGAGTGTCGAAGAGCAGGAGAAGGCACATTAAAAGTGACATTCAAAAGTGACAAAAAGCGTGCGTTTTGGGAAAATATTTGTAGGCGTGTCCTTGTTCGAAGTACACATTCCAAATTATATTGTGGGTCAACTGCGCTTCCATATAAGTATGTCTGGCAATTATTATAATTCCACTTGTACTTTATTAGGAATTACAGTTCTAATTTAAATTCAAAAACTCAAAAAACTGAAATATTTTTTTGATTTAGGCTATAATTTACAAGGAAAGCGTCTATTATTGTTTATTATTAGAAAAAAAATGTTATATTGCTTATTTCATTCTTTGAGCATTTTGTCATAGGGCTTATAGTTTTCGAGATATGTACATACTTGCGAAAAACTTGAATTTCTCTCTTCACTACCCTCCTCCTCTTTTTTGATGTTTTGGGCGTTGTTCTGTTCTCATAAATTATATTAAATTAAAAAGCCGGTTAGTTCAGGGTAATAGCGTTTTCTGAACGGAACATTTGTGGTAAAGCCAATTTTTTATATGTTTTGTAGGATGATCCCCTAACGCTAAATCCAAGCTTTCGACCTCGAGGACCCTGTGCGCGCCGAGCTAATTGCAAAAAACCGTTACAATTTGGCACTTTTTTCAGTTTTTAGTCTGATTTTTTCCAGTGACCTTTTTGGAAAAATATTAGTAAACCAAGCGTAAAGAAAAGATAATTTCCTTTAACTGTTCCTCACTCGATTTTTTTCTATCTTTAATAGGTATCCAGATAATGTATAACAAATAGTCACAAAAAATGTATGAAAATGCTCCAAGATTTTTGTCACTGGCTTGCAGATACTTTATCTTTTGCGATTGCATTGTGCGCTTCATACTACATTAAGCGCATATCTTATACATATGTACATTCTCGGTAGCGAAAAATTTTATACAGCAAAATTGTTTCAAATTTTCTCTTCTTTGATTTTGTCATGCATATATTTTATGTAAAAGGCTCAGCAAAAAAGTTAAGGAAAAAAATCAAAAAAGTGCCAAATTATAACGCGCGCAAAGGGTCCTCGAGGTCGAAAGCTTGGATTTAGCGTTAGGGGATCATCCTACAAAACATATAAAAAATTGGCTTTACCACAAATGTTCCGTTCAGAAAACGCTATTACCCTGAACTAACCGGCTTTTTAATTTAATATAATTTATGAGAACAGAACAACGCCCAAAACATCAAAAAAGAGGAGGAGGGTAGTGAAGAGAGAAATTCAAGTTTTTCGCAAGTATGTACATATCTCGAAAACTATAAGCCCTATGACAAAATGCTCAAAGAATGAAATAAGCAATATAACATTTTTTTTCTAATAATAAACAATAATAGACGCTTTCCTTGTAAATTATAGCCTAAATCAAAAAAATATTTCAGTTTTTTGAGTTTTTGAATTTAAATTAGAACTGTAATTCCTAATAAAGTACAAGTGGAATTATAATAATTGCCAGACATACTTATATGGAAGCGCAGTTGACCCACAATATAATTTGGAATGTGTACTTCGAACAAGGACACGCCTACAAATATTTTCCCAAAACGCACGCTTTTTGTCACTTTTGAATGTCACTTTTAATGTGCCTTCTCCTGCTCTTCGACACTCTTTAAGTTTGAATGTGCTATTCCAAATCTAGGTATGAATTTCATTTATTTATTATAATTTTTGTGGATATGTAAATAGCTAATATTTTCATGTATAATTCTTAAAGCACTGTCTGAAGAAATCACAGAAAAGCTAAATAATTTTTGCATACATATATAATATGTAATTCGTTTTTCATTTGACTATAATTAAATAGCAGCCTATTTATAAAAAGCATGTAAATATTTGTTAATTTTTTTATCACAACCATATTGTGCACCTTGACGTTGACCTTAGTAAATAACTTTTTCAAATTTTTTAATCTACATATTCACTCAATAAATTATGTAAAAAAATAAATCCACGAGTCTCATGTATAAATATAAATCCCGTATGATTTTTATATGTATTAGCTCAGCGCACGTTCCTACATATCTGGTTCAATTCTTAAGAAATGGATCCTGTTTTATAATAATTTTCGAATGGTACGTAGATGATAGTAAAATATTTATTGTTTGCTTTTCGTATAAAAAATTCATTCACTACTTATGTTATGAAGTTATGATAGAAGAATTTTGTCCAGTAAGAAGGTGTAATATTTATAAAAAAAAGGTATTAGATTCACTGGCACTCTTGAATTTCGTATAACGCTCATATGATTTTTTTATATCTTTCTTTTTGCAACTTCTAACCGTGGATAACCATTACATATATACCACATATTTCTATAAATTTATTAGTTTTTGTATAATATATGCAAATGTACATATGTATATAACATACCTATAAAAAATTAATTAGAGCAAAAATAAATATTTTTTTGTTAAAACCACATAAATGTAAAAAAAAAATAATTTCTTCAGTCCCTAAATTTTCAGTGTTTTTTTATGATATAATGATCGTAAGTTTTTTTTTAAACAACCACTTGAATACGCTGAGAAAACCTACAGTTTTTAAAATATCGCATTACTATCCCACTGCGGCACTTCTAGCTGAACAACAGCATCTTTTGGACAAATTTGCCGCCTATTCATTATTTTTTCCCAATTCATATGCAAACATAACTTATGCATCTTAACTATCCTTCGCCGCCGCGCGTCGCGCCGGAGATATGGGTCATATGTATGTATCTGAATGGGAATTCACACATTTCATTTCATGCACCCATCAATGTTCCGTCACCGCGGCACTATCGCCGCACCATATATCAACACATCACGTATCGTCCTCGCCAATTCATACACCCGCACCCGCCAATCTATCCTTATCCATCGCTAATTACACAATACGAATATCGACGCGGCCGTCGTCGTCGCGCTATCTCTATCGCATTCACATTCATGTACACGCATAAGTTTTTTTCGTTCACACAATATCTATCGAAGTAGCGCATGAAAAGAAGAGTAACAAGCAAAAGTGTATCTACATTGAGAAGGAACGTTCTCTTCGCTTAAGGCATCTAAATATTTTCTCTTATGGACCCACCGTGCGTCCAGGTCGAAATTTTACTTAGGACACTTCGATGTATGGAGCTGAAACTTCTGTTTACTTCTGATTCTGTGGTGTAGGTGAAGTAACACCTCTAGAGCGCTGCTAGGGCAAGATCGGAGTGCACCGGTGGTAATGAGACATGCTAGCCTCTGTACCTTGCCTAACACAGACTTACCTTCCGTAGTCAGGGCTCTCTTCCACCAGACCACAGCACCGTAGTCTAGAGTGGGTCTAACTATTGCTCTGTAAATCCAGAGCATAATGGCGGGTTTCATACCCCAGGTTTTCCCTACGAATTTTTTGCATGTCCACAGGGCTCTGGTGGCTTTTTCAGCCGCCGCTTCGACATGCTTTTGCCAGTAAAGTTTACTGTCGAGGATTACCCCGAGGTATTTGACTTGATTCTCAATTGGTAGATGGGTGTTGTACATTGTCGGGCGTCTGAGTTCAGCCGGATTTCTATTCCTGGAGAATGGTATAATGATCGCTTTGGATGGGATCCCGTTCACATTACACCATTCTTGAACTATTTTTAGTGCTGGTTCGAGTAAGTCAGGTAGTGTTTCCTCAAACAAACCCTTTACCACTATAACCACATCGTCGGCATAACCTTGCACGGAGAAGCCATTGGATGTGAGCTTCCACAAAAGTTCGTCCGCAACGAGGCACCACAGGAGGGGCGAGAGTACGCCCCCTTGTGGGCAGCCTCTAGTAACCTCAGCAAGGAGAGATAGCTCGTTGATTTGGCAGACGAGTTTTCTGGTGGAAAGCATGCTGCAAATCCATCCTATTGTCGTATTTCCTGCCATCTTGTTTCTCAATGCTCTTTCAATTGCATCGAATGAGGTATTGTCGAATGCCCCTTCGATGTCCAAGAAAGCAGCAAGTGCGATATTTTTGGCCTCAAAGGTCCTTTCAATCTCTCCTGCAAGGCTGTGTAACGCGGATTCTGTGGATTTACCTGGTTAATAAGCAAACTGCCTTTTGTGTAGCGGGTTACTAATCAGCGTGGTTTTCCTGATATGCTCGTCAATGATTTTTTCCATTGATTTGAGCATGAACGAAGTAAGACTGATTGGTCTGTAAGATTTGGGATCCTCCTTGGGACGGTTTCCCATTTTTGGAATGAAGACTACTCTCTCAAGTCTCCATGAGCGCGGGATGTAGCCCAGCGCAAAGCTGCTTCTGAATATACTCAGGAGGTATGGAGTTAAGAGCTCCAGACCCCTTTGGAGGAGAGCTGGAAAAATCCAGTCGGTGCTGGCGGATTTAAAGGGCTCAAACGAGCCTATGGCCCATTTTACTTTATCTTGGGTAAAGATTAGTCTTGCTGTACTCCAGTCCGAAGAATTAGCTCTGTACAGACTGTTTTCATTTGATGATTCCTCATTCCTCAGTATATGGCATCCCGGAAAATGGGTTCTGAGGAGTAATTCGCCCGTCGTGAGGGCGTCAGTCGTGTAGCGCCCATCAGGATGCTTTATGGTGCTTATGTGTTCAGTGTCCTTTTTAGCCATAACTCGATGGAGTCTAGCAGCTGTGTTAGTGCATTCAACATCTTCACAGAATTTTCCCCAGGAATTCAGTTTGGCAGACCTGATTTTCTTGTTGTATTCATTAAGTTGAGAGCGATACGTGTCCCACTCCCCTGTCCTTTTGGCTCTGTTAAAGAGTCGTCTTGTGAGTTTCTTTAATCTCGAGAACTCTGGAGTCCACCAGGGTACTCCCTTATTGTCCTTGGTCCTTCTGAGAGGACAGTTTTCCTCAAAAGAGGTCACTATGGCCCTTGTGACATTCGAGACCAGGCTGTCCAGACTTAGCCAGCTAGAGCCAGTCCTGTCGATGATGGATAATCTCTCCCGCAGAGAGATTTTGTAGTTGTCCCACTCTGTTAGCTGTGGTATACGCCTTTCTCGCAACATTGTTATGGGCACTGTAAACTGGAATCTGATATGCCTGTGATCTGACATTGAGGTTTCGTCAGATACATGCCAGTTTCCCACCCAGTTTTCGGCCCGTTGGTTGCCAAAAGTTAGATCGAATACTTCCTGCCTCGATCTAGTGACAAAGGTAGGCTTGCTACCTGTATTGAATAGGCTAAAATTTAGGCTGGAGAATACCTCTAACAAGTACTCACCTCTTATGTTAATGTCTGTACTTCCCCATACTGTGTGGTGGGCGTTGGCGTCGCATCCGACGATAAGAATCGCCTTGTTTCTGCCGCAGAAGTCCGCCAAACTTTTAAGCTGTGATGCTGGAATCTCCCCATCTCCAGGGAAGTATGCTGACACCGCAACGAGCTTCGTTTTGGTGTCGTCGTCTAGTGTGATGCAGACCGCAGTCAGATCACTGTTACTGTACTCTATAAGATATATAAAGTTTATACTGTTTCTGATTAGTATACAAGCCCAAGATCTGCTCGAGCTAGTATCATATACAACTGAGGACCCGCTTACCTTGAGTCCCTTTATGTCTCCACGTACTTGCCAGGGTTCCTGAATAAGAGCTACGACCAGGCCATCCCTGGCGAACCTGGCAACTACCGTATCCGAGGCTGTGATGGCGTGGTGCAGATTAGCCTGCAGCACGCCCAGGGATACGTTAGTCATCAGGTTCATGGCTGTCGTCCACGGGTACGATCCGTCCTTTTTGCTTCGTCGAATCCCTTCCTCAGTCTCCATATGGATTATGGTTTCTGAGAGAGGCGATTGGACATCGTCTTCCTCTGTGCTTGCGAGGTCCTCGTCAGTTGTTGGCCCGACCTCCTCGTCCGCTGATAGTTCGACCATCTCCTGCTCGGTGGGAGCTGTCGGTGGATTCCTCGATTCGACTGAGCTCTCAACAGCAGCGGGAGGTTTAGCATTAGTCTCGCGCTTCCAAGTTTTAGGATGAAGAGTGACCCTGCTAAACTTGTAGTTTAGGCTGAATTCAGCCTTGACGATTGCCGCAAAGGAGATCGGGTATATCGAGAGCGTGGCTGAAATACCTTCGCCCTCGCGTGTCTCACGGAGCACCCTCCAGTCCTGAATGTGGAGCCCATCGGGCTAAATCCTTCCTGGCAACATCTCGAAAAAATACCGGCGTACAGAGGGCTGCGCCCACAATACGAAGGTTTTTTTTAGAATTTTGATGCATAGAGAAGATTTCTTGTAAATATATTTTATAAGCAATTAATAAGAATTGGGCACAACATTAATGAAATGCTTCCTGTAAATCTATTTTTGGATTGGTCTGAATAAATGCGTTCCAGAATGAACGGCTAGCGCCTTTCATTCTGTTCCACCTCTAATTAGACCAATCCAAAAATATATTTACTATTTATTCAGTTTGTATAACAGTACTCCAAGGAAAATCTACAGGCATTTTTCGATTTAAGATTTCTGATCGCCTTAGAGCAAAAAGAGATAAGGATGGCTTGGCTTTATATATGAACTGAATTATTAGCTGTAAATTAACTGTTACTATTCTTTTAATCAAGGAAAAGCAACTTATATGAAATGAGTCCATTGTGTCCCCTGACATAAGAGCCCACGCAAGCTTTCCTATGAGTATTGAACAAGTATACTTTTGCAGCTATTCAGGGACACCCTGTTAACTTGGTCCTACAAACTTAAAAAATATTTGTGGTAAACACTATTACCATTCTATGCATTTCCACCAAATTTCATGTTCATTATTTCATCAAGTTAAAAGATATGCACTGAAGAAATACTTAAGAGGCTTGTCTTGCATTGGCTATATTTCCGGTTTGGATACAGTTCTTCGAATGAAAATTCGTAGACATATTTATGTAATTTTCTAAAAACCCTTAGCAGAATTTTCATATTTGGAAACCTAAGAGGGGCTACACACGAACAACTTGAAATTTTACAAATTTACTGTTATTTACTTTTCCTTAGCACAAGTCAACAGTCTTAATAATTAACGTATATAAGACCATACAATCTTTGTGCAAAGTTGCATATCGATCCCTATAACGGTTTAGAAAAACGGAGGTCGAAAAAAAAGCTGATATGAGATGTACTCGTTTAGATCTTTGATTTGAATACCCATACGTCAATCTCCGATAAAAACTAAAAAAAGTCGACTTTTTTCAAACGTTCGGGACACCCTGTTATCTTCTTCCTACCAACTTCTTAGGTATATGTGCCAAAGACTGTAACCATTCTACCCTTTCCTACCAAATTTCATGACAATCGGTTGAGCCGTTCGCGAGTTATTTAGTGAACAGACGGACGGACAGACGGACAGACGGATAGACGGACAAACGGACGGACAGACAAAATCGATTTCATAAAGGTTTTTTGAAAAAAAAAATTTCTAAAAATTCTAAAAACGAGTCCGAGATCTACTCGTGCGAGAAGTAAGATGAGTGTATATTCTATACCCATGTAAGACCTAGAAGTCACCCAAAACCTACGATAAAATATTCAATTTGAAGTTTTTTTTTGTAGAGGAGGAAGCGGTATATGAGTCGGATCTGGCGCGCGTTTTTAAATTTAAAAGGACACCCAAAAGGTACCATTTGACAAAAAATTGAAATTTTTCGCGACGCACGTTTTATCAAAAGATATGACTAAATGTAGTATTTAGTAGTAAGACCTATTCCACTTTCCATCCACTCAAATAAGGCATTAATCAAAATTTGAGGTCGCTAGCGATATTTTGTCGTTTTGGCCGAATTACAATATCAAGGAGGCATAGGGGAACCCTTAGTCCGATTTGGCCCAATACCGTCCCAGATTTTATCGAACAAACATTTGACCAAAATTGCAAACCGCTAGCTTCAAAACGTGGTTTACCGATTGACAGGGCTAAATCCTTCCTGGCAACATCTCGAAAAAACAAAGTCTTATCAAAATATTCAACACATCAAAATCTAGTGCATGAACTATCAAACTCTTCTATCGATGCAATAACAGGAAAGGTATATGCTATGAAGGGCAAATTTTGTTTTCTCTGAAAAACTTATGCGAGTAACCCGATTCGTAGAAATACTTAGATTTGAACGATTTTCACATAATTATTCTGCTTGAAACGTTGATAATTTTGAATTATATGCGAAGAAATTGATGAATTATAATGTTAGATGGATTCCCGCAAAGATGATAAGTAATAGTGGTAGAGCTAGTGGAGGCTTGTTTTTGGGTGTTAAAAAGGAATTAAATGCAAATGGAAATTCCTGCCCAAATGAATGGTGCAATGTTGTGTTGCCTCTATAGCGATTCACGATTTATTTAATTGAAAGTTATTATTTCCGTGCTAAACCTTTAGCACTAAACCTTAGCACGAAAATAATAACTTTCAATTAAAAAAATCGCTATAGAGGCAACACAACATTGCACCTTTCATTCAATGCAACGATTCCGGCAATACAAAACTCAAACCTGAAAATCCTTCCCAAACTTGTGTGGAAAGAAGAGTTCGAAACACATTATAAAATGAATCTGACAGATATCTAACATGTACCCCTGACATGAACGTGGAACGGATTATTGAAATAATCCGGGATATGCCATGTGAAGGTAAATCAGCAATATAAACTACATAGTATGCAGAAAGCAACGAGAATTCTACAAACAACAAGCCGAAATGTTGGCTGACTGCACAAGTTCGAAGGAGTTCTGGAGAACAGTGAAGCGGATAACTGGGGATGATTTTTATACAATTGGTAATGAAATCAACGTGAACATACTTGAGGCCTATTTCCGCCAGTTGCTTCAGAGTGTTAGCAGCGATAATACTATCCAATTTCCCAGACCTAACTGCACACACCCGGGTCTTTATACAACGATAACCACGGAAGAAATAGTACTTGCAGTACAACAGATTGCAAGATCTTGTAGATATTCTCCGTAAAGAATTCAATAGGATCTTCAACACTGGCGATGTACCAAGCAAATTTCGGGAGTCGGTAATTTTTACGATTTTTAAGAAGGGCGACATGGGCGATCCTGCGTGTTATCGGGGAATTTCCTTCCTGAACGCTTTAGGTAAAATTTTTTTATTTGTGCTATTGACACGGTACACTGTAAAAACAAGGTTGAATTTTACATCGAAAATTCGTTGAATTTTACACCTTTTTTCTCGCAAAATTACAGTAAACGTTTATTTTTCAACCAAATTTCTAGTAAACCCACAAAATAGTGTAATATTACACAGATTTTTTAAAATTTCTCTATTTTGGTGTAATTTTACACCACATTTGTGCCATTACTTTATTTTTGTGTAATTTTCATGTAATATTGCGATTTTGGTGTGAAAATTACACCTACATTTGTGTAAAATTGAGTGTGCTACAATACTTTTGTGAATTATTGCATTTTCCTGTATCTGTCAAGAGGCTTGTTCTGTGTGCACATAGTCTGTTCCGTCCGAAGTGCTTTCGTGTGAGCATCATATTATTGTTGTTGTTATAGCGTTTTTTGATGTTGAACCGAAGAAGGGTGTGCCAGCTCTTGGCCGTTGGAATAACGACTAGCTCCAAGACGATTAAAATCGAAGAACCGGCTGCCGTAAATATTATTAATTAATTACATAAACCCAGATGTAAATTTACATTTTCGCCGGTGTAAATTTACAGTTGTTCCAGTGCAAATTTGCTTATTTCTGATTTAAATTTACATAATTCTAAGAGTAAGTTTACTTATTTATGTAAGTAATTTGGTAGTAAATATTTACACCGTAAAGTGTAAAATTACTCTCGCTCATATCATGGTGTAAATTTACTACTATAATAGAAGGAAAAAAAGTTTCCTCCTATTATTGGAGTAAATTTTTTTACAGTGTAGATCGACAAGCACAATGTACAATAATGGAATATCAAATAAATTTGGACACATTCTCGAGAATCTCTGCGAAAACTCAAGCGCTTCGGTTTGGAACAGAACACATCTTTCCGAATCATTTGCAACAACAGTGAGAGTACGACAAGGCTGTAAACTCAGACCCGATATATTTGCAGTTTTCGTCAACGATATTTTGGACGATATGACAGGCGGAGGAGACGCTTTTGGTATACGGTTGAAAGGCCTGTTATACGCGTAACAATGTTAAATTAGACCAATCCAAAAATAGATTTACTATGTATGTATCCAGTTTAAATAAAAGAACTCAACGGCTAACACTCAACAGACGAACAGACGGATGGACGGACAAAATCGATTTCATAAGTTTTTTGAAAAATTCTAAAAAAAAAACCTAAAAACGAAAAACCAAAATGCCAGAGAAAATATTTTCAATATTAGCATAATCAATTTCAAATAACCTTTTTTTAACACATTTAAGAAAGCTTACAGATGCTGTTACTGAAATTTCTCACAAAGCGTTATGCGGTCAGTGGTTATGCGACTCCCTATTTCTCATTTCAAATGAATTTCTTCGGTAGCTCAATATTTATTCCTGGCACTCATCAGACCTAAACAATAACTATAGATCTCATCTTCCGAAAATCAAAGCACGGCATATCGCATATTTAATGAATCAAAAAAATTGTATGCTTCGTCCTCTATGTGAAAATTAGGTAGCTCCCTTTGGCAAAAATTAGGGATCATGCAATGTCCTTCTGGTGAAAAGGGGAGGTGGAGAGGTGTAATTCTCCAATTTGTATCTTTTTTAAAGAATTACCTAATTAGCACATTTGCTTTTCGAAAGTAGGGCGAGTGCTAACATCACATACGTAAAATTTACGTATGGCCTCCAAATATATAGCAATTATAGCTAGCTACTACGGTGTCCTGAAAGTTTGGAAATTTTAGAAATATACTCACGAATTTCTGAGTTATCGGAAAATTTCGATTTTGCTTTATCCACATATACTGGGCATCCCCAACGAGCTCTCGTCTTCACAATTTCCCTTTTCTGGACATATAACTGTGTTGAGGTGTTCCGGCCAGAAAAGCGGCGATGCTAGGTCTTCCGTGACTCCGAAAAGTTTGGGAGCCACTGATCTAACCCAATATAAAGCTCTGTTACTCCAAGCACAGTATCGATAATTTGTATGAAAATTGGAATTATGTGGATTCATTCACCGTAGTAAAAAAGCCAAAATTATTTCAGGACTAAGTTTTTTTGCACTAAAATTTTCCGAAAAAACGGCTAATTTGAAGTGTAATAAATACAGAAATTGTTATTCTGAAATGCAACATTTGATAACCTTAAAAGTATAAGCAATCTTGCAAAATGATCCCCCCCCACCTCCCTCCGAAAAGCTATCTACGCCACTGTTAGGTCCCAATTAATATCGGCAGCTAAGGCTACGAAACTCTTAGAACCGTAAGTACAGCCTACGTCGTCAGCAAAAGCAGTTAACTCTCCCTTAACATTTTTGGTAAAATAAAGAATTTATATAAACAAGGAATAAAATCGGACCTAAAACGGAGCCTTGTGGAACACCCAAGAGTAAATATTTTATTTCACATCGAGTTTCCCCAATTTTTACACGTTAATGTTAATACCTATTAGTCAAAAGAGACTTAAACCAATCAAGAATAAAACCACGAAAACCCCTTCAGTGGATTTATTTTGTTGAAATCCGAATTGTAGAGGACTGAAGAATTAAGAAAAGATAAGACACGTTTCTTGATAATTTTTTCAAGGCAAGCAAAGTATTTCAGGATGTATGTACTCTCAGGTACGATCGGCAGACCTCGAGCCAGCATTATCGATATAATTCTTTCGTTGGTGAAGGCGGCAGTGGATGATTCGCAATGAATTTTGCTGTCGCTGTATTCGAAAATAAATTTCATCCGGAATTTGCGTTTCGAATGGAATGAACTGCTGTATGTATCGGTGGATGTGTGAAGGAAGAGGAAGTAACATTGATGGAAACATGCAATCTAGGTCCACATCGTCTATCAATGGATTTAAAAATTTGACTTAATTGGATTGATCATTTGACAAAACGAAACTCCATTTTATGGATTTTAGTCCATGGATTGACCGTGTGCGTACAACGTAGTACACACCCGCAAAAGTTTTGTGACCGACATTTGAGATGGAGCCCGCATTTGGATTTAGAATTAATTTCTGTTCGTATATATGGATGGGAGGAAACAGTTAAAATTTGTGGGGCAATTATGGGCATGTGTGGGTTATGATTCTGGGGCTGCCCTCCTCAAAATAATACCCCTGTTTTCTCGGAGAAACACACGTCCAATCGATGTGGTAGAAATACTAATGTAATTTAGGGTCGCTGATTCCAAACTTGAGACAAAAAATCAAGTTTGCCCGCGCAAAAAATATTCTGGAAGAAATTTTCGTCTAATCGGTGCGCCGGCCGACGCGGTTCGATTAGTATTTCCGGAGGAAACCGAGGTACCCTCTGGTTTGAGCACTAAAAAATCGCCGCGGATCCGTGACGGAAATTTGGCGTTCGCGTCAATGTGAAACAACAGTCCGAAAAATAGGTAAAAACGTTCCTACTTACTATGCATGTGGCTCTGTGCTGTGACGTGAATACTATAATATTCGAGTAGTCGCCAATTATTATTATCATTGGGCGAGGCTATAAAACACAACGTTCGCGCAACGTTACCATGGGCGTAGCCAGGATTTCGGTCAGGGGGGGGGCAAGCCCAAAATTTTTTTAACATCATGATATTCTTAGGAGCTGAAATTTCCGGTCGCAGAAATATTGTTAGCATATTTTAGAGTAGCCTGGCTTGTGGTTCGATTGAAGCAGAGGGTCATGGATTCCAGACTCACCGTGAACGAATTCATTTTATGGTGTTTTTCGAACTCACGACCTACGTGACGGACTATGATGTCGCTCAGATTGTAAACAAGTATCCATTTATGGGGATAAATAACATTGCTGGGCGTGCTGTTGATCTCAACACCTCATCAAAACAGCAGTTTAGATCTTGGAAATTGGATGTCACTCACACATCTGCGGCCCTAGTTTACTGGGTGCCACGCATGTTATTTCTTTTTTTTTTGCTAATTTTAGAGTAAAAGTTTTAAAATGGAGATGAAAAAGATTTTCTTCTGCATTATGATTACATTCAACTGGCCTCCAATATCTGCCTTTCAGAGCGTAGTTTGTCTATTTCAGTGCATTTTTTGTATCTCGGACTTCCACTTGCGAAATCGGTTTGTTTCGTCTGTCACTTTCATCTTAGCAAATTTATAAATCCTTTATTGATTGAAATATGGTTAACGGTTTTAATGAGACTTCCTCTAAATTTATCAAAGTATTAACAGTGGCTAAATTTTATTGATGGTATGATTCAGCTAGAAAATAAATTTTGATTTAATAACTTGAAATACCCGCTCTGTGGCTCATTTGGTTGAGTCGCACTCTACGATGCTAGTAATATAGAGGTCCGGAGATCGAATCTCGGCGTGGTTCAAAATTTCCGTACATGTAAATGGAAATATATAGTGCTTACAACATTATATTTATACACTCCGAAATTATATGCAATGTAATGTTGATTCGAAATTACCTATAAACGGCTGAGTTAACGCACAAGGGGCTACGGTACTGAGAAGAAAAAGAAGAACTTGAAAGACACTGAAATATGAGACCCGTTCCTTACAAAATCCTTAACCCTGGAAGGCCATGCTTATTTTGAGTACGGAAAGGTCATGCTTCGTCGATTCGACGACCCTCAACTCTGACGCTTCATAAAAATCACCCTTTCTCAAAATATTACTAAAATTTTACAAATTTTCAATCGCTAGTTTATTTAGAATGGAAAGACATCGATTTTGAGTAATTTTGAAAGGAAATTGATTTACAAATTAAATTTTCTTAATTCAATGTTATTTGGCCCGAAATATAAAACACTAAATTTAAAAATGAGATAAATAAAAATTTAACGTCGATATAATTCAAAAAAACGTGCTCGAATCATAAAACAAATATTCTAAACGTACTAGGAAATTGGGTTTAATGAATGAGAAGCTCATGTATATACAAGAGGCACAGCGATCCATTTTGGGGTTCCAACACGGGTTTTCTTTCAGTTCACCTATTGCGGTTCTTACAGTGGATTGTAGAATTATTTACAGTAAATTTTGGAATATCTTCTCTCCGAGTTCCCTTGATTAATTCTAATTTTATGTACGATGGCTAATTTTGACATTGAGTGCCTTGGAGCCGATGGAGTTCGAAATGCAATCTTCCTAAAATGAGGAAGAATTGTGAGCCATTTTCCTGATTTGTCCTATTTTGTCCTAGTAAATATCCATAATTTTTGAAAAAATAGGTCCCACATTTCAAAAATAAACATATTTGTTATGAGCTAGTTGTATGGACACAGACTTATCGTCGAATCGACAACCAGCCATAAGAAATACTGGAGTTCTAAAAGTTACACAAAATTCATCCTTTGTCGTTTCGATGACAACGATTTCCAATAATCCAACTCCAACCTACCCTGCTTACTTCGTCTAGCCGCAATGTACCCGGCAAGTACATCGGCACGGTAAGTGCTGTACAAAAACTTAGCTCCAAATAATGAGAATTGTCATAAAAAATGGGATAAATTTGATGATGCGTAGTCGATTCGACGAAGCATGACCTTCCGGGGCTAACAAAGCAAAGCTGTATACCATTTGTAACCCTTTCAGATGAAAATAAGTTGAATTCCACTAACCTCCCGAAGGGACCTAACGGTTGAAATTGTGTAGCCATGAAATGAAACAGGAAATATGGGATCCACGTAGCCACAGTAGCACACTCACAACACAAGTGAAATGTGTGTGCTGGTACGCAGCCTCTGTCAGTTATGAGAGGCCACTTGGAGCGGTAAAAAAGGCAACTGCTGCGCCAGCAGCAGAAAATTTTTGAAAATGTTGTATAGTGCAGCGATTTTTTTTACTACATCGATAAGGTTTTTTTCACCATCTTCATCGACCAGGGGGGGGGGGGGGCGACCGCCCCTCCCTGCCCCCCCCCCCCCCCCCCCCCTGGCTACGCCCATGAACGTTACCTTTAATTTCAAATCAACCGGCCGTTACGGATCAGAAACTTCTCCCTACAAACCGATCCCCTAAGCGCTTAGGGGATCTGTTTGTAGGGAGAAGTTTCTGATCCGTAATGGCCGGTTGATTTGAAATTAAAGGTAACGTTGCGCGAACGTTGTGTTTTATAACCTCACCCATTGTTTCCATGAGTTTCGTTGAAGGTGATTATTGCAAAGTAACGAATATAAAGTAACGATTACTCGGAATAAAAGTAGCGAATATCACTGATTTTTGAAATTTAACTAAAGTTGACAGACATCACTGCTTCGCATTGCATCTCCCGACTTTTCTGTTAGATATTCAGGGTAGTAGTTCACATATTATGGCACCGCCGTCTATATATTAAGGCCGCAATGTAGACTCGTAAACGTCAAATCCGCAGTTGAAATTGCATTGCATTGTTGTTGCCTCTTATGACATTGTTGTTGTTTGCCCGTGTTCGACGAACAATTCAATACGGATCCATGACGTCGTTGTACAGCTGAGTTGCGGCTATGATATATCTAGATGGCATTGATTATGGCTATAGTAAAATAAAAAAATAAAAATTGAAAGTTGAAATTGAAAACTAAAAACTGAAAGTTGAAATTAATAAATAGAAAATTGAGAATTTAAAATTTTTTAAAGATATAGTCCTGTGCATTCACCGCCACCTTCCATATACAAATCCTTAAAAATCAAATTCAATTAAAATACCCAAAGAATAACAAATTCTCCCAAAAACTAAACTACAAAAAAAAGTTGAAATATCTACATTTTACATAATTTTAATATTTTTTATTAAATGCTGTTAAAATATTTTGATAACAAAATTCAATATACAAGAACTCCTCTACGTCATTCTACGTCGATAAACTCAACAACAAAGCCGTACCACGCCGTATCCAGAAATCAGCATCCTCATTTCCGGCATCCAAATCAACAGCAATTACAAATGATCCAGCTCGTATCGAATAATAATAGCAAGGACACTGATAAACGCCACGACTCTGCCGTCTGACATCATGTACCGGTGTAAATTGAATAACAGGCATCGGACATATCAGTTCCATAATTCGTGGTTGACTGAGTGATTGGTTTTTACGATTCCATCCGCCACCTTCCAGATAAAATCCGCCCACATAGATACCATCTTCTTGAGCCGGCCGCTCAACGGGAGCGTTTTCTTCCACCATAACGGTAAACTTCCACGACAGCGCATCAATTGGGGTTCGCGTTGCTCGCGCACTTGTTTGCAGAACGGCCGTAAGAAATCCGGTTGGAAAAGTGTAGGCTGCTAGCCAGAAAATCACAGGTGGCTGTAAAGTTTTGGCCCAGAATGTAAAATATTCCATACGTTGTACAAGATCACGGACCCATGATCCGAGCGGTTTGAGCGAAGGATATGCTAAGAATGAGTTTGGAATTTTGGAATATTTTGATTTTGTGTACACAAAAACGGGAGAATTACCTCTGAGCCAATTTTGCGGAACTCTTCCGTCGGACAGTGCATTATAAATATCTTCCAGTTCAGCGCTCATCACGACAAGTCCTTTGATTGCCCGCTGCAAATCAATCACGCCAGCTTTTATATGCCTAAGCAAGCTGTTGTATCTTTCGATTTCTTGCAAAAGGACGACATCCAGTGGTCGCTTAACAGCACCGATATGCTTGGAAGTTTTAGCATAGTCTATCAAAGCCGGCACTTTTGTAGCAATGTCTTCGGCGAGTCGAAGAATATTTTCGTCCTTGCTCTCACCTTCGCTGGCGACAACTCCATGCAGTGAAACCAGCGTTTCGAACATGTCATTACTTTCAGTTATCTGAGATGCAATATCAGCGTTAGGATGCTGACCGTATGCTTCCGGCTTGTCCATGCCGGGCATTAATTGAATATTGTCGGTGTAGGATTGAAGGTTACCGTCGGAGGGGATGTAGTAGGTCGTAAGAGATGACAGCCTAATTAAATTCGAAGTCGATTAGCAGCATATTTAAGTAATTTAAATTTTAACTAATATTTGGGAACAGCTGTTCTAAAATTTACGGATATTCAGCGATAATCTCAGTGAAGTTAAGATAGTACTTACTTATAATTAGACACGTTCAATGCATTGTCGTTGAAATATTGATTGATGTAGGTTGTCAAAAGCCGTCGATCCCAATCGTCTGTCACGTGCCCGCCATAGTTAATGCCGGCTATTAGGTACTTGAGCGCATCCCAGGGTGTCTCAGCATATTCGTTCAGGTATAGCGTCAGCAAGTTTTCCGAAACCTCGAAGTCCGAGTCATTGAAGCTGTACACTACATTCCAGCCCAGTTGCTTGAATTTCTTGCGCTCCAACAAAACCGTATGAAAGAAGCAGAGAGAAAACAACAGTTTCTTATACTTCTCCCTCGCTTCACACTTTTCAAACTGCTCCTCCGTTATAATATTATACAATCGCTTCATATTAGCCTTAATCCCACTCGGTGGCTCCGTGGTCATTTTAATGCCCGCCTGTAGAATCGATATCGGAAAATCTGGATGAGGACTTGAGCTTAGCCATAGGCGAAATTTCTTATGAATTTTCTCCGATTGCAGCGTTTCAACGATTTTATCAAGCTGCGGCATCCAACTCAACGATAAATGACAATTGGCCAGGAACACCCAATTTCCCTCTTTGATTCCTTGCATTAACATTTTTGTGGCGATCGGTGCCTGGCCTTGTCCCAAGCTTAGTGAATGTAGTCGGGCGGACATGTTTTGTACTTCGGCCAGTTGAACGAGAGCCGAGGTTGGATCAACGCCCGGCGATAGGACGAAAATCAGCGGAACTTGTGGTAGAGATTCTTCGAAGACGGCTTTCAAATCCAATATGGGTGGATCGACGAAATTTGGACCGAGAATTCGTATGATAAAGGCCGACATGCATGATGCCATTCGGTCGAGACGAAGACAACGAACAATGAGCATTTTTTGGAATTCACTACAGACGTCGTTCCAGTCGCCGATTAAGGGTTCATTTTCGGGGCTAGTGGAGAGATACCAATCTGCAAGGGAGTATGTTTTGTAAAAGTTTTTCATGAAATCCAGTGAAATCAAATTCAATTGTTTAAAAAGTATCAATTCAGAATCCACTTATACTAGTGTGGCAAGTGTAGGTGTTAATGCGCTCGCCTTTGTAGCACAGGGTTGTGGGTTCGAATATCACCGTGAGCAGATTCAGTTTATGGTGTTTTTCGAATTCACGACCCATGTGACTCACTTTAATTTCACTCAGATGTTAAATGAGTACACTTAAATGCATATGCAAATTCTGCAGAGCGTGCTGTGGATCTCACCACGTATAGCATAGAAAGAACTCGGAAATTGGATGTCACTAGCACATCTGCGGTTTTGGTCTAATGTTTGACTACTGCACCAGTTTGTTTACTCCACTTCTTCAATATTCAATACACGTTCCATGCGCTAAAACTCATTTTCAGCACTTAAGGTTTTGAAGAGGAAAATTTTTACCAAGTGATCTCCTTGACCCCAAGCTTTATTACCTTTCCATTCGAATTGGTTCTTCTCAAACGAGTCAGCGATACCATGAAATCCTGGCACTCTATCCAGCTCGGTGATGTTATCCCAAGCCGTTTCGGAGATCCATTCTAAAGCAGAAATGGAACTATTAGCTACAGAAAAAACACCACCAAGGACTAAAAAAAAACAGCTTACGTGGTGCCGGATTCGGAGTTTGTCCACCTCTATTCAGCACAATTCCGCCCTTCAACAAAAAATCGTACTCAACCAAATTCAATTTATCTGCCGTTTTCAAAATACTCGAACACATGTGAAACGAAAACAAGAGCTTGTGTCTCTCAAATAAGCCCCTGCAGGTTGTCTTGTACACGGCATACGTATGATACTCATTCAAATTCGCAATCCGTAGACTAACAACCGGATTCTTGATACTTCGCTCGATAGATTGACCAAAAAGCAGCACATAAGCGTTCAACGAAAATTCATACATCGGATCAATTCTGGACATGTCCATGAGAACAAAGAACAGGAGAGCAGCTCGCCGAGCTGCCGGTCGATACTCCTCTCTCGCTTGATCAATTTCCATCTCCGTGATTTCAGCCGTTGACAAAGATTCAGCCACAACCGCTGCCGTTTTACGTGATATTTGCAAGGTGCGAAAAAGCTCATCATCATCCAAAATAGAACCGCGCGATTCGTTCAAAAGTCGCAAAATTTCACTGTCCAGATTCACTAGTGTTCGCCGATTTTTGGCAATTGTCGTCACAAGATTGTCCTTTTGCTCCTCCAAAACTGGTCGCTCCTTACGCACGGTGATGGCAAGCAGTTGATCCTGCAAACCACTCTTCTTGATTGCGAAATTTACTAACGTAGTTTTGGTGGAGACTTCAGGCGGATAGTGGGGATTGCTAAGTTTGGTGGTTACATAGAAACGAAACTGGGAATTGTAAGAAATCATCTTGTCGTTGAATTTGATCATCTTTCGTCCGCCCTGAGTGATGATTTCTCGTTTCAAGATCGGATTGAGTAGGGGGTCCAGGCTTTCGCCGACATTCTGTAGCAACACTGGTTTTCCATACTGCAAAGCATTTTCCAGAATCCGTACATAGTCGGGCTGGCCAAAGTCGATGACTTCCAAAGAAGATTTTTGGAAATTCTTAATCCATCGTTGGGCCTGAGTTTGAGGATCAATCACGAGAGGCCAACGGGCGCTCTGAGTGACTAAGATACCATTTTCGACACTGAAATCATCCGAAGGAAGTCCTTGGATGTTCCATTCGCGAATCGTTACTGGATCAGAAATGAAGGAGGGTACACTGAAATCTTTTGAGTGGGGTATGGAACGATTCGTGACCTCTTTGAACCATATTTCTTGAAGTTCGGCACGGTATTTTGTGTCAAACGGACCAAGATAGCACAGAAATGCAGATGTCTGGAGACAATCTCCGACGAGCATGCCAAATGCAACGTCCAAATCGGCAACTGTCTTGACCCAACGTTCACGACTGTCGGCGAGACTTTCGACCAATTCTATTGCCCTTTCAACCTTCAGTCTAGGAAGAAAATTGGAAGAAATAATATCACATTAAGGCTTCCCTCACACGGAGTGACTATAGGTTACTCCTGCGGTCCAAAAGCTTACTGACATGATTCGACAGAACAGTCGCCTAGCTTTGGGATTGCGGAGAATAGAGTCGGCTCCTTTGAGCTTTGTCCATTTTGGCTCGCCCTATACAGTGCGATTAATAGAACAAGCAAAGCTCATTTCTGTGGAGAAAGTCCATTTTCTGTATAGAAAGCTCATTTTCTCCAGAGAACTCGGTAGTGAAACCTTTAAAAATAACTTTCTCCACAATGAGCGTTGATTGTTCAATCGATTGAATAATGTATGTCGCTCTTTAGAAACAGATTGAATTAAATACTTCAAATTTTCCATTCTATCAATAAGCTCAGCTTGCAAGGCGCTTTTCTCATTGAAGTCCTCCTGAAGCTTGGCCAATTTTGCATCCAATTCCGCGAGCTTATTTTCGGCTTCTTGTAACAGTTTCTCTTTGGACGCCAGCGCAGCCATAGCACCTTCCACAGCAAACTTTTTCGGTGCTACAACCCTAAAAAGAATTTGCATAGAATTTTGAAAAGTCCTTTGTCGTTGGATGGCAAATTCTACGATTTTTGCAATTTTTAACTTACCGATAAACCTTCGCATAATTCTCAATAGCTCGTATCCAAATCGAAAAAGACTTACACGCCACGGAAAATTCTTCAACCTTATCGGGTTCCAGTTCAGGATTCGTTGTATACGGAACGATTCGTTTCAGAGTCTTATCCGAAATATTGTCCTTGTCAAAGTTCTTCAAATCATTCAGAAAGTTCTGTTCTCCTAAAACCTTACGCGCCTCCGTCCACGAAGTGTCTTTGCCCAAGAGTATCATTACGCCTTCCACAACTTTCTCGATTTTATAGCTGGGCCGACCATAAGACTTCAGCTCGGTCAAGTCACGTTTATTCAACGAATCCAGCGCCTGAATAGCGGCATTGAACGCTGGCAGTGTTTTATCCAATTCTCCTTGAGCTTGCTTGGCCATAGCCATTGCTTCCCGTTTCTCAACCTCTATGACTTTCGCTTTGGCTTCAACTTCGGCCCGTTGAAGATCGGCTTCGGCCGTTTGAGTTTGAATGACAGCCAGAAATTTGTCACATTCTGCTTTGAGTTCAACGACCTTTTGTTGATTGACTTTTAGTTCTTCTGACATTGTGCCGACCTTGTCTTGTGTGTCCTGAATTTTGAAGAGACCATTTCTTAACGTGTTCGCATTTCGAGATATTTCCGCACGTTTACGCTGCAATAAGTCCTGAAAGCTCGACACAAGTTCTAGGTAATTGACGGGAGTTATGTAGGTGTGCCGTTTCATTTCAGCCAGCATTACGCTCGCCATTTGAGCAACCGATGAATGAATTATTGAGCACGCTTTTGCGACATTCTCTTGCAACTGGCTGTTTGAACTAGCTTTTTCCTTGTCTCCGTGAATTGTTGCCTCTAAATTACATTCGCCCAGAAATCTTTGGGCTACTTCAAGCAGAGCCTGTTCGGGCCAATCACCCATCCAGTTGATAGTTGTGCAGTTGATCAAAGCGGGATATTGACGAATTTGCTCACGAAACTGAACGCCAACCGGACTAAGGCATATGATCAAATGCAAGTTTTCTCTGAGAGTGTCCATAAAGAAGGAGTACATGGCATCAGTAGTCAGTGAGATGCCATGCTTCTTCGCTCTGGCTTCAATCTCATTTTTGATTTCTTCAAACTCGTCAGGTTTGAAAAGATTTATCTCACCCGTACTAAGCATATTGTTGATGATTTCCATAAATGACGGTTCAACGGCCTGCTCTCCCGTAAATAGAAATGAGGTGACCTTGTTCTCAACACCGCATTTTTTGTACAATGTTTTCAGATCCTCTCGAAACTCATTGGAATGATACTTCTTGGAGACTTCAATTTGGAAAATCTGTTGCTCAGCGATGTAAGCTGCCAACTTGCTGAGTATTTTTCGTCCAGTTCCGCCAATTGCAATAATCAGCATATTGCCACGAGGCTGCGAAATAACTCTTACGACTCGCGTTATGTGCTCAATCGCTTCTCTGAAGAACACCAGATTCACTGCAGCCACGCCTGGCAAGTGATTGTATTCGTCCAACTGAGTTTGCATAAAGTTCCTTAATGTCTGGATATTTGCCAGATCATCATAGAAACCTGAACTGCTAATAAAATCTCCAAATATCGGATGGCTCTTGTCCGGACAAATATTTGCCAAAGTTGTGTCAAATGATCGACCCAAAATTTCGCCGACCTGATGCTCGAACCATGCAAAGTCGGCTTTGTCAACCAAACGATCGCCGAAAACGCGGAAAACCTCATGCAACCATAGTCGGAGAAAGGCCTGCTTCGACGTATGACACTCTTCGTGACTACGCAAAAGTCCCTGAAACACTTTGGATATGTCGCGCAAATTGAACAAGTAGTGAATTTTTGTAGGAGTTGGTAGGAGTTTTGCGCTTACTTGCAAGTACAATTGCAAGGTTGCTGAGGTTAAAGGCGTGGCCAATTGTCGTGTCTCATGCACGAACGGTTTTAGTTTTTGGCTAAGCATTGTTCCGAATATTCGCGTTATGGTCTTATCCGTCGGAAAAGTCACGTTGATTATCGAAAAACGACATTGAGTGCGCAATGAGATTACTTGACGACCGCCTCCAGGCCGACCCATAGCTGCCATGAGGAGCATTTGTTTGATGTAGATGGGCTTTTGAGTTTTCCGATCGTACCAAAAACCGTAGTCGATCCATTGACGGATTAGTTCCAGGGGCGGCTGGGAACCGTAAGTGTCCTTGGCGGGCATATTGAAATCGTCCATGAAACATATCATGGATTTACCACCGATCGGGACGAAAACCCCTTTTGTTCGTTTCTCGGTGCGACTCTCAATTGATTCTTGAAGAGCGTTTGCTGTTGTCTGTAAAAAGGTGAAATAAATTCAGTAAAGTAAGCATAAGGTAACCGAGTGACAACACTCTTCAATAGTCAAAGAATTAATGCATCTTTTTCTGCAGTAATTCTTTAAGATCAGTCAGGTTTGGCGGAGCGGAAAGTTAAAAGCTTAAAGCTCACGATAACTGTTTACTCACCTGTGCTGAAAGGTTCAGAGCTAATAACGAATATTTCTCTTTACCCAAAATATTCACGACATTGAGAGCCGTCGAAGTTTTCCCGGTACCAACAGCACCAACCAGCATGACAGGATACTTGGCAGCCAGAAGATGTGAAACCAGAAATTCGTTTCGCACTGTATCCACAGTCGGTACAATAATCTTGTAAAAAGGAGTGCTGCAAAAAATATATATTTCGCGTTCAAGAAACCATAATAAATCATTAACTTACTCTGGATTGTATTTCCATTGCTTATCAAGCTTATCCACCCACGGAATAAGTGTCTTCTGCTTCGTATCAACATAATAATCATACACGGTGTCCTGAAGAGGAAATACTCCCTCCAGCTCTCGTATAAACGTATCAATCTTCGTACGCCCTTCTTCGTCCACTGTAGCACAAACGGACCATATCAGACAGAACAAGAACCACAACTTTGTCATTGTCTCCAGCACATCAATGTTTTCCGTCGTTATCCCATTTTCTTTGGTTGCAAAACAACCGAGCAATCGGCACAAGGCGACAACACAATTGATCTCTGCAGTCGCTACAGCTTCCGTACAATGTTTTCGCTTGAACTCCAAAACTTTTCCCAAATAGCGCTCAAAATGCTGACTAACGAGATTAACATATTCCGGCGGGCTTTGTTTCTGTAGCCACGATTCAACATACGGTTGCCAGCCCCAATTGTTATAGTCGTGATAAACCATACCGCAACGAGAAACCGTTGCTGGTGAGGCCACCGCTAAATCTGCCACCTCGAAAAGTAGCGAGACTTGAGCCGGCATTGTAATTCTCTCACTATTTATCAACGTCAGAATTTTATTATCATCCATGACAGAGTTCATATTTTCAATCCATACAGCATCGACCGGGCCATCGAACACGATCCACTTCTGCGTTGATGATTCATCGGCACAGGTTGTTCGCATTATGGCGCTGAGTACACCGTCTAGCCATTCGCCAGTTGAGAGGTTATATTCGCCGTAAAGCTCACCCAAATTCAGAGCTTTGGGATTGATTGGATAGACC
Organism: Microchrysa polita; assembly: GCA_949715475.1. NCBI lineage: Eukaryota > Metazoa > Arthropoda > Insecta > Diptera > Stratiomyidae > Microchrysa > Microchrysa polita. The sequence goes on from OX454415.1 coordinate 15,884,669, forward strand.
TGCACGTCAACCCAATTGACCTTATCGATTTTTTTCATACGACCGTAGGCTTTTTGCAGCGTCTTCCAAGTTGTTGTCTTGGCTGTTCCTGTCTCGCCCACTAGCATAACGGAGTGTCTAGAATTTTTAGTTTCAAACAGCTCAATCACTTTGTCAATTGCTATTTGAATAGGTTGCAGCTTATTTGCTTTAAGCTCATCGACAATTGCTGTCTTGAACTCCTTGTAGTCAACCGACGGTACGGAAACACCCGGAAATATGTCCGACATAATACCGACGAATAACGGTAAGTCGTTGGCGGTAAGTCGTGCCATATTCATATCCTTCATAGCGAGATAAACTGCTTGTTCTTCATCAATAGACGCACCCAGCTGCCGCCTTTTCAGCCCTGCATAGCGCAGGAGTGCTACCATCGATCTAAGTCCAAAATCGTAATGATTCTGTTTGGATAATTGTTGCTTTGCCAATTCGTACAACGTATACACCTTCCTTGCCAAACTTTTGGTATTTTGAAACCCATCACTAAACAACAGATTCTCAGCAATAATAATATTGTCCGGAACAATCATGCTGATTGGACGAAACATAGATTTTAGATTGTCTGGCAATTCAGTTCGGCCTGCATAGCCCGGATTCATGGTGATGAAGAGACCAACTGTTGGCTTTATTGAAATATCTTCTCCTTCGAAATTCATTTTGGTGAGCTTTTGGGTTAGCGCTGATAATATTGAGAGGATTTGCTGAGCGACTACCGACAGCACTTCGACGTTTATGCGATTGAATTCATCGAAGCAGCCCCAGCAGCCTGTCTGCGCCAATCCGGAGAAATTCTTTCCGATGCTTTTGTAGTCCAATCCTTCTGAACAGTTGGTGACAATCACCCACATACCCAAAGCTTTTCCCAGGTCTTTCACGGTTTCGGTCTTGCCAGTTCCTGCTGGGCCTTTTGGACTTCCGCCACGATGGAGGTGGAGAGCAGTTGTTAGAGTAATGTAGCATCTGCAGAAAATAACAAAGCTTAACCCTTGTGTATTTAAAAATAAATGTCAAATTACCTGTCCGTTAACGGTGTTATGACCAATCGGCCAGAGTTTCCAGTATATTCATAGCCGTAGTGATGTTCAGTATTCGTTTGTCTGATGAAACAGTTGTTCTGTTGCTTATCCCAGTAGAAGCGAAGTTGCGAAAACCACTCAAAATGCGAGACATCCATGCAATCTGAAACACAAGAAAGTTCATAATGTGTCTGGATCTATATTTTGGTAGACCTCACTGAGTTTGTACATTCGTTCAATTACGTCTCTTCCGTGAATTTCGATCGTTATTAGCGCATTGACTTTCAAACGAACTTGCTTGGGCTGATCCTTGCGACTCATTTCCGACAACATATCCAAAACGCGATTCTGTTTCTTTCTCAACTTTCTTAATGGCGACCGTTGTGCCATCTCTTTGCATAGCATGAGGCACCTTGTACAATTTTGAGTCCATTGAATCAAAGAAGTGATCAGACATAGCTGACCGGGCCACATTGTCAACCATTTATCGCGTTGCGGCGATATTTTCTTCAACGATAGACGGGTAAGGCGCAGCTTATCCTGCAGCGTTGCTTGCATTTTCTTCTCTAAATCATTGAGCCAAATCTCGGCCGGTCCGTCAATATACATCATTTGAACAAAATCCACATATTCTCCATCATCCGCAAGCATTCCCGGCGCTTCCCAACGCGTCGTTGTCTTACTCACGACTCGATCAAGCTTGAGTTTGTACAGATTGTCGAAAAGTTTCTTCAAATGAGTTTGTATCAAGTCGGGCTTTTTCGAGTTGCCCAGAATTTCGAGCAGATCATCGTTGGAAATAAAATAGAATCTGGGGAAAAGTTGACGTTTCTTCTCCAAATACACTTCAAGAGCTCGCTGTATTACTTCCAGCTGTTCGGCAAGTTTGATCAGCTTATCCAGCAAATAGTTGGGCGGTTTCAAATGAGTCGCCGCCAGTGCTGTTCCCGCATTAAACATTCCCGTAGTAATTGCACTCCATTTCACGGAAATTCCGTCGAATCGGGCATTTTCATCGGGAAGTTGTTTGCGAATATCTTCTCCGGAAAAGATGTTTTCCAAATACAACCACTGACGTTGAACGACGAGACATTGTTCCAGCGTTTCGTTGATATAGGAGAGCGTTTTCTCCCAGTAATTGACTTCGACGATAAAGGGCTCAACAAAGGGTGTGGCTTTCATTGTGGATATTTGCATAGCGTTTTCCTCGAGCACTTGAAAACAGTCATCCACGCTTTTGATGCGATAGATTCCCGTTTTGAAGTCGACCATTTCAATGGCAATTGTTTTCCATGCTTCGGCAATACTTTTGATGCCGTTTTCGATTTGAAGCTCCATCGTTGCAGCATTGGAAATATCTTGAATCATTTCCGAGTGGAATTGAAAATCCATGACGATGATTGATTCTAGATTGAATTCAGCGGAGTTTTCGTCAAAGTTTCTAGAATTAAGGTGGAGATGAATTTCGATTTTTCTAGTTTTTCAACAACTTATTGTAAAGTTATAAAATAGTAGTGGAAATAAATGTCCTGTAGGACTCCTTTAAATCTAACGCGCACGTCGAGAGCGTTCTATTGTCGTTGTCAAAATTTCAAATGTTCCTCGACTTCTTCTGAAAATCTTCCCGCGCATCACTGAATGCAATGCGAAGAAGGCTTTAAGGTATCTGGAAGCCCAAATTGATGAGCTCCACATCGAGGACTGGAGGATGCTAGGCGAAGTACGTGAAGGTGAAGGCATTCGGGAGCTCAATACTCAAACACAGCGACAAGTTAAATACTACAAGAAGGCCAAATGGAACGAGCACCTCAATGACTGTAACCTTAATGAAGGTGCCAGTAAGTTATGGTCCACTGGCCGTGCCCTTTCGAACCCCACAAAAGATAAGGGCAATATAACCTTCGGCAAAAAAGAAACAAGCAATCCTCTTCAGTGTGCGAGCCAGTTCAATAAACAATTTATTGAACATCCCAAGTCCGATGGCCTCAAGCGCAAAATCAGAAGACGGATTCGCAGCCGAATTGTTGACTCCGTACCAATTTATACTCCGGACCAGGTTAAAACAGTCATTGAGAATGCAAAAAATTCTAAGGCCCTTGGACCAGATGGCATTTCAATGGCCATGCTCAAACATCTTGATCTTCTTGCCATTGGGTATCTCACGGCAGTCTTTAACTTGTCAATGTCTACGCTCGCCATCCCCGACATCTGGAAACAAGGTCGCATAGTCCCATGCCTTAAACCAGGGAAAAGTGCCAAACTAGGAACTTCCTACAGACCGATTACGATCCTGTCACCTGTAGCAAAGACGCTGGAAGCCCTCATCCACCCCACTCTCGTTTCACATGCAAAGCTAGATCCCCATCAGCACGGATTCAGACGCATGCATAGTACAACCACCGCTCTGGACGCGATCACTACACGTGTAAGAGACGGACTAAACCACAGTACACCTTGCCATAGAACCATCATGGTGGCGATTGACCTATCAAATGCGTTTGATAAGGTTAATCACTCCATGCTTCTGGCAAACCCCCTCAATATGCATGTTCCGACTCAAGAGATAAGATGGATTACCAACTATCTAGCTGGTAGGCAATCTTTCACCGAGTTTCGAGGCAGTCGTTCCAAACTTAGAAAGATCAAATTAGGTGTTCCTCAAGGTGGGGTTCTCTCTCCCACCTTGTTTAACATCTACATGGCCGGTCTCCCAACACCTCCGGAAGGCATTGAAGTTATTTCTTATGCCGATGACTGCACTGTACTCGCCACGGGAGCGGATAGGGATGTCATGCGCGAAGATATCAATAGATATTTAGCGCGACTAGAAGCCTTTTTCCATAGCAGAAACCTAACCATCTCAGCGTCCAAATCGTGTGCGACCTTCCTTACCACCTGGTCAGGTGATTGTAGGTGGCCGGTTGGGGTACGTATTGGCAACAAACCAGTTCCTGCTGTTGCAAATCCAAAAATTCTCGGGCTTCACTTTGAGAAAATGATGACTTCAGCTCATCACGCGGAAGCGGTATGTGAAAAGATGCGCAGTAGGAACAAAATTCTTAAAGCACTGGCTGGTAGCACCTGGGGCAAAGATAAAGAGACTATGCTAGCCACTTACAAAGCGGTGGGTCGAGCAGCGGCTGATTTTGCGGCGCCAGTTTGGTCGCAAGGTCTCTGTAACACAAGCTGGAAGAAATCCAAGTCTGCCAAAATGCTGCTCTACGCACAGCTACAGGATGCCTTCTGATGTCTGCCCAGGACCACCTACATCAGGAGACACATTTGATGCCAATACGTGACACAATCGACTACTTACAAAACAATATTTAGTAGGTTGTTATCGAGAGGATCATCCTAATCATAACCTTATGGACAAAATTCCCCCTCCACGCAACATCAAACGTGGCCTTCGTGACCTTGAGAGAGAGGTCCAGGGTTACAAAAGGGATCCTTTCGATGAAGATTCATACCGGGCTGCCATTGCAATGATTCACACTGAGGAAGTGAGTAGGTCTATTGCGAGTTTAGGTACGAACAGAGTCCTCTCTCCCACCACCTATTTCGCCTGAGGAGATTAGGCTCCCGAGAGCCACCAGAGTGACTTTAGCCCAACTTCGGTTAGGCTTCTGCTCACGCCTCAATTCGTATCTATCTCGCATAGACCCAAATATACAAAACGGATGCCCAAATTGCGCTGGCACGCCACACGATGTAGCCCATTTGTTTCAATGCCCAGCTGCACCCACTAATCTCACCCCCTCTCACTATGGGAAAACCCCATTGCAGCTGCCACGTTTTTGTCCCTGGAGATTACGGACAAAAACGACGACGAACTATAAAACGAGTCCATATAGATACACAGCGGTTCACACCTTTCTGTACCGCTAAAAGAAGAAGAAGAAGGTGAAGGCATCTTGGCAACCCTATCGATCGACCCGGTGTCCATTGCCGAAATTATTTTGAATTCAGTCTGAACTATAAGTAAGCAGGTTCACTCTCCATTCCAAAACCTAGAAACACAATAAGCCAGGGAGCGACCCAGCTTAGAAAAATCCAGCCGTTGCTGGAAGTTCAGTCACAACGAATAACCCACCGTACACTGCGAGTGATCAGTACACCATCGCAGCACTAGCAGATGTGCAGAAGATGACGACGTCCGAAACGGTGAACCACATAAAAACCGAGGAATCGGTATTCAGCAACACCTCAGCACTACAGCGAGCCCGAGGATGATGTGTCGGATGTGATATCACACTGTCCGGGAAGCACGAATGTTAATATGAGTGGAGAGAGTACCTATTAGAATCTATATCCAGTTTAAAGGTTGATCCACACTTTCGGTCATCAGTCACAGTCTCAGTCATTTTCCATACAAGTTGACAGATCAGTTAATTGATTGACTGATAATCTGTCAACTTGTATGGAAAATGACTGCGACTGATGACTGAAAAGTGTGGATCATCCTTAAATTTTAGCATTTTAACCGATGTAACAAACCTACCTTTGTAACTAGGCGAGACGAGAAGTACTCAGCCTTCCTTAGGCAACCTACGGGCTGGAAACTCGATCACAAATTGGCATGTGTCTTAACGAAACATCGATGTCCTAGCGGGGCCCACTCCTAGATTGCGAGAAAGGCGCATACCACAGCAGGGAGTGAAGTAACTACCAAATCTCTCTGCACATACTATCGATAGGACAACTTCCATTTGGCTTAGTCTGGACAGCTTGGTCACCAACGTCAAAAGCGCCATTAGACCTTATACGAGGAAAACTGCACCCTTACAAAGGACTGAGCTCCTGATTTATCGCGGTTAAGGAGCGGCTAAGAATAAGACTCTTTAAAAGAACAGGAACCGCTCCCAACTTCATGAACACAATAGGAAAATCAAGTCTGCTAAAGTGAACACGTCACGTGGGTCAATTTTGATAGATTTGTCGCATGCACTAACACAGCCATGAGACTCCATCGAGTTATAGCCAAAAACGACACTGAGTACCTAAGTACCCGCAGAACCCTGATGGGCGACACACAACTGACGCCAATATGAACGGCTACTCCTCAGAACCCACTTTCCGGGATGCCCTATACTGCGTCTAATCCTCCAGATCATAGATGAGCACATTAGAAAAACCACACTGATAAGAAACCCGCTAAGCCGAAGGCATGTTGCTTACCAACCACTGAATATGCGCTGGACAGACCAGCAGGGGAAATCGAAAAGACTTTTGAAGCCGATAATACTCTGCCTTCGATGGTGCTTGGTTTCTGACGGCCTTTTGTGGAAGCTCACGTCAAATTGCTTCTCTATTCGGGGTATGTTGATGATGTGATTATAGGAGTTAAGGATTTGTCAGAGGAAATACTACTGAATATACCCGAACCAGCACTAAAAATAGTACAAGATCGGTGAGAATGGAGTCCTAGACAACCTACCCAAGGTAATCATCATACCCTCTTCCAGAAACAGAATACCAACTCCCCTCTAACAATTTTGTGTCAAATTAAATACCTTGGTGACATCCTTAACAGCAAACTCCATTGCCAAAGCATGTCAAAGGCCCCAGAAAAAGACATCAGAACTCTTTAGATATGCAAAAAGTTTGGAAGAAAACCTGGGGTATGAAAATCTCCTTCGTGCTCTGGATATACAAAGCAATAGTTAGACTCAACCTAAACTACGGTGCTGTGGTCTAGTGAAATAGAGCTTTGACAACGGATGGAAAATTCATTTTAGGCAAGGTACAAAGACTAGCATGTCTCATTACTACCCGTGAACTACGCTCCTGTTGCAGCAGCGCTCTCGAGGCATAGCTAGACCTACACCCAATTGACATTCAACTCAAGGCCGAGGGAAAACTAGCACTGGCTCGACTCATTGCGGGCGATGCCAATCCGGAGCTAAATAAGGAGCAGTGAACATGCAGCTCTCGGAAATGAGCCCTCATGCAGCCGCCGTTTATAGGCTTAAATATGGAGCAGAGTGGAGTAGCATTCTAATTTAACTAAGGTACACCCGGTTCACTGACGATTCAAAAACGACCGATGGTTCAAGAGCTGGTGTGGTCGGCCTAGGACATAGGATATCTCTACATATGGGTAACCTCATCACTATATAGCAGGCAGAAATCCACGCAACTTGCACCGAACTCTGTCTCCGTCCCTGAACTCTGCCAACTACACAAACAAACGAATAGTGATTTTCTCAGTCAGCCAAGCGGGTATTACGTCACTCACTAAATACACCGTTACGTCAAGACTTGTTAAGTGCTGCCTGAAGACGCTGAATCAACTGGGCATCAATAACAGAATAACACTGTTCTTGGTTGCAAGCAATTCCAAGTTATATGGATATCACAGAGACGCATATGCGAAGTATCCCACTTTGTGAATCCAGAATCCTTTTGCAGTGTCTCTAAATGCATTGTCAAGAGAGGCTCAGGCAATCTAAACTATTTATAGCAGGGCACTCCGATAAAAGATCTACTGAGCTGAGAATCTAATGAACACATTGTGGTCGCTGAATACTTCGAGCGCTCAGCATGGAGGTGCTTTTCGAACATACGCCAGGATCCTCAAAAACCACAAATCTCACGGTTTTAGTTGCGCGTAACATGTCGACTATTGTGGATGAAAGTGTAAGTTGTAGTTTTGGCTGCTTTTTATGGATTATTTATAAAGCTTAAGGATCTGCAGAGTTCGCAAAATTATTTTTTGTCCAAATGATGCCTCATTGTGACTCCTACCCTATGGAGCAATCAGAAAAATAATAAACAACAATTTCATACTCACTTATCAACAACCTCACGCACTTTATCCCAATGCCGTTGTCGCATCGATGGATTCTTGAGTGCATGAATAAGCGGCAACGTCCGTCGAAATCCATTCACCTGCTTGCGCGTATACTCCAGGATATCCCAATTACGTTCCTCATACTGTCTACAAAGTTTGCGCAGCTTAAAGTACAACGATGCAGTCGACTGATCAATATCATCCAAAACAATTTCCCAGAAATTTCCAAATTTGTACTGTTGCCAACTGTCTTCCCATTCGCCGACAAGATGCCATATCTCATCAAGAATCTTCATTTCTTTGCTCAGCTTCCTTAAATCCAAATTTGGCGGTTGATTGACACGGAACCATTCCAAATTGGCGATAATCATATTTTCCGTTTGATTGAGATCGTTTATTCGTCGCTTGTAAACATTCAGGATGGAAAAAGCTTCGGCTGAAGAGCTTTAGGGGAAGGGGTGTGATATGAAATAAAATTAGGATCAGAGAAAAGAATAGGAGGGAAAACGGAGGGAATTTGTAAAGGAATTACATTTGCGACGATGTCGGAGCATTCTTAGTAAAATCAGCAAGGAGATCCGTTGCATCGACCTTTAATTGTTCCGCTTGTTTGAAGAGTGATGTTTTAAAATCTTCCCGCGATGTGCCCAACATACTTTCGGCTTCTTTAATTTTGCTCAGATATTCATCCCATTCTTGTTGCAAGTTTGCAACCATCGTTCGAATATTTGCGCCCAATAGAACTTCGTATTTGTCCAAAACCTGGAAATGCTCCAATATGCCGGGAAATTGAAGTTCTTTTTCTGGAGCTTCAGCCGTTAGTTTTTCAAAAAGCATCACAGATTTTTTCAAATCTTCTATAGACTTTGGTGTGAACATAATAAGATCGGAGTTGGCTTTCATGTAGTCGTAAATATCTAGAAGAAACAATCAATCAACCCGAATGAAAAATAAATTAGAATATCAAATACCCGTTATTTTCGTCCTGGCATTTCTTTTCAAAATTTCGATAAAACGTCTCTGCCAATCTTCAATATTTTGCAAAATCGAATCCTTCAAACTGCTCGAATTCACCACAATAAAGTGAACCGTGCTAATCGCCTCTTGCATCGACACCTGACTCGCAATATCCGAATAGCGATATATGCTCGCATCAAATACTCTCGCAAGTGGATCTGTCTTCTCGAACTCTTGCATAAACTCATCCTTATCCACTTCCCATATTGATTGGAAGCTCAACCATGTGTCCATGTAGTACTGCAATTCATGTTCGTTATATGCCACTTCTTCCAGTATATTCGCCTGAATTTGCAAACATTCCGGATCAGTCATAATAATTTCGTGATAAGGATCCTCATGTTCGTCAAGATCCGGTACAAGCTCTGCTGTGATGCGAGCAAATTTTTTCATCGCGTCAACGATTGCTTTGTGCAGTCCGCCAAAGACTTCGGCAATTTCACTGATTTTTGGCTTGTAAATGAACTGTTGAGAAAAGAGGAATGTTGGAATTTACGGAATGGTGCAGTGTAGCGAAACGAATTGAGCTTACCTCGTTTGCCTGAATGTCGATTGTCATAGACAGTATAGGTGTCGGATTGGTGCTTCCGTCGCCATGAAGTGCATTGTATATTCCCAACAACGAGTTCTTGGCGCATAGTAGAAATGCTTCTTGCAGCATTCTGTCAAAATTTTGAATATATTGATACCACTCCCTGCCCATCTACAAAAAAAAATTACTAAGAGGTCTGCCCAAAATTATTTCAAGTTGTTGAATTATTTCCATACAAATCGAATACTCGCTTCAAATCCTCTGTAAACTGCAACTATTAAATCAATGATTGTCTGAAAACTGTTGAGTAGCTTTGCAACTGCACTGTCCAAATACTTCTTCAATAGCCGAATCAGATCTTTCAGCTCTACTTCGGAGTCCGTTTTCAGCGCCAACACGGATGTGTCGCAAATTTGCACACACACTTCCGCAATCTTGACATTTGCTACCTTATATAGATCAACAAATTCTTGTAATTTACCGGTATGTTTGACGCATTCCGTAATATATGCATCGCTTAGTTCACCGCCCCAGGTCAATTTCGACAAACCGGGAGCTATTTTTCGATCACACGTCGCAATCAGAGCCTTAAAAAGCTTGCGTTCGTCGGGCGAAAGTGCAGCCAAAATTCGATTATAGTCCAGGACAACGGTCATTACACTCTCGTAGACAAGTTTGATATTTTTATATTTGGAATAGAGGGGCATAACGGCCGGCGGCAAGGTGAAACCCAAAATTTGAAAATATCGCGCATCTTCCAGGATATCGAGTACACTTCGATCGATGTTGCATTCCAGTAAACCTTGATGAGTCTTACTGCGAACTATCAAGGGTCTGTCCAGTTTCGGTAGGAACTCGAAACCAATATCTTCAACCCATTTTACAAATATTGTTTTGATATTCTGCGTAAATGCGGCCTTCATGATTTCAAATTGCTGTTTGGCGGTTACCGCCTGAGAGACGTCCGGCATCCATTGGGCTCGATTGAAACGATTCATTAAGTGCGTAATGCGATCCAAGTTGACCTTTAGCGTGATGACTTTTGAAGAATATTTCGGTAACCAAGCCGAGTGATCGTTGGACTGTTCCAGTATTCGTTTGTTAGTGTCAGCAATTTCGGCGATAAACATATTCCAAACATCGGAGGTTTTTCTAATGTAGGATTGTCGAAGCGAGGAACGGTAGGAAAAATAGTAGAGTGTTGCCAATGCCTCGATTCCTTCTTCTACGTTGCAAATTGAAAGGAAGACGTTAGAGATCAATTTTTCTGAGATTTCCTCGATCTCTTCTATCATTTTGCGATATTGTTCAAAGTCCTTGTACCTGGAAATAGGAAAAGGGTCGCGCTATATGGCGTTATGTTCGGTGCACTTAGCTAGGTATACAAGGTTACCATCTACAGGTATACTATCAGGGGAGCACAAAGCCTTTACGGCCTTATCTCCCGGTTCTTAGGGCGGTTTGGACCTTCGGCTTTTTACCGACAAGATCTTATTGTCAGATGGGGATTTCTCCATCCAGTGAATGCACTCACCTTCAGAAACCCAACCCCGGGGCTGCATCACCATCTCGATGACTTGCTTAACAATCTACAACCACCTTGAGGCTCACTCTTTGATGGGCAAGGACCATCTGCCCCTGGCCACACCCATCCCCGAGGTACACTATTTACTAAAGTGTTCTCTATAGCAGTTGTGATTCTCCTTCAGCCCCCTATTAAAAAGCCTCACGTAGAAATTCAGATGTGCACATTCCAGGCTCGTTGGACTTGTGACTGCTTTTCACATCCGGCCGGCTCCTTCAGTTTACTAGTCAGCAATGCGATTCGGGCCGTGTGGTCACATCAATCCACAAACTAGTTAGATATAGGCGCGTAGGCATTTTCTACCAAGGCCGTTCTCCCTAACTAGCTCCTTCGAGGCTCGGGTTATGCGAAACCACCAGCTCCGAAGCTCATAGGATTAACCGTATGGTGACCCTCCCCACCAAGGAATCACAGTTTATCGTGCCCGGCCTATATATGACTTCCCTCGCGTAAACTATGGGAGGAGGTCAGTCAAGCCAAGAGCTACCCGTACATAACTAGGGAGCTCGGGAACGTTATCGCCCGAATGGTTTTGTACAAGCCTCCGCCATACCGAAATTATTTTCTGGACGTTATCCATTGGGAAATGAGATGACCTACGGCGCCATATTCTAGTGGGAATGATATTCGAACCACAGCTGAAAGAGATGGGCGAACACGTCTCTCGATTAAGCCGAATAATAAATGGGGAGCTATTGTTTCAGATGAAAACCCGCGTTGGAGATTTGGTAGATACCAGGCAACGTTAAGAGCCTGTTAGGCGCAGAAGGCGAGGATAGCGATCGAAGAGAAATTGGAGGAGCTTCCGCTTAACGCCGTGAAGTCGTTGAGAAGAAGTCATTGAGAAAGGCGTGAGATAACACCTATATAGCAACTATAAGCTTGCCTACCCACGTTGTCAACAAGGTGATGGAAGTAAGCAGAGTTAAGGTGAGATGTGGTAATTGCTAGCTTCAATAGTGGTTAGCATTCGGCCACTTTGGGGTAGTCAGCACGAAAGGTCAATTGTGTGCTTCAAGTGGGGAAAGGATGGCCTCAAAGCGACATCTTGCAATAAACAGCCCAAATACATATTAACAAGGAGACAGCTTCGGCCAAACTGAAAGCGTCATGCATATCAGGAGGCAGTAAAACTAATGCTCAAATTAAAGCAGCTGAATCTGAATCACCAGGCATCACAAGATCTGCACCGCAAACGGTGAAAGAAAAGGGAATCTACGTTGCAATTATCTGCGACCAATATAAAAATTTGATTAGCTCCGTTTAGGTCGCAGATAAGGACAACGAAGTAGCATTTTGGAATTGTGGACGCTATGCGTTCCAGCAAGGTATATCCGCAGGGTTAAATGGAGTGGTTACAGCAAATACCCACAGCATACACGTCTATAGCGAGTTCAAGTGTTTTCTGGGAGCATTGGTACGACGCGAGTACTCACACTCCCATGATTATTGCGGGAGACTTCAGCGGGAATGAGGCAGCCGTGAAACAAATAACGGACGGACGCTCCATGATACTTTCTCTCGGCTCGATATGATTTTAATGAAACCGATATGGTTTTAATAAAACAGGGACAGTTATCAGACCGGTTTTACACTACGTTTAATTTATGACACTATCGAGAAACACAAGGAACACATGGGCACTGCAGGGGTACCGCAGGGATCTGTTCTTGGCTCACTTTTGTAGAATATTATGTACAATGCTGAAGCTCGCTATGCCGCAGGGAGTGACAGTGGTATAGGTTTTGCTACCGACATTGCAGTTAAAACACTAAGTTGCTCGTTGCTGATTAGAAAACTTAAGCTGCCCTAATTAGCAAGCGCAGAAAGAATGTGTTCACTCAAAATCAGAGTCGGAGAATGTGTAATAGCCTCTAGACAAGACGATAGTTAATTGGGGGTGAAGATGGACTCAAGACTAAGCTTCGGAGAGCACTTAAAGTATGCAGGCGATAAGGTGGCGATCGCCACGGCGCGCGGCGCTAGCAAAAACAATGCCGATTGGATGAAGCCTATACTGGCCCATGAGCGCATACCCTCATTCCAGACATAGCTATGTGGGTAGGCCCAAAACAAGGGAATATGACAATTCAAATATTGGAAAAACGATACACGCGAATCCCGAAACTATTCTATTCGAAAGAAACAAAACATGATGATGATCATCGCGTTGCTGATGATGGGCGGTAGACTGCCCGAAATGCATACAAAATAAAAAGTATTTTTAAAGCGAATTTAAAACCCGGTGTTTTGTTTCTTTCGAATAGAATGGAAAGGGAATATGAGTTTCTGTATCTCAGTTCAAAACAGGCCATGGAGGGTACCGGCAATATTTGCAACGGTTTAAGCTGGGCCAGAATGGCGCAAATGCAAAGAAGCTGTGGAAGATGCGAATCATATCCTGTTTGATTGTCTTAAATTTGGAGTTATCCGCAGCCAATGGGAAGCGAAACTGAGAGAAGATTTAAGCCCCGAGAACTTATTGATTTAGTTGACCCCTGTTAATGGGAGTGTCACCCTTTGTCAAGGGAAGTGCCATGTCAAAGCATAAGTCGTTTATCCAAACTCTCGCAGTTTCCTCTTCGGCATCCCAGAAGCGACAACTCGTATTGGCGAGATTTCTCATCAAATTAGGCAATTTAACCAATTCTACCCTGGCGAACTTACAATTTATCCTGAACCTATTTCTACTAACTGTCATTAGATCCAAAGTAGTTGACAACGAAAGGCTTTGCCTGGCCTTGTCCTATGTATGTATGTATGTATATTCCTACATATGTAAGTCGTATGCCACATTAGGATTCTCGACCTTAGAATAGGCTGGCGGAGTGCCAATAGGGACACAGAAAAAACGAAGATCATTGAGATAACCACCCAGTTGTATTTCCTTGCAGATTCACCTAAACTTAGTTATAACAGTTCATCTTGTGAGCGTTTTGAGAATAGCCTTCTTCTTGTAGCGGTGCAGAAAGGTGTGAAACCTCTGTGCATCTATGTGGGTACGATTTATGGTTCGTCAATGTTTGTATCCGTGAGGTCTAAGGACAAAAACATAGCTGCTGCGATAGGGTTTTCCCACAGCGATATAGGGGTAAGATCAGTGGGCGCAGCGGGGCATTGAAATAAGTGACCCACATCATGAGGAGTACCATTGCAGTTTGGACAGATGTTTTGAATGTCCGGGTTAATGCGAGAAAGGTACTAATTGAGGCGTGAACAAAAGCCCGACCGAAGCTGAGCTAATGTCACTCTGGTGGCTCTCGGGAGCCTAATCTCCTCAGGCGAAATGGGTGGAGGGCGCACTGAGAGGACTCTATTCGCACCTAAACTCGATAGACCGATTCACTTCTTCAGTGTGGATCGCTGTAATGGCGGCTCGGTATGTAACTTCATCGTAAGGTCCCGTTTGTATCCCTGAACCTCTCTCTCAAGGTCTCGTAAACCACGCCTGTCGTGGTGGAGGAATTCGGTCCATGAGATAATTATTGGGATGATCCTCACGATAGCAACCAACAAGTTACTGTTTTGAGAGTAGGAGATTGTGGTCACGTATTGGCATCAATTTTTTCTCCTGATGTAAGTGATCCTGGGCAGATATCAGAAGGCAACCTGTCGCGATGCGTAGAGCCGCATTTTGGCAGACCTGAACTTTGGACCAGTTTGTGTCACATAGACTATGTGTCCAAACTGGGGCTGCATAATCAGCGGCCGCTCGACCCACCGCTTTATAAGTAGCTAGCATGGTTTCTTTATCTTTGCCCCAGGTGCTACCAGCTAGAGCTTTTAGGATGTCATTCCTACTGCGCATTTTTTCACAGACTGAAGCTGCATGATTCGCAGACGTCATCATGTTCTCTAGGTGAAGCCCGAGAATTTTGGGGTTTTTAACAGTAGGAACAGAATTGTTGCCAATACGTATATCCATCTCCCATCTGATGTCCTCCCACCAAGTGGTTAGAAAAGTCGCAGAGGATTTGGACGCAGAGATGGTGAGGTTTCGGCTTTGGAAAAAATGCCTGTAATCGTCCTAGATAGCGATTAATTCGGAGGCGCATTTCATCCATATCGTTCCCTGTGGCGAGTACGGTGCAATCGTCAGCATAGGAAATCACCTCGATTCCTTCAGGTGGTGTGGGAAGGCAGGACATGTAGATGTTAAACAGAGTGGGGGAGAGTACCCCTCCCTGTGGAACACCTAATTTGATTTTCCTAAGCTTAGAACGTTTGCCTCGAAACTCGGTGAAGGAGTGCCGACCAGCTAGATAATTGGCAATCCAACGAATCTCTTGTGCAGGAAGATGCATATTCAACAAGTTTGCTAAGTAGTGTAGTTCCGAGGTGATTTCAGATTGCAAAGTGTGGTGGAGAAAATTTTTTTTTGTTTCTTATGTTTTTTGGGGTGCTGAGCTCGAATCCGGAGCTTCCCACCAAAATTTCGTTGCGGAACAGGATCAAAACCGCTAAAAAACTCAAAATTTTCGGAGTTTTCTCGTTTTTTTGTTTATAACTCCGAAAGTGTACATTTCTCCGAAAACCTGGCCATGAAAATATTAGAGAAAACATTACTGCGGGTCCAACGCGCCATTAATCATTAAAATGTGTTAAGCTATATTGCTACAATTGATAGTCATTTTTTTGGCGTTTTTTGCAATTCTGACCCTGTTTTGCTACGAAATTTTGGTGGGAACTTACAGATTCAGGTTCTGCACTCAAAAATACACAATGTACAAGATAAATGCAACTTTTACGACCAAAAATGAAAAACCGTTCAATCTCAAAATTTTTTTCATAAAATGGAACTATGTTAAAAATGGCAAATTTAAATTATCCACTGTAGTAATACCGCTCAACAGATTTTTAATATTTATGTCTCTTTGGACGCGCAATTATGTGCTTTCTAAAATATTCATGGAGAGTTTTTCGCAGAAATAAATAGTAGCAGAATTAGGGGGCGAATAACGGAAAAACAGCAAAAATTTTAGGGTTTTTCACGATTTTGACCCTGTTCCGCAACGAAATTTTGGTGGGAAGCTCCGGATTCGTGCTCAGCACCCCAAAAAACATAAGAAAAAAATAAAAAAAAATTTGTCTCCACCACATTTTGCAATCTGATGTACTAGGTTTATCACGTAGTAACTACACTAAAGAGCATTGAATGATTGACCTTATCGAATGCGTTTGATAGGTCTATTGCCACCAGAATGGTTCTGTGACAACGACTGCGTTGATTTAGCCCATCACGTGGCAGTGGTGGTACTATGCATCTTCCTGAAGCCATGCTGGTGAGGTTCTAGCTTGCAACAAGAGTGGGGTGAATAAGGGCCTCCAGCGTCTGTGCGACAGGAGAAAGTATCGTAATGGGGTAGGATTCCCCGAGATTTGCGCTCTTCCCTAACTTGAGACAGGGAACAATTCGACCTGTTTTCCAGATTTCAGGGATGGCAAGCGTGGACATCGACAAGTTAAAGGCGGCCGTGAGATACTCAATGGCTGGAAGGTCGAGATGTTTCAACATGGTCATCGAAATGCCATCTGGTCCGAGGGCCTTGGAGTTTTTAGCATTCTCGATGACTTTTTTAACCTGGTCCGCGGTAAAAGATGGTATGGTAAATTGTTTATTGAACAGGCTCGCACACTGAAGAGGATCGCAGGTTTTTGTGTTGCCAAATTCAATGGCGTTGTTGCCCTTTTCTTTCCGAGGAAGGGAAAGGGCGCGGACGGTAGACCATAATTTGCTGACACCTTCATTGAGGTTACATTCATCGAGGTGCTGATTCCATTTCGTTCTCCTATAGTCTTTAACTTGTCGGTCAATTTCGGAGTTAAGCTCCTGAATTCTGGGATCATCAGGGTGAGCGCTTCTGATCTGATCACGTTCATCGGCTAATCTGGCGGCACTAGTGGGGAAGTTAGGCCGAACTTTCGGGATACGTCCTGCCGGAATAAAACGTGCCGCGGCTGTGGTAATGACGTTCCTAATATTTTTCTCGGCCTTATGAATGTTGGTAGGTGATGGTAGCTCGATGAACTTCGCCGACGAGTAAGCTTTGAAACCATCCCAATCGGCCTTCTTGTGATTGACAAACGTTCGCTTCTCAGACTTGGTCATGTTCGCTGGTTTGTCAATTTTGATAATGATTGGGAGGTGATCTGATCTGAGGGTGGTACGTACTTCCCATCGGGAAGCAGCGATTAGGCTGGCACTGACAAGAGTTATGTCAGGAGAACTACTGCAAGTGCCCACAACTCTAGTCGGCGAGTCTTCATTGAGTGAACAGAATTCTGAGGCGTCAAGTGATTCGGCGATTGTTATACCCCTGGCATTGTTGTTGAGGTCCGAATGCCAGAGCTCATGGTGCGCATTAAAGTCGCCAAGGATGACCCTGTGCTCTCCGGAAAGGAGAGGACCAATATCGAAAGGATAGCCTGAAGGGCAACTTGAATGAGGTGGTACATATATATTAAAAATTTCGATATTAGTACTCCCTGATGGAACTGAGATGGCTTGAATTTCCGCCGTACCGTCAGCAACTACATCTAATACACAGTAATGTACGCACTTGTGTATTAGGAAGGCAAGTCCACCTCCAGGGTGAGAATCATCCGTGGCGGCCGGTCGATCTTCCGCAATATAACATATTCGCTATGGACGCTTAGAGACGAGTTTGCGTGAAGCAACGTCTCTTGGATGGCGGCGATGAGAATTCTGTTGGAACTCAAGAAGTGTGTTATTTATTTATTTATTTATTTATTTATTTCACCGCCAAAAGCTGGCTGAATATACATTTACAGGAATAAAAAAGAGTACAACTATGATGTTGCCTCATTAAAAAACCTGATTTTTTCACAAGTCGTATAGACTATAATACATATATGGTAGTAAATATCAGTCAAAATACAACTAATTAAGGTAAAGGACGTATACAAGACTAGAGTATGGTGTAAATATCACAGTCGAATATACAAGTAAAAAGTGTAAAATATCACAGATTGAAGAATTAAGGTTTAACACCAGTCAAGATTTGATTGATCCGCTTGAAATCCGAGCTGACGACAATTTATGCCACTACTCGATATGTATGTGGAAGCCCTTTCGACCATGCAACCGCTCTGTACTCGATTCTAGGTTTATTGATTTTCTTAAAAATTCACCTGAATTACGTACGTTAGGCATTAGGCTTTTCCAAAACCATATTAAGGGATCCTGTCAGAGTAGTTTCTTAGTGGGGATGATATTCAAATACATGACGCAATTTGCTTTTGATAGTCAGAAATTATACATTGAAGAATACCGAAATGGCGAGTGCTCTTAGAGACGTCATCTGTCCTTTGGATGGTATCACTACGGCCTTTTATGAATTCTCCGCAGTGTCACTCGGAGTACATCATATAAGTCTTCTGAAGCTTAAACCATGATTACCATGGCAGAGAGAGTGGTATTGCCTTCACTGGTAAAAATGGTAATCGATTAGTACATTCAAATGGTTGTGAGGATGTTGACTCGAAGCTTCAATGTCTAGAAATGCATGCATTGTCATCTCCTATATTTAGAATTCTTTCACTAAGTTTTTTTTTAGATTTGTCTGGTTGACGTTGGGTTTTTTTTTAGTTAAACGGCCGTAGCCGTGATGCTGTTTTTCATTTTCGACGATTTGTAGGAGAAAAAAGTCCATAGAGTCCAAGTCCACCATGCAGATCCATGCAGCTTAAGCTATCAGTCTGTCGCCGGGGAAATGACTTGCCAGGATAAACACTGGATAAACATGCGGATGGATTTGTCATCTCTCGCAAAAGCCTCGTTCTCTCCTTTGGAAGAGCTAATTGAACTATAATTAATTTTGTCATGATCCTCAATGTGGCACGATAGCCCGACGTCGGGCCTTAGTCGCTTGAATCGTTATCCTCCAGTTTCGGAAGCTGGTAGACGTAGCGATCTCTCGGTCGTCTACGCAATTTCGCTGTTTTTGTCAATATTTTTTATTGCATCGGGTATGCCATCTGCTTCTAATGTTGTTGACTCCCAGGTTTAAGCTCGTATTGATGAAACACAAACAAAAAAAATGTTTTTCGAGAACTGTAGGACTGTTCTAGGTAGACTCCAAAATTATAGAATTATGCAAATAAAAAAACCAGGATTTCAAGCCATACTCACCATTGATTGTTGTTAACATCCATTATAACATTTCTTGAATTTCTCGCCAGATTATCCAACCCGGCCTTGAATATGCTCTCAATCTTCTCAATAGTATTCTCAAACTCCTGACCACGGTTGCCACCAAACAACGGCTTCTCAATTTTCTCCGTCTCATCCAGCCGTCCAAAAACAATCATCGCCTCACAGACATCAATCATATCGTACGCTCGCTTAATAAACGCATTGACATGATTGAAAATCGTAGCCTTATCCAAATCCCATCCGATATCGGGCCTACTCTCGGCATGTTGTTTGGACATTATTTTATAAATCGCCTTGTACGACAGGCAACAATCAATCACCATATCGGCCATTTTAATTCCAAATCGTGGACTGCCACCCAGAACCTTGCTGGCGTTCACCTGTTTTCGACAAAATTTTAAAATTTGATTGCTCAAAGCACGAAAAAGGTTCGTGATGTAGTCTTTGGTGTTGTAAAATTTCGAATTTAACCAAATGTAGCGGAATGTGTGTATGATTTTGGGCAACACATGGGGTACTTGGGCGGGATTCGCACAGTCAGATAAACTTTTGCAGGGCTCAACCAGTAATTGAAGGTACTGAATATTGGACTGGGCTTCAGCAAGCTCCTGTGCACATTCCTTTGTCAGCTCGAAAATTTGTCGTATGTACAATGATTGCGTTAGTAAATGGACAATATGTTGGACGTCCTTGTGATGAAGCTGGTTGTTCAATCCCTGTAGAACTTCATCTGAAAAAAGACATACATCGTCCATAAAAATACGTAAAAGAAAAAACTTGGAGTTAGCTTACATCTATAAAGCCAGAACTCGAATTCATCCATTGGACAAAGATTTTCGTAGGCAACCAATTGAGTTTTGTCACTCAAGCAAGTGCGTATTTGTGATGCCCAATGCACAGCTACCGTCTCCAGACGTTTCATCAGCTCGCGATCGTTCAGAGCCGCTTCCAGTGACATCGCATGTCCTTCAAGCGGCACATACAACACCGTCATACCGTTCAATTTGTAATGCAATCCTGTCAAAAATCCCAAGAAATCATGCAAACCGGAACACAAATGCGATTTGATATTTTCACTCCATTCACGAGTTTCGAAGAAAATCGGTGCATAGACTTTCTCCAAAACGTTCAACAGCGTTCCGTCAATATCTTCGTGGATCGTCCCGAACACGACTTCATCATGAAATCCGTCGACGGTAAAGGCTTGACTCGGTTCGCGCAGAAAGTAGACTAAATCTTGAACGGGATTCAAAGGAAATGTCAAGGATGCCGTAAGAATATTTCCGTCATAGAACACGGTTAGCATTAAATGTTGAACATCGCTTAGCCAGGACCTTATCACGCTTACGTTTTGTTCGGACCAGTCTTTTTGGTCGAGCGCATAAAGGATGGTCATTCGTTTAATGAAGTCAACCAGCTTGTCCAATTCTTCAGTCGTATAGACGATTTTTGTTTCTCGCGGGGTGAGTAGTGTTTGAATTTCCTCGGGTTTTTCTGTGGACATGTTAAATGAAATTATCCTGTTTGGATATAGAACGTAAAGTAAAGGGCTTACCGTCCTCATCCGATTGCGTAATGCTGCTAATTGGACTAAATCGATCGGCACAGTCGTCGTTCATTTTAGAAATTACCCAGAGTTTTCGACTACCCTTGTAAATTCAATTGAAACGTTTTCGTATCTGAAATACTGAACTGAACTCGAACTGAAATATTCACAGAATGATTGAAACATGAAAAAACATTCCTCGCATGTTTTGAATTCCATGGAAACAGTGACTTGATGTTGCTAAGCAGTTTGTACTTGTACCAGGGTTTTTTCCCCAATATGTACTTGAAATTATTCTACAATTATTTATATCTTGTGATTAATTAGTACTTTTGTTAAAATCCAAATATTCTACAGCCGCCAGAATTTTCGTTTATAAACGTTCATATTCGTGCAAAAGAGAAATCCATCAATTCAAATTGGAATAGTGTAGCATTAGGATTAAGTTCGCTAATTGTTTCGTCAAGTTTTATGCTTAGCCAATACATAAACCGATGAAGTCGTCCACAGATGTCGCCAAAGATGATTGAAAGAAATTTAAATTCAGTTATTTCGTAAAATTAACGGTTTTTATTCATGCCAGTTATTTACGTGCATACGGGAACTAGACGAGTTAGACGTTCGTAACTCCATAATGCATATACGAATAAACTGGATTATTAATTTATTTTATGCTGGAAATAAAACGGAAAGAAGCAAGGCAGCAGACAAAAGCAGCAGCATATGTATTTTAAATGGATGGCGTGATTTGCTATTGCTGTTAAACAGCAGCAGCATGCTGCTAACATGACGTCACCCTTTTAAAATGCCTGGGGCTGCTCTCGCCTGCTGCATTTCTGTTTTCCCTTCTATTTCAAGTATTATAATTATCCGGAGGTATTGTTCATCACCATAATATACTTCAGCCCAAAGTGTGTAAAGCATTTGCGGACAAACACATTTCCAAGAAATATTTTTGTTTATTTAATTTCTTATCAGGAAAGTCGCAGTCGACCAATTATCACTTACTCTATAGCGCTTCCGAATATATATTTTGCAATATGAATAAAATATATGAACATGCATAACGATGCACGATAGTATGCGGAAAATTATTATTAATAATACAGATTTCATTGAACTGTTAATAAGCGTAATAGCTATGAAAATTAAATCTTCATGTGTTCTGATAAACATACATCTATACATCAGTAGGTATGAATTTATTTACCAAAAGAGAAAGGATGTAAGCCCAAACAGCTCGGACTCCGTGATATCCTACATCCTCGATTAAAAAAAATAAAAAAAATTGCGCCTCGTTCTCCTTTTGCGATTTTTTTTATTCAAGGCTCTCATGAACATTTTTTTTGTTCTTGATATAAACGCAGGCACCTAGATGTAGGAAAATATCAGCAAAATGTGCGCCGCAACATGTTCTACACCAGCTCCTTGATCCGTGTAAAAAATTAAAAAAATTTGCCTCGTTTGCGTTTGGTCCTTCTTTGCAAATTTTTTGATCATAGACTCCATACAAAAACCACGTTTGCGCTTGGTTTCCCCTTAATTATTATTCTAATAATTTGAAGTAAAATACATAATAATAAATTTATAATATATTTTTTATAGCCAGATTAATATGTATCGCAAATATTTCCGTTCGCTTGACTCTAGATGTCATCTCAATCTGCTCATTAAATATTTTTGTTTATACATATTTTTGCAAAAGAATTGGTAGATGATTTTAATTGGAATTATCAAACGTGCCGCCGCGCCGCGCCGCACGCTATTCGTATGAGTGTGTGACCAAATACTTACATATATTTTTTGCAATCTCAGATTAATGTAATGTATGTAATGAATTCGAAGTACATATGTACATACAATGTACATATTTAATATGATATTCATATGTATGTATTCATAAATGCATAATGTATTTAGGTAAACATAAATGGTATGTCACTTAGATTTTTCATCCAGTACCAAAAACACAGTTAACTATAGTCAAACAGTCACTTCAACCCTTATCATCCATGGATGAGTTATGGCTTCTTATCTGGTTGGCATTACCCCCGTTTACGTGGAATGCTTATCGGTTTCGCTAGAAGATCTCAGGCTGTTTCATTCACATTCATTTAAGCATTTTTTTTTTACTTGTAGTAGCAGTACTGGTAATATTACTATTATTGGCTATTATTTAATCTTGTGAAATTATAATTACATTATTAATTATTAAATTACCCCATTTTGAATGTTGAATTCCTAGAACTTTCAAGTTGGTTTGTAAAACGAAAAAGTTTAAAAAAAAAAAAATATATTTCCTTGCATATTTGTGAATTTTCATATTTCATGTAAAAAAAAAGTAAATAATTCCTTTCAATTAAAAAGGAAAATATGGCAACATTGGGTTCATGTTGAACGCCGCAGACCGACTATTCGACCCTTGTGGTGGCTAAACCAAAACTGACAGACGGCTTTCAGATAGTGGAAAAAGATGGTCACCTTTATTTTCGCTTTTTTTCCTAAATTTAGTATGTACAATCTCAATCTCTTTTTGCCTGAGCCTTCCTTTCGAGGTTCTACACAAGACCCCTAAAATTCCCACTAGCGGTGCTCCAGAGAGTCAAAGACTCTCAAAAACCGGTTTTTCTGAATATCTTGATAACTGTAATATGTAATAAAAAGTGGTGTTTGGAGATTCTCTAGCTATTGTGGCTTGTGGATATCAAAGGTTGATTTTGATTCGAGCACTCCTAACAATGCAAGGGGTCGAAACGGTATTTTACCAAGGTTCCAGGAAAATCTCTGCAACGGTAACTCTGGCTTCAAAATTTTGTATGGCAAATTATGGCAGTCCATACGATTTTGAAGAAAGTGGCCGAATTTCTTGTCAATGTGTACATGGGGAATATGACTATAACGGTTGTGTTCACTAAAAAGTGTTATATGACGAATTTGTATAACGCCTAAATTAATATCAAACATTTCAGATCAATACATACACAGGTGCTACGAGACCCAGCAAAATTTCCGTAAGGTCTATGAAAAAGTAGATAAAACTTAGAAAAGGTTTACTTACTACTGAGCTGTAAGCATTCAGTAAGCTGAAATAGCTTTGCGTGAAGAGATTTTATTCACATCATTATGAGACTTTTGGCATTTTGTTTGCAGCTCCAGGAGCTACATACCATTTTTTTTTTAGCCAGAGCTACCGTTGTACAGACGGGGACTTTTGGGATTTTGTGTAGGATCTCGAAAGGAAGGCTCATGCAAAAATCCAGCTTTCCCCTAATTTTTCCGAAGTTAACCCAAATTTTT
The DNA here is from genome assembly GCA_949715475.1 of Microchrysa polita. Classification (NCBI taxonomy): domain Eukaryota; kingdom Metazoa; phylum Arthropoda; class Insecta; order Diptera; family Stratiomyidae; genus Microchrysa; species Microchrysa polita. The sequence goes on from OX454415.1 coordinate 15,908,670, forward strand.
GTTCAAATTTCGTCGGGTATCAGGCAGTACCCACTGGAAAGACTTGAGATTGTACATACTAAATGAAATGAAACCTTGTGGATTTTTTAATTTACGGGGGGATAGAGCGAAGGAGAAGAACAGAGTGCGGAAATGAACTCGCCGTGGAGATGAATTTTAAATTGCTTGGAAACAATTTAAATAGCGAAGCGATGCCGTGTTTTGTGTTTAATTTTCAAAAAGGATTTTATGTTTGTAGATATGCATATACAGTGCTTGTCATCAGATTAGCACACCCCTTCGCATGAATAGTTTCGGCTGATTTCCAACCAAACTAAAAGAGGTAAAATTTCAAAATTATAACTGTCAATAGTCTATTCAATTCTGAGTTAATTAAGACAAAAAGAATTGTGTTCACATTTTTTAATATTGATTTATAATTGTTTTTCGAAAAAGAACACACAAAATAGCCATTTAAAATTTGTCATCAAGATAGCACATGCAATTTCTTTTTTGTCTATCTTCCACAATTAAAGACTTAGGACCTCAATTTTTTGTGGTTGTTTCAGTAAGATAATTTCATAAGGGTTTTTTGAAAAACAAAAATTTCTAAAACACCCTAAAAAACGCTAGCCAGCTGCAGAATTTAGGATAAAATTCCGAAACCGAACATTTTATTTCGATGGAGAAGCTTGTGAACTTCGTAGTCTTGAGCCCCCTTAGCCCTTCCCATCGTTCCGCCACTGCTTGGTTTTAATGTTGGAAGACTTTTGAGCTACTTGCTAAGGTATAGTTTAATGCTTCTCTTTACGGAGTTCTTTCTATTCGCGGGTGTTGCGTTTTTAGCAGTATGGTTTATGGTTCTATAGATTATCAGCCGAGTTAGTTGCGTATGGTATTTTACTTTGCAACACGGAGGTGTTTTGTATTGGATCATTGTGGTTCCCTTTAACCCTTTCCCGGACAGAACGTCTATAGACGTCTAATTTTGAGCATTTGACATACAAATCGTGTCAAATTTTGGCGTTGTGTCCGGCAATGAGTTAAGGGCCTGTTTAGGAACATTTGTTAAAACTTCTTTTTTTATAAAAATGTTATCTATTTGAAATAGATAAATGATACTGTAGATTTTATACTGTAACGATATTTGCCAATTGCATTACAGATACAGATACACGCAAAAAAATGTCTTCAGTTATCTTATAATTAATTTATTCAAATACAAATAAATCTTTATATGGAATTTTATCAAAAACACCTTCAATAACATTTAGTAAAATCTTTCCAACGGCTTCTTCAACCAACGATTTCAATTCATGGAAAATTTCATTCCAATGTTCATTCATAAACTGATTGATAGTATCACTAAGCATCTTATTGCCATTAAATAAATTTTCAAAATTTGTTCGTACTCGACTGGGTTGTTCGATACCCAACTTGATGTTAGTAACCTTCAGAAATTCATCATCATTTTTCACCTCACCATGTCCCAATAAATTTATTTTAACATCAAAATTTTCTGCAAAAAAAAAAAAAAAATACCAAATTAGTTATGATAAAATTGTTCATATATGTATGTATGTACTAGGACCGTTTTATTGGATCGATTACAGGACAGAACAGCGCAACTCCCATGCAAATTTGACAGTTGATGTTCTATATAGAACAACATCTGTCAAGTTTGTATGGGAGTTGTCAACGCCATCTAGATATATCATAGCCGCAACTCAGCTGTACAATGCCGTCATAGTTTAGCTCTTAGGGCTCCAGTACACAATCATATTTGGTAATATTTCTATATTATAATATGCTTAAGCCTACTTGATTTCGCTTATTGCACGTCTAAAAATTTATACTGAATGAATCGAGTAGGCTTAGGCATATGACATACATATTATAATAGAAATATGACTGTGTAATGGAGGACTTAAATTTTGGATTTACACGAACAAACAACAACAAAAAGCATATGACGTCATTAAAAACAAGAACAATGCAATGCTATTTCGACTCTTAATTTGACGTTTAAGAGTCTACATTGCGGCCTTAATATCTAGACAGCGTTAGAATTGTGCTGTTCTGTCATGTACACGACCAATAAGATTGAGCTATTGTTACTACAAGCTACATATTACCAAATGTCATGTTGCATCGTCCTTGGCCGGTTATTGGAAGAAGAAGAATGTTTGCATTCATTTCGTATTGTCCGAAAATTTGAATTGAAGGTATTCTTGCATAAACTCCAAAATTAACTTTACTTAGATTTTTCGTGAAACCTCTGAAGTGAAAGAGATCAGCAATTTAATAACAAAATCACTGATAATGGGTATATTATTTATAAATCCTTACTGGGATCTGTACACTTTTAAATTTTTGAATCCAATTACACGAGAGTCTCTAAATATTAAACTTATTCTCACAGGACTTTCAGTATCTTGTGAAATTGTCATGTTTTTAATTTTAAGCGGATCAATACTGATTAGATTTAAGGAACGATATCCGTCGTGATGCTTTTTAATTACATTGTTGATTTGTTTGTTTAGACAATTTTCATCATCATATTTGCAGAGTTCAATGCCGAAAGCTGAAAGAGAAAAACGGAAAAGTAGAAAGAAATAAGTCGTCGACTCTTTTTAGATGTCGCAAATAGGGGTCAGTTATAGATAAACACATATTATCCAAATGAGTTTATACTAGAGCCCGATATTCCGGATTGGGACCGAACCCCATTCGGATATGTAGTCAAACATTCAATCAATAAATTAGTTAACCATTATTATAATAGCAAAATTAAACCATATCTTACGATTATTATCACTAAGAACTTCACTGAACGATATCAACACAAAAGCAGAAAGTATCGTAAAAACATTCATCGCAGACAATTATTCTAATCTATAATAATCATTTAAATGATACTGAAAGATATGTTCAGATGGAACAGTCTTTTATACAATCATATCAATCTATACGAATATATGCATATATAAAAAATTCCATTATTAATTTTAATTTTTTCGATTAGCCTTATTGTCTTGAAGATTGTTTAAATGAATTAACCCAAAAGAAAATATGCGATACGCTAGATCGAAAAAAATGATCTTGTTTGACAAGACCTTACATTACGTACACATTACATTGCTACATAAAGTTTTGGCTTGTTGTTATAGTGCAGTAACCGGGTGATAAGCCTAGTACCTACATGAGATGGAGAATTGTTATTGTTTCTTATGTTTTTTGGGGCGCTGAGCACGAATCCGGAGCTTCCCACCAAAATTTAGTTGCGGAACAGGGTCAAAAGCGCAATAAACCCCAAAATGTTCGTTTTTCTTTGCGTATAACTCCGAAACTGTACATTTCTGCGAAAACGTGTCCATGAATATATTATATTTCTGTAACGAGGTCTTAAAGCCGGCATTCAACTGAATAAAATTTGTTTTATGACGTTTCTTAAAACTAGAGTTTTTGAGCCATAAACTGTGTATAGGACTAAATAACGCATTTAGCGATAGTGTTTAAGAATGTAGAGGGACACGAGGTTCAAGTCTAGATATCTTAAGCGATTCCTGCGACATTCAACTGGATACTCGTACAATTTGTTTTATGGCGATTTTTTTTGTGATGAAACCCATACCAAATCTAAAAAATAAGCCGACGAGAGTGAGATATAGAAGCAAAACAACTGTCAGGTGTCAGTTGATCGAACCAGCAGCTGGTCTTAACCTTCCGTTAGACGCAAAGCATCTGACAGATGCCTCGCATTGTTTTTTTACCATAACTTCTTTTCTATTGCGAATTCCACTTTCAAACTCAGAGTAGCTTCGTATACCGGGTACGGAAGCATTTTAGTCTGATAGTGAAAAATGTGGGTTCCTTTGGCTTTACGTAGGAGGATCGAGTATCTATTAGATGCATTGCGAGCACTCGTGTAAGTGATTTAAAAAAATATTTACTACAAGTGCGAAACTTTTAGAGTTACACTATTACACCTTTGTTTTACCATTTAAGACTATATTAAAATTTAGTTATGCTCAGAAAACTGTAAAACTGCAATTATGTAACAAAATTCAAAAAAATCTCATTTTTTAAGACTTTTTTTTAACAAAAAAAAAAATATTATTAACAGACCAGATTTTCATCTTTTGATGTTGACTATTGGTATGACAAGGCTTCAAATATTCAAAAAATGAAGAAAAAAACCCTATAAAGATATTCATTACCTTACAACAGGATGACAAAGTTGGCATCTAATAGATGCATTGCGTCTATTCGTGTTACATTTTTTATAGCGACTAACGGAAGGTTAATCGGGAAGCTAAACGCGATGGTTTTTTTTTTGAGTCAGAGTTAGCCTAGATAGCAAAAAACGTAGATATGAGATACATAATATGTATCTCATATCTATTAAAAGTTGTTATGCACAAGAAAAAAAATAATATTTATGTGTTCCGTTTCGTGACAATTTGGCAAATAACCCAGTTCTTTACTGTATTATTTTTTCAACTGGTTTCAGAATTATATTATATGATGGAATTTTCATCCCTATTCAAAAAAAAAGAGGAAACAAATTAATAAGTAGAACAAAAAGAGTGAATAATATAAATTGAATTAAAATTATTATAGAAGTAAAGAAAATCCTGAAGATGCTTGAATAAAATAAGCAGACATTGAAATGTAAAAAACGGAAAAGGAGTTTTATCTTTCAATGAAAACCAGACTGGAATAGCGAAGAAAAACTACATCATATAATAATCTAGGTCATAAAGAAAAAAAAAACCGGCGTACAGAGGGCTGCGCCCGCAATACGAGGGTTTTTTAGAATTGTCATGCATAGTGAATATTTTTTGTACATAATATTTTATAAGCAATAGATAAGAATTGTGCACAGCATTAATGAAATGCTTCCTGCGTTCCACCTTTAATTAGACAAATCCAAAAATAGATTTACTATTAACCCAGTTTGTATAAAAGTACTTCAAGGCAAATCTACACACATTTTTCGATTTAAGATTTCTGATGGCCTTTGAGCAAAAAGAAACTCAGAGAAAACGTAAGGATGGCTTGGCTTTATATATGAACTGAATTATTAGCTGTAAATCTACTGCTACTGGTTTTTTTAATCAAGGAAAAGCAACTTATATGAAATGATTCAATTGTGTCCCCTGACCAGTGTTGCCAACTGGAAATTTAGAAAACGGCTAAATTTAGCCGGAAAACCGGCTATAGTTTTTTCAAAAACGGCTAAAAATCCGGCTAAATAAATTTAAGCGAGAAAAACGGCCAAAAAACCGGCTAAATCATGCAAAACAGTCACATTACGAAAAAATATAGTGTAAACCTGATTTTAATAATTTTATTTTGGAGTACTACCCGTAAACTATGCTTTAGGCAGATTTCTTAGTTTTATTACATACATATAGCAATCGCTGGCATAAAATTCGTAAATGGAACGTCCAATGCGTAACTATGGGCAACGGCAACGGCAACCGCATTTATGTATGGATATCTCACCATCATCGCACCAGAACAATCTTATATTTTCATTAAAATTTAACCATTTAACCAAGCCATATCCAAATCATCATGACGATAATCCATCATTATGATGAAAGTTCGAAATTGGTGGGAGACATATGCTTTCGTCATTGGAATTCGTTATTTACTTTAGGCGTTTGTGTAAATGGAGAAAATGTCCCTCACAATTGCGATATTTTGATGAATATTCAGTTCAATAATTTAAGGACACACTTTTCTTAAAGAATTTGAATAGAAATGTGTAAAGATTGATAACAAATTTAATATTTTTGTAAACATTCTTGTTCTTAAATTTTACAACAGATAGCGTCCCCAGTAATTATTGAGCAAATGATGGTCCAAATTCGTAATTTGGAACTCGAGCCAATGATGATAAATTGGCGTCATTCGAAAATATGTGTGTCAAGCTTGTTATTCATTTCCGAATTTGAGCCTTCCAAATTTTATTTTATTTTCCATAGTTACAAAATTGACGTTCCATTGTTGATGTTCTGCAATTACGAATTTGATGCTCCAAAGATACGAAATTGATGTTCCAATCCAAAATTATGAGCTTGGCCGGGAAATGGTATAGATTTTGGATAAATTTGTTGCTACAAACCCAACAACAAAATGTAATGCATCTACGAAAATGTGTAGTTTCTATGAATCGGCAGACGTTGTGCAAGTAGCTTGTCCAACGTTATTGTTGAACACTACAAAGTTCCAGCGATATTATAATATCTATGAATCGCGCTAAAAGGTTTTCACCCTTGTACTTGATCTGGCATGATTACGTTATCTGTGGTAAAGAATTCACACTTTGAAAAATGGAAAAATGTTCAGGTATCCCCACGCTCCAAGAATTATTCAGCAAATAATTTTATCTAAGAAACTGTCTTCCATTTTGCAAATTATTCAGCATATTGGTGGTTAGTAAATTACATGGTTAGACTAGGTACTAATAACGTCAGTTTACGTGAAACCAATTAGCCTAAATTTATTGAAAAAAGGCTAGTCTCCGCGGCTAATTTTTCCCAAATGCAAGTTTTCCTCTAGGAACATAGTAGCCAATATTCGATAATACATAATAAGTGTATGTAGAAATAATTTCACGGCGCGGTTAATTATTTCGTTTGTGATTATTGAAAACTTGATTCTAGTTTCAAAGTAAAACAAATTCATAAAATAATTTTAGCCGGAAAAACGGCCGAAGAAAATCAATTCCGGCTAAAAATCCGGCCGGCCGGAATAATAAATTTCTTCCGGCTAAACCGCATGGTTTCCGGCTAAATTTGGCCGGAAAACGGCTAAATTGGCAACACTGCCCCTGACATAAGAGCCCACACAAGCTACCCTGTGAGTATTGAACAAGTATACTTTTGCAGCTATTCAGGGACACCCTGTTAACTTGGTCCTACAAACTTAAAAAATATTTGTGGCAAACACTATTACCATTCTATGCATTTCCACGAAATTTCATGTACATTGTTTCATCAAGTTAAAAGACATGCATTTAAGAAATACTTAAGAGGCTTGCCTTGCATTGTAAAAGGCCCTTACTAAATACTTACTTGGCTATATTTCTGGTTTGGATACAGTTATTCGAATGAAAATTCGTAGACATATTCCCTATGTAATTTTCTAAAAACACTTAGCAGAATTTTCATATTTGGAAACCTAAGAGGGGCTACATACGAACAAATTAAAATTTTGCAAATTTACTGTTATTTACTTTTCCTTAGCAAAAGTCAACAGTCTTAATATTTAACGTATATAAGGCCATACTGGCCAATCTTTGTGCAAAGTTTCATATCGATCCCTATAACGGTTTAGAAAAACGGAGGTCGAAAAGGAAGTTTAACTTTAAACGCCAATAATTTTTTTACCGTTACATGAAACTGGAAAATTCTAACTGATATGAGATGTACTCGTTTAGATCTTTGATTTAAATACCCATATGTCAATCTCCCATAAAAACGAAAAAAGTCGACTTTTTTCAAACGTTCGGGACACTTTGTTGTCTTCTTCCTACCAACTTCTAAGGTATTTGTGCCAAAGACTGTAACCATTCAACACATTCCTATACGAAATTTCATGAAAATCGGTTGAGCCGTTCGCGAGTTATTTAGTGAACAGACGGACAGACGGACAAAATCGATTTCATAAGGGCTTTTTGAAAAAAAAAAAAAATTTTAAAAACCCTAAAAACGCAACCACGCTTCCGTGTTATCGACGTCATCCGTACGAAAAAGGTTTCCATAGAATTAGGTTGGTAATCTCCGGATCTTTTCGTTTACATGTTACACAAAGTCAGACTAACGAAAAGAACCGGAGATTATTTTTGATCCGTAAAATGGCAGTTAGGGTATCAGAACGGCAAACATGTTTACGGAACATACGCAACAGTTTTGTTTCGTAGCCCCACCCATTGTAAGCAGTTTCCCTTTAAGACATGTTGTATTTTGGGCATACAAGTGATTGGCAAAGAAGTGAGGACATTAAATAAAGTTCTCTTCAGATAAAACTACACTGAAAGAAGCGTTTGAGTTTGCAAAAAAATATCTAACAAATTCGAAAGGTACACAAATATTACAAAGGCATTTGTGTTTCTGGTTGTCCTTCTTTCTGTCCTGCTTTATCACTAGCATTGTCCGGTCAAACGACGTTTTTTGGTGGATTTGTCCTGCTTTATACGTTTAAAAATATACGAGCGTTAGTCATGGATGATCTTGAAATTCTTAATAATGAAGAACGCAAGACCTCTTTTTATTACAACGAATTTCACAATAATCCGAAGTTTTCCAAGATTTAAATCGTCCAAAATCATCATATCGTGCCATAAAATGCAAAATTTCGTCTCGGATTTTTTTTTTAATTTTTAACAAAGATTTTCCTATGCCTTCGTTTGAAAAGCCATCCCGAAACTATACCATATCAAATTCTATAATTCAATTGATAAATTTTTATATATTTTTATGATTAAAGACATCGAAGCGGAGCAAGTTTCAAAGCAAAAGTCGCTCCGCTCCATACTGCAAAAAGAAACCGTCCGCTCTTTCGCTCCGAAATTTAAGGTCGCTCCGCTTTGCTCCAAATCCCTAAATTCCAGGCTATCTCAGAAAATTTTCATAAGATTTGCATAATCTATATATATAAAAGAAAGTCGTGTTAGTTACACCATTTATAACTCGAGAACGGCTGAACCGATTTTCATGATTTTAGGTTCGTTGGATTTGGCTCGGACCGGAATAACATAATAACTATTGAAACAATAAAAAAAATTCACAATAGGTTTCTTTTTTGGATTTTTCTGCCTATATTTGTTGATGGTATCAGCGGATTTCAGTGAATTATTTCCACAGGATTGGCGTTCAGTCCAATTGAAGGAACAACTATCGATGCATATGAGAAATTCACAATGAGCGGAAGTATCCTGTATTTCTTCGGCGAATTACAGATTGTCAATTGATTCCACTCGAATCCATTGAAATAAACCGAACATTCACAATGAGTTTTTTTTATATTTTGGGTTATATTTCTTGAATGTCTTGACGTTCTTTTGAAATATTGCCCTGCTGATTTAATCCTCACCCTGAATATCTGAATGAAATTGAAACACAAACATATTCACAATGAAAAAGAAAGAAAGAAGATTTTTTCACAAAACTTGCATTTATCTCCTGAAAGGGTAAGCCGATGCAGGTGAATTTGCTACTCCGCATTGTCCTCTTCTAAAAAAAAAAAACAATAATAACATTTTCTATAAGAAAAGTTTAAAAAGCAGCTTTTTTTGGTCCTTTGGGCGTCATTTGCAACGGTTTAGACCAGCGGCTTGGTCTCTATCTAACTTGCGAAAAAATCGAAGGCAGGTAATTTGCAAATACTTTTGCCCATAGCTCCTCATCGAATATCTTGATTTCAATTGCCCAATCACATATTGGTCTCTACCCTAAAATACATCGATAGCTATTGAAATAAATGGAAAAAATCTCAATAACCCATTGGTCACATGTTTTTGTAAATTTTCTTTTATGCTTTTTCTTCACCTGAAATAGCCGCATAACTATTGAACCATACATAACTCCTGGACGGATGATCGAAAATCGCTACTTTGCTGAATTTGATTTGATTTGTACGAATTTTGGATAAGTTAATAAGAACAGGACTATTATTTCTTCTTAGCTGTATGTAATGCAATTAACGTATGTACATATGTACCTATGAAAAAAATTATTTTCAGGAGGATATACTTTGCTGCAGGATGCTGTCTATGACAAATAGTAAGCCAATTTTAGGCTTTATTTGTAGGTAAGGTAGGTAGGTAGGTAGGTAGGTAGGTAGGTAGGTAGGTAAGGTAAGGTGATTTCAGAAAATTTGCCCCACCGGATACCTATCCATACAGTTATTCTGGTGTTTTGTTAGTTGTGTTTCACAAGCTTTTTTGATATTTTTTAAACGAATTACAGAATTTCAGTAAGCTTTACTCTAAATCATTGGTCTCTACTCAGTGAAGGGTATATCACCCATACTACAGTACCTATCCATTGAAACGTAGTAAAAATTACAATTACTAACCAATATTGTGAAAATACTTCTTTCTCATACCTTCGTCTTTATCGTTTGAATAGATTAGTGGATTTCAGTAAGATAAGGTCCATCAGATATGTCTATACCCCGCCCCGAATTAGAGCTAAACTGCTATTGAAACACGAATTAAATATACAAAAGACAAAATTATGAAAACAATTTTTTCTGAAAATTGAATAACTGTCGTCACATATTTGCGGATTTCAATAAATTTCTTTGACTGGATTGACACTTGAACGACAGAGTTAATGAAGACAGGCCTTCCCCACATTAGCCCACACAATTCTATGTCATTTTAGTAAAATCCTTGGTTTCCACCTCGAACTGCCAATAGTTGCAACATGCGAACAATTTGCAACGTGTTCATTTATGAAGACCATACTTTTGAACAGATTGGTTTTGCCATATATATTGCCACTAAATGACTTTGCTACTGCCGAATCAGAAAAAATAGGCAGGAGAAAAATACTAAAAGAGTTTGCCCATTTCCTCATTTTCTTATGCTTTTGACAAACAAATTTGATGACCTCGGTAGTTTTGTACCACCGGGACGGGTAGTCGCATCTGAAAGTAGGGTGGAACGACACCCAAAATAGCGAAACAAGCATTCAAGCATGTGAAAAGTTCACAATGAGTGCAGTTTAGGAAATTTGCCCCAAAATCAGCTGAACGAATTATCGGAGTTCAACATGTAGAAAATTAACAGTGAGCAAAATTATGATAAAAAATCTTTCTAACATTCTTCTGCCTATTTCTATTCGATATCGGTATACTCCACCCTACACCGCTCCCATCTAATTGATGAGCAGAATTTCTGTCTATATACGAGTACGTATATATATATCTCTTGAATGAATGTTCCCATTTCTGTGATTCCTTTTCCCGAATTGATAACCAACCCAAATAGCTATGCTGCTATTGCTAACGAAACATCTGGAAAGAAGGCAGTAATTTGTCCATACGTTTGCCTATATTTCTTGATCGGATTACCGTGTTTCAGAAAATAGGACCAATTCCATGATCCATCGCCAATATTTCCGGAACGGATTTCAGAAACCCCTCTCAATGGCTTACACCCCCAATGACCCAATAGCATTTGATATCTAAGGGCATTGTTTCTCTGCACGAACTAGCGGATCTCAGTTATTCGGTCGCCTTTCAGCACAAGAACACCTTATTCCTACTGAAATAGCTGCAAAAAAAAAATCGCCAATGCCTTTTCGCAGATTAGCGCCAATCCTTTTCGCAGATTAGCGGATTTTTGTGTATTTTCCAAATAAACATCTGAATAAGTGCTATCCTCAGTAGGAGACACATCTGGAAAATCGACCAAAAAAAATCAACAAGGCAGCTCATTTTCCTATGCTTTTGTTAGTCTAAGAAAATTAGGATATTTGGTCGGCAAATACCCTACATCGGAAATTTGTTTGCAGGATGGTTGATAATGATAAAGGGGGGGTAATTTTTCGGTTTTTTGGGATTATTTAAAAAATCGCAAAAGATAGATAAAAACGAGACCGAGGCTAATTTCGGGCGCGGCCGAAATTTGAATACCCTTCACTCTCCTCGGGCTAAAAGTTTTTCGGGGCAAACCTATGACTTGTATTTAATCCTTTCCCATTCTTTTCCTTCTGTTTTCGCATAATATTTGATACTGACAAATTCTGTGGCGTCGATAAAACAATATTTGTGTGAGGTTTGGTTGGAATAAGTGGTAAAATAAAAAAAATATCTCAGAAAACTTTATTGGGGGGATGCGGGAGCATGGCCCCATAGTACGATTCCATTTGTTTTACTTTTTTTTTGTTTTGATAAAGACGCATTGAGGTTTTTTTTAAATTGGTGTAGAAAAAATGTTTCTTAGAAGATCCAAAATGGGAAGGTTGGGCTTGTATGGTAGCCCCATGACTCCATAGTCCGATTATTTATGGCATCAATTGAAGTGCACTTTTACGAGTTTTAGTTGAAAGTGGTGCACAAATAAAAAAGTTGTTCGTAGAAGAACTCAATTTAGGGGGTTGGCTTTGTATGATAGCCCCATGACCCCATCGTCCGATTCCATTCATTTTTACAAATGTTTTGTGGCATCAAATGAAATGCACTTTTATGAGGTTTGATTGAAATTGGTGGACAAATAAAAAAATTTTTCTTAGAAAAACTCAATTTGGGGGCTGGGTTTGTATGACAGCCCCATGACCCCACAGTCTGATTCCATTTGTTCTTACATATATTTTGTGGCATCAATAGAAACACATTTGTGTGAAATTTGGTTCAAATTGGTGCACAAATGAAAAAGTTTTTCTTAGAAGAACCTAATTTGGGGGGCTAGGTTTGTATGGCAGCCCCATGACGCCATGGTCCGATTTGATCCATTCTTACATATGTTTTGTGTTATCAATAGAAACACATTTGTGTGAAATTTCGTTGAAATTAGTAAACACATGAAAAAGTTTTTCTTAGAAAACCAAATTGGGGGGGTTAGGTTTGTATGGCAGCCCCATGACCCCACGGTCCGATTTTAGCGATTCAAACATACAAACTGCCTGCAACAAAAAGAAACATGTGTGCAAAATTTCAGCTCGATAGCTTTTAAACTGGCCGAGTAAAACGCGTAGCAACAGACGGACAGACGGACAGACGGACAGACGGACAGACGGACAGACAGACAGACGGACATCGCCCAATTGACTCAGCTCGTCATGCTGATCTTATATATATATATTTTATATGGTCGGAGATGCTTCCTTCAATGCGTTACAAACTTCATGACAAAGTTAATATACCCTTTACTCTACGAGTGAAGGGTATAATGATATGAAAAACTACATAAAATTTCAATTGCACCGAATTTCCAAATCAAATTCTAATGTGTTATATATCATTGCAAAGGAAATTTTATGTAGTTTTTTTTATCCTCAGAACAATTTTCTGCAACTTTTGCCGTTTTTGAAATCATCGCAAATAACCGAAAAATGAGCCCCCTTTTTATAAGGTTGCGGGCACCCAATCGGTTGGACGTTTTTTCCCATAATCCGGGGGCATTACCAACCATCCTGCTAAAAAAAATTCCGATGTAGGATTTTTGCCGTTCGATGACCATATTTTGGCTCAATTTTCTTAGACTATGTCTGTATCTCCTCAACCTGTTCGCCGAGTTCAGTACTTTTGCCGCACATTGGTAACATTTAAAAGGTGAGGCGATACGAAGCTCGCCGGGCCAGCTTGTAATGATTAAAAATTAGTGCACGTACCACCAAAGCTGTGAAGGCCCTTAGCCAAAAATGTTATTCCATTATCAAAACCCTATTCTGTGTACTTTAGGAAGCGCTCTTTTTGGGAAACCCTTTTTTAAGGAACACAAGAAAATTATACTTACTTTACCATAAAACTTCTACCTCGACATTGTTGCATTGCTTTTAGTCCTTGAGGAGCCACAACCAAGCCACGATGTTCTGGATATACTTCAGAACGATATTCGTCATTACGAATGGTGTGCGTTTTGGTCTCAAAATTGTGTGTACAGCATTGGTCCCTTCAGGATCTGGTCAGCTTATTCTAAGTGAAAGAGTATATTAACTTTGTCATGAAGTTTGTAACGCATTGAAGGAAGCGTCTCAAACTATATAAAAATTATGAGATGAGATTATTATGAGATTTTGTGCACATGCTTATTTCTGTTGAAGGCTATTTGTTTAGATCACCAAAATCGGACGATCGGAGTCATGAGCCTGCCATCCAAACCCTAACTCCCAAAAGCGGTTCTTCTAAGAAAAAATTTTTTATTTGGGGACCAATCCTAAACAATCCTAAATCCCCATCAAACCGACAAAACATGGGCGTAGCCAGGATTTCGGTCAGGGGGTGGGTGAAGCCCGACATTTTTTCAACATCAAGATTTTCTTAGCAGCTGAAATCTTCGGTGCACCGGGTCATGGGTTCGCGACTCACCGTGAAAGAATTCAGTTTACGGGTTTGTTTGCCTCCCTTTTACTTATTGAAATAATTTATTGAAAAAATACTATCTTCTTTAAACCTCCAAATGAGGACTATCAAACAAAGTTACACTTTCGTTGCATAGTGTAAACATATGGGAGATTTCCCATGTCTTTAGAGCTAGTATATCTCCAGAAGACTAAAAAAAAATTAATAAACCCTGGTAAAATCGTATAATTGACATGTATATGTCTTTGCGGAGGCTACCTGAGAAATACTGGGTGTCGTTCCGTGAAAAAGCGTCACAAAAACTGTAACGAAAACGTTTAACGCTTCAAATCGATCTTCCCGTAGTTCGATCTTCACCAAATTTGGTATACATTATCCTTTGATCGCTCTGACTCAGAATCGAAAATCACGATTTCGATAAGTTGCGGGAATAGCGGTAAATTCGCCATTGAAGCGAATGAAAATGCATCTTTCAATTGGTTCTCCTGGCTCTCCCCGTGGATCGATGTCGACGAAACTCGGATTGAAGTTAAGTGGTGCGATTCTTAATATTTTGGTGCCAGCACTTCTTATGGGGAAGATGTCCTTGGACACAAAATGTCCTTTTTTCTGTGGGAATGCATTATAGACGCTATATATAAGGATATGGATATCAAAATACAGAATCCGTTGCGATGAGTCTTGTAAAATGACGAAAAGTTGATTTTGAGTTTTATTAAAGGATATTACCACCAAAAAGGACATTTTTCTAGCATAGGAAACAGAGTATGGGCATTATGGGTGTCGTTCGAAAGGTGATATTTGAGGCACTGTATGTGATCGGTTTCAAAATATTTTTTTTTTAAGAAAAAAAAAAACGATGTTCCAGGGGGTGTTCGAACCATGGTGCAAACCGTCGTCAATACTTTCCAAAAAGTCAACAACGACCACCAAACCGCCTTGACCACATTGCGCTTATCAGTACGAATAACTTTAGTGATCATCATCTGGTCTATAGTCATCACTAGAGCCCGGATTTTCGTGCAGTTGCACGTTAATGCACGAAATTGCACGTTTTAGGGTTTTTGAATTTAAACGTACCTTTTAATTTTTTTAGTGACAGTGGTTGTACAGCCACTGAACGTTGAATGTTGAAATGAAACAGTATGTAACAGTGGTTGTACAGTACGTACAATGGTTTTGGGGCCACTGTACCTTGAATTGAATGTTGAAAAGAAACAGTGTGAAGAGTTTGCACATAAACATTTTTAGCAGTGAAATTTAATTCAACCAATAATGTCCGTCACCGCACCGCAAATCATTGATTCGTTGGACATTTCTTTCTCTCCATTCAGCAATATGTAAACGCTCTGCAAAATGTTCGAACATGATCATGTGATGATTCTGTAGTCGGTGTAGCCTGGTTGGGTATCCGCCAGGTTTGGTGCGTAGGGCAATGTGTTCGAGTCCCCACAGCAACATATATTTTTTTCTCTTATTAGTGTCCAAAACAATTTTTTTAGCTTGGTGATAATTATTTGCAACATAGTAAAACACGTCTGATTATTTTAAGGAAATTAGGATGTGTACGCTGGGGTTGTTCCGTGACAAAATGTGACACTGTAAAACATAGCGAAAACCTAACGAAGCTTTAAGTCAACCTTTCAGTGGTTTGATCATTGCTAAATTTGGTATACATTTTCCTTTGATCGCACTTACAAAGAATCGACAATCACTGATGAGTTGCGGGAATAGCGGTAAATTCGCCTTTGAAGCGAATGAAAAGTTATCTTTCAATTGGTTCTCTTGGCTCCCCCTGTGGAGCGATTTGGATGAAACTCGGATGGAAGTTAAGTGGTACGATCCTAATTATTTTGGTGTCGGCACTTGTTATGAGAAAGATGTCCTTGGACAAAAAAGGTCCCTTTTTCTTTGGGAATGCATTAAGTCGATATGCATTTCAAAATACAGTATTCTGTGAGTTGAGCCCTTTAAAATCACCACAAGCTCATTTTGGGTTTCCAAAGGACATTATATACATATGTACGTACTACCGTACTACTAGGACCCTTCTCCAAGGAAACTGAGAATGGGCATTATGGTTGTCGTTCGAAAGTCGACATTTGGGGTACTGTATCTACTCGGTTTGAAGGGATTTTTGGGCTTCTGGAGTGGCAAGATAACGGCTAATGCAATGTGGATTATTTTGTAAGCAATAACGTAGGCATATACATGATCTAAGATTTTTTTTATGTGCGCGACGTCCCTATACATCCGATTTGATCGTTTAAGGCCAAAGACGAGAAAATTTATCCAATATCCTATAATAAACCTCTTAATATGTAGTAACTACATAAATTTTATAATAAATTTTCAATTTATATCTGATATGATTCAAGGTTACCCTCATTTAATATTAAATCGATGATCATGTTTTCTAATTTATTGGAACACTAAATCCTATCGTATCTTTGCACATTTCTCATTAATAAAATCATACTAATATCGAAATCACGATGTATTCTCAAGGAATCCATTTATGGTTACCCTTCTACTTGTTCTTGTTGTTCATTTTAATTTGCATACTAAATTCTGTGAATAAAACATTGTCATACATTTGTGTATACATAAGTTCAAGCGTACATGTTTGCTATATCTTGTCTTTTCACTTAACTTTAAATAAAATATGCTTTACGACAATGTACACATTAGAATGAACATACATAGTTGGCATTTCTGTTATTAATTTATTTTCATATGTCTCACTATTCACCAGCAAATGCTTGAATGAAGGACGGTTTTAGTGTCTTTGGACTTACACAGGTACAGAATGGGGTGACGACTGATGACTGCACCCACATAAAAGTCAGTTGAAAGAAATGAATGAATTATAACCCGCTTGAACTCAATTTGTTAAATGTGTTTGAATGATTTCTAGTCATTCTTGAAAAATGAAAACGCATGCAAAGTACGCATGCATACATAATGTTTATACGCGAGTGTAGGAGAAACTAATGGTCAAATAAAAGAATCTAGAGGTGTGTGATCAGTTTTAAAGAGTCAACAGAATTAAAATTAAAATTCTGCATATACATTTTTATAAGCAGCTCAAACTAGATATAATGATTTGCCTATGAGTTCTTCTTCCTCAGTACCGTATAGTCCCATTTGGGGCCATGGTGCGTCAACTCAGCCGTTTATAGGCAACTTCGAGTAAACGTTACATTGCATATCATTTCGGAGTGTTATATCATGTTGCAAGCACTATATGTATATTTCCTATCCGCACATGTACGGAAATTTTTGACCACGCCGAGATTCGATCTCCTGGACCTCTAGATTACTAGCATCCAGTGGCGTGCGGTGACATTTAACAATAGGGATGCGTTTGAAAAAATCAGAAAGAGTACCCGGTTTCTTTTATAAAAAGCTATGTAATGTCGATACTATCTAAGGAGGTTTGTCAAATTCCATATATTTTTAAATTCACCACACCGCAGATTACGTAATCTGGCCAGATTAAGTACAAGTGTAAGAACCTCATAATAAATGATTTTTTACAGCAAATGAGTCAATTGAAAGACTGTTTTGCTTGAAATATAACAAATCAATTTCATAAAAATTTCTATACTCACCTCAAATACAGTTATAGCCGAAACAGACTACAAACAAGTCCTGTACTTAATTAAAATTAATTCAGTCAAAACATTGAATACTAGATCGAATCGTATGTCACTAAATTCAAAATGCATCGCAGAATGTACTTGCATTACGCCCGCCAAAGAAAAACGAAAAAAAAATGAAAAAAAAAAACATGAACAAAATTTAACAAAGCGACCAAGACTATGTTTACATGACGGAACAAGTACGGGTTTTCGGACCTCTGTAGTTTGGACCCTGCTTGGCCCTGAGTGTTCAAATTTGGTAGTCAATGCCACTCGCGACGTCTGACGAAGTGTAGAAAATTTCAAGAAGGTACGATGAAAAACACTGGAGTTATAAGAGTTTAAAAATCGCATTTTTTCGAAAATCTTGCTCTCGTTGTTCTTGTTGTTCATTGACAGGGCTACAGCCTTGTATGAAGCAACTCGGAATTCACTCTCTTTTCCCAAAGATAAATTCTGTACCGAGGGTGTGCATAGGCTATCATTTGCTCCGATGCGTGCAGTAGAAAAAAAGATACAGCGAAAAATGTGAAACTGGATACAGTTTCGGCAGAGTTGCTGGCTTAAGTCTTTTTTATATGCTTCTAGGAAAATAATTTGCAAAAGTTGGGAATAGACCCGAAATGCTTAGGAAAGAATCGTATAGTTTTGAGATTTGGTAGAATTGTTAAGAACAATCCCTTAGATAGGGGCTCCAAAGTTTTCAGTTGTAGAGCGTCTGGAAGAGCAGAGGCAAGGGGCCAATTTCCTATTTCGGGTCCTCTCATATACACGAGTACGTATACACATTAATATAATATTGGATGAGCATATAGTGCGATGCATTCAGTGCGTTCGTCCTTGTAAGTACGACTCGGTTTGATTTTGCTGTGGTAATGGGTTGAGGCATTAGATCACTCTTATAAAGTGACTCAAACAGAAAGTGCTCCTGATGGTTATGACTATTTTTGACTGCGGGTCATGATACCACTTTATCATTGTAAAAGCAATTGCTTGGTAAAGTCGATTGGTCAGGAATGGACACATTTTCGGGACCTTTGATAAAGGATATTTTTTTTACATATACATATAAGTCAAAATATTCACATTCATATTTTTTGTAGGGGAGAGAGGGGTAGATGGGTCGGACCTGGCACATCTTTATTATCTAATCAAGGCATCCAACGGCTACCATTTGATACTAATTTGTTTTTTCGCGGCATTCTATCAAAAGATATGGCTGAATATTGCTTTGTAGGGGATGTAGGGGTAGGGGTAGTCAGACCTTCCCCACTTTACACCAACTTCAAGTATATGTCACAATTAGGCATTGCTGAAAATTTCAGGTCGCAAGCAATATTCTGTCGAAAATATGACCGAATTAAACTATCACGGAGGGGTCATTTGTATGGGAGGTAGGGGAACCCTTGGTCCGATTTGGCCCATTTTCAATACCATCCAAGCTTTTATCAAAACAATCATCTGACCAAAATTTCAAAACGATAGCTTCATTATTTCGGGAGTTATCGTGCGAACTGACAGACACACGGACGGACAGACAGACAGACAGACAGACAGACAGACAGACAGACGGACATGGCTTATTCGAATCAGGGACCGACCCTGATCATTTATATATATACTTTGCCATACCTCCGGTGGTTCCTTTGAGGTGTTACATAAATCGTCGTAACAAAAACAATATACCCTATACCATCTTATGGGTATAGGGTATAAAAATAAGAAACATTTTATGTTAAAAGCTGGAAGGTTCAAAAAGAAATCTGATCAAGAAAAGAACATAGCAGTAAATAGCACACTCTGTAAGCTCCCCGCCAAAACGCGTTGCAAGAAATTGTCTCATATACAACACACACACCAAACCAAACGCATTGGCACAATCAGCGTAGTTTACCACGGCGAAAATTTGTTTATACGTTCTGTCTCGTACCGCACCGCGTTGGATTGATGGAAGCTGTTAACTATTTCAAACACTTTTGGATATGCATATCTTTGACTCAAGATGCGAGTATTTTGGCGGAATTGTTTTTATTAGGGTTTTTTTTAGATTTTACAAAAAACCCTTATGAAATCGATTTTGTTCGTCCGTCTGTCCGTCCGTCTGTTCACTAAATAACTCGCGAACGGCTTAACGGATCGTCATGAAATTTGGTAGGAATGTGTAGAATGGTAACAGTCTTTGGCATGAAATACTTAAAGATTGGTATGGCCAAGATAAAAGGGTGTCCCGGACATTTACAAATTTGTTCACTGACCGATCGTTATGAAATTTGGTAGGAATGTGTAGAATCGTAACAGTCTTTAGCACGAAATACTTAGACGTTGGTAGGACAAAGCAAACAGGGTGTCCCGGAGATTTGAAAAAGTCGACTTTTTTAGTTTTTATCAAATCAAAGAACTCGATGGGTACATTTCATATCAGTCGTTTTTTTCCAGTTTGGAGTCATGGTAACGGCGTTACAGCTAATAAATCCAGTTAATATGTGGAGCCATGATACATAGTAACTCTATTTTTGGATTGGTCTAACTAAAAAGTGTTACAGAATGAACGCGTTTATTTAGACCAATCCAAAAATAGATTTACGAGAAGCATTTCATTAACATTGTGCATAATTCTTATTTATTACCTATAAAATATATGTGCAAAATTATTCACTATGTATGTATCCAAAATCTAAAAAACCCTCGTATTGCGGGCGCAGCCCTCTATACGCCGGTATTTTTATATCAATCCTTTTTGTGGCTGACAACTTTACAACAAAGTTGTTTTTGTGAGATCAAGAGACGCGAGAGCGTCTCGCCCGCCAAAGGAAAAAGAAAAACGAAAGCGAACAAGTCTATGATTACCGGAGACAACTTGCTTTTTTATTTGACCAGGCTACAGCCTTCCAGGCAACAGCCCCCAAAAATTTTTTTTTACCAAAATATTCCACATATCCTGTTCTAGTGCCTTTCCAAATAAAATCTTCGATCGGCACAATAACGGGTAAGATATATGCAATAAACGGTGAAATTTTCACCCTCACAAACTTAAGCGAGCAACCCAATTTCAGAATGAAGTCTACAGTTGCAGAAAGACTTGCTTCTACTGTCTCTCTTCGTGATGGGACTTTTATGAAATTTGGAACGAATGATCCTCTGGTGGTCCTTCTAAAGAATCAATGTCTTCCATTTAGATAAGTGGATGGAATAACGGTAAATTAATAGGTAAAGTTAACAAAAGATTTCCAACAATTGCGTCTATCGGCTCATCGCATTGACCATTTTTTAAAACACACTACGGCATTGGGACAGTTGGATATTGGGACACCGGGAGACTGGGAGACTAGGATCTTGGGGTAGTGGGATATTAGGAAATTGGGACATTAGGGTCTTGGGACATTAGGACATTGGGGCATTAGGCACAATGGGGAAACAGGGACGTGGGGACATCGGCATATTGGGGCATTGGGACATCGGGATATTGGGGCATTGGGACATCAGGATATTGGGACAATGGGACATTGGGACATTGGGATATTGGGACATTAGGACACTGGGACATTAGGACACTGGGATATTTGGACATTGGGACATTATGACCTTGGGACAATCGGACATTGGGACACTGGTACATAGGGGCATTGGACCACTAAGACATCGGAATGTTGTGACATTGGGACATCGGGATATTCGCACATAGGGGCACTGGGATATAAGAACATGTGAACATTAGGGTCTTGGGTCATTAGGACATTGGGATATTAGGACATCAACACATTAGGACATTGGGACATTAGGTACACTGGGGAAACTGGGACGTGGGAACATTGGGGTACTGGGACATCGGGATATTAGAACATTGGGACATTGTAACATTGGGATATTGGCACATTGGGATATTGGAACATTGGGATACTGGGACATTAGGGCACTGAGATACAGGGACATTGGGGCACTGGGATATCAGGACATTAGGCTATTGGGACCTTGGGACACTGACCACTGGTACATTAGGACATTGGGCCATTGGGATATTATCACATATCCTGGGACATTGGGGTACTGGGATATTAGGAAATTGGGGCATTAGGACCTTGGGACATTAGGACAGTTAGACATTGGGATATAAGGACATTAGGTGGGAGACTGGGACATTGGGATATTCCGATACTGGGACATTGGGACACTAGGGTAGTGGGACATTCGGACATTAAACCATTGGGGCACTGTGATATTTGCACATTGGGACAATAGGACCTAAATTGGGACACTGGGATATTGGGACATTGGCACATTAGGATATTAAGACATTGGGACACTGGGATATTAGAACATTGGGACATGAGGACACTGTGACAATGGACCTTAGGGCATTAGGGCATTAGGATATTGGAACATTGGGACACTGTGACATTGGGACAATGTGACATTGGGACACTGGGTCGGGGGGCATTAAGACAGATCAGTAACAGAACGTTAACAAAGCGTTGGTAAGGCAACAACAGAGCGTTAGCAGATCGTTAACAGAAAATTAACAGAGCCTTAACAGAACGTTAACAGAACGTAAATCGAGTAATAAAAGAAAGGTAACAGACCGTTTACAGAGCGTTAGCCGAATGATTAAAGAGAATTAAGAGAACATTAACAGAACGTTAACAGAGCATTACCGAAAAGATAATAGAGTGTTAAGAGAACGTTAATAGAGCATTAACAGAGTTAACAAAAAATTAACAGATTACTAACAGAATCTTAGCAGAGCCATAACACAAAGATAACACAAATCTATTTTGCACAAAATACATATTAATAAACTATACCCATTTCATCCCAAAATTATTTTTAAAAAAGCTCAGCAACAGCCATTTGTGGCGTATTTGCAATTGCGTTTGCAGTATCTATTTATTTTAAAGAAGATCCTGTGAATATAACTTATGATATTAAATTTATGGAATATGCTGAACAAAAACCTATTGAAACTTTTCCCAAAACAAAAATATTAGTTGGCTATTTAAGTATTCAAAAATATATGATATCTGACCAAAAACAACAAAGTTGTAAAAGTTACCCCGCCAAAGAAAAATTCATCTGCCGCAAAAAGAATACATATCACTCCAATCCGCTGCTCATATCTAATTTTGTTTGCTGGATGTACTTTTGTTTTAGGTGTAAATGCTGGAGAAGTTTAAATGTACAGGACTTCTTCTTAAAGTAATTTGGAGGGAGCCGTCAAAGTGGCACTGAATAAAATGTTAAAGCTCCCACCAAATTACTTTAATAAGTAGTCCTGTACATTTAAACTTCTCCAGCATTTACACCTAAAACAAAAGTACATCCAGCAAACAAAATTAGATATGAGCAGCGGATTGGAGTGATATGTATTCTTTTTGCGGCAGATGAATTTTTCTTTGGCGGGGTAACTTTTACAACTTTGTTGTTTTTGGTCAGATTCAAATTACAGTACAATATGGTATAATCGTTATCGTTAATCAATTCCATCAAATCTTCCCCTTTCGGAAGTGTGAATCCCCTATTAAACAAAATTCTCACAAAATACGTCTATTCACCATAATCCATTGCACATGCGGCAGCACAACAATCAATTCAAGTGACTCTGATGAGGTGAGAAACATCATCTCGCAACATAATCACTCAATGGCTATGTCCACACATGTGCGCTTTCGTCTTCCCTATCGTCTTCAAGCTCCGTATCCACTTTCAACATTGAACATGTCATTGATTGCGTCAAGTGAACAGAAGAGATCAATGTCTCATTCTATCCAGATCTGTTCATTATTTATCGTTAAATATGTGTCACGGCTTTGGTCAGGACGGGTAAATGATAAATTCTTTCATGAATTGTATGAATAGATGATGTGTTGTTAATATTTAACATTGGCAATTGCGTTCAAGAATGAATGCGTTTCTTCAATAGCGCACACATCTCAAGTTTCAATTGTCAAAATGATGAAGACGAACGAAAATTGAAACTGTCTAGACAGGTACAATGGAAGCGTAAGCTCTGGTGAAAACAAAATGAATCCAGTGTGTCTCGGCTATCTAAAGCGTATCATATGATATATGATCTTGAACATTCTCTGAGTGTGAATCGGAATCGCCATGGTCTAAAAATGATCAACGCATCCACAGGATCTTTTTGTTGCTTGATAGGCGAGAACCATTCAAGATGAAATGCCAGAACAGTGAATCATGTCGAAACGGAGAGATAGTATTTTTTCTTTGAGGATTGAATTAAATTTTGTAAAGCTATTGGTTACTTTTAATATTGGATAAGTTTTAATATTTTGCCGTTTTATTTTTTATTTTTTGAAAACAAAAAGACAGTAAATTATGAAAGCAAAGCTGAAAAATTCTAGAAAGAGAAACATGTGTTAAAGTGTTACAGTGCTAAAATTTATAGGGATGCGGCGCATCCACCGCATCTATGGACCGCACGCCACTGCTAGCATCGTAGAATGCGACTCAATCAAGTGAGCCACAGAGCGGGTGAATTCTGCTGGCTACAATTATTATTATTAAACATTTTCCTGTTATGCTTTATAAGCTTCATTGGGTTTAATTTTATTATTATTAGTCTTACAGCTGACAGCAATTTTATTTCCATTGTCTCTGTTTTGAAACATAATCATAAAAGAACGAAGAAGTAGTGCATTTTTTTTTAATTTTTGCAGGCTTGTCCCAGAAACTCCGTGGTGGATCGATATCTAAGAATACATCCAGCTGCACTGACCCCCTTCCTTGGTTCAATTTAATCGTTCTGTCAATTTTCATGACAATAGCATCACATAATATTCTCATATGACTTTAGGAACACAGGATCTTAGAAGCAAATATCTATGGTCAACATCTTTGCCATTCCTTGTCAGCTTGTCTTTATACCATATGAATTGATTTTGCCATGCATAAACTTACAACTACAAGACGCCCTTTGTGAAGCCAGCAAGACATTGCACTCCACTATTAGCATGATGTTGTCGAATGTGGGTGATTCCCTCGTATAGTAAGGAACGAATTTATCGCAGAACAATATGCTGAATAGTGAATAGTGTAATAAGTTGTTGCAATTGTATTCCATTCCATAGAGAACATTATGTTCAAAGAATGGCTTGAATGGCGAAGGAGTCAACAAAGGCACGTGGATAATGTGAATATGATCTGCTGGTGTTCATTGTATCGGAATGTACGGCAAAATCTAATTTTATTCGAGCATACAGCATAGTCCCTTTACAAGGAATATGAATTTAATTTGTTGTAAATTACGATTGTTTGGTTTTTGATTGTTAACGTTATGTTAATTATGAAATCAAGAAAACACTATAACGATAGCATCAGCACAAGTATGTATTTGGTTCATTCTACTTACTAAGCAAATCTAAATGTGATATATTTTTGCAGAAAATTTTAATGAAATCTCGAATATATAAGCATAAAATAAAATTAAGAAACTTGCTGACATTGAATAAAAATCATTAAGTTCACTTATTACTTTTTTATAAATATAAAATGTTTCAAAATAATGTATCTGTATGTGAATGATTTAAACCAACCATGTCGTTTCTAATTTTAGCACCTTTTTTGATTAAATACTCACATACAAACTTGCTGTGGCGCCTTTCTGAGCATTTAATTCAATTAAAAGCCACAAACTGATTAATCAAAAACCTGTCTTTACCCAATAGGTCGTCGTGTTGTAAACTGTCAAATGCTCGATATCGATTTGTGAATATTAATGAATCTTTTTCATATTTTCTGTTGATAACTTTAACTACAGGTAATTCTGTTCACTTCAATTACGTCTCAACTGAATCGTAAAAACAAGAAACGGTGGAACAAGGTAATTTCTAGTAGAAGCATATGTAAATCACTTGTTGAGTGACTTGTCGTGATTTGGAATATTGAGTATATGCAGCAGGAGCAAAATGTGAATGAAAACGAGTAATATTTTTAAAGTCAGTAGATAGTGAGCTTTATGAAGTTGGCTTGTCGTCGCTGAAATTAATAATAAGCATCAACATCATTTTCAAAAACATATTTCGAAGGTTTGCCAATCTAAAAAATACTTTCTCTAATACCCGTCTTTAACTTCAACGTGACAACGTGACCAACCCCTGACCATTGGTTCCCAACCTTTTTTATATAGCAGATAAGTATTGCTATTCTGCGCATATCTAATGATGCAATCCCAATTGGAAGAAACCCTCCCCCAAAGACGAACTTTTACCAAACCTCACAAAATGTGTCCCGATCGGATGATAACGTTCAGGAAGAATCCGAATCCATTTTCTGGGGATTTTCGTTCTATCAAAATCCAAGAATACATTTTCTTGACAGAACAAAAATCCAAAAAAAGAAACTGATTCGGATTGACCGCGTGTGTGCGGTATACAAGGCTCACCACATCAAAAACAGACTAGAGGAAAATTCTAGTTTCTTATGGTTCCATCCTAACCAAGCCTGACAGACAGGTGTCCCTATCAAAGTTAATGTCACATGCACAGTTGCCAGTTGCTCAGTATGTAAAACTTGTTTGTTTTCTGAAAATAATATAATTATGGTTGGCGCGATATACCACAGAATTTATTTTGAAAGCAGGAGGAGCAAGAAATAGAAGAACTCCCAAGCCAGTCGAAAAAATCAAGTGGCACAATCTCACAAACGACAACTTTGAACCTGTAGTAACTCCCATGGGGCGGCCTTTCTGCCAAATTGTTGGCACGATTTTTGTCGACTTGTGTGCGTGTTATCATAGTAGTTGTAAATTTCCAGTGGAGCCGGTAATTAGGGATAGATTGTAAAAGAAGGGTCATGTATTTGGCGCGAAAAAGTTTAAAAGAGAATTTTCAATAGAATCATAAAAAAAGGAAAAAGAATTTTTATTTTATGTAGTTATACTATAACGCCGCACAGTGGGTCGAAATCGATGATTTTTCGGACATCGCATATTTGCGAAGATGTCCTGCTGCAAAATCCACCATGTTAAAGCTATAAGTTGAATTTGTTTGTGCTGAATCGAATGGTGAATTCCATTTTCAAAAAGAAAATACTTTCTTCTATAGCGGCTTTAAGGATGCTTTTACCAACCCCATAGTATAGATATACCGTTTCTTCTTTCTGATGTTACAAATGATGCTAATAGATAGTACGGCTAATTTAGAGTAAAATATTATATGGCCATATGGCTTTCTCATTAACCGTTACAAAAATGCACTATTATTTATTCAATCTTTAGGAAAACTAGAGTTACCAAACAAAACCCAAAGTTATTCCGTCTTGATTGGTGCAATTTAGTATTTGGGTTAAGGTTCTACAAATACATTTATATACATTTGTTGTAATTTCACTGCTCCCCCGTTGAACAACTCACTGTTATTTCGAAGATATAGTAATGCAAACATCGAAAAATTACAAAATTTATGAGACGTAGAAAATGCACACGCTTATATCATAACGGTTCTTTGAATGGATAAATCTGAGTAATTCACAAAAGGTCGTCGCGTCTTTCAACGGCTGTAACTTCCGAACGGAAATTTGCAGTAAAAACTGTCCCAAGCCATCCTCTACGTCGAACCATTCAAACATTTTCATTTTCGCCAAAAAAGGGCGATCGATGTTTCAGAGTTTAGAAGTTTTAATAAAAAAAATCATCAATGCTGGGATTATACGACACGTCTCCCTCTTCCTTTAAAGGACCACATATATTTCAAACATAATTTTGAATCTCATAGTTTATAAATGGGCTTGGGACCGTCTTCGGCGGAATTAAGGTGTTGGCATCCTTGTTTCAATTGTGTGAAAAGAAGCAATAAAAATAAACCATACATTCATTGAAATATTTATTACATAATAACAAAAATGGGGGGATTTCAGTATCTGCGGCGATAAATTTTGATGATGCCTGAAACGACCGAATCTGCGAATTTTGCGAAGTATTCAATGTCAAAGTTTGACTTTTCTATGAAACCATATTTAAGTAATTTGATGAGCAAAGGGGGATATTTTCGCTTTACACATTGGGGAAATTGTGTGATGCCATCAAATTGACGTTTTAGTTTTAATCAGTCCCTCAAGAATAGTAAGTTTACCAATTTGGCAAAGATGTTAATAACATGAAAAGTCGAAATATATTTGCGGGCAAGAATAGTAAAGTTTGCTAGACAGGGAGGCAAATGAAATTTAAAATGTTATATGCGGTGCAATGCTATTAATTCACATCAACATGTAGTAAAAATGCCCCCAATTTCCCATTAAACACTGATTAACCCCATATAAATGTTAAACTTTGACAGTGAGTATCTGGAGAACCGTTACGATTTCGCAAAAAAGGACTGCAGATTCGGTCGTTTCAGGCCAATATTAATGAAATGGCATCAAAATTTGGCGCCGCAGATACTGAAATTGTGCCACAAAAATTATTAATCATGACTTGCCCCCAACAGCAAAACGAAAATTGTTACGACTATGGACTGCCATGGACACATAACAGAAAAAAAAAATGATATATCCTCTGAATGTCAAACAGACAGTTCGGTCAAAACAAAAGTGTTCTGCGGGTTGTACGTTTCTTTTAAAACGCGGAAAAAAAGGTATTTTTCGTGCTGTGGAAGTAAAAGTGAAACTTTTCAGCGAAAGTAGATACAATATAGAGAACAATTCTAAGGTTTACCTGTGGAAAGACACTCCCTTCGAATAAAGAGCTCTCGAGTTCCAGGATCCGGCAACAACACACTGCATTTTACGTGTTTTTGGAGACTATGCGTTTGAAAACATTCGTACAAAGGTACACTCCTCGCAATATAGTATTGTTAGGCACCAGAAATCACTCAAAAATATTGCAATACGCACAGATAACTAAAAGTTTTCTTCGCAACACTAGGTGAAATCGTAAGAATCGTAAACACTAGCTGGCAAGTGACATTTGTAGGTGACAAATGGGCGGGGCAAATTGACAAACAGTTTTACGTTCCTGGATATTTGAGGGGTGAAGGTGAGGTAAGGGGAGTCAATTTTTGTGCCAAACACGTACGCTCATATACGGGAAGTAAACCTTTCCATCTTATCTTGTGTTCCGTGAGTAACTCCATTCATTGATAAAATGACAGAGTGGTTTCAAAACAACACCAACTGCACCGAGCACAGTCCAACACAAATGTGGAATAGTTTCTCTGAAACGTCAGTATAGGTGAGGCGGAAAAGGCACTTGGAGTTTCGAAAGGTCCACTCCACACGAAGAAAGAAACATGGTGGTGGAACACCGAAACTAAGGAAGCAGTGCAAGCCAAATCGAACGCATTTAAGGCATGGACGAAATGTGAGTCAAGCAGTGAAACCGAACGGGTTCAACTTCGCGAAAATTATGTGCAATGCCGGAAAAATGTAAAGCGCTTGCTAGCTCAAGCAAAGGCGAAGGCAGCTGAGAAATTCTACCAAGAATTAGAAACTCAGACTGCGACCGAAGGACCGTCTTTGCGCGAGAGACCTAAGCACGACGCCAGGATATTTAGGGTCGCAGCCCAAAGGAGAAGGAACGCTCGCTAAATACAGGCGCCAAAGTACGTGGAGGACGCGCAAGGAATGTTGCTGATTGACGATACGGCAATTTATAGCAGGATGCGAGAGTATTTTGACGAACTTCTAAACGAAGAATTTCCTCGAGCAGCTTTTCGAGATGTTGAGCCGAATACCACAAATATTGAAGATATCTCAGAGGAAGAGGTGATGGAGGCAATGCATTAGATGAAACGCGGAAAGGCAGTCGGACCGGACAAAATCCCCGCGGAATTTTGGTTGAAATGGAAAATGTCGGGCTTAGTTGGCTCACAGTTATCTTCAACAAAATCAAAGGTGGGCAACCGATGCCTGATGCTTTCAGGGAAAGTTTTCTTCTTCCTTTCTATAAGAACAAGGGAGACTCACGCAAACTCAACAACTATAGGGCTATAAAGTTAACACCTCATACACTGAAGATCTACGAGCGAGTTGTCTGCAACCGATTGAGAAAGATTGTGCGGTTGAATGACAATCAATGCGGCTTTGTTGAAGGTCGATCTACAGTCGATGCGATTCAGTGCGTTCGTATTGCAATGGAAAAGTATAGAGCAGCACGAAAGGACTTGCACTTTGTGTTCATCGATTTGGAAAAGGCATTCGATAGAGTACCTCGTGATCTGATATGGTTGGCCTTGAGAGCACTTAATGTCCCTGAGGCATATGTCAGGATGATACAAGACATGTATGATGGAGCTACGACTAAGGTTAGATGCACAGCCGGTGAATCAGAAGAATTTCCGGTGAATGTCGGAGTACACCAGGGCAGTGTATTGAGTCCGTTGCTCTTCAACATCATCATGTGCTACTTATTAACACGTATCTCCGACGGCCTAGAAATATCTATTCTTTTTGCCGATGATATAGTCCTCAGTAGCCCAAACATCGTTGCCTTGCAAGCTGCACTTACAATTTAATTCTGGATGAGCATGGACTGAGGGTAAGTATAACAAAGACTGACTTATGCTGCCCATTCTCAGACCCAGATGCACCGATACCAGAAATGTACGTCAAAGGAGAGCAGCTTAAGTCTTGTACCAAGTTCAAGTACCTTGGCTCGATGGTGAACAACGGAGCTACATGCGATGATGACATCAAACATCGCACAAAGGTTGGGTGGATGACGTGGCGAGAAAACTCTGGAGTTTTCTGCGATAAGAAAATGCCACTGAAGCTAAAGGGCAAGTTGTACAAAACGGTTGTACGTCCCCCACTCATGTATGGATCAGAATGCTGGACCATGTATGAAGTTTACGCGAAACAAATGACAGCGACTGAAATGAAAATGTTACGCATGTCAGTTGGTGTAACGAAAAGGGAGCACATCAAGAGTAGCTACATCCGAGGCAGCTTGTCCATAGACCAACCAATCACCGAAAAGCTCGAAGACCGACAAATGGATTGGTATTGGCATGTTCAACGGCGTCCGCCTGAGAACCCAGCAAAGAAAGCGATATCAATGGAAGTTCCACTTGATGGACCCAAGGCCAGAGGCAGACCGAAGAACACCTGGATGTGTCAAATGAAGGTTTAAGGTGTAGTTTTTGTTTAAGTTAAGTTGGCGTTTTCTTTATAAGAGATATTTGTTCCCTCTCGAATTTACAATTATTGTATTAATTCCGGTTCCCAATTTCGTGGGTGCGACTGCGAGTATTAACTAATTGTGGAAATCTTGACTTATCGTTCCATTCTATCGACCAACTGCGGTGCATGTCTGTAGTATTTTGGCATGGCAACTTACCAGCTCTATTGGAACTACGCGGAACTTTGTTGGTGGAGAAAAAATTCAAGTGTCATCTTGTGCACAGATAGACAACAGACACAAGACCTGATGAGTATGTCTATCTGTACGAAATCACAAAGCTTTGGGAAAAAAAGGATTGGATATGGTTGCCAATTCGACCACGTCCCTCGCCCAGCAACCATAAGTAAATAAACCATTTTACAGAAAAGGTTTTCCATCGAGAATACCTGCTTTATTTTTAAAGGGTGAATTGGATGGCCCACCTGATTTGGACTAGCTTAAAATATGAAGAATATCAAAAGTTCGTTTCCAGTACAGGACAGAACAGAACACATACAAATTTAACAGCAATGTGTTCCATATAGGGTTTCCGGAGACTACCGCATAAACGTACCGGAAAATGATTCCTCAGGTGATTTCCAGCAAAAAAAAAGTATGCAGAAAACCAGAGTTAATTGCTCGATTTTGGCATAATTTGCTGAAATCTTGCACAAATTGCAGAATATTAGGAGCAACTTGAATGAATCGTACAAGCACCTCACCTTGGTATTGGAAGAAGTTGAAGAAAATGGTGATGGAAAAAAAATATTTTCTAGTAAAATCACACCAATTTAACTTTGAAGCTCCTTGAAAACCAAACCACTTATCCGTTTTTAGTTTGATTAGTTTTGTTTTATGGGTAAATTTGTTAAATGTGAAAACCATCTTATTTCGCTGTTATATCTAGTATAGTTTTGGAGGTTGGTTTTGAGGTTTAAGTCGTATAAGAAAATGATTTTTTTTCAAAAATATTTAAACGCATGTGGCAGCTAAAGGGTTAAGAAATCACGTGAGGAATCATTTTCCGGTGCGTTTATGTGGTAGTTTCCGGAGACCCTGTATAAAACAACTCATGCCCAACTTCATGTCGAATTTGTATTGAAGTTCCGCTGTTCTGTACTGGACTTAAAAACGCACCTAATATTACCATAGTGGGCATCTTGTGCCAATTTTCGCATCAAGGTCTACCAATTCTTAGCAGGAATCTCCTTCGTTATTTCGGAGCACATGTTAAACAGCTCAAGGAACGTGTACCTTACAAACGATAAATTTAGTCTTGGTGACTCGGAATTTTCGAGACAGGGAGACTAACAAACTGTGATCCGCACATTGCTGCTGAGACTGCAGTCTCGTAGACGATCTTTTCGTGCCTGTTATATTTGGGATTTTGATATAAGATCCTTCAATTCCTCATTTCGTCTAGTGTCTCGAATCTGAAACATATCCCTTAGTGAAAACCCTATGGTTGTTCTTTCGTTATGATCCCGAGACTATAGACGAACTACGGAATAAAAAGTGGAAATCATAACCGAGTTGAATGTAATCAGACTCACACTCAGTCTGGATAAAAAGCATTTAAAACACGGAAAAACTATTACCTATTTCAGCTTAATTTTGAAAAAATTTATCGATTATTTTTATCGTAGTATTTCGTACTCTTTTGCTTAAATGCGTATTAAAAAAAAAATTATGTCGACAGGAAACATCTTATTTCTGTAAAGTAAACATATTTGAAGTTACCAGGGCGCCTCGCCCACTGCTCAATACGCTCACCAACCCCGTGTGCGTGTGTAGCCCAGGTCTGCAGATTTGAAAATTATGATGAGACTTTTTAGAAAATTACATAAGAGGCCAGAAAATTTTAATTCGAATAACTTAATAACTATACCAAAGAATGAACATGAAATTTGTCCGGAAACTGCCGCATAAACGCCCCGGATTATGATTCCTCAATTGATTTCCAGCAAAAAAGTTGTACGTAACATACCCCCTATACTTAACTCTTTAGCTGCCACAGGCATTTGACGATTTTTGAAAAAATCATATTCTTGCGCATATTAAAGCTCAATATCTCCAAAGCTAGACCAGCTAGAATGAGCAAGGGAGGCTAGCATCATGCTTCCCAACATTTATGCTCTTAAGCTTTTTTTCTCTTAATTGAACATGAGTTTGATTGGGGTAGCGAGATTCATGTTCAACTTTGCATTGTACACAGTTCAATGCCATTGTTGTGCATTGTTTTGTTGAATGTGAGCGTTTATGCGGCAATTTCCGGACACCCTGTCTAATGTTGCAAGCACTATATATTTCCTATGCGCACATGTACGGAAATATTTGATAACGTCGAGATTCGATCTCTGGATCTCTAGATTACTATTACCACTATTACCATTCTATGTTTTCACACCAAATTTCATATTCAGTCTCTGGTATAGTTATTAAGTTATTCGAATTAAAATTTTCTGGCCTCTTCTTATGTAATTTTCTAAAAAGTCTCATCATAATTTTCAAATCTGCAGACCTGGACTACACACGCACAAATAAAAATTTTGATTTAAGTAAAAACTAAAAAGGTCAACTTCGATTTCAAATCTTCGGGGCACCCTGTTTTCTTTGCCCTACCAACTTCTAAGTATTTCGTGCCAAAGACTGTTACCATTCTACACATCTCTACCAAATTTCATGACGATCGGTATGCGTATGTGATGAA
The DNA here is from genome assembly GCA_949715475.1 of Microchrysa polita. NCBI lineage: Eukaryota > Metazoa > Arthropoda > Insecta > Diptera > Stratiomyidae > Microchrysa > Microchrysa polita. Next base: position 15,942,157 of record OX454415.1, read on the forward strand.
AATCAAAAGCCAACCACACGCAAGGAACTAACGTACGAGTATACAATTTCATAAACGTCCAACCACGGCAATTGTATTAGCCAACCCCACGAAGCCGATCCTACACATATCCACAATAACATCAACCACACCTCATAATTTGATGCAAGAAACAACTTAAAACCCCTCTAAATTCATTTCATTTTCGCACACAAGGATTTTTCATTTGGGATAAGGATTTTTTCTTTTGAGATACGGGTTTTTTTCATTTGGGATACGGATTTTTCCATTTGGGATACAGATTTTTTCATTTGGGATATGGATTTTTTCATTTGGGATAAGAATTTTTTCATTTGGGATAAGGATGTTTTCAATTGGGAAATACTATATTGTATACAGGGTGTCCGGAAACTGCCGCATAAACGCACCGGATTGTGATTCCTCATGTGATTTCCAGTAAAAAAGTTGTGCGGAACATACCCCTCAGCTTAACCCTTTAGCTGCCACAGGCATTTAAAGATTTTTGAAAAAATCATTTTCTTGCACGACTTAAAGCCTAATATCTCCAAAGCTAGAATAGTGAAATAAAATGATTATTACAGCCAACAAATTTACCTATAAAATAAAACTAGCTTTGGAGATATTAGGCTTTGAGTCGTGTAAGAAAATGATTTTTTCAAAAACCTTTAATTCGGGAACACTATAATGTGAGTCATTTTGACGCATACGCCGCAGATTACATTTTTCGTAGAAAGGGCGATACGCCCAACCGGCCTTCGCTACCCATGTTTTCCTTGAAAAATATGTTCCTTACCGAATGTCGAAGGAAGCGGAGGGTTCTGATTTTATGGTAAGCCGCTATTCGCGTTTTTCTGTGACGTCGTTAGTATACTAAAGGAACATTTTGTTGTGAGTCAAAATGACTCACGTTAGTAATAACCGCCTATGTTTCGTACTTTACATACTTGGTTTCTGGGTGATATTTTACAGTCTATCCAATTATCAAACACACATTCTTATTATCCTTATATAAAACAAGTATCCCGAAGTTTTTGGCGCATCCTTTCATACTCTTCTCCTTGATATACCAAAGTTTCTGTAGTGAGTCAAAATGACTCATGGTTAGTAATAAGCGCCTAAAATTAAGGTTAGTGTTCCCGGCTGACTTAACTCTTTAGCTGCCTGTGACAGCTAAAGAGTTAAGCTGAGGGGCTATGTTCCGTACAACTTTTTTGCTGGAAATCAACTGAGGAATCATAATCCGGTGCGTTTATGCGGCAGTTTTCGGACACCCTGTATAGAAGGATAATAATGTATGGCAAATGGCAAATTGTAAAATGTTTTTTGATGGAAAACAAAAAAATATTCGTAATAAAAAAATCTTAACTAATACCCTTAATGTGATAATAAATTTTCCTTGACAATTCAGGTCCTTTCAGTGACCAGTGCTATTAGTAGTGACCAGTGCTATTAAGGCTAAATTTTGTTGTTTTGGAATTAAAGTGTCCAAGCCAAGGAATTTAAAATTCATAATCGTAGGAAAAAGTACCACAGAAAAATGAACTGACTTCTCCGTAAATTCTAAAACATAATGTTTTGTTTCGAAGCGATTTAAGCCTCGTCTCCATTGTAAACATTTGTTGCTGAACTGTTGTGAAAAAGTTCAAAATATTGTCTGCGAACAGTTGCGCAACATTTGACTGAACTTTTCTGAACAGTTGCCGAGCAAGAATCTATATTGTTCGTGAACAGTTGCGCAACATGTTCGAATACTGTATATAAACTGCTTCGCAACAACGTCAATTATTTAATTATATGACAGTTCTATTTATTTGTGTGATTTGTGAATTTCTTGTAGGTAGTATGTAACTAGCGCAATAATTTGTCGATAGGAACCAATATTATTTATTTTATTGACCTTACGCGCTTATCGTCGTCACTTTAATTAACATTACTACAAAAACTGACATGTCCGGATCAAACGCATCAGAAGAACAATCTTTCCTTCGCTAGTTTTAATGTTGGCACTTTGGCGGCCAGCGTTATTTTTCCGAGGATTCGAGGGCTATGAAGTCTCCAATTGCACGGTCGGTCAGTGGTCAGTTCGGCGTAACTTCGTCGAAAACCGTGAACGGTTACCAGCTTATATCATCGATTTTCGTCATATCTCCCGAAATGAAAGTGATTAAAGAAATCAAAACGAAGCTATGCTCTTTGTTGCTAAAGTCTATGCTACCGATTCATGAAGAGCGGATGGTCAAGAGAACAGTCAAGCCGGAATATTCTATTATATTTGTTTGTCTCATTAACAATAAATATATAACATATGAAAAAAAAATTGTAATTCATTTATATGAGAAATATTTAGAATCTTGTTGATAGGTCCCGCTTATAAATACTCATTCTACCTCCTTAGTCGCCTTACACGAAAGTTCGGGTAGAAGGTTTTTTTTCTCCTCTTACGCGGATAATGTGAGATAGTAACGTCCCGAAGAGAAACAAAGGAATTGGTCGGAGCTCCTTACTGGACTGCATACCTAAGGGTCAGCATTTTACCGCAACTCAAAACATATAAAAATCGGTCGTAGTCTTTCACCAGCCTGTATCTTCACTCTTAAGGGATGGATTGACCTCGAACCGTTTTCCGATTGTAGCTTATGGAATTCCCCAACATTTGATACATATTCAACGACAGTAAGTATACATTTTCATTGAGAAAATCGCAACGGGCAAAAATTTCACTCTTGAGGATGCATAGACATTTACAAGTAAAGAAAATCGGTAAGCTATGCCTCTCTTTAAGTGGGAACATGCCGTATACGACCATAAGATCGAATGTTGCTCGAACTACCATATGTGTAGTCGTACGATGGAAAATATTAACTTTGGACCCAAATATATTTTGATTGTTATGGTTTGGTCAAAAAATTACCTAAAATCTTTCATTTTAGCTAAAACTTAATCAAAAATTGTGATTGAAAATTTTCGCTTCTTATAAAATTGTCCCAATTCGTGTAAAGTTCAGCCGTGTTTTCCATTTGAATGGAAAACATCGAACATCCATAAATCACCTACGAAAATCAGTGCAACAGTTCAGCAACAAGCTCGAAACGAAATTGAGCTGTTCGCGAACATTGTTCAGGAGCAGTGTTGCGATACAACTGTTTACAATGTGGACGCGAAACGATTGCTCCAAAATGTGTGCAACAGCTCAGGAACATTTGTTTACAGTGTGGACGTTACACTTTTGTTCAGCAACTGTTCGCGAACAATTTGGGAACACTGAAACAGAATGTTCGTATACAGTTGCGCCACAATTGTTTACAATGGAGACGAGGCTTTACAGATCGGCGATGAACCCAATACAGAGTCTATACATGTAATGTTTTGATACAAAACTAAAAAGTGTTTTTTTTTTTAAATTCACGCCGTAAATTAGTTTTCTTCCAAACTTAATTTTAGACTCCTGGGGCCTTACTTATTTCGTAATAACAAAAATTTGCGTTAGCTATTTTTTTATATTGAAAATTACATACTTACTCACTCTCCTCCTTACTATAAATTCTCCTAGATCATAAATATCATAAAATTATCATCCCAATTTTCTTTCTAGTTAGCAATACTCAGTACACGTTTCTTGTTCCAGTAAATATGTAAATACTTATAGTCATGGTATACCTAATCAGTATCATATTGAATTACTTTATTAGTTTATTAAATAAACTCGAACCAGTTTCAGCAAGATTGTGTGCAAACAGATAGACCATTAGTTGCTGCTATATAACACTGGAAAATCTGCAACAAAATGTATGCCATAAGAGGTAGTGATTAGATAAGAGGATAAGACTGTTTGACAAGCAGTAGTCAGTAGCCTGGCTTTTATATAGGACATAAAAACGAACCAGAGAGTTGATTAATTGAGTTATGTTAGCTTGTAGCGATCGTATGAAAATTGGAATGGTATGGTAGCATACTTTCCCTGCAAATCGGTATGATTAATCGTTTTCAAGAATAACTTATCGTGTATATTATCTGGAGTGTTATATTAATCACTTTACATTTTTACTCTGAAAAATAAAAATAGGGACTTGCACCAATGTCAAATTTAGATCAGAAATGTCCGAATAAAATTTCGAATGTCAATTAATTATTGAAATTATAAAATATAGTACACAAATATATGTACATATGTACTAATATATATATATATTTCCTTTCATATTTCTGAATTTTCAGGATTTGCTCAAATCAAAATAAAAAGAATATTTTCAGCTTTATACATACTGATTTATTTTTTATTATTTAAAACCATTTTTCTTACAATAATTTTTATATTTTAATATTAAAATGTATAATTAATGCTTAAATGCCTTATATAATATTTATTAAATATACGAGTTATAAAAACACTTATTATAAAACATTAAGACATTGTAACTTTTCAAATGATAAAATGGTGTCTCTCAATCCACCAAATTCAAAATTTAATTCAAAAATTCACGACTACACTTCTTGTACTGTTTAAATTTACATTCTATCTATTAATTTTCATAGCATTATGCTTAATATTTACTTCTATTTTGCGACTTATTGGCACCAGTTACATAAGACCTATATGTACATAATATGGCCATATTTGCTAAAAATAATTAATATAAGTATTTGATCATTTGTATAGTGTACAACATAAAAACATGATGGTATGGCGGTTAAGTGCCCATCTTTAATATTAGGCTGAATATTTTTCTAATTATGTCATTTTGTTTTTAATTTTATTGCATATTTTCTAATAAATATTTTATTCTATATAAAAAAAAAGCATAAACATCGAAATTTGAAAGTTCAGTTTCATCTGTGAAACTTTCTCTTAACAAATTTGCGCTAATGGAACAATAATACTGATTAGATTAATTTGTATTTAGTCTCGAGCCTATAATCAAATAAATGTTAGGGTGAAGAAGGTCGACATAATATGTACGCAAAAAAAGTCAGTTGATGTATTGACTAGTTTCTCAGTTACTCAAAATTTTCAAGATATTAATAGCTATTAAAAAAATATCATAGTATTATATAATAATGATTTTTTTTAAATTCCTAGTAGATACATACATACAAATTACAAATTAAGACTACTGTTGACTTTAGACATTACAGCACCGAATACTAGCGATTCTATAGTACATTGTAGGTAAATTAATGGAAAAGTTTATTGACGTTTTCTGCAAAAAGAAATTTGTGTTCTTTACCAGGACACCGACCCCTGGTTCGATTATACTGTCCATACTCACATGCTGGTGGCTTGCATCGACCTTGGGTTATACACCTGTCAAATAAATAATAATAATAATAATTAATTAATAAGAATGTTATGTAGATACGTTTAGGTAGGTTGGGTCATAACTAAAGAAAATACAACGTCGCGTATTATTAGAAAAATTCCGGCGTACAGAGGGCTGCGCCCGCATTAGGAGGGTTTTTTAGATTTTGGATACATACATAGTGAATAATTTTGCACATATAATTTATAGGTAATAAATAAGAATTATGTATGCACAATATTAATGAAAAGCTTCTTGTAAATCTATTTTTGGATTGGTCTAACTTAACGCGTTCCAGAATGAACCGCTAACGCCTTTCATTCTACACTTTTAATTAGACCAATCCAAAAATAGATTTACTATTTATATCTACACATATTAACTGAATTTATTAGCTGTAAGGTTAGGTTAGGTAAAGGGGCCGCCTGACTAGCGCCATGCGCACTTAGACCAAAAATTGGTCCATTGTGATACCACCATAGTTCCTACGTTCCGTTTAAAACCAGCCAGTGCTAACAATGTATTTGTTAAGCAAAGTAGGGCTCACATCTCGAAGATCATCTGTATCGTAAAGATACCTCGAACCCAGTGCACGCCTCCTTTTCTCGGATAAGGCCGGACATTTACAAAGAAAGTGATGCACACTCTCTTCCTCCTCTTCATCATCACAACTTCTGCAGAAGTCGTTGTATGGAATTCGGAGTCTCCTGGCGTGCTCCCCAATAGGGCAGTGCCCCGTAATAACACCCACTATGTTGCGTATATATTTCCTGTCTAGCAACAGTAATATGACGGAACGGGATATATCTAGTATAGGCCAGATCATCCTCGTCGTAGCACAAGTATATCCGCAGGCCCATCTCGCGTTGGTCCTACGTTCAGAAGCGGCTTCAATTATCGATGCACAGACGGCAATAGGTGTTTTAATCTTCTCGTGGTCGCCTTCAACGATACTTGCTACCGCATTCCGAGCCAAATCGTCTGCGCAGCAATTACCAGCAAAGCCATTATGTCCCGGTATCCAGCATAGTGTAATGTTGAAGAAATGACCCATTTCTCTGAGTGCATAGCGGCACTCTTCAATAGTTTTAGATGTTGTAAATGCTGATTCAAGTGATCGAATTGCAGCCTGACTATCAGTGTATATAGTGACATCCTTACCAGTGACAACGTGCCTACCTAGCCATAAAAGCGCTTCCGAGATTGCAGTAATTTCTGCTTGGAGGACGCTACAAAAATTAGGGAGGCAAAAAGACAAGCTGATGTCGAGTTCCTCCGAGTAAATTCCAATGCCGACTCCAGCGTCCGTCTTGGAACCATCAGTGTAGATGAAAAAGGAACTGATGGACTGGGTCGTTTCCTTGCTCCAGCTTTCCCTAGGCGGGATTAAGGTAGAATAGTTCCTACCAAAAAAAGTATTTTGGGAACAGTGTAATCAGTAGCCAGTGGCAGGCTGAAATTACCAAGTATCGTTGAGTGACCATAATCCAGCGCACGCCACAGACAGGTTTCACGAAGGCGTAAGGCCGTGTAAGCTGATGACCGTTGGGCGTATATGTCCAATGGCAGCAGCCCCAAAATCATGTCTAGTCCGAATGAAGGTGTTGTACGAAGAGCTCCTGTAATCAGACGAGAAGCCAACCTTTGCACTTTAACAAGTAAATTATGATAGGCAGTTGTGCTAAGTGCGGTCCACCACACACTAACGCCATAAAGCAGAATAGGCCGCACAATAGCTGTATACATCCAATATACAACTTTTGGTTGAAGGCCCCAGGTTTTCCCGATGGCTTTCCTGCACGAATACAGTGCCACAGTAGCTTTGTTCACCCTTTCCTCGATGTTAGGTTTCCATTTTAATTTCTTGTCCAAGATAAGGCCAAGAAATTTGGCCTTCTCGGAGAAACCAAGTTGAATGCCTCCTAGCTTAGGGAGGTTAAAAGTGGGGATCACACGCCTTCTTGTGAACAGGACTAACTCCGTTTTTGCTGGATTAATCCCAACCCCGCTGAGACTTGTCCAGTCTGTTAGGATAACAAGGGCGTTCTCCAAAAGTCCGCTAAGTGTGTCAGGAAATTATTAGCTGTAAATCCGTTACCGTTTTTCCGAATCAAGAAACAAGATCTTATAATAAATGGCTTTGCTGAGCCCGTTGCCCACCCAACGCTTTCTTATGAGTTTTGTCAAAGTATACTTTTGAAGCTATAGACACCCTGTTAATTTGGTACTACAAACTTCATAAGTTTGTGTGACAAACACTATTACCATTCTATGTATTCCCACCAAAGTTCATGTTCATTGTTTGGTCCAGTCACAAGATATGCAGTGCCCAAATGCTTCTGACGCTGCCCAGGTATTGTGAAACGCATACTCGTATGCTAATTATTTGATTCCCTATATTTCCGGTTACGATAAAGATATTCGAATGAAAATTTTCACGCATATTTTTTATGTAATTTTCTTGAAACCGTCATCATAATTTTCAAATCTTCAGACTTACCAGGGGCTGCACACGCACTAACCCAGCTAGACAATTGTCTCCGATACCCAACGGAATCTATCAGTCCTCGATTATATAGCGATAGCTGCCATCTGCAATGTCTCCAATAACCTACTAAATCGATAAGTCATCGATACCAAAGCGATACAAGTCACTAAATTGTCTACTATACTAATGTAATCGACAAGTCTTCGATCCAATTTCGATTATTTACATTCAACTGTCTCCGATACACAACAGAATCGAAATGTCTTCGATCCAAAATCGAAGACCTTCATTCAGTTGTCTTCGATACCATTGGCATCAAAAAGTAATCGATCCGAAAACGATGACTTTTTAATTATTTCTCTCAGATACCATGTAATCGAAATGTCCTCGATCACATATCGATGACTTTCATCTAAACGTCCCTGAATTAGATTGAAATTGTCAATAAATAAAACGACTAGCTTATTCTCATAATTAGTAATCGTAGACATGGGCGTAGCCAGGATTTCGGTCAGGGGGGGCAAGCCCAAAATTTTTTCAACATCATGATTTTCTTAGGAGTTGAAATTTGCGGTCGCAGAAATATTGTTAGCAAATTTTAGCGTAGCCTGGCTTGTGGTTGGATTTGTGCAGAGGGTCATGGATTCCAGACTCACCGTGAACGAATTCATTTTATGGTGTTTTCGAACTCACGACCTACGTGACGGACTATGATGTAGCTCATATTGTAAACAAGTATCCATTTATGGGGATAAATAACATTGCTGGGCGTGCTGTTGATCTCAACACCTCAACAAAACAGCAGTTTAGATCTTGGAAATTGGATGTCACTCACACATCTGCGGCCCTAGTTTATTGGTGGACTGCCACGCATGTTATTTCTTTTTTTTTCTAATTCCAGAGTAAAATTTTTAAAATGGAGATGAAAATGATATGCAATGTAACGTTGACTCGAAATTGCCTATAAACGGTTGAGTTAACGCACCCTATGGGCTATACGGTACTGAGAAGAAAAAGAACTTGAAAGACACTGAAATCTGAGACCCGTTCTTTACAAGGTCCTTAACCCTGGAAGGTCATGCTTATTTTTAGTACGGAAAGGTGCATCGTCGATTCGACGACGCTCTACTTTCTACGCCTCATACAAATCACCCTTTCTCAAAATATTTATAAAATTTGACAGATTTTCAATCGTTAGTTTATTTAGAATGGAAAAACATCGATTTTGAGTAATTTTGTAAGGGAATTGATTTACAAATCAATTTTTCTTAATTCAATGTTATTTGGCCTGAAATATAAAACACTAAATTTAAAACTGAGATAAATAAAAACTTAACACTGATATAATTAAAAAATGTGCTCGAATCATAAAACACATATTCTAAACGTACTAGGAAATTAGGTTGAATGAGAAGCTCGTGTATATACAAGAGGCACAGCGATCCATTTTGGGGTCCCAACACGTGTTTTCTTTCACTTCACCTATTGTGGTTTTTACAGTGGATTGTAGAATTAACAGTAAATTTTGGAATATCTTCTCCCCGAGTTCCCTTGATTCATTCTAATTCTATGTACGATGTCTAATTTTGACATTGAGTACCTTGGAGCCGATTTTTATGAGTTCGAAATGCAATTTTCCTAAAATGAGAATTTTGAGCCATTTTCCTGATTTGTCCTAGTTTTGTCCTAATAAATATTTTTTCCATAATTTTTTAAAAAATAGGTCCCACATTTCAAAAATAAACATATATGTTACGAGTTAGTTGTATGTACACAGACTTATCGTCAAATCGACAACCAGCCATAAGAAATACTGGAGTTCTAAAAGTTACACAAAGTTCAACCTTCGTCGTTTCGACGACGCCAATTTCCACAAATCCAACTTACCCTGCTTACTTCGTCTAGCCGCAATGTACCCGGAAAGTACATAGGCACGGTAAGTGCTGTACGAACACTCCGCTCCAAGTAATGAGAATTGTCACGAAATATGGGAAATTTGATGATGGGTAGTCGACGAAGCATGACCTTCCAGAACTGTATACCATTTGTCACCCTTTCAGATGAAAATAAGTTGAATTCCACTAACTTCCCGAAGGGACCTAATGGTTGAAATTGTGTACTCCAGCTCAGAGGCCATGAAAAGAAACAGGAAATATGGGATACACGCAGCCACAGTAGCACACTCACAAGTGAAATGTGTGTGCTGGTACGCAGCCTCCGTGAGTTACGAGAGGCCACTCGCTGTCATCTGTTTGTATGCGCCTCCTGACTGCAAACTGTCCCGATCATGGCTTCTCTGGAAGTACTTGGAGTGGCAGAAAAAGCAACTGAAATGTTGTATAGTGCAGCGATTTTTTTTACTACATCGATAAGGATTTTTTTACCATCTTCATCGACCAGGGGGGGGGCGACCGCCCCTCCCTGGCTACGCCCATGATCGTAGATAGCTCACGTGTAGGACGTAGGACTACGAAACAATAGGTGCCCGGTTCGATTCCCAGTAGAAGCAAAGTGTAAAAAGGTAAAGTTGAAATAAGGTAAAAAAAAGTTAAGTAAAAAAAAATTAGAAAAAAAGAAAAAACTAAAAAAAATAATTTTTCACCACAGTCATTTTTCAGTCGTTTTTCATAAATTCTTCATAGTCCGCAGTCGTCGATTCTACATCAACGATAGTCTTCGGAGTAAGATCGATTCCAGTTCTCACTTTAGGTATCGAAAAAACGGCCAAGCCTATACAAATGTCTCCATAGTTTGATCGATAAAGTCATCGATTCCTTAGTAGACGGTATTTGATTCTTTATCGATGAATTGTCGATTCTGTTCTAACTGGGAATATACATTGCAAATTTACTGTTATTTTCTTTTTCTTATCAAAAGTCAACAGTTTTAGTATTTACGTATATAAGCTCATGCTAACCAATACTTATGCAAAGTCCCATATCGGTACTTATAGCGGTTTAGAAATACGGAGGTGAAAAAGAAAGCTTAGCTTGAAACGCCCATAACTCCGTTACCATTACTCCAAACTGGAAAAAAGTAACTGATATGAAATGTACCCATCGAGTTCTTTAATTTGAGTACCCATATGCCCATGTCCGATAAAACGAAAAAAATCGACTTTTTCAATTACCGAGACACCCTGTTATCTTTGCCCTACCAACTTTTAAGCACATATTTCGTGCCAAAGACTGTTATCATTCTACACATTCTTACCAAATTTCATGACGATCGGTTAAGCCGTTCGCGAGTTATAGTGAACGAAGGGACAAAATCGACTTCATAAGGCAGAGCGTGCCGTTAATCTCAACTCCTCTACACTATTTTACTAACACATTTCGCTGCCTAGGTTCAATATTGGACTATTGCGCCATGAACCTGGTAATGTGGTATGGTGAATACTATACACAAACTTACCTCTGATCTTCCAGCAAGAAACCTTCTTCACCTTTCGACAACCTCTCACATACCGCCCGCTTTTCAGCATTACGCGTCATACAGTCACATCGTACGTAATCCGGGTCACGCTCGTCTAAATCAAAGTATGTGACACATCGATGCGTGTTGGGTTCTGGGCTTGTCAACGCCGCGGCTTCATATATTGACGATGTCGTTGACGTACGCACCAGGCTACGATCAACACAATGGCATTCCGTATGATTAATTAAAGTTAATGGTTCAATAACTTTTGCAGTCTGACCCAAAGGTTGTACCTGTAACGAGTTACAAAAGAAAACGAATAATCTTTGAATAATTGCCGGAACATACTATGAAATCTGATTTAAATCCAATGAACAGTTAAATAATACCTATTGAAGAAATCGTGCGTAACGATGAGGCTATATTTAATTTGTTCATGCTACAATGCAATTAAGTGCGTATAACAAACATAAATATTTTTAATCGTGGTACTCAATTTCATATTCTATTCCTATTTACTGCTTTTACGTAACCAAATTCTAGAAGACTTAAATTCAACAAAGCCACATTCAATAGCAACCGTCAATTGATTATTATACTTACAATATTAGTCCACGTATTTATTTTCGGAGTTTCAGTATGTTATTTTGGACAGCAATTAGTGTTTATGGTTTATATTTATTTATTTATGGTTTCTTTGCATTTTTAATACTCGAGACCGCTGTCCTTGACTATACAGTTAATAATCTTCTGACAAATAACCCGGTTTGATTCAACTTTTTGGCAGTCATCATTAAAATTAAAATTCCCAAAACAAAATTTAAGAAAAAAAGGAAATCTTTAATAATACCAATGATATTTCAAGAACATAAATGTGTATTTTGTGTCCGACTGTCAAAACACATTGATCAATCATACTTGACGAAACTATAATCTTGAATGGATTTAAAAGAACGGTTGGGTATAATGTAAGCTGACCAGACGTACAGCATTTTGCTGTACAGTACAGCATTTTGACTTGTCGTACAGCATTGGGAAGTGTACAGCAAAATGTACAGCATTCTTCAAGCAGCACAATTAAATCTGATTCAATACATACTAAGTTCATTTCGATAGCTCTGGAACACTTCCCGATCATTTTGAAATTTGGCACACTCACAAAGCTACTTGGCGCTCACATTACCTCCAAATTACATGGTCCTAACCGTCCTAACCTATCCGCGTTTGGAAGTTACGGCTGCCCAAATTGCAATTTTGAGTTTTCTAATTGAAAATTGTCCATCACTCGCAAATTCGTGAGCGAACATTTTGAAATTTAAAAATCTTGTAGAGCACTGTACTGTCCACATTTGGTGAAAATTTAAAGGCTCTAGCTATCGCAAGGTTCAAAGTTACAGCCGTCGAAATTTGTCCACATTTGAGGAACATTTCAATGCTCTCGCTACCAAGGTTCTAAAGATACAGCCGTCGAAAGATGCGATTTTTAGTTTTTGTTTTTCCTGTCATCAAACGATAAAAAATCAGCGACTGTAGTTCATCTGATGCCTCTGATCTTCGATTAATGTTCAATTAGTGCCTTTTTGTCGTGCTCTGTGGCCGTGATCGTTCGGTCGCCACTCTGTGAAATAGACACTCATAGAGAAACGAGTTTCCAAACTCGGCACAACTCGTCGCAAGTTTATTATTCAGAAGAAGATGATAAGAAATATTCTTATCGTAGAATAATAAACTAACAATGCGACTAGGAAGTGGTATGGCTGACAACTGTATCACACTCCGAATTCAGTTGTCTCTGTAACGTTGATGACTACACACGCCACACGGTAGTCATCAACGCACCATGCTCCACTAGGAGTTACGGTAATGAAGAAGAAGTGCCTTTTTGTCCTCTACAGCTTTATTTCAAAGGAAAACTTGTTTGCAAATCCTATGATCCAATGGTTTATGAAATAAGAAAAATAGCCTTTGGAAACTTTTTTATAATTCCTCATATTAACAGAAAAGGAATTATAACAAGTTCGGTGAGTATAAAAATAAGGAGGTTCTTCGAAATTTCCTTGGTCCTAACTATTACCAATAATTTAATTGATATATCTGGCATGTTCCGTAATAAGTAACAAAAATAATGCAGAAAGAAAGTAACTTCCTAAATAATGCTAAGAAATATCCTGAAAAGGTTTCAAAAAACTGCTGAATCCGAGCAAAATGACTCACAATGAGTAATATCAATCAGAAAGAGATTTCTGGCTTGTATTACGGTTTCTGTAAAAATACTGGCCAACAAGTATTATTTGAGTAAATCGTCAAACTTTCGCTAAAATAGGCCAACTTATTTTAATAGCAAGTTGCGAGTTAATGAAAAATGATGTAGTGAGCTGCACATAAATATGTAGATTTTCACGTTAAGCTCCTTTCCTACGGAAACCTAAGTGCCAGTATCAAGCGTAAATAATGAAATTGCCGTACCATGACAGCAAGTATGTGTACAGCATTGGACCTTGGGGAGTTTGGTCACCTTAGTTAGTATAATGCATATGCATTCCGTGATTGCACTTTACTAGTATGCATGTACACACATATAATTAATTTATTAGGTGCTTAACTGTTTTTTTAACATCAGTCGCACCATATGCATATCACTTTCAAAAATATCTTGTTCTTAGCTAAGCGTTAAATCTGCTCTAATCGTTGCGGGTACACATACAATGGAGACGTTGATTACAGTCAATCGGCTTATGTGACATTAATACGAGAATAAAAGCAGAAGAAGAATGCATTACGTACATGTGAATTTATTAAGCTGGATCAAAGTAGAAACGTTCTATTTGAGTTCGTTTCTAAATATGTACATTACACTTGACGTGATTTCGAAATTTCAGTTGCTTTTAAAAAGAAAATACGAAGAAAAGTTCTGTGTTTGAAAATGTCAAATGACTTTTTTCTTTTATTTCGCAATAATAAGTCCATAATAATCCTCATATAAAAAAATGCCAATTTACCCAGCTGTCGTTTTTTCTTATGTTTTTAAGTTTTTGTTCCCAAAATTACACGAAATGATAAAAAACGAGATCGAGGCTAATTTCGAGCGCGGCCGAAATTTGGATACCCTTCGATCTCTTCAGGCTAAAAGTTTTTTCGGGCGTACCTACAACATGTATTTAATCCCCCCTCCCCCAATTCTTTTCCTTCCGTCTTCACAAAAGTTTCGTTGCGTCGACAAAACAATAACTCATGTAACTCCGACATCTTCCCCATTTAAGGTTTGTGTTCGTAGAGACGACTCATGGGATCATCGCTCAGCGATCGAAGCTAAACCACCGATTTTGACCACTATATGGGCATATTTTCTATACAGACATGTTCCTTTAGTCCAGTGGTTCTTAACCTTTTGCACATGAGGGACCACTTGATCAAATTCGTAAGGTGTTGCGGACCACCAAATTGCAATTGTGATAAGAACAATTCAAATCATGAAATTTTGTACCGAAGACTACATCTTGCGGTGACCGTACCGCACCTTGGTAATATCAATAGGGAAACTAAGAGAATTAATTCAATTTATCTTTACCAATTTTACCTTTTCCGCCAAAGGGATATTGCTGCTTTTAACACCATCATCCAGAAAAAGTCGACTGACAGAGATCTTGTCTTGTAAAGGAGTCTGGGTGTGATTTTGCTGAGTCTGAACGAATTTTAAACCCTCATTAATTTTCGTAAAGGGTGTTGCCCAATATTTCGGTTTGTTTCATCCAGAGATGGCTAATAATTTTTAAATCTAGTTGTGTTTATCAGATTATAAAGTCCTTTCTTAAAGTTCTTACTGAAAGAACAACAATTTTTACATAAATTGCATATGGCATTGCTGGTTCATTCATTTAGAAGTGCCACCAAAGATCAATAATAGCTTTATTATCTTAATTCAGCGAAATGTAAATTACCACCATGGTCTGGCCGGAAAAGAATAGATTTTCAAAATATTCATCGCCTTAAACACCTGAACTGTTTACCTACAATTATGACAACCCTCAAGTCTATAAAGACACGTAGCTACTCCACATAAAGTGAACATTCCTATCAAGCTCTCGGCCGTCCTCGTTTTCTTGCACATCGCAATCATTTTGCGTTCGTCACCTAAAAAAGAAGCATATAAAACGCACACGATATTTCATCGTAATAAGCTACACTCACATTTCTTTTTGCGACCAATACAATACACTAAATATCTTACGCAGTGTACAAAAATCAAAATCTCAATGAAAACAGGCTGTCCTGCTCAGTCAAAACGGACACTCAGTCAAACGGACAGAACAAGCCCAACCTTCAAGTTTCTATTAGAAAGTTAAGATTGAGCTGCGTTAAATTCGAGAATTGTCGTATCGGATTATGAGGGAACCATAGCAAAGGCTTCGCGGACCACCTAGGGTCGCCTCAGGGACCACCAGTGGTCCGCGGACCACCGGTTAAGAACCGTTGCTTGAGTCCATAGTCGATACTAGGAAAGTAGAACCATTCAAAAAATATTTAAATACGGCTTGAAATTGGATGCAAAACTACGGTCGCTGAGCGATGATCCCATGAGTCGTCTCTACGAACACAAACCTTTAGGTGTATGTTAGATTTATTGCTAAATATTTTTAGTTACACTGTTTTCTTTAAAATTTTGCTACACACTACCAAGAAATGATTTCTTGAGGTTTCATACAGCCAAAAAGAAACATAAATCTGAGGAAGTGACTGTCGCCATTATTTAAGGGGATGAAACATTGAAAATATCTTGAAGGCTATCTAGGTGAATCATAAATGACAACTCAGGGAACGATACTTCTGCGGATGTATATCCCTAGGTATGGCGGTCTTACCATATTCAATCGACACTCAAAATCTCGTCACACGTCTCGTGTCACTCCGCTTCGCTGCAAACTTAATTTATCAAAGGCCACAGAAATTTCTTTGGACGTTATTTAGTGTAGTCATTACATGATTTGAGATTGTAAAATAAGATGGAGATTTTTTTTATCCTTATGTTTTTTTTTTGGGTGCTGAGCTCGAATCGGAAAACACAATTTTTGGAGTATTTCCGTTTTTCGTCTTCTATATCTGAAACCGCACATTTTCGCGAAAACCTGTCCGTGAATATGTTAGAGCAAACATGATTGCGGCTCCAAGGCGAAATTAAACTTCAAAATGCGTTAAGAGGTATCGGTACAATTGATGGAAATTTTTTTGAGGTTTTTGGCGATTTTGACCCTGTTTCGGAACAAAATTTTAGTGGAAAGCTACGGATTCAGGCTCAGCACCCCAACAAACATAAGAAAAAAAAATCTCCATCACATTTTGAAATCTCATGTACTAGGTTTATCACGTACTTACTACACTAGTTGGTGCTTAGGCCAAAAAAAAATAATTTAAATTTGAAATTAGAGCTTGATTGGAATGGCTGTGCCTCACAAGATTGCACAGCTCCTGCTTTTTAGGTGATCGAATGTTTATCGAAAACACTGCCTCTCCAATTTCGTAGACATTTTAAACGTGTACAGGTCGTGTGGGCCCACACTTATCAGAGTTCTCCGAACCGTGCTCTAAAAAAGATCAAAATGGTGAACAACACACGCCTGGGAGGGATAGAGGCAATAGGGTAATTCAACGGACGTTATTTTTTCGTCGAATTCCCTCATCATCGCCTCGGTTTCTTCCAGGCGTGTATTTTCCACACTTTAATCTTTTGTACCGTGCGGTTCGACGAACCCCGATCCGTGTGGGCCCGGCATAAGATCAGATGACCGTGAAGTTATATTTAGGCAATAAATTCCTGCCAGCTCAGAATGAAAAAAAGGCAGTCCCTTTTCAGCTAAATAATGCTTATAATTTGGTAATTTATGCTGAAGGTATTAGGTTCATTACCAGAATATCAATTTCAATGAATATTTGTTAACGGCCGGGATATAAAGGAATAGAAGGAAGTGGCGCAGCGAATGGAATGTGCAGGCATGACTTCATCGATTTCTATTTGATTGTGTCATGAACTGGGTCTCTTCTCTTATTACGAATCGGTTCAAAATAATGCATATGCGCTATTGAGGTAATCATCAAACTCTCGCTCATACAAAAGTGTTGTTGGTTGTCCTTACCCTTGTTTCGCACTACTAATATCGCTCTATAGAGCCGGCATGGTTGAGACTTGTTTTTGAATCGATTGTGTAAGTGCCCTACCAAACTTTCCTCTGCCATTATAGAAAGTTCCTTCAGAGGATTTATTAATTTATCAATCGAATAGTCTGATCTGATCAATTTAGCTTTTAGTTGAAAGGACTGTCCTAGCAAATGCGCCTCAAAAATAGGATACTCTCAAAGAATGGTTTGAAATGGAACACACCCTCTCCCCTCCCTTTCCTTCTTCCAGGTGCCGGGCGAGGGTTGTGGTCGCGGTGATAGTCCTAATGGACGAACAAAAACAATTCTATATACTGTCTGCTGGTGAAAAATTCCAATATGCACCACTGAGAGCGCCAAGCAAATACACTAAATATGTATGTACATATATTAACAATTACCAACGATACAAAATAAGACAATAAGACTACACACTCAGATATTAAGCATTAAGTGGCGTAACGTTTCCCAAATTTATTGTGTTCGAAATTGGACTGGGGCCCCTTTTTTTTAACCAGAAAATGTTGACAGATTCCGCATTTAAAGCAGTTCACCAATAAAAAAGGCAACGAAAATTCACTGTTTGAGCAACATCATCCTAAATGTTTTTAAATTAAAATTAAAATTTCAATAATTATACGGGTATACGGGAAAACTTCTAAGATTTACTTGGGATATTTATTTATCACTTAATTCAAGAGAAGCGGCGAAAGATGACCATACCTTGAGGAACTCCTTAACATGCCATTCTCGTAACAGTCATTGATTTTAGAGTAAAAGTGTTCACCCCAAATCTGAGGATCACATATCTAAGCCCATATAGCTTTACCCTAACCCTAAGCCAGGGACGTAGCCAGGGGAGTGCTTACAGGTTTTCGGTCAGGAGTGCTTACAGGTTCTCGGTCAGGACATTAGTACAAAAATTCTCCAAATTGCACATGATTTAGACATTAAATCCGTTGTTGCGAAAACGGGGTAATTATTTATTTATGCCATAATTTGTTTCCTGTTAATGCGGCCCGGATTACTCTCTATCCATTGCGATTTTTTTGGATACATTAATGAAGAAAAATAGAGGCTTCCATTTTCGAAATTGAAAGTGTGCACAGAAGCCGAACGTTTTTGCAGAAAATTGAAAACATATGAAAATTATTCGGATCTCATAAAAATACATACAAATACATACAACGGAGATGGATCAATTTTACCCGAGATGGTTTTCATTATTTATATTTTTCAGCTTGTATGAATCATTGCCAAAACGTTCGGTACCTGGAAATACGGTTTGTAAGGGATGTTGGCTATAACACACGTTAGAAGTGATAGCTCCAAAGAAGACAATATGAGTTAGAAATGAGGCATGGGTTCCTTTGAGTCACATCGTAGTTAGCGTTAGATTTAGTTGTCCAAATTGGCTTTACCAATAAATGGACCCATTTTGGAAAGTAACCTCTCCTCTTTACAGTTAATTTCTTTTAGATACATATGCTAAGGTTGCTCCTTTGTCGGTGATCAATTTTCATAAATTTCAACAACCTACGTTAAATCCCATTTTGCTGAAACTATTAATTTTCAAGAATAGCTTTGTGTGTGCACTCAGGGTGTTTGATCGGCGGCTGCTCCTTCTTACCAACTACAATGAAAACGTTGTAAACCTCAATTTTCCGCTGATATAATTTTCTTCAGGTTTATAGTTTAAAAGACCACACTTAGATTATTAGATCCAATCTTTCTATTAGCGCTGATTATAAAAAATATATAAATGAGTTTGACATCTCTAAAGACATCAGCCTAGATAATTTTCCTACGATTTATTTAAAAAATTTGCAGAAAAAATTAGGTACATCTACATAATATACTTTCTTTGATTATTTAACCAGTCACTCTATTCCCAACACTGGATTTTAACCAATGTCTTGCCTCGTGCCAATACATTAAAATGGCGACAAAGCTGAGACTCAAAATTATCAGCGAACTATCCTTCGTCAATCTTTAAATTATTTGACCTGGAGGATGACCAGGGTTACATCCTTTACACCTCTAGTTCGACCACTAATATGTTTTGCTTTTTCGGAGATAAATCTACTACTGCAAATCTTATATTAAAATTACACCTAAAAGTCTCTCAAAAATTGGTTGAACTTTACCAAAGCGATTAATAGAATAGACACATGACACCGTTCCGTGATTGTGACCATGACTCTATGGTTTCTCAATTTCCAGCAACATCAGAAACTATTTAAATCCCCTATGTAATTGGAGCGTTTGAAATCGATCGGTACATAGGGTGCCTTTTATATTTCGGGGTGGGACAACTAGAGTAGCACATCTGGGAATATTTTGAAAAACAATAAAGCGATTTTCGAATAAAAAGGTATGCATCTAAACACATTTTTTTAGCGATGTTTTTTTTTCTGTATCGCCAAAAAACACAGTCAAACAGTTTTCCACTAGCAACACAAAAATATTGATTAACAAAAAAATTTCTGATATCGAAATTTGGACCCCTCCCGAAACTAATTCCTGGCTACGTCCCTGCCCAAGCTTAAGTAAGCTTAACTTGCACCCGTCGTTGGCGTATCCACGTCCGCATCTTGAATTGAATCGACTGAAATCAAATTCGTCGTGGAGCGCAACCATGCGCCATGCAGGAGAAATTGTATGGATCCATTATATGGACAGAAGGTTATATCTGCAGGCATTTGTTTCTTGATTTAATGAGTCCTAGTTACAAAAAGTTCTTCTGACTTGGATCTTATTGAACGATCTTTTAAATAAACGTCGTGAGCACTTTTTTCTTAATGCAGAAGTTACTTTTTCTACAAGAGTCCAACACTCCCAGAACTAAATCACAATAGTTCAATTTTACGCAAAAACATTCACGAGAAGCAGAAGCACTTAACCTTTGAATCTCTTCAATATTCTTATTGACAAAAACTCAGTAGAAACTGATATTCAGACGAATACAAATCCGCACTCAACTAGCTTGGAAGACGTTATCCTTGTAATCTACTGAGTGCTTTGATGTATTGCAAGATTAAGCCAATTGTAAAAGTTGTGGCTCCACGATATACTGTTGAATACTACGAAGCTCAAGCTTCTTTTCTGTACACAAAATTAGTATTTTCGAAATGTTTTGACTCCTTCTTAGAATCTGCAGCTGGATAGAAGTAAAAAACCCTCCACAGCCATTTTTATCGGCATGTTTCCGTCTTTGGGGCCCCTGTGGCTTGGGGCCCGTGTTCCACTGAACACATGGAACACCGTACGTTACGCCACTGGCACTATCATTTTCATTGTTTATTTTACAACAATCCTTAACGCAGATCATACTAAGTAAAATAAAAGGACCTTTAAAGGTGTTAAACATACAATTTTGAAAATGCGCTTTGTGATAAAGTTTGAAGAAGGCAGAACCTACGAAGCGGAAAGCTCAAAGCTCATATATGCATTAAAGCATTTGTACTTTCAATTGAAAAATTGAGGTAAATAAGGGAAATCCTGAGTCCTGACTATAAACTTCCTTAGCTCTGCTAGGCGTTCGTTGAGTAAAATTCATGTAGAAGTTGGTAGGGGCGGCAAAATAAAAACAGCCTATCGGCACAGGTGCATGGACGAATAATGATAATGTGTGCAGGTGCAGCACCGAAACTGTAAAGGAAAGAAACTAAATATTTACGATCGCTTAAAATGCAAAATAAAAGACAAGAGTTGTTTGTTGCAAAACACACAATGTGTTAACAAAAACGTGTAATTACTGCGTACTACACACTGGAGTAATAAGCACTCATTTTCATTGTTTACTTGACAACAATCCTTAACGCTTACCCCACTAAGTAATATCCAAAGTCCTTCAAAGGTGTAAAACATAAAATTTTTTTAAATGCCTACATACATAATTACAAAGAAAAGTTTTTAGTACATACAAATACCACTTCGGGACCACCAAAGACGATGAAAAATCCAGACAAGATTTATTAAATATAAATGGTGTCGAGTATAGATAATGCACGGTGTTTTATACCTTTTCATGCCGGACCTTAAAAAACGGCAGCTAATTATAATTCCAAGACATGAATACGGTAATGCGAGAAAATATGGTAAGTTGTAGTCAGTTTCACACTCAAATGTTAATGAAAGTCATAAATCTCGGATGATACTTATGGTTGCAGCAGTGAACCTAAAGCCATTTTCTTTGGAGATTATCGTCTGCTGCTTAAGAGCAATGTAATTTCAGCGCCATCATAATTTCGTTAATGTTGTATGTTTTTTTATCACTGCGGTGAAGGTGGGTTTAGTAGTGCGTGTTAAGTAGCCATGGATTTTACTTTTATTGGGCTACTGTGAAAGGATTCCACATACAATGAAATTATGGTGGACAATTTTATTTTCAGAAGATCAAAAGAGAATAAATATTGACGAAAAGGAAATTTGTTTCACCTTTTCGAGATAATCTAACTTCTCATACAAATTGGACAGAAGTCGTCATGGATAAATCCGATATAACTTACTGGGCAAACTTATTAAAATCAACAAGGACGTTAAATTTTGTATGAAAACTAAAGCTACTCTGTCCTTTTCTGTACCTAAAGAAACATAGCTACGATTATTCGTGTCATGATTGTCCTCAAAATCACGCGTTTGAGTCAATCAAAACGGATTAAAAAAGTGTCCACATTATAGCTAATAAATTTTGGAATTTAATTTGATAAGCTTTGCGAGAAAAACGTACATATGCATACAGTTTATACAGGTTGGTATTTCATAATATGGAAAAATCGATTTAATCTCAACGCGAACAGGTCCGAAAATCGCATGAATCATATTAATCCTTCCTAATCCTCTCACCGGGTAAAAATCCATTTGATTCTAGAGAAAAGTTTTCATGGTAGATAGATACCCATAATTGTGGCTAGATTTCGACTTGAAATTTAAAATTTAGCTATCAAAATGTATTTCGTTGTTTTGGATTTGATTATAAGCTCGGCACATGAACATCACAAATATTATTTGCAGTATTTGTACATAGGAGTATGTTCTTGTGTGCCTAGGCCCGCCTAGGGTAAGCTGACCAGACGTACAGCATTTTGCTGTACAGTACAGCATTTTGACCTATCGTACAGCATTAGTAAATGTACAGCATTCCCAATGTCACACAAAGAAACCTAAATCACTACATAATAAGTTCCTCAGTGAGGCATGTGGTCAGCAGTGTTGCCAACTCATTTATTCGATGAGTAAGTTTTTTTTTTTTTCAGAAAAGTAAGTAGAGGTATAAAAGTAAATAGATTCAAAAAAACACGCATTAATGCAATATACTAAAACAATTATTGGGCTGCAACGTTTCATTTGAAAAAGGAAGTTGCAAAAATCCTAAGAAAGGGAGGAATAGGAAAACCATACTACCAAACCCAACTAACAATTTTAACAATTTAAGACTTCAAAGAATATTTTACCCAATAGTAATTTAAATTGCTATAAAATTGCTATAAAAGCGAAATAATAATCCAATAACGGCGTTTGGCGTAGATTTTTTTAAATTTGCAGAACCATCTACATACCTAGGTACAAAGCCATAAAGTAGAAAATCTGCATTGCGGGCCGCCAGGAGTATAGCGCTTCGTACTAGTGGGAAGAGTGCCATAAATTTGCTATTTCATTCAAACCAATTAAATTCGTAATATCGCTGGCGGCTGAGTAATAATGGAGATTATCTACTTCAGCGCTTAAGATAAAGAAGGTTTTGTAAATTTTGGTAATGGAATTCAGAGCCGGCTCTACTATATGTGCCGAATGCGCAACAGTGCTCCAATTAAAAGGGGCGCTCTCAGCCCATTAAGTCATGAGATAAAAGCAAAGAAACAATTTCAGCTTTAAATTATCTTATTCTTCCTAAAAATATGATAAGAACTAATGGCCTATATCAGGATATAGATTTCAAAAACTAAGCAGCAGTGATGGCCGAAGTTCTACCAACTGCGGGTTGGCAGTGACTTTTCTTTCTAAACTCGAGGCCGATTGTCCAACAACCTCTATCGAGGGCTTTCATATAAAAATAGCACATTGTCAAACACGCTGCCCAAAATATTGTCAAAAGATCACATTCCACGCATTACCTTGCAATTCGCAACTTTGTTAATACCAATCTGTCCATCAAATGCTGATCCTGTGGCTCCATCAACTTTGTTTTTGATTCGAAATGAGAAAATTTTTTAAACATCATTAACAATCTATTTTGGATCCTAGTCCATTAACAACATAATTTATGTAAATGCGTTTTAAATCGAAGTTCGTTGTAAGTTAAGACACATGCCTTCGAAAACTTCGATTTGATTTGAGACGCCCAAAGATCCCACAAAAAGTGCAAATTTTGACCCCATTTTTATGTTAAAATCAAAATATTTGAAAATTCGGATGTTGGGAGTCCCAGAACTTTTAAATCAATACTGCAAAGCATGCAGTGAGTCACAATCAAAGTAAGTCACCCCTCAGCTCCTGATCTCTTTTGACCTCATTTACTTTAATAATTTTTGGAAATACTCATTTCTAGACTACACTCTATAAAAATGACTAGAGCACTTATTAATGGAATTATCTTTACTCGTAAAAAAAGAACTTTGACTGTGACTGTAAAATTAAACCGAAATGGACTATGGGGTTATGAGCCTTGAATCGAAAATACACCTCAAGGGTAGATTCTTTTTATAAAAATTTAGTTTTCTATGCAATCTTAAGCAAACCTCACACAAATGTCGCTACTAAATAAATAAATAACAGGCGCGACAATCCAGCATTGGACTAAGGCCGCAGGATGTGTTAGTGACATCCTATTTCCAAAATCTTTATCTGCTTTTTGTTGAGGTAATGAGATCAGCATCACGCTCAGCAGTGTTATTTATCCCCATAAATGGGTACTCGTTTAACATCTGAGTGAGATCATAGTCCGTCACAAGCTCGTGAGTTCGAAAAACACCATGATCTACGGTGAGATTCGAACTCATGATCCTGTGCACCTAAGGTGAGCGCACTAACCGCTAGACCAGCCAGACTACAAAAAGTAAATGTCGCTACTGATGTTACAAAATATGTAAAACAACGGATAAGATCATAATTCATAACACTACGCCTTAGGGCTGGAAATTTGGGCATTTAAGTTTTTCCTCATTTTTCTTTCACAATTCGTACGAATCGAAAATAAAAATAAAAGGGTGACTGTCAACACACATGCAGGGCGCCATAGAACCTTGGACCGCCCCTGATGGAATCGTATTTACATTGGAAGAATGCAATACAAATATCGGTTCAGCATTTTTATCAGTAAGTAAGTAAGTAGAATTGAGTGACCAGTAAGTAGGTAAGTAGCAATGCGAAAAAGTAAGTAGATCTACTTACTTTTAGCTAGAGTTGGCAAGCCTGATAGTCAGTCTTGTCTGTTCTATTGCTCTAAAATTTAACACAATTTAGCTCTACAATTGGCGGTAACATTTTTTTCTTCATATTTTAAGGTCTTACCTATCCGCGTTCGACAGTCACAGCTGACTAAATCGCACTTTTGTCTTTTCTAATCGAAAATCGTTCATAGAATTTGTAAATTTAAATTTGCAGACTTGCGGAGCACTCTACTGCCCATATTTGGTGAAAATTTCAAGGCTCTATCTGTCAAGGTTCGGAAGTTATAGCCGTTAAAAGAGGCGATTTTATGTGTAAAGTTTTACTCCTGTACGATCGATATTTAGCGAGATAATCGCAATTTTATGTTTTGCAATCGTTCATTTCGTTAACTCTTCGACACTTTGAGCGATCTTTCGGAATTGGCACACTGTTAGTTTATAGAACTACTTGTCTTAGAACTAACGCGGTATGTAAAAAAACATGAAATGCAGGTACCCATAAAATACGCAATGATGGAGAACGTACTGTGCGCAACCAAAAGAGTTGTCCTGTAAACAATTGCGAGGATTTGAAGGTTGTACCTATCTGTGTCGCGAGCTACATCGTACTTTTGTGTTTTCTAATCCTAAATTGTCCATAACTCTGAAATTTATGAGCGAAGATTTTGAAATTTGGTAGACTTGTACAAAACATCGCAATGCACATATTAGGTAAAAATTTCAAACATATCTGTCATGGTTCAAAAGTTACAGACGTGGAAAGATGCCATTTTAATTTTTCACGAAACGATGGAAAAATCACTGTACTCCATCCGATTCCCCTATCAACCTCTTAAGGACTCTTCAAGAGTTTCCAGATAGAGTTTCTTTCCCACAAAATGTCCATCAAATCCAATAAAATGGCGCTAACAGTCCAGGGGACTGGGATGGCATCACTAATATAACCATGGATCAATGTATACTCTCCTCCAGAAATGACGCAACCAGGATAAGACCGCGTGGTTCTCGTCGGAATCCATTGCGTAGGTGTTACGCAAAAGTCGCCAACAGCTTAAGAATTCTCTGCCCAATGAGGGGCCATAGTTTATCTATTGCAACAAAACGAAACGAAGCTTTTCAATGAGTAGTTAATAGGCCGACTATCACGTCGTTTTTTTACTGCGTGTACTATTTGAACAAAATCTCTGCACTTCGATATTAGGAAGCGTGAAAATGCGGGTTGGGCTCCTAGCACGGCACAAAAATGTCCGTAATTCAAATATTTGTGTCTCAG